>CM063171.1:94554753-95768086 GCA_031835075.1 Saguinus oedipus | reverse complement strand
CATTTAACAGATCCTTTTTTTTATAGCTTAGGCTCCACACATGACATAGATTCCACTGATCAGACACATCCTCATGAGGTCTGGCAGCAGAATTCTTTCTTATAAGGGAGTGACACACTTCTGCTCCCCCTGGTGTTTCTGCTGGCAAGCCCAATTAAGAATGTAGTTGGTTTTTTGTGTTGGTTGCAGCAGAAGTCCCATATTCTAGTCTTTAGTTTAATGTGTGTCAAGAGACAGGGAGAGCATGGGACATTCATTCTACTGGCAAAGAGTATGCAGAGGTCACATGGCCCTGGAGTCACTAGCTGTGGTATTGGCTTCTTGTTTCCCTTCCTTGCTGATCATGGCAGAGGTAGTAGATCCCCTAGTGAATAAGTTCTGTCATATTCATGAGAATCATTGCAATAAGCTGAACCTAGTTGATCCTCTAGGCCAGCACTGCCCAATAGAACGTTCTGTCATGAGGAAATTGTTTTGTGAATCCGTGTTTTCTAATATGGCAGCCACTAAATACACATGACTATTACTCATTTGAAATGTGACTATTGTAACTGAGGAATTGAATTTTAATTTAATTGATTTTTTTTTTAATTTTTAAAAATAGAAAATAGAGACAGGGTCTCACTATGTTGCCCAGGCTGGTCTTGAACTCGTGAGCAATCCTCCTGCCTCAGTCTCCCAAAGTGCTTGGATTACAGGCATGAGCCAGTGTACCTGGCCTAAATTTTAATTTTATTTAATTTTAATTAATTTAAATGTAAATGACCAAATGTAGTCAGTGACTACCATATTGGACAGCATAGCTGTAGACTGTCCAATGATTTATGGCATCTAATTTCCTGAATTAAACTTTTTTCCACTTAAATAAAGTGGTTTCTGTTTATTTATAATTGAACACTGATTAATAGAGTAATGCTTACATTTCCCTTAGGTAAATGCATTGAGTGAAGAGAGAGAAGTTCTAAAATAATGCCAAGCATAAACCTGCTATTGAAAGAATGGTCAGAGGAGGAAATATATAAAAATAAGAGACAGAGCAACAATACATAGGAGATGCCAGAGGAATTAGAGTCGCAGAAAGTAAGGAAGAAGAGTGTAAGAAACATGGCTTCACTGTGGCCATCTGGGCATAGTCCAAGGTAAACATCCTGTGTGACTCAGCAAGTTTAGAGTGCAAGCGTATAACTCCACTTGTTATTACAGCCATGTAGCCATAAAATGGGAAGGCCATACCTTGACCCTATGCCACTATTGTCCATGAAAGAATAATTGTCCTGCTGACACTGTACAGGCACATTTGTGTCCAGAGAGAGAAAGAGTTAAGCTGCTGACCCTGAAGGGGAGAGTTGCCCATGTAGTTGTGTGTGGGAACAGCTGGAGCAAGCAGCCAAGACAGAGCAGACAGAGTATGAGAGCTGCTGCTGAGAGAGCTGCTGAATAAAGCCATGTCTCACTTACCTGCTGTCTCTTGAGTGTTCTTCCAGCTCCCAGCCCCCAAGAACCCACTCCCCTCAGACATCAGCTGGGACTGGAACCAAACCCTGAGCATGACAGAGAGTCTGCCAGTAAGAAAGGAAACCGTACTACAAGGAAAACAATATGGTATCCAAAGTACAGTGAGCTAAGCAGATGGCCATGGAGAACTCAAATTATACCACTTGGGTGAGTGTGACTTTATCCCTCAATATCTTTGGGGCTTTGAAACCTTGCTATGTGTATACTAGTGTGATGTTTGGGTGTGTCAATATGAAAGAGCCAGGACAATAATTTGTAGTTTAAATTTTGCTGCTTATTCTTCATGTCCCTCAGTAAATACCTACCATTTTCTGTACTTCAGTTTCCTATGGAAAAAAAAATGAGGATAATAACTTTATGAAGAATAAATGAAATGTTGATATGAAAGGACTTTCCCAGCAGAATAGAGCTACATGTAATAAAAAGCATAAATGTCCATCCCAAAGCCAGTCTGAAAGCATTCTCAGAGCTCATGTGATACACAGAAATATCTGTAGGAAAGAATGTGTGAGTAAATACAGAGGTCTGGTTACATAAAAACAACAGTATTTGAAAAAATCAATTGACAAGTTAAATTTTGACAGAATTTGCATAAATATCAGTGTATGAGATATCTGAAGAATGTAATCTCATCCAGAAGCTAAGAAAGTTTTCAAAGAAATATGAATTTATGGCAAAGGTAAGAGGCTTGTATTTATTCTACAGTTAATATTTATCTCAATGTTACTGATTTTGTCTTCCCTAAGGCAAGCTTTCTTGAGATAGACATTCAGAAAAAGGCACATGGAATTCAAAATGAGTCTGCAAATGTCACAAAATAGCCAAGAAAGCAGAACAATTTAAGACTGAGGGCAAAGTACAAATTTTTTCATACTTAGATAACAATACTGAAAAAAGTGACTACACAATGAAAGGAAAAAATTATGATATTAGAAAATAACAGGTACAATGTATATACTACAATTTTCTTTAGTGTTAGCAATAATTGTTCTCAACCTCAATTCTGATTTAGACTTTCTACTACTTAGAGAGAAGCAAATTGAGAATCAGAGTAAATTTGAGTGATTTTTGTAATTCCTTTAAGAAATTTAACACAAGTTATTGTGAGTAAAATCTATTTCTATTCTACTCTCTTCTGAAATCAATTTAAATCAGTACAAAGACTAAAAACAGAGAAAAACAGTCAAAACCATGAATTTTGATAATTATATGACATAAACAGTAATAAAGAGTAACAGTACTCTTATTTTTACATAGTAGTTGACAGGAATTTTCTTAAACATGGTTTCTCTGGTTGGAATTCCATATTGATTTTTCTTTCCTGAATAATATACATTCATAACATATTGTCTATAATTCCAATTATATAATTGAATAGATTATTACTATATTTCTGTAACTGAATAAATTTCTCATTGTTGTTTGCGTTTCCATGATAACATATGATGTGGGATATCTTTTTATAATGCATTGCTCTCTTTTAAGGTCTTTGGCCCATTTAATTGAGTGGTTGGTGTTCTTACTGTTGAGTCTTAAAAGTTATTTGTATATTTTGGATAGTAGTCTTTCATTCGATATGTCTTCCCAAATATTTTCCCCCAGTCTGTGGCTTGTCCTTCATTCTCTTGACTGTCTTTCACAGAGCAGATATTTTTCATTTTTAATAAAGTCCAGCTTATTATTTCTTTCATGGAGAGTGTCTTTGATGTTGCAAGTAAAAAGTCATCACCAAGCCCAACGTCATCTAGATTTCCTCGTATGTTATCTTCTAGGATCTCTAGTTTTGCATTTTATGTTTAGGTCTGTGGTCCATTTCAAGTCAATTTTGGGGAAGGGTATAATAAGGTCTGTATCTAGATTCACTTCATTGCATGTGGATGCCCAATTGTTCCAGCATCATTTATTGAAAAGCTTCTCTTTTCTGTATTGTATTACCTTTGCTCCTTTGGTAAAAAAAATCAGTTGACCATATTTATGTGGATCTATTCATGTGCTCTCTACTCTGTCTCATTGATCTATTTGTTCTTTCATCAATAACACACTGTCTTGATTACTAATTGTGGTTGTATAGTATGTCTTTAAGTTAGGTAGCATCAATCCTCCAACTCTGTTCTCCTTCAATATTGTGTTAACAACTAATCTGCATCTTTGCATCTCCATATAAATTTTAGAATCCGTTCATCAATATCTCCAAAATAGTTTGCTGGGATTTTTACTGGATTGTGTTGAATCTATAGATCAAGTTAGAAAAAAATTGACATCTTGACATTGAGACTTCCTATCTGAGAACATTGGATATCTCTCCATTTATTTAGTTCTTTGATTTCTTTCATCAGATTTTTGGCTTTCCTCATATAGATCTTGTACATATTTTGTTAGATTTATACCTAAGTATTTCATTTTGGGGGTGCTAATGTAAATGGCTTTGTGTTTTTAATTTCAAATTCTACCTGTTCATTGCTATTATATAGGAAAGTGATTGATTTTTTGTGTATCAACCTTGTATTCTGCAACCCTATTATAATCATTTTTTAGTTCTAGAAGCTTGTCATTTCTTTCTGATTTTCTACATAGGTAATCACGACATCTGCAAACAAAGAGAGTTTTATTTCTTCTCTCCCTATATGTGTATCTTTTATTTTCCTTTTTTTTTTTTTGTCTTAGATTCTTATTTCTCCCTTAAATCTTTTACATGATTCTGTATAAAACTCTTAAATCTTATTTTGGGGAAAGTTTGAAATTTTAGATTCATTTTTTTAAATAAAAACTTAAAAAAAATCAGATTTTATATTTCTTCTTATGTAAATTTTGGTAACTCAGGTGACTTTATCCATATTGGGAAATTTTACATGTTATTTAAATTTATTGGTAAAAATATTTTTAATAACAAAACCTATAGAATTTAAATTTGTAAAAGCAGTTATTAAAAACTATTTTTAAGTTTTGTGATTACCTCATTTTTTCTTTCTGATGGTTATAATTTGTGCTTTCTGTCCTTTCTTATTAGTCTTATGAGGAGCTAACTAGTGTTATTTATCTTTTGGCTTTTAAAAAATTCTCCATGACTACAACTCTGTCTGCTTTTAGGGGCATGTTTAGGAACACATTGTTATTTTATCATTTGAATGATAACAGCCCTGGTATCCTAGATTTCCAACTGCTATGGAGACATCACCATATTTAGAGTCCTGATGAAACAAGGGGAGATTCCTTACTGAAACTTCAACTTGCTATTAACTCACACAACACTTTTTTTTTCAACAGAACACATTAGCTTAATATTTTTTCTTTAAAAATACATATTATGACCCAAATTTCTTTTATTATTTTCTGCAGTCTTTGGCTCAGATTTCCTCTTTTCATGAGAATTACTCGAAGCCATTTGGAGACAGATAAAAATTGGTATATATATTAGGATATGTGTAAGTTATGACATGGTAACAAACCTCAAAGTCCTAATGGCTTAAAATAACACAAATGGATTTTTCAGTCATTTATCGTACGCCCTTTGCTGGCCAGAAGGGGGCTCTGTTCATTTTAGTTAATCACAGACCCAAGCAATCATTTTGCACGCTGTTGTTTACTATATTGGCTGGAAGAAGAACTCTTGGGAGGGTTGCCCATTTACCAATAAATGATAAGGTTCCAAAATGGCACACATCGCTCTGATCATAATTAATTGTTCAGAACTATATCACACATGATGTCATCTAACTAAAAGATTAGCAGAAAGTAAAATACTCCCATATGCTCAAAAAAGGAAAACCAAATTATTTGGTGAACAGCAATTATAACTATCAAAGTTCACACATTGGTTTCCACCCAGAAAAGAAGTAGAGGATATAAGAAAAGTAATGTTCTCACCAATTAGCATTAACTGTTATCTATGCTTATGAATACTATTGTAAAAATTATCTATATATTTGTACTTTTTTAAATGTAGAAGATAAAAATCATTATGTTATCAATAATTATTTCTGGCATAGGAACATTAGTGATATATATATATATAAAACATATATATGTTATGTTCTTTTCAAATAAATTTTTACAAAAGCTATATTAGTTTTGTTATTAAAAATAAAGTTCAAACATAAAAACAAACAATAATAAAATTTACCTTGAAGCCAAATGTTCAGTTTCTCTGTGCACTTCTCTATTTTTCTCCTTTCATCATCCTGGCTTTAATCAATTTTAACCATGGAGGGCATGCAGAATGAAATAACCCCTCAGGCTTCAATTCAAAAGAAATTAGTGGTCAAGGCACATCAAAAAATTCATTTTCAATGAATTTTTTTCGACCATTACACATAAGAAATAGTGAAGAAAACCATTTTTCTATGTTTCAGGTATGCAAAATGCATTTATAATTAAAATTTCATTGAGATGAGCTCAGGAGAAACATTAAGCATTATAAATGTAACGAACTCACAGTAAAATTAAGAATAACAGCCAAAAATAGAGATAATGCTTTGCATTTGAATAGAAATTGAATGTTATTTACTAAGTGCTTCTTAATGAGTAGTTAACACTGTTATAGACATATTAATATATGGATTTATAGATCTTTCTTTTAATTAGTGCTTAAACTATAAATAGTATTGGAAGAAATACAAATTTCAATTAGATCCTCCTTGTCTTCTGTTAATTTCAAAATAAATTGATGTACCACTGAATTGGACTAATCAGGCTTCCTGGGAAGCCAGCCTCTGGAGTGCAGTTTTGGGACAGTCACTGAACAAAATGTGTAACAAGAGAAGACTTTGGAGATCATGGCAATTGCAGTATGCGAGCTGCCTGAGAAGTATCTTATTTTGAAGTGATGCAATAATATGTCTTTCTAATTTTTTAAGAGAAATATAAATTTTCCCCTACATGTTTATCTAGTTTTATCTCACATTTGCCTAACATTGAATATTCTCCAGACCGTGAAGTCAGGAGTTTGAGACCAGCCTGACCAACATGGTAAAACCTCATCTCTACTAAAAGTATAGAAATTAGCCAGGCATGGTGATGCATGCCAGTAATCCCAACTACTGGGGAGGCTGAGGCAGGAGAATTGCTTGAACCCAGGAGAGAGAGGTTTCAGTGAGCCAAAATCATGCCACTGCACTGCAGCCTGGGCAACAAAGCAAGACTCTGTTTCAAAACAACGACGACAAAAAAATATTCTCCCTATTTATGAAGATCTCCAAATATCCATCTAACCTTTCAGAAAAACGAAATAGAATTAAAACCAGTTAAATCAGTCAGTAAGACAGGATTTAGTCTCTTTAAACTCTTTTCATTATTATCATATGTGTTTATGGGAGATAGAGAAAGAGGAAGGAGAGAGGCAGAAAGTTAAAGATGGAGAGAGGGAGAGAAGAAAGAGAATTTTAGTTTAATTAGAAGACTAATTTTTACTGCTGTTTGGAGTTATATGAGCCTCCCTATCTATAGTCTCCATAACGATATCAAACAAATTTACCTTCAAGTGCTCTAGCTCTACTACTTACAAGCTTGGAAAAGTTACTCAAGAGAGAAAATAGCTAATCTTCATTGTTTGAAAACATTAAGATAAAATATATAGCATAGTTATTTTGGTACCTAATATAAACTAAGTACTCGATAAATTTTATCTATATGCTACCAATAAAAATTGTCATAATTATTGTTGTTATTATTATTTGAGACAAGGTCTTGCTCTGTTGCACAAGTTGGTGTGCAATGGCACAACCATGGCTCACTGGAGCCGCAATCTCCCAGCTCAAGCAATTTCCCACCTCAGCCTCCCAAATAACTGGGACTATAGGCATGTACCAGCATGCTCAGCTTAAAAAAAAAAATGTAGAAATGGGATCTTACTATATTGCCCAGGCGGGTCTCTAACTACTTTTATTTTTAATAGGCTATCAATATTCTTGGTGGCTTCTGCTGTAAGAAAAAAGACATGCATTTTATGAGTCTGTTCATATTTATTACCTTGATTAAGGAGCAACATTTAGAAGCCTCAAGTTCCTTTTTCAGAAAAAAAAATGCCTTCCAATTTTTGGTATTAGCTTTTATATACAATTCAACAAAATACAGAATAGGAACTTAATTTTGCCAAGAATATACAATAAGGATTTATCCATAAACCATGAAAGAGAATGAATATACATTTCTGTGAGAATCTAGAAAAAAATTCACACATACTCTGCTACAAGTCATACAATGTGTAGAGTCTATTCTGTTTGTAGAAGATAGAGTATCTCTCTTCCTCCAGGGACCACAAGGATTCTTTGGTGGGACCGTGAGGTGAAAGGCTAGATTTATTTATCTGAATAGATTCCAGTTCCACAAGATGTGCTTTATTTTTTATTTATAGGTAGAATGGTTAAGTTTTGATCAGCTTTTTCCAATAAATCTCTGGCAAATCAGTATGCCAACAAACACTTTCGTAGTTTCCTGTTTATCTTCAATGGTATTTACTAAGTGACTGCACAAATGGCTTATAAAGACATTTTTAAGGGGCACTCAAGCAAATGTATAAATTTGGTTATTATGTTGACATTATGCAAAAAAACTTACAATGTTCTAAGGATCAAAGCAATGTATTTCTGAAGAAGTGCTGTTGTCCATATTGATCATAAATCTGTTACCATTGTCTCTTTTATTGTACTTGCCCACCAGAAATGTGCTTTTGTTTTTCTTCATCTTAATCTAGATCAAATTGATTTTTCTTCATATCACTGCACCACTTGGATACTTCCAAGATCAGAATTTCTCCAGCAATTTTTCTGTTGTTAAATTGGAGCATATCTTGCCACCGTGTTCTGACATTGAGTCTAACATGATGGCAATTTTCTGTAATAATTTTTATCACTAAGCTATAATTAGAGGAATCAGAAATTGAAATCATGTAAATTTTATGCTGCTTAGATTATATCATGCACAGCTTTGCTCAGTTATCATTTCTATTTTTTTTAAAATAAATAGAACTAAGGGTCATTCAATCCTTGAAAAACTAATTACTGAGCACTTGTGCAGTACTAGACTCTGTGACTACAATGATGAGTAAAGCCACAATCCCTGGCCTGGATTACTCATGGCATCATGGAATTGATTGAACAAGGAAAGAAAAGTGATCATAGACTGTTTTTTGATAAATACTATATTGTAAGCAATTAAATAATCCAGTTGATTCTTTAATCCAAGCAGCAAAAAAACTTAAAGGGTGCAGGAGTTCATAAAATATAAATAAAAATTATTGATAATTCTATATGTTAAGAATGATGTGTTTTAAATGTAATATTTTAAGTTACACCTTTAAGTTATAGCAACATTATAAATCAGAGGTCATTCTTATTTAATAAATGAAGAAACTAGGACTTCAGTAGTTTGCCCACAAGTAGCTTGCCCAAAATCACAAATGTAAATTGGGAATCAAACTGAAGGTGTGGGGTAGCAATAGGAGAAAATGAGCTAGGTTCCAACCTCTGCAATTGTTTATGGGTACAGAAGAGGAATAAAAATAAGCCACGAAAATAAGCACAGAAAGCACAGTAGTCACTCTATCCACTGTATCAAATATTTTGCTGAATTGTAACTTTCCAGTCTCTCTCTCTTTTAAACTAGATCATGAGCTTTTTGAAAGCAACAACATTGTCATGCTTATTTTTCTATTTCTTTGCCATAAATTCTGCTCAAAAAAATGGCTATAAAATAAATATTTAATGGTTATTGACCCAACCATTAAGCATGCATCACATTTAGGAGCTACATTTCAAAACAGTCACTTCAAAGAGGCAATGCCAGTTTCAGAAGGCCAGTTCTCAGCTCACAATTCTATTCTACAGTAAAACATAAGTGCAAAATTGAAATACAGCGTATCAGTTTCAAGTTTCACAACAAAATGAATTGAAATTTCCTGCTGATATATGACAAGAATCAAGTTAGTTTCATTTTATATTTATTGCATGTAACATTCACTATGTTAAAAATTTACTCAAAAGTTAAATATTTTTAAATGCATGATGTTAAGGCCTTAAATTTTTATTAGGCAAATGAAGACTACATATTTTTCCCATTCTCAATTCTCCTTAACACCATTTACATTATAAAAATAGTCAGATTCAAATTTTTAAAAGGTTCCTAGAGCCAAGTAAATGTCTCTACAGTTATCTGTAGTTGGGATTTTCTCATTATCCCCACGGAAATTTTGAATCCATCAATAAACATCAATTTACATGTCAATTAACATTTTGTTATACTATATGAATTAAGCAAGGACAAAAAAGATCTTTTTCTGTCTTAAATTACTTCACAGTGGAAGTAATGAAAGCCAACTCTCTGAGTCCATTTTCTGTTGCTGTAACAGAATACTTGACATTGGGTAACTTATTATAAACAATGGAAATTTATTTCTTCTAGCTCTGGAGACAGAATTCTGAGGTCAAAGGGCCTGCATCTGGTAAGGGACTTCCTGCTATGTCATCCTATGGCAGAAGAGAGAAGGACAGAGTATACAAGAGAGCAAGATTGAAAGAAAGCTAAACTCATCCCTTTTATCAGAAACCTACTTTCAATAACTAACCCATTCCCACAATAATACTATTAAGTCATTCATAAGGGAAGAGCCCTTACTACCTAATTACCATGTAAAGATCCCACTTTTCAACATAGTTGCTTTGGGGATTAAGTTTCCAATATATGAACTTTGAAGAACACATGTAAACCACAGCACCAACAAACTGAAAACATGAATGAGTTGCAACATAGTGAATATGGTAAAGGAAACCCAGGGAGACATAAAAGATTAAGTTTTGTGCCATTCTGGGCAGGTCATTTCACTTGGTAGCAGGCCTTATTCATTTCTTGCATATAACAGACAGGTATTTTCTTATCAAATTTTAAGCCTTAATAGATTTCAAAAGAAGAGAAAGCTACAGAGCTATAGATATGGCTTTCCTATACTTTCCCAATTTATGCAGAGATGAAGCAGCAGTGTGACTCCAAGAATGGACATGTGTGATGGTTTCGAAGTTTGCCCCTCCAAGTCTCCTGGCAGTGTCACTCAGCTGTTATATTAACTAACAGGGGAAACATTTCTGCTAGCCTCTCTTATTCTCTCTTTCACATCAAAACCTCTACTGACAATCCAAAATGAGTTTACCAAATAGGCAAGACTTCTCTCAGTGGAGGGACAAGTTGCACTATACATCCTGATGTGGCCACATTAGTGACTAATTCTGCTACTATGTACCAGACCTGTGCTCGGTGCTAGAGGCATGAGGCACTGGTAACATTTACAGGGTATTTGGGGAATACAGACAACTAAACAGAAAAGTACAGTATTACATTCAAGTTTAGAGAAATCAGGAAATGTTTCCCAGGGAAAGTAATAATATCCCACTAAACTGGGACCTGAACAAGTTGTTATAGATCTGCCAGAAAAAGAGATGCATGGAAGAGAAAAAGAAAAAAACAAGATTACCTGGTCAGTGAAAAAGCATTCAAATCAATTACTTGATGTTAAAATAGAAGAGCCATTTAGCTGATTTTTTTTTAATAGTCTGGCTTCAGTTTGACAACAACTGCGTAGAAGCACAGGGGTAAGCATTAGGGAAAACAGTGGTCTACAGTGAAGGGTACTACACACTAATAAGAGTATACCTTATGGTAAAAAGATATATCCATAAACAAATGCCCACAGTGACATCAGTAAGAAAGCATTGTACAGGATCCAGAGTTGTCCAGAACATGGAACCTTTTCTGAAGACACAGGTCAGTTCACCTGCAGAGTGTCAGCCCAAACTCTTCCTGACTTGTTTGTCTTAATTGCTATGTGGAGAATGGAAAAGGAAACAAAAGTATACCCATCGCTTTATTATATTCTGGAATAGTCCTAAAAAATCTAAATTGATACCTATTTTAGAACTTGAACTCTCTTTTGTACGTTTGGATTACTCCCCAGCTGACAGAGAAGTAGGGTGACAATATAATTTATTATTTGAACAAGATGCTATTATGAGTTTAAAGTGTTGATTGATATTAATAATTAGGCTGGTGAAAGAGAAAGGCAGTGGGACAAACCAAGGTATATGATCCTCTACATATGAAAAGTTATTTGCAATGAATAAGTAGAGGCAAAAACTTTAGACTTCAGAGAATCCATTTTAACTAGAACTAAACATTACCTAAAATCATGTATTTTAAAACATTGCTAAACCACATCCACATATTACTATACCAAACCAAGATATCTAAATTCCACAACAAAGTTCTCAAAGTCAAAAGTATAATGAAGTGTGCCAATATACAAGTTTCACGCTGGGTTTTGTGTCCCTACCTTATCTGGAAACAATTGTTAATTTTATGAAAAGTAAAAATGAGTATGTTTAAAATGCATCATATTAAAATGTGTACAATTACATAATTAGAAATGTTAATTTTTCATGATTTCTCTATACTGACATCTATTTCTAAATTGTAGCTGACATTGTTTATTTAATATATTCAAATAGATTATATGCATATTAACATTATAATAATCACCAGAATTATGAATTAATGGCATCTTTAAACATGTTTAATTTGTTTTGGTGTAGTATTATGAACCATGTTAGGTTTTCAATTTCATTTGTATTTTCAGTCCTTGGCATGTAGATATCAAAGCTAAACCAGTCATCATTGTAAAGTTGTTCATGTTTTAAATATGTTTCATGGTTAGTTCTATTGCTGTAACCTCTTACGGCCAGAGCAGATCAGCCCTGGAGCACTATTAGCAGTGGTTCTAAAACAGGCTTTTTCTTTTCAAATAAGTAGGTCTTTTTCTTTTACATAATTTTTTCTTACATGAAAGAATATTTAGAGTTTTAAAAGTTGAAAAGCACTACTCAGCTTACAAACGTTAACTGCAGGCTCTGTCTCAAGCCTCCCACTTTCCAGTTCTTTTAGCCAAGAGTCCCCATATGCACCAGACTTTTTTAGCTTTTATTTTAAGTTCAGGAGTACATGTGCAAGATGTGCAGGTTTGTTACATAAATGTGTGTCATGGGGGTTTGTTGTACAGATTATTGCATCATCCAGGTATTAAGCCATTACCCATTAGTTACACAGAGATGAAGCAGTAGTGTCACCCCAGGAATGGGGGTTCTAATCCTCCCTCCTCTCACGCTCCACCCTCTGATAAGTCTTGGTGCGTATTGTTCCCCTCTATGTGTCCATGTGTTCTCATCATTTAGCTCCCACTTATAAATGAGAACATGCAGTATTTGGTTTCCTATTCCTGAGTTAGCTTGCTAAGTATAATGGCCTCCAGCTCCATCCATGTTCCAGCAAACTTGAATTCAATAATTGCTTAATAAAAAAATAAAGGTGTTCCAGGCAAGAGTCAAACACTGACCTATGCGATCCCCAAACTCCAGACACTCAGGTCATACTTTTCATGGTGACCTCAATCCCAAGTGACCCTCATTTAGTTTGAGGTAAGGAGATTTCTTTAAAATAAAAATTTCCTCATGCACCATTTTCCTCCTAAATAGACCAATGATAGTATAAAGAGGGGAAGAAGAGGATTTGAATATCTTTTAGCAAGTCTGGTAATGTATGCAACATTTCTTTTTCTGGTTCATAAAAAATTTACCAGTTAATGAATGCAAGCTACTTACAGGGAAAGGCATAACCCTTAAGTCATGCTGCTTCCTTTGGCCATGGCAATTACTGGTGAAACACTCAGCTATAAGTCATTCGCAAGCAATACTCCAAGGAGCTGCAGTAATGAGTACCTTAGTACAAAAGAGAGATTCTGAACAACACATAACATTTACTATCCACCTTGACTAGAAGCCTGTGCAATGCACTGTTATCTGGCCTCATGATGCATTTGAAGATGCCTCTCAGCTCCAATTCACAGTATAGGCTAAAACCATGGAAACACACATCCTTTACCCACCACTAATATACATGCAAATCTGTTCCCATGAACACGTTGTCTCCTTGCTTTGACATTAGCAGCAAATCCAAACAGCTTTCACTCTCAGGGTGCTCCAAGCAAGAGTCAGACACTGACTATGTGAGCCCCAAACTCCAGACTTATGAGTTCATACTTTTCATGGTGACCTCAATCCCAAATAACCTTCATTTCACTTGAGGTCAGGAGATTCCCTTAGAAAAAATAAATTTCCCCATGCATCATTTTTGTTGTAAGTAGACCAGTGATAGTATAGAGGGGGAAAGAAGAGGATTTGTATATATTTTAGCAAGTCTGGCAATATATGCAACATTTCTTCACTTCTTTTTAAACTGGATAAATGCTAAATCTTCATGACCATCACACTTAATATCTTGTTACACTCCTAGTTTGACAAAGTCAACAATTTCTTTGGCTTGAGAGACTGTGCCATATTTTCCTTAAGGAATATTTGAGTAATCTGCATCTTTATTGCAAAATATGTCATTGTTTATAGATTTAAACAACATTTGGAATTTCTGACATTTTTCATATGAAGAAAAACACAGGGAAGTGGCACATGAGTTATTTTATTCATCTGAGTTTCTTAACCTTTGCTTTTCAGGTAGTTGAATTTGTCTATTGTCTTTGAGTTAATAGGCTTCAGTGAATATTCTCCATGGTCAAATAACTTAATATGGGAACCCAATTCAGTGATGATAATGGAAATTCAATTCTAGAGTCAAAAAAATACTCAGTTTTTGTATTCACATAATAATATGGTGACTACAGTATACCCAGCTCAGTGTTGGGGAGTGTAACTGGTCTTTCATGATCATCTATTTTGTTTGTAAACTACATTATAGTAATTCTGTATGGCAATATTCATTTTCACTATGGGACAATAAGTGCTTTACATGTCATTAATAATATTTTAACCATTGCAGTAAGCTAACATTCTTTTGGTGTCTATTGTCAAAACTATCTGACCCATTACATCCCATATACCTTCAGTTTCCCCCAGAGTGTGGAGTAGAGAGGGAATGCTCTCTCAAAAGTCCCACTCTTCCAAAATATCCTCTAGTTTATAAACTAGTATGAGTCTGAAGAGACAAGAAGGGTTAAATCTCAATGTATTTTTAAGACAAAGATGAGATAATGGTTCATTAATCTGCAAGAGTTGATATTCAAAACGCTGTCTCCACTCTACAGTGAAAGAGATAAGAAATTATTTGTAATCTTCTAGATTGAATTTTGATATCATCTCATATCTTTGTGCTAAAAAAAAATCCTCTTTCTCTCTTTAGCAGCACACATTCTCTATTTTCTATTTTGACACACAGAGAAAGTTCATTACTATTTTATTCTGGTGTATTAAAAGGCTTATAATGGAAATTAAAATAATTAACAACCTCAAATGGGAAAATTTTCTATAGGCTTTTGAACTTTTACTAAGCTTATTTCATTATATTACTGCAATTAAATGAATCTCACTATTTTGTGTTCAGAATAATGCTGCAATTTGTTTCCCCTGTGTTACAGAATGTATAACATTGGAATTTAGAATGACATCTGACACCATACATTTTATTCTTTTTAAACCTAAGTCAACACCTTATACTAATTTCCAGCTTGAAAAGTTCTTCATTTGCTGATAAAAATAGTTTGCGCTGTCTTGCTGATGTCAAGTGGCAACAGAATTATATAAGAAAAAACAAACGTAGGATAAAGTTAGCCACCCAAGAATTTGCCTAACTTGGCAATGCCTTTGGATTACCATTTACTTACCATCAAGTTTTAAGACCTGAATCAGTCCAAAATAAAAATAAGAAAGAAAATAAGTCACTTCTTTTTTTGCAAGACTGTTTTCAGAATTAAGATATCATATGGTGTGTTTTGAAAGCAACTAGATGAGTTTCTCACACTTACCAATATAACCCAGTAACTTTTCACTTCCATAGAACTACTTATAACAAAAATGTCAGTCAGTTTTAAGTGGTTGATGCACTCAAACTTCATTGATAGGAATCTAAGTAAATAAAGAGGCATACAAAATGAACATCTACTTTTAATGCAATTGATCTGGTTGTGAGTAGTGGGTACTAGTGGGAGGGTGCTGAGTGTTTGGGGGGATAGAAGATTGAAGCAGTATCATCAAATATGCAGATTCATCTAGATAGATAAAGACAAATGCTGAATCAGCATTGACACTAGAGAAACACACACACACACACACACACACACACACGCACACACACACACACGACTATCCAGGATCTAAAATATAGGAGGCATCTGAAAATGATTGATTTATTCTCTAGTGAGAATTTGCCCTCTATTGCTACCCAGAATTTTTTGAATACTTGTCCCTAGTTTTGACAATGTACTAAAAGTGTAAATCCTATATTTATAATATTGAATGTGAAAAAAATCTACTTTAAGGAACCTTGTAGCTGGGGGTAGATATGTGACTTAGATTTGTCTTTCAAATACATTTGGACAGAAAAGAGTAAGTATAGGTACTTAGCATTGGTTTTGTGGTTCAAGAGCCAGCGGCAGTAAATTTCTGATGGGTGAGCTTCCAGAAAGAGAGGCAGCAGTTCCCTTATACAGTAATTTTGTTGTTATGAGGCATCAGTCTAGAGTCTGCTGATTAGGGTTTTCCAAGGATTCCTTAATCTATTCTCTAGCTCTTCAAAGTCTTCTCTTGATCACAGAAAGAAGTGTCTTTGTCTACAATTAAAAAGTGATGAGTTCACTAATTATTTGCAGAAGTGGTTGCAAGCAATAAATCCATGTTGTCCAATCTGGTAGCCACTAGTTCTATCTGCTATTTTAAATTAAAATTAATTTAATTAAAATTCAGTTCCTTCATCACACTTACTACTTTTCAATAGCTACATATAGCTAATGGCTACCTTATTAGACAGGATAAAAATAGAAAATGTTCATCATCACAGAGAGTTCTACTGAACAGGGCTACAATAAAGCCCCCCAAAATAAGAATATTAGATTAGTTATTTCAGCGAGGTGTATTTGAAGGAACCAGTAACCCAGGGAATACTGGAGAATGGAACCATGTTAGTCCATGAGATGCAGTGGTAAAACATTTGCCAAAATTACCACCTGCAGTTCTTTTGAATGACAGGCCCATTGAAAGCCCATTTATGACAAGCTGAGAGGTATGAACTATAGTATTGTGACAGAATCAGCTTTCTGCATGTCACTGCACTAGAGAACTTAAAGGAAAAAATGATAAGTTCAAGATTTTAAGGTCTGGTTTCAAATCAGTGAAAGAGCCAACCGAAGAGTTACAATAAATTCTCTAAAGCAAGTTGTAACTCTTGCATTTAACACACTTGATAAATTCAAAAACGAGATTCAGAGTCTGAACATATGGAAATTCAGCACAAGTTGAATTCATTCACTGACTGAAAAAGAAGGGTGAAATTTAAAAATGATGTTTGAGAGGATTCTGATGACTCCAAGTCTTCTAAATTCCTAATCTCCACTAAGCTTCCCTTTTTAGAAGAAGCATCCCTTTCTACACTGTCTAAATAGACATGGTTTATGTTGACTGAAGACCTTGAAATAACCTCACACCATGGCGCATTATTACTACATTTTATTGTCTCTAATAAATCTGATGAAGATGGGCCATGCCTGTAGTCCCAGCTATTGGGGAGGCTAAGGTAGGAGGGGACCACTTGAAACCAGGAGGCAGAGGTTGCAGTGAGCCAAGATGGCACCACTGCACTCCAGCCTGGGTAATAGAGTGAGACCCTGTCTCAAATAAATAAATATTAAAAAATAAACAAAAGAAGAGCAATTACAAAGGAGAAGCTTAAATACTAAAGAATTCCAAGATGCTGTTCATTTTTATTGATATATTCCTAGATAATATGTGTGGGTATGAATTCAGATAGCCTACACCAAGTAAAGAAAAATATAATTTTGAATAGGCTGATTATTGCACTTACTGGAGTATCAATTCAATATGCTGACCTAGAAGCTATAATTTATACTAATTCATCACTTCTTTAGTTAGATAGAACCTCAACTCAGTGTTTTGTGATGATAGAAATTCCTTAGTATAATAGAGGAAGAAATTCAATGACCATAGAGAGGGTAACTTAGAAATAGATTTCTGATTTGTGAACTGCTCATCTATCTCATAACTGAATACACTAGGGGAACCCAGTGGACGCAACTTTCGCCAAACATTAGGAAGTGTTGTGGAAAAGGGAGTATCAGCATCATGAAAAGACACACAGGGAGAATGGGATCGTGGAATTATAGAGCCAGAGTTAGGCTTAGCCTTCTGATAAAGTTGTATTATAAAAGCCTATAGGATCAGAGTTATAAAATGTATGGATTGGCCTGATAAATGTCTACACATACCAGCTTACCAGTTTCAGCTGATAGCGTTGTGGTCCCCGAGTAATTATTAGCCATCGCCCTTGTTACTTTACAGAGACTAGTTTCATTTTTAAATTATAGATCATCTAGTCAATAGAGATGTAGCTTAATTTTCTATTAATCAGATACATCCACAGGAAATTTCTATTCAGAATTTAGTTATGTGAACATGTACTGAGTAGAAGGCATCCATTTTTCTAATATGAATCCCAGCCAAGACACTATGGATTTGTAACCAGCAGTAACCTAACATCTGAATTCAGCTGCTCCCTCATGTGACAAAGTTTCTGGAAAGAGCAGCAACAGCAACTTTGAATTACAGCAGAGACATCTCCCTTTACAGTTGAGTTATGTGTTACGGTTTTGGAGCTCTTCTAGGTAAAGGCCCATCTGGGATCTGTTACTTCAGCCCTCTAACAATTCTGTTAGCTATCTACATAGTGCACTTAAATTTATAACAGTGTACTCAGTGTCACAACTTGAAACCCTGACCACACACACACACACACACACACACACACACACACACACACCCCTAGTGATCTAAATACTTACCAAGTGCTAATCTAGGTGCTGGGGCTACAGACTAGAACAGGACATGGAACTCACATTGTAGAGAGTGGAGACAGTCAACAAACAAGCAAAATAAATGCTCCAGATAGTTGAGGGTGCTGTAAAAATTTTGAAAAGTTAGTAGGCCTGAAAGTGATTGTGGGTAACCAGCAGCTATTTAACATTAGATATTTATGAAAGGCCTCTAAAGGAGGGGAGCTTATGACAGAAGCACACAAAGATTTAGAAGAAATGTCTTTAGGAAGGTAGAACAAATTATGAACAGCATGAATAAAGGCTCTGAGGTCTAAATAAGCTTGGCATGGTTGAGGAAGACCAGCGTGCAGCTGAAGCATAGTGAAGGAGGGTGTGGGAATAGGAGACAGTGGTATGAGCCAAAATATGTAAGGTCTTATAGATCATGGTAAGGAATATGCAGTTTGTTCTAAGTGTGATGAGACACTATTGGAGGTTTTTAAATAGGAGTGTGACATACTCTGAGTTATTCATTCATTAAACAAATATTTGAGTGCCTAGAATATTGCAGGCATAATTTTAGGGCCCAGGGATTAAAAAAAGAACACAATCAAACAAAAATGTGTACCCCATGGAGCTAACACTTTGCTACGATAGTAAAGTGAAGTAAATAAAATCTAAATTTAAATTAAATGACAGAAGGTAACAAGTGCTATAAACAAATATATATCAAAAATTGTGAATAAATGATCAGACAAGAAAACAAAAACAAAATTATAGGGCTTGGAAAGGAAGCCTTAGTACACTATTAGAAGTGTAGAAGTGTGTAAGTACACTATTATAATTGTACTAAGGACACTGAGTACACTATTATGTTTAATACATCTGTAATTAATTGTCATCAGTGAGTTAAGGATATAAAATAAGATTTGTATAGTAATGGAGGAACCAGAAAGTATTGCATAAAATTCAACTAACATCCATAATAAAAATTCTAATTAGGTAGTAATAAAATAGCAAGCATCAAAATGATCTTTGAAGTTTTCTTTTTGTTCCTCAGTCACAGTTTTCTTTCTTTTATTCTTAAGTTTTCTAAATGAATATTTCCCTAGGTAAGGAAACTCATTATCCAAGTAAAACATTGAGGAGAACGTCTAATTGTTTCTGCCATGTCATTCCTTTAAACTAGAGACAAAGAAATAACATTAAAACAATTCAAGTTTAAGGAGTTATGTGAATTGGTATCAATAAAATGCTGGTAAGAGGAACACAAATACTGAAAGTAGAATAGAAATTCTAAGGGCTCAGTGATTAAATAAACAGTGGGGGATCAGTCACATTTGTGTCCATGGGTTTTTATTGTTGTTGCTTTTAGCCTTAAGAAAAAATGTAAACACAACATTAAATACATGTAGTTTTGTAGAGAAATTACTTGCTCTACATTTGAAAGTTTGAGGTCAAGATGACTTCATGAAAATGAAAAGACTGTGAAGTTAAGTACATATACTCACTGTGCTCTTCAAAGCCAGAAATTACAAGTCATCCATAAAATCAAGGCCAATTTTCATCTGACACTAACGTGTCCATTCTTTCTACTGAAGAAAGCAACACATAGGGAAAAAAGTGGAATCTGTAATCACATAAATTTTATTTACATTTGGTTTCCAGTATGTATTAAATATGTAAATTTTAGTATTTAAGCAAGCTCTTTGAGTTTCTCAATTTCCCTTTTTTAATTTTGAAATATTTAGTTGACAAATAAAGATTGCATATATTTAAGATATACATCTGAATTATATAATATTATATATGCACACACACATACACAGTGTAACAATTACCACAATCAAAACATTCATCTCTACCCATGTTATAAATTAGATTCAAAGGACTGTGATCTGTACTAGCCCATTCTTACCCTGCTATAAATAACTACCTGAAACTGAGTAATTTATGAAGAAAAGAGGTTAAATTGACTCACAGTTCTGCATGCTATACAGTACGTATGGCTATAAGGCCTTGGGAAACTTACAATCATGGCAGAAGGCAAAAGGGAAGCAGACACAATCTTCACATGACACAGCAGGAGAGAGAATGCAAAGAGGGAAGTGCTTCACACTTTTAAACTACCAGATCTCCATGAGAATTCACTCACTATTATGAGAACAGCAAGAGGGAAATCTGTCCCCATTATTCAATTACTTTCCACAAGGTCACTTCCCCAACAGTGGGAATTACAATTCAACATGAGATGTGGGTGGGGACACAGAGCCAAACCATATTATTCTGCCCCATACCCCTCCCAAATCTCATGTCCTTCTCATATTTTAAAACCAATAATGCCTTCCCAATAGTCTTTCAAAGTCTTAACTCCTTCCAGCAATAACTCAAAAGTCCAAGTTGAAAGTCTCATCTGAGACAAGGCAAGTCCTTTCTGCCTATGAGCCTGTAAAATGAAAATCAAGTTAGTTACCTCCAAAATACAATGAGAGTACAGGCACTGGGTAAGTGCTCCCATTCCAAAAGGGAGAAACTGGCAAAAACAAAGGGGCTACAGGCCCCATGCAAATACAAAACCCAGCTGGGCTGTCATTAAATCTTAAAGCCCCAGAATAATCTCCTTTGACTCCATGTCTCACATCTAGGCCACACTGCTGCAAGGGGTGGGCTCCGAAGGCCTTGGGCATCTCTTTCCCTGTGGATCTTCAGGGTAGAGCCCCCACAGCTGCTTTCATGTTTTAGCATTGAGTGTCTGTAGCTTTTGTAGGTGCATGGTGCAAGCTGTCAGTGGATCTACCATTTTGGGCTCTGAAAGACAGTGGCCCTCTTCTCACGGTTCCACAAGGCAGTGCCCTAATGGGGGCTCTGAGAGGGGCTCCACCCTACCTTTCCCCTCTTCACTGCCCTAGTCGAGGTTCTCCATGAAGGCTCTTCCCCAGCAGCAGACTTCTGTCTGGACTTTGAGGAGTTCCCATACATCCTCAGAATTCTAGACAGTCTCCCAAACCTCAACTCTTGCCTTCTGTGCACCCACAGGCCCAACACCACATGGAAGCCACCAAGGCTTGGGGCTTGTACCCTCAGAAGCAACAGCCTGAGCTGTACCTTGGCTTCTTTTAGCTACAGCTGGACCTGGAGTCACTGAAACACAGGGCACCATGTTCTAAGGCTGCACAGAGCAGTGGGGCCCTGCACCTGGCCCATGAAACCATTTTTCTTCCTAGGCCTCCAGGCCTGTGATAAAAGGGGCAGCTGGGAAGGTCTCTGAAATGCCCTTGGAGGCATTTTTCCCTTTGTCTGGGCTATTAACATTTGGCTCTTTACTTAAGCAAATTTTAATGCTTTACTTAAGCATTAAAAAAATTTCCATTCTGGAGGCAAACAAACCTGGCTCCAATCCTGGCCCTGCCACTTTCACAGCTGAGGCCTTAGACAAGCACCCTAGCCTCTTGGGCATTCTCAGAGCCATCAGCTGCAAGTGGGTGCTGCCATACCCACCTCACTGGGCAGGCTGGGGCACCAAGAAAGGTTAATGGCTCAGGGTCTGGTACAATGCAGCCACACGGCAGGTCTGCCATCCAGGTCCTTTTCTTTCCTTCCTTTCCCCAAAATCAGGTTGTCATTAAAGTGCTAGTACACATTAAAGAAATCTATAGACAGCAACTGTGTTAGTTTTCTATTTGCTGCTGTGATTAAATCATCAGAAATTTAGTGGCTTAAACCAACACAAATGTATTACCCTACAGTTCTGGAGGCCAGAAGCCCTTCATAGGTGTCACTGTGCTGAAATCAAGGTGTTGGCAAGGTTGAGGTCCTTCCTGGAGGGTCCAGGGGAGAATGCATTTTCTTGCCTTTTCCAGCTTCTAAAGGTTTCATGCATTCCTTGACTCACGATCTGTCCATCTTCAAAGCCAGCAATGGCAGGACGAGTCCTTCTCACATCACCTTGCTCTTACACCAGCTCTCCACCTCCCTCTTCCACAGGTCAGGACCCTCGTGATTACTTTGAGCTCACTATGTTAATCTGGGATGATCTCTCTATTTTAGAGTCAGTGGACTCACAACCTTAATTCTATCTACAACCCCAATTCCTCTTTGTCATGTACAGTAACATATTCATAGGTTCTGGGATTAGGTTCTTGTATTCCTCCCCAGAAAATAGGTTTTTCTTTTCTACCACATGGTTGGGCTACAAATTTTCTAAAATTTATGTTCTGCTTCCCTTTTAAATATAAGTTCTAATTTCAGGTCATTTCTTTGTTTATGCAAATAAGCATATGCTTTTAGAAGCAGCCAGGCTACACCTTGAGCACTTTGCTAATTAGACATTTCTTCTGACAGATACTCTTAAATCATCTCTCTCAAATTCAAAGTTCCACTGATCTCTAGAGCAGGGGTACAATGCTACCAGTCTCTTCGCTAAAGCATAGCAAGAGTAACCTTTACTCTAGTTCCCAATGAGCTTCTCATCTCCATCTGAGACCACTTCAGCCTGGATTTCACCGTCCATATCACTATCAGCATGTCTGTCATAATCATTCAACAAGTCTCTAGAAAGTTCTAAACTTTACCTCATCTTCCTATCTTCTTCTAAGCCCTCCCAACTGTTCTCACCTTTGACCATTACCCAGTTCTAAAGTCACTTGCACATTTTCAGGTTATCTTAATAGCAGTGTCCCACTTTTCTGGTCCCAATCTTCCATTGCCACATTGCTATAAAAAACTACCTGAGACTGGGTAATTTATGGAGGTTTAATTGACTCATGGTTCTACAGGCTGTACAGTAAACAGCAGGAGACAGAGAGTGAAGGGGGAAATGCTGCACATTTTTAAACCACCAGATTTCATGAGAACTCACTAATTGTCACAAGAACAGCAAGGGAAAAATTTGTCTTCATGACCCTATCACCTCCCACCAAGTCCCTCCTCCCCCTTGCAAACACTGGGAATTACAACTTGACACGAAATTTGGGTGGGGCCATAGCAAAATCATATTAGATCCCAATGCATTATATGAGGAGAAAGTTAAGGTACAACCCATTCTTTGCCAACCACTGTGCTAACAACAGGTATGAGAAAGCATAATGCAGAACCCGTCTTCTGTTAGTTCATATGCTATGATAATTCCATATCATTAATGTAGTGGTTTACAGCATGGTTTCTGGAGCCAGTCTGCCTGAGTTGGATTCCTGGTTTCATTCTGATTAGTATAAAGTTGGGCAATTTACTTAACCTGTCTGTGCCCTAGTTTCCTCATTTATACTAACTATAATGCCTACCTCAGTGTTGTAGTGAGGAATAGATGAGCTGATACATGTAAATAGCTTATAACATTTAAGTCCCTAATATTTTAAAACTGTATATGACTATGACTTAGCTATATTACAAAGAAAATATTGAAATAAAATTCATTGCTAAAGGGTATTGTAACCCTCCCTCAATATTCGCTTTAGTTCCTAATACGACAGTGGTTCTCAAAGTGTGGAACTCAGACCAATAGCATCAGCCCCACCTGAGAAATTGAAGATTTCACCTCAAACCTGCTAAATCATAAACCCTCAGGTTAGGACCAAGCCATCTGGGTTTTAGCAAGCCCTCCAGTTAACCCAGGCACATTAAAGTTTGAGAACCACTATAAAGGATATCCTTGACTACTGACATGGTTTGGCTCTTTGTCCCCAACCAAATCTCATCTTTTATTGTAATCCCCATAAGTGCCACATGTCAAGAGAGAGACCAGGTGGAGGTAACTGAATCATGGGGGTGGTTTCCCCCATGTTGTTCTCATGATAGTGAGTAGGTTCTCACAAATTCTGATGGCTTTATAAGGGGATCTTCCCCCTTCACTTAGCACTTCTTCCACCACCTTATGAAGAAGGGGCCTTGTTCCCCTTCACCTTCTTCTATGATGGTAAGTTTCCTGAGCCCTCCCCAGCCATGTCGAATTGTGAGTCCACTAAACTCTTCCCTTTATAATTACCCAGTCTTGAGCAGTTCTTTATATGAGTATGAAAATGAAGTAATATAATATAAAGTATTTTTCAAGCTAAAATGACTAAAATGATCAATCAGCAAATAATATATAGAAATAGTAAAAATATGTGTGGTGATCTAGAACGGGAAGAAAAATAAAACTTTCCAATAATGAAATTGAAACTTGAGATTAAGTTTTGACAAAGTTTCTTGCAAGAGGAAATTAAAGAACTTAGGAAAAAACGTATGTATCTCAGACTTCCAAACACTGTTAGTATGAAGTTCAACAGTAAGCCACAAAAATAAGATTAATTTTTTAAACAAACCATAGTTGAAGTACATCAAAATAAAAAGCTTTATACAAAGCACTGAGCACAAGTGTGGTTAAGTAACATGCCCTCAATTAATAGTGTTTATTATTACTATTTAACTGGCACAGTTCTAGGCATAGAGTTATAAGAAATATTCAAGTTGAAATCACAGAGTCAACTAGAAATCACCTGGGAATTTGGTGAAAATTTAGTGTATCCTAAATTGCATACAGAACCATATCAAAATCACTTAAATTTACATTATCTAAATAATATAAATTATATACATAATTATGTATTTCAATTCTGTTCAATTATGGAAAATATAAAAATCATTTATATTCATTACTATATTTTTATTAATATTTAATTTGTAGTCCCTCTTAAGTTTTTTTAAAAGAAAATTAATAAATTCCTTAATATAATACATTTTTAAGCTTCTAAAAAAGTATTATGTATATGTGAGACTGCAAGTTACATCAGTAATATTTAACTAAATTCTTAATTTAAATAAAATATAAAGATGCCATCTAACTAAATTAAATATATGACACAATTAACACACATGACTAAAAGCAGAAAAGAACAGACATAAATCAAATTAGAAAGCAGTAAGTAATGTAAAAAATAATGACTGAGTGTTATCTTTACAATGCTGAACAGAAATTAGTAGCATATTAAATGACATTTCCAAAAGTCCTACATGTGCTACAAAATTGATAATTTATCTTACAATAAAAAACACAGTGTTTCTATTTGGGGCTGACTAATCAAAACAATGTACCACATTTCTTTAAAAAGTCTCATCATTGGCCGGGCCCGGTGGCTCAAGCCTGTAATCCCAGCACTTTGGGAGGCCGAGGCGGGTGAGGTCAAGAGACCGAGACCATCCTGGTCAACATGGTAAAACCTCGTCTCTACTAAAAATACAAAAAATTAGCTGGGCATGGTGGTGCGTGCCTGTAATCCCAGCTACTCAGGAGGCTGAGGCAGGAGAATTGCCTGAACGCAGGAGGCAGAGGTTGTGGTGAGCCGAGATCGCGCCATTGCACTCTAGCCTGGGTAACGAGCAAAACTCCGTCTCAAAAAAAAAAAAAAGTCTCATCATTATGTCTGTCTCATATGGGCATTTTCCATCTTCGCCTTTATTAGTCCTCAAATGCACATTTCTAAATTGAAATCAGACAGCAGCCATCATTATTAAAACATGGATATTTGACATCTATTCTGCTGATAGTCTTTGACTTGATTACAGTGTATCCAAAGAAAAGCAGAAACGAAAAAATAGAACAAGTTCTCTCATTTGTAGCATAATATAATCTGAGAACATCATTTAAATTGTGCTTGTTTTCTTTCAGTGTCATAGGTTTTCTTCCCTGAAAGGATTATAGATGAACTCTGATGTATCAAGATTGCTCCTCTGCAATCATGAAGTCGTCTTAGGCACAAAGATTTACTAGTCCTTAAAATAAGATTTACAGCAGTAAAGCATCATTTATTGCAGCATATCCATTTTATTTAATTTTTAGGTTTTGGTTTCTTAGTGAAAAGATAGATTGGTATTTAATACTTAAAATTAGAAAAATAAATGAATCATTTATTATACTGAAGATTCTGAAAATTTATTTTCAATTTGTATTCTCATAAAAGATGATATTTACAGGCTCAACATATTCTCATAGGCATATCTACTTTGAAAAAAACAAAAATACTTTATTAAAAATATTTCTATCAGCCTTTTGAGATGTACTGAGTGTGGGATTCACTAATAAATGTTATTTTGCAAAGATGTAGAGAAATTTATTATTTAAAATCTCAAAAACATGTTAATATGCAGGAAAAATAATAGGTCTATTCTAACTTTTTTAAAAGTATGATATTAGTTTAGAGGAGGTTAGCAATTATCACTTACCAATATTGAGAATAGAAATCATATGTGTTAATTTTCTTCTAGGCATTTCTTCAATAGCAATTAGGTTACCAAATTAGGGCTTCATAGCCAGAAACTTGAAGTTCTAAGACAATAATATGTCTTTTAAAATTCAAAAGTAATCATTTTTTTCAAATCATATACAATTTTAAGAGGAAACCACAAGATTACAACTCATTTTGAGTTTAATTGAAGAGGCATTCTCAAAAATCTTTTAAAAATTTTTTAAATTTTCAATTGTGGCAAAATATACATAAAATTTAGCATCTTAGTCATCTTTAAATATACAGCTCAGTGATATTAATTACATTCATAATGTGCAAACATTACCACCCATCCATCTCCAGCATGCTTTTTATCTTGCCAAAGTGAAACACAATATATATTAAATAATAAATCCCGATTCCCCCATCCTCTGATAACCACCACTCTACTTTCTGTCTCTGGTTTTTATGATTGTCAGTAGCTCACATAAGTAGAATCATACCATATTTGGCATTTGCAACTGGCTCATATCACTTAGCATATGTCAGAATTTTCTTCTTTTTCAAGCCTTGCTGAAAAGGAATGACTTAATTTATGTGATTTTTATATTTGTTTTCTACATGTCTTTCAGCTTTTTTTGTCTCCAGTTTCTGCATTACTGTTTTATTTTGTGTTTAGTTAATTTTTTCTAGCAAAACATTTAAATTCCTTTCCCATTTATTCAAGTGTATATTCTAAGCTATTTATTTATGGTCATTATGTGTGTTACATTCAATGTCCTGAAGTTATAACATTCTAATTTGAATTATATCAGCTTCATTATCATATAAAAACTCTGTCACCTTACATCTCTGTATCTACTTTATTACTAATGTCACAAAATTACATCTTTATACATTATGTGTTTGAAAACAATAAACCAATCATTTTAATTTCTTAAACTATAAAAACAAACTGTGACATTACATACAATTTTTAAATAACAGTAGCTTTTTACTAATAATGCTTTTTTAAGGAAAAGTATTAGTCGTTTAAGTCATATAGAAAACAAAAAAATGAGTCACAAACCATTTTTTACAATACTAGATTTTATAATTGTCCATGTATTTACCTTTACTGAGATCTTTGTTTTTTCATATGGATGCTAGTTACTGTCTAGTGTCCTTTCATTTCAACATGCAGGATTTCTTTTAGCATTTCTTCCAGAGCAGAGTAGGCCTAGTAGTAAGAAACTCACTCAGCCTTTGTTTATCTGGGAATGGTTTTATTCTCCCTCACTTTTGGAGGACGGTTTTGCCAGACATAGGATTCTTGGTAGACAGTTTTTGTTTTTCTTTTGTTACTCCTTTTAGCAATTGGAATATATCAGCCCACTGCCTTCTGACCATTAAAATTTCTGATGAGAAATTTATTGAAAATTCTATTGAGTAGTCTTTTTATGTGACAAGTTACTTCATGGGTTGGGAGATGTCTTGCTACTTTTAAGATGCTCTATTTGGCTTTGGCTTTTGATAATTTGATCAAAATGTGTCTTGATATCATTCTTTTTAAGTTTGTACTCATTTGAGTTTGTTGAATTTCTTGGATGTTTATATCTTTCATCAATTTTGGAAAGCTTTTAGATATTCTTTCCTCAAATATTCTCTCCTCCACTTTCTCTAACTTTTTCTTCTGGGACTTGCATAATGTACATGTTGTTCTAATTGATTATGCTCAACAAGGCCCTTATACTCTCTTCAGTTTTCCTTAATCTTTTTTCTTTCTGTTCCTCGGATTCAATAATATCTATTATTCTGTGTTCAAGTTGACTGAGTCTTTTGCCTGCTCAAATATTCATTTCAATCCCTCTACTGACTTTTTCATCATTTTAGTTATTGTACTGTTTATCTCCAGAATTTCTTGTGGCTTCTTTTTTTTCAGTTTTTTATTCCTTTATTGGTGTTTTAACTTTGTTATCATTATTATTTTCTTGACTTTCTCCATGTCTGGTTTTTAGTGTATTTAAGACAATTATTTTGAAGTCTTTATCTCTAATAGATCCATCATCTGACCCCTTTCACTGACAATTAGGTTAGTTAACTGTTT
Organism: Saguinus oedipus; assembly: GCA_031835075.1. Classification (NCBI taxonomy): domain Eukaryota; kingdom Metazoa; phylum Chordata; class Mammalia; order Primates; family Cebidae; genus Saguinus; species Saguinus oedipus. Next base: position 95,739,426 of record CM063171.1, on the reverse strand, counting down.
TTCATTGAATGGGCCACAATTTCCTGTTTCTTTGTATGCCTTGTGATTTTCTGCTAAAAACCACACATTTGAATTTATTACCATAATTCTAGAAATCAGATTATTCACCAACCTCAAGGATTTGCTAGATGTGTGTGCATCTGTGGGTGTGTTGTTTTGTTTTGATTGTTGTAAAGTGTTTTTTTTTTTTGCTGAGAATCAAACTAATGTGTTAAATATAAGTGCTCTTGGGTCTTTTCTTAGCTTATACCTTTCTTTTGACATGCACAGTGACTTTAATTTCTCTTTATATGTGGTTGTTTTTAAATGTTCTTGTCTTTAATAGCTGGCTCCCAAAAAGGGGAAAAGAAAAATGAAGGGAAGGAGAAAGGATGCCAGTCTTTTAAACCCTCTGGTTGTAACTTTAGCTGGAAGATGAGAGGCATGTAACCATGATGGAAGGTAGAAAACCAATTGCCTCTTTGTCTATATTTCTGTGATAACAAGCAGCCATTAGCTCTCAGGGCACAGATCCCCATTATTTGGAAGACAAGGTCCTTTTGCCCAAGATGGCTCCTCCAAGCTGCATATACGTTGCCCCAGGAACGAATGCTCAGCTTCCTGACATATGGCATGGGTTGGGAGATGAGTAGTTACTACTGTGCTAAACACTGAAATTGACTGAAATTAACCTCAATTTGCATACAAGTTTTTTTCTCTGAGTTGTAAGCCTTTTATAGGCTCTAGAATTTCCAAAACACTTATAATAGACAGATTTTGCCACTGCAATAATTGTCTAGGTGAGAAGACAGAGTACTGGTGCTTCCTACACTGCCTTCCTCCCAGAATCCTCCCCTCAGACCTTAATTAAATAATTTTTGTGTGTTCTAACTCCTATGTAGGTGCTAAGTACATGGTAAGATTTCAATAACTATTTACCAAGCAGTTTTTGCTATTCAGCAATTAAAATAAAATTCTTAATAGAAATAAATTTTAATTATTTACTTGGTTCTAAATTTGTCATTTGTGATCATATTAAATTCCTTTAATGGATGTGCCTAGTATGGTGCTTAATATATTACATATATTTTTTATAATCCTCACAAAAATCTGGAGTGATACTTATTTTTCTTCTTCTTCTTCTTTTTTTTTTTTTTTAATGGAGTTTCACTCTTGTCACCCAGGCTGGAGGGCAATGACCCAATCTCGGCTCATTGCAACTTTTGCCTCCTGAGTTCAAGTGATTCTTCTGAGTCAGCCTCCAGAGTACCTGGGATTACAGGCATGCACCACCAGACTCAGCTGATTTTGTATTTTTACTAGAGGAGGGGTTTCACCATGTTGGCCAAGCTGGTCTCGAACTCCTGACTTCAGGTGATCTACCTGCCTCTGCCTCCCAAAGTGCTGGGATTACAGGCATGAGCCACCATGCCAAGCCACTTATTATTATTCTTGTTTTACTCAGAGAGAAATCAAGTATATATATCAGGCTTGCACATCTAGTAAAGGTATTCAAACATAGATCAGAATTCTTGAATTTAAAATTTTTATTGGAAAGGATCACTATTCCTGGCTGAAATCTCAGGGTATTTCTACATTTTTCTAAATAATGTATCACAATGTATTCTATAGGGAATAACTTTGCTTTTACAAACAAATTATTTAACTTTATCAACACAGGGCATATATAACAGAGTAAATCACTTGAGAAATGTAATCACTTTATTTTACCACCTCTCACTGATAATATCTATATGCAACCTTGTCTATAAATCTCTCTTTAGAGTCCTAACCATTTACCAACTGCAAACACTAGTCTAAATTTCTAACTGAAGTTTACAACATAAGTAATGCCTATACCAAAACCAAGAATCTCACATTTTAAAGAGAAAATTAATTCTGACTTCTACCTCACAAATGCCTCAACTACCTGACTTTCTGTAAAAAAAAAAAAAAGCACTATGAGTCATATACACATCCAAAAGAAGTTTCAAACCTCTATTTTTAAATATTTTAAAAATAAGTCAAGAGTTAAACAAACCAGGAGATTTTCATTGTATCTGTAATTTACAAAGAATTATTGAATTAAATTTGCTAAAGAGCTGATAAAATTGATAAATACGATCTGTCACAAACTAGATACTGAGTTTGAGTGGTCATCAAAAAAACCCTGTGAGACACATAAACATAGCTGGATGTGGTAACTAATGTTTTTCCCATATCATCACATTCATGGCAGTTTTTCACCAAACTCTCATTGCATAGACTCTTTCCTCTCATAAAATTAGATATAATCAAATATTCTAAATTACTTACCTGTTCAATATGACTTTCTAAGGAATGGTGAATGTCTCAAATGTACTTTTTGTCCTAGATATCTACAAAATTAATCCTTTACAGCTCAGAATTTTTTGTATTAATTTATTTAACAGCAATATTCAGAGAAGAAGAAAACTCATTATCCACAGACTATTTAAGACACCAGTGAAACTGAACTAAAATTATAATGGTAGTAAAAAATAATCCAAAAGTCTTCTCAATTCTTAAATTATCCAGCAATACCTGTTGAATTTTTAATGTCTGCATAGTACCCTATAAATGAAAAAGTTAAATATTTTCTTCAAAAGGTTTTATTTATGCCACATTTAAACAATTGAAAATGGGCTCCCAATGTATACAGAGATTATTTCCTTCTTCTCTTTAGCATACCAGTAGGCATACTTCAGTCCCAATCTATCTGTAACTCTGGACTTGATTTCATTATTAAGCAACAAATTAGGTATTTTTAAATATTTCTCCCTAAAAGCCAAAGATGTATCTAAAACTTCATGTTCTGCAAAGGGAATTATTGATCTTTACCTCGCTCATAATCCTGCTTCCTTCAACCTTATGTATCTCAGTAAATGGTACCATCATCCACTCAGATGACCAAACCAAAACCCAGAATCAAAATTTAATTCATCTCTTTCTTACAAGCCCCATATCCAAGCACTTGTCTAAGATCTGTCAATTCTCACATTAAAATAGACTTGAATTTGTGCAGGCCTCCATCTACATCTCTGCCACTCTCAAACCAGGTCAACACATTCCAAAATTCTTCAATTGCTTTTCTGGTCTTACACTACTCCACCACCCATTCTTCACACAACATCAAGTATGATATTCTTGAAATATAAATTAGTTCGTATTACTCATGTCAATGAATTTGAATACAGCACGAGCTCCCTACTATGCATTGTGAGGTCCTGCATACTGTGATCCCTTTTATCCTCTCCAGACTCCTCACAGCTAATTCCCTCCTCACTCACTACACACAAGCACCCTTTTCTTCTTTCAATTTCTTAAATATGTCAGACTCCTTGCTACTTACTGTCTTCTTTATACTTGCTGATTTCCTGCTATTCACTGAAAAACATGCAGAAAACAAGACACTTAACTCTGGGGGAAAAAAAAGGCATCAACATGTTTGACAGCTAACCTGTCAAGAAATGGTGGAAGATAAAAGACAAGGAAATGACATCTTTAAAGTTTTAAAAGAAAACAACTGCCAACATTGAATTCTACAACTAGAGAAAATATTATTCCAAAATGATGGTGCAAAAAGTCATTTTTAGACAAAAACTGAAAGAACTTTTTCTTAGCAGACTTGCACTGAAAGATAATCTAAAACCAGTTTATAAGGCAGAAAGAATATCAACTCCTCCGGAAATATGAAAATGTAAGATAGAATAAGATGCAATAGGAAGGGTAAATGTGACTAATATAAACTACCTAGAAAATGATAATGACATGGAATTTTAAATATATGTAGAAGTAAAATGTGAAAACAATAAGACAAGGTAGCCCAAGGCATAGTAGCCTAAACACATGAACTAATGGAGTCAATGTGTTTTATTATTTTATTTTAGATTCAGGGAGTACGTGTGCAGGTTTATTACATGGACATATTGCATAATGGTGAGGTTTTAAATATCATAGCATTTCTTTAATGGAATCTAACCATTTCATTCTTAGGTAAATATTCAGTACATTTCTTCACTGAAAAGACAGGTATAAAAATGTTTATTGCAGCTAATAACCAAATATTGCAAACAATCCAAATTTGTAGAACTTCTATTTAGTCCCACATACATTTAGCTCACTGTCAACAAATCTGGCCAACCCAGGTAAATGTTTTAACTATTTTTTAAAAGTCGAGCAGAAAAGTTTCTATTTTCATGTCCTCCGTTTGCTTCTTCTCTGTTTATCTGTCTCTGGGAAACAAATCTTCTAATCATAGCCTTCTAAATCCTTGAGAAATATAGATTGCTCTCTGAAATTCCCTATTGGTCTTGAAGATGTTATTCTCCCCTACCACAGGATGGACACTTTTAATTAAATCCAAGCTTCACCTAGGTATTGAATCAGCCAAGTAGGTCTTTGGTTTAAAGAAAAACAAACAAACAAATGTAAGTACTTTAAAGTACTTTTCTTACAGGAATATATACAGGACACTAGATTGTCTCAATCTAAATCTTGCTTCAGACCAAGGGGATCACAGACTTTTCTGTCCATGTTTGGCCTTAGCTCTTTGAAACCTAAGTCTATACTAAGGCAGAAGTTGATGTCCCTGGTCATCTAGTTTATCTCACAACTCTATTCCTAATATTTTATTCTTTCTTTTCTTTTACGTTTTTAAAATATTTTTTCTTTCCTCATTTTCCTTGAGTTTCGCCCTACCTCCATTCCCAAAGCCCTGTCAGGTTTGTCATTTACATACGATGTTTTTCCTTTATCTTAACGTTCCTCATGGGAAATACAAGATTATCACACATGAAGTGCACTACGTACAATTTATGAAAAATTTTATTTGCATAAGTACATAATTAAGACTCCATTTATGTTTTTTAGTTAAAAGAAAAGCAATGCCTCTTAACTAGTGAATATTAACTAGTAATGTTCACTAGTTAACACTTGAGAACTAAAGAGTACCAGCAAAAACTGTATTAATACAAAAAGTATTCAAAAGATTGTGCTGTAATGGAATATTTTCCACATGAATACAATGGTAGAAAGCACATTAATCATATTCTCAGTCTGCAGAACTGAGAAGAAAATTGGCACTTGGAGCAATAGATCCAAGATGGCTGATCGCTAATAGCTCGGGATTGTAGCTCCCAGTGAAAGCCCAGAAAACGAGAGGACGCCACACTTTCAGATGAATTTTCGTCTCTCACGGACCAGATTTCCAGTGGAGGAGCCCTGCAGGTTGCCAGTGTGACTCTTTGTTTTTTTTTTTTTTTTTTTTTTTTTTTGAGATGGAGTTTCGCTCTTGTTACCCAGGCTGAAGTGCAATGGCGCAATCTCGGCTCACTGCAACCTCTGCCTCCTGGGTTCAGACAATTCTCCTGACTCAGCCTCCTGAGTAGCTGAGATTACAGGCAAACACCACCATGCCCAGCTAATTTTTTGTATCTTTAGTAGAGACGGGGTTTCACCATGTTGACCAGGATGGTCTCGATATCTTGACCATGTGATCCACCCGCCTTGGCCTCCCAAAGTGCTGGGATTACAGGCTTGAGCCACCGCACCCGGCCGCCAGCATGACTCTTGTGGCCAGCACAGCGGTTTTGCCGTCGCCTCGGTGCGGCAGCTCTTCGTGCACAGTAAACAGGACTGGTTCCCCTACTGACCAGTGTTTGGAGCTCTGGGAAGGCAGAGCCACTTGTTATGGACTCAAGAAGGAAGCCAGACTGGAGATTCCCAGGAAGAAGAGCACCATCAGTCTTATCGCTGCTGTTTTGGCCGGCACAGTGGGTTGCTCGGATTCCAGCACTGGGACTCAATAAATTGGATGTCCACTCAGAAACCTAATTAGAAAGGTGGTAATTGTAAAGACAACAGATGGATAAATTCATAATGAAGGGAAAAAAACAGCCTAAAAAGGCTGAGAATACACAAAATCAGAACCCCCTCCCTCTACAGGGGATTGCAATTCCTCATCAGCCATGGAACAAGCCCTGATGGAAAAGGGCTGTGTTCCATTATCTGAAGTAGGCTTCAGAGGTGGATGATAAGAAACTTTTGGGAGTTGAAATAACTTGTTCTAACCCAATGTAAAGAAACTAAGAACTTTGAAAAAAAAGGTTTGACAAAATGCTAAAAAGAATGGACAATATAGAGAGGAATATAAATGAAATAACAAAGTTGAAAAATACAACACAAGAACTTAGTGAAATATGCACAAGTTTAAATAGCCAAATTGAACAAGCAGAAGAAAGGATATCAGAGGTCAAAGACCAACTTAATGAAATAAAACGAGAAGATAAGAATAGAGAAAAAAAGGATAAAAAGGAATGAGCAAAGTCTCCAAGAAATATGGACTATGTGAAAAGACCTAATCTACGTTTGATAGGTGTACCTGAATGTGATGGGGAGAATGAATCCAAGCTGGAAAATACTCTTCAGGATATTATCCAGGAGAACTTTCCCAATCTAGCAAAGCAGGACACTATTCAACCCCAGGTAATACAGAGAACACCACAAACACATTCCTCAAGAAGAGCAACCCCAAGGCACATAATCATTAGATTCACCAGGGTTGAAATGAAGGAGAAAATACTAAGGGCAGCCAGAGAGAAAGGTCAGGTCACCCACAAAGGGAAGACTATCAGACTTATAGCAGGTCTCTCAGCAGAAACCCTACAAGCCAGAAGAGAGTGGGGGCCAATATTCAACATCCTTAAAGAACAGAACTTTCAGCCCAGAATTTCATATCCTGCCAAACTAAGCTTCACAATTGAAGGAAAAATAAATTTTTTTATGAACAAGCAAGTACTCAGAGATTTTATTACCACCAGGCCTGCTTTACAAAAACTTCTGAAAGAAGCACTACACACAGAAAGGAACAACCAGTATTAGCCTTTCTAAAAATATACCAAAAAGTAAAGAGCATCAACATAAAGAAGAATTTACATCAATGAATGGATAAAATAGCCAGTTAACATCAAATGGTAGTAACCCTAAATTTAAATTGACTAAATCCCCCAATCAAAAGATACAGCCAAAACCTAACGGTAAACTACATCCAGACCCATTTTATATCCAAAGATACACAAAGACTCAAAACAAAGGGTTGGAGAAAGATTTTCCAACCAAATGGAGAGCAAAAATAAATAAATAAACAAAAAGCAGGAGTTGCAATTCACGCATTTGATAAAACAGATTTCAAAGCAACAAAGATACAGTGGTAAAAGGATCAATGCAATAATAAGAGCTAAGGATCCTAACACCCAGATACACAAGACCCATAAAGAGATTTAGACTCAACAAGACAGAAAATTAATAAGGATATCCAGAACTTGAACTCAGATCCGGAACACGTAAACTTATTAAGTATTTATAGAGCTCTCCACTTTAAATACACAAAATATACATTCTCCACTTTAAATATACAAAATATTGATCAGCTATTATTAATACCCATGCATAGAATAAAGCAATATTCCTGTTCTCTCTCTCTCTTTTTCTTCCTCTTTCTTCCTCTCCTTCTCTCCTTTTTTTCAAAAAAAATAAAAAGTGTGTGGTCATCTCATAATCTGTCCCCAACTTACACAACAGCCCTCCAGCACCTTCCATCGCTTTCCCTCGTCCACTCCCCAAATCACTGCACTTTTCCAATCTTTCTCTTCCAAGCCCAAATGCCTTTACCTTTATGAAACTGGCTCCCCATCCCACCCCCAGTAAATTAAAAAAAAGAAAAAAGAAAATTGGCACTTTAAAAAGCCCCCAAAATATTAAAATATCAGATATACAAAGTTCTTGCCAATTCCCTTCTCCTCAGTGATTGCAAAAGAATATGGGGAAAAATGTTGAGGAACTAAATATATTTGTGGGAGGTTCCTTTTAAGCTGCATAGATATTCTAAAACTTCTAAAGCACAGGTGGAGGTCCCACTTAAGAACCTCTGTGTGTAATGAAAATTGTTACTGATGATAATGTGTTGCATTTGTGGATAGCCAAGAAGCAGAATAACACTAAGAGTCACTATAGATTGCTATATCTTTGAGAGTATAATTTTGAGCAAGGCTAACCATATACATAATAAGACCATATATTATCTATATATGGTTATTATATATAATATACATATAATTTACATATATATGTAAATAGACAACTAATGAGTAAAAGGAAAAGTATCTATTTACATATATATATATATATATATATATATATATATATAATGAGTTATTTTAATTAAAAAGTTTCCAGTTCTCCTATTTACAAGTTTGCAGAAACCAGGACTCTTGTACTTTAAATTTTATCTCCTTTGGCTTAATTTGAAAGGGACATTGTCTTTTTAAAAAAGCAAATATTTCTGTGGAGTAATTACAATAAATTCTTAGCTTTCTACACCAGAGTGTAAAATAAACCAAGAAAATCTTTCAAAGGAAGAGGTTTGCTAAGATTGAGAGTAGCAGAATAAATAGAAAGGGTTATTTTTTTAACAAAAGAAGGAAATGAGGGCTGTTGATTGAGAGAATAAAGAAAGGAGAGTTGTTTGTTTTCACTAATAAACTGCCTACCTCACAGCACTGCTAGCTTGTACCACTGGGGACAGGCAGGAGGCTGCCCTGAGACAGTAAGAAAAGGAGAAAATTACTGATATTTTGAGCAAGGCTAACCATATGCATAATAAGACCATATATATATATGGTTATTATGTGTAATATACATATAATTTACATATATATAGACAACTAATGAGTAACAGGAAAAGTATCTATTTACATACATACATACATATATATATATGATGAGTTCTTTTATATTTTGGTTTGGATCTATGTCCCACCAAAACTCATGTTGAATTGTAGTTGCCAGTGTTGGAGGTGGGGCTGGTGGGAGATGATTGGATCTTTGGGGCAGATTTCTCATGATGGTTTAGCACCATCCCCTTGGTGCTGTTGTGGTAGTGAGTGAGTCCCCACAATATCTGGTTATTTAGAAGTGTGTATCCCCTCCCCCTTCACCCTTACTCTTGCTTCTGCTCCTGCTGTATAAGACAAGACTTAATGGCTCCCCTTTCACTTTCTACCATGATTGGAGCTTCCTGAAGCCTTCTCAGAAGCCAAGCAGATGCCAGCACCATGCTTCTTGTACAGCCTGTGGAATCCTCAGCTAATTAAACCTCTTTTCTGTATAAATTACCCAGTTTCAGGCATTTCTTTATAGCAATGTGAGAACAGACTAAGATTACTTTTCTGATTCTATTTAAAAGTAATTTAAAAGATACGTGAAGAAAACAGATAGTGATTCCTTTGTACCACTTATTTTATTGTAAACAATTCACTCAATAATTACAGTGACCTTGAGATGGTTAATTATATAAAATTGTTTATTTATAAAAATAAGAATTAGAATAGTATCTATTATCCATGTCCAAAAATTAAATTATGTGGCACAAATATAGAGTGCACATTCTTAGCACATAATAGATGTTCAATAGATGCATGAAGTATTTGAATAATTGATACAGCAGAGTGACTATCTGCTATAGCATATTAATGGCAGGGAAAATAATTAATATAGTGTGGTAGAACAAGCTTTGGATTAGAAATAGAAGACTTGGTTTTACTCTGTTTCTTCATAAAATAAGTCTGTCAGTTTGGGCAAGATAACATCCATTATTGGTTTTTTTGATCTGGAAAATAGACCAGACAAGCTCTCTGATCAATTTCAGGTATTACATTTATTTTTCTGATAATATAAAGCATAAAATTTATCTATAAACTAACAAGGTAGACTTAAGAATGATAAAAATAAAACAAAAATAAGGAACTTTATAGGAAGGATTAAGAGAGAAGAAGAAAAGGTGTGATTCTCCAAGTTAGCGAGTGGAAACTAAAAATTTGAGATTTTAAGAGCAATTACAAAACACAATTATGGTAGTAAATTAGGATCCAGAAAGAACAACAGAAAAGAATTATCATCATATGTGGCTTCTGTCTTAGGCACGGCTACTTTTGCTCAAAAATTGTGTTTCGAAAATGTTTAAAGTGTTCTCTTAAAAAAATACTATTAAATGGATGGGTAAAAATTAATAACCTATGCTTTTGGCATCTAAATTACTAAGAAAACTAAAACTTACAATTTATTTCCTATTAGCCACAAAGTCCCATGTACCATATTTACTTTTCCCTTTACTCATGACTTCTCTATTTACTTATAAGTTCAAAATTGCTTTATAACATAGTAGTATTAAGGGCTGAGAGAGCAAAGAGGACATGAAGAAGAGAGCCCGTGAGATAGAATAGGAGTGGAATGCACCTCCTCCTTCTTCTTTTTTTTCCTTCTTCTTTTCACAAAACTCACATTAGTACCTTACTGATATTGTACCCACTGACACCAAGGCTTTAGTCAAAGAAAAGAGCCATTTTTTTTCTGTGCTCTCATAATGTTTAACCATGCTTTTTACTTAAAGAACTGCAGAAACTGGCTGTTGAGTCCCAAATGGGGGAGTGGCGGGCAGAGGGTGGCGGGGGGTGGGGGGAGGCTGGCAGGATAAAGGGAAAGCAAAAAGAGAAAGCAGGTAAGTTATAAGTCTGCTTTTCTTCATGGTCCAGGATACATAACACTCTTGCTCAAATAGCTCGCAATCTTCCTATACCTATCCCCAGACCCTCAGCTGATAGAAAAATGAAAGTTAGCTTAGCTCACTGCAACCTTAGTGTTATCAGTACTCCACATAGCACTCTTGAGCACAAGCACCATTCTATAAAATCCCCAGCATGCCTTTGTCTCTTTGTAGTCAGCTTCTCTCTTGCTGACCTGCCCATTGCTCCCTTACAACATATTTTCATACTTTCTCTGATATATCTGCCTTTCAACACCAACACCATTGGCCTGAATAGTCACTGATCACCTGTGACACTGGCCTTAGGAGATCCCAAATTGAGCCAAGGTTGTAGAGTGTCCTGCCTTGGGAAGAAATCCTAGAAAATTGGTCACAGCCTCATTGCCATAAGCCAGACCACCGGGTGTCCCATTACTCAAGATAACCATCACAACCAGATATGCTGTCCTGCACACCCTACCCCTCCCATGCTTTACCCAGCCCAGCCTTCATAAACTACCCCTGATGTCAACTCTTGTGCTTAAATTTAAAACAAAAAAATATGCTTTTTTTTCCCCCCAGAAAGTCAGCTGGAAGAGATTTGTGCCTCATATCCTTGTGATTGAGCACAAGACCTGAAATAAAAGCCTTGTCTGGGAAATCTGCTTGGCCTCATGTTAATTTCCATTACATGGAAAGCCAAAGAGCCTGTGGTCTGCAACAGATTCTCTAGTGACCGTGGCAGGGCCACAGGACATGGGGAGCATTTTTCTTCCCATGTCCGAAGAAGGGGGAGGCTTATGAGCCAGCAGAACTGCCAGATATACATGCTTTGTGGCCAACAGGCAGCTGCCTAAATCTCTTGGCAACTGGAGAGTTTTTCTCTAGCCTCTCAGACACTCCTCACGGAGCCCCAACATGCAAACAATGCATTTCTTTTTATCCTGTCCCATATTTATTTTGTCTTTCTTTTTTCTTCTTCCTTCTGCCTTCTCTTTGTTCACTTTTCAGTGACTTCAGGCTCAACCTGAATAGACATCTGTGTGGGACTGGTCAGTTGGCACAGCCTGAACAGAAATGCATGCGGGATGGATTGAAATAGCCACTTGGTTCAGATGATAGGACTCTGTGATCTTTTTAAGTCTTCCAGGTACTTTCCCTCTCGTTGCCACACCTTGTGGGGAAGGGAAGCCTATGAACTTTTCTGCCATCTCTTTGTTTGAGCATATGAGCTCAAACAAAGATAGTACCAACTTGGGGTACTATCTCTGTAAGGAGAGAATTGATAACACATGGGTCCAGAGTTTGCCTTGCTCACATCCTGATCCATTTTTCCTTTTTGTGCGTTTAATTCAACACCTCATTTCACCATGCAGCCCATTGGGTGGCATGTTGAAAAATGAGAGGCTTTTGCCTATGGTTCCATAAAATGGAGAAAGATGATGCTCTCTTGTAATGCTGTTGGCCCCCAGAGCTATGGTACAGTGAGCAGGGTCACCAAAGCTGGTCAGAGAAAAAGAAGCCAGAAATCTGGCAAGTCAGCAAAAGACTAAGAATTTCTTATTAGCCAGGCTTCTGACCTCGCTCTCTCCATGCAAACCATTGAAATAACAGTAAAAATCAGTTTGTCTCCTCTGCAAGGTTTTGATTAATGGGAAAAGGGATTTGGGTGACAAATCCCAGGTTATAGTGCAAACCTGTGTACTTAGTGCTATGAAGTTGTCTGTCTGTGTCATTCTGTTATAAAGAGGAGGGTTCCATAGGATAGAACACTGGCCTAGGTCCCCTGTAAGCCTGCTGTTCAAGCTGGCCCTGCAAGACTGCTCAGTTACAAACAGTGCTTCAGGTCTCTGAACAAAAACCAGAGGAAGTTTCCCTCCCATCTTGTTTTATGTCTTTGGGAGCTTGACCTTGTAATTATCTGGGGATACTCTTTTGTCATCCACCATCCAGAGAGTGGGGATTCCCATGTCAGGTAGCCAGTCTGAAAGGTCCAGGAGTCTGAAATGTCTCAGCATACTCTTTATCCTGAATGTGTCAAGCCAGTGTAGGTGAGTTTCATCTTAAAAGGCAACTGGAGAGTTTTCCTATGAGGTTTTGGGGGCTTCTGTTTATCTTTTGCTATCTTAAGCCCATTTCTGAGAATAGATTTTTTTTTTTTTTTTTTTTTTTTTGAGAAGGAGTTTCACTCTTGTTGCCTAGGCTAGAATGCAATGGCATGATCTTGGCTCACTGCAACCTCCACCTCCCAGGTTCAAGCAATTCTCCTTTTTCAGCCTTCTGAGTAGCTGAGATTACATGCGCCTCCATGCTCAGCTAATTTTTTGTCTTTTTTTTAGTAGAGCAGAGTTTCACCAAGTTGGTCAGGCTGGTCTCAAACTCCCAACCTCAAATGATCCACCTGCCTCAGCCTCCCAAAGTGCTGGGATTCTTAAAGACCATGAAGATGCCTTCTCTGCCACCTCTTTAGAAATACCTCTTGTTTATATAGTAAAAATCTGGAAAAATTAACATCTGGGCTTTTAAGTGGTTTTTGTATTGACTCATTTTGTCTAAGTACGACATTAAAAGAAAAAGGACTAGACAAATCTATTGAAATTAAGTTCTATTAGGAAGAAATGTTTACATCTATATTTATTCTGAGGATTCAAGATAATTTATTTTGGTGAGCAATCAGAACTAGCAAATCTGACATAGACCATTCCACTTTATTGACACCTGCTCAAATGCCCTGAGATGTTCTCGCCTCTGCAAATCAGTAACCCCAGAAATGAAGAAAAGCAATAGCCACTAGGGAAGAGAAAGCTCATTCTCCAGCTTGAGTTAAGTTTTGTTTTCAGAATTATAATAAAGTATCTCCAAGTTATTTTTATCTATGAATAGTCTAAATTTCCAGCTTCTTTGTTCAGGATGCCACAACTTCTCTGTTTCCAGGATATTCTCCTTTTGTGCTTGTTGAGCACAAATCACATGAAACAATTAATCTTTATGGAAAATAAGACAATAGTAAAAACTGTCCATGCTAAAATTCATGATCACATCTACTAATGTGAAAACGTCTCCAGAGGGTGTTGACTGGGGGCTGGTATTATGGAGCAGGTTACTTCTGACTATTTGGGGATTTAAGGAATTGCTGTGCTAACCAGGCAGCTTGCTCCCTGGTACACTTACTGTGCAGCATAACACAGTGTTTACAGAATTGGTGTCTTTAATGACAAGTCAAACTTTATCAACTAGCAAACTCCAAATTCCAAACTAACACAAATTAAATACTGCTATATTGTAATAACTGTAAGTCAGTCCCTGAGCAATTCTTAGAAATCAAGAGTGAATATCTACTCCTTCATGCTCTTTCTTAAATTATAATTTTGTTCAATTGAATCACTTTCACCTGAGTTTGAATCCTCCTAAAAATAGGCATAAAGCATAAAGTCACAAATTAGGGAAAAATTAAACTTTCCATACATGAAGTTGAACCTTTTCTCCTTACTTTAAGCCAGTAAGCCTAATTTCTACTTTTCAATGGAATCAATGAATATTGATAAAAGGACTACTTAATTGTACCTAGCCAATTAGCAAAATGATTAACACAGTTGGGCAGACCTTCATGTCCAAAGCAGAGAGGACTGCTGTCCTTCCTGATATGTTGGAGATCTCTGTGAACTTGAATATGTGGGATACTGAAATACTAATCACATCTACCTGTTCTTGGATTTCTCATCATTGTACCTAAGTTCGATGAGAGTGATGAAAGATACTAAGATGGGCTATTTTAATACACAGGCAAAATATAAGCCAGAAGCAGAGGTACATTAGATTCCAAATTTTGACACCAACAATGTCTTTTAAATGGCAGTATTGGTGTGCTCTTGATAATGAAGTAGAAAGTATGAATTTTAAGTGGTAAAGAATAATTGTCTTCTTAATATAGTATACCTGGAAAATAATAAAGACTCAACTATAGCTGTTACATACATTTTTAGGGAATGAATTTGACTTTGGTCTTTATCCTCCAGGGACAGGAAACACTATAGGCATAATTACTATGATATGTTAATTCTAAAAAGTTAAATGTTAGATTTCATACTCTATGTAGGTTGAAAAAAGTCAACGATACAAAATATTACATAGAATAAAAATTATATTATTTATATACATACTTTCAAAGTAAATCCTTCAAATGGTAACTTTGCAAAGAGTTTGTTTGAAGCTACCAAACTCTATACTAATTCTGTAATAACCTTCAACAAACTTTATCTTCAACGTTATGAACATCCCTGAGATTTAAACATAATGAATCACTATGTTACATTAGAAATATAACATCAAGGGCATAGAAGGGCTTATTCAGGCAAGCAGTTTTTCTCATGTGAGGCATCAAACAAAATTCTTTCCCTAGAGGCTGTGCTTTATGAAATGAGTAAATTAAATAGGAACATAGGTCCAAAGTATATGATGACATGGCTAGCAGCCAACACTGAAGAATAATTCCAAATTGTTTTCTGCATACAAAAACCATTTGCTGAGCTTGACAATATTGACTGGCTTTTGCTGTGTTGCAGGTCAGACAGCTGAAGGACACTAATGTGAAAGGAGATAGAAAGATTAAAGCAGAATGTTTGGAAAATCACTGTTGGAAAATCTTGAAGTTTCTATTATTTTTATATTATTACCAACAATAGTTGACACTATAAATATGGGGATTTCTTTTGAGCTATGGTTTATCTAGAATCTTCAAAGGAAAGCCTTCGCTTTGTGTTGCTATTACACCCTCCCCACCGTAAGCTGATTGTGTCATTGTGCCTCTTTCATGCAGTTGGTAGAAACCACTGGGATCTGAACACCCCACAGAAATCCAGAAGCCATATGTCACCAATCAAGTAAATGTGTCCTCATGTTTTTATTTACTGATTTGCTTTTATGTTAAACTTATTTATGAGGCATGTCCATTTCCCTGAAATTCAAGATAACCCAATAGAATCACTATGGTTGGCTTCAACATAAAGGGCATGCATAAGACTGAATGGAGGAGCTTTGTATGTGAAAATCAAAAGAATCTGATTTTTATTCCATAGGTTCTTACTCAGAGACTGGAAACAATAATTCAGTAGGTTTGTTATTCTCCTATAAGCATGTGCAAATTTAGTGGCTAGTCAATTGTGGAGCTTTCTGAGTCATGAGTTCTTCAATCTAATATATTTTCAAAGGCAGCCATGTCCTACAAATAAACACGAACCAAATAAACAGAGAAAGAAAGAAGCAAAGGAAGGAAGGAAGGAAGGAAGGGAGGAAGGAAGGGAGGGAGGGAAGGAGGAGAAAGGGGAGGGGAGGGGGAGGGAGGCAGGAAGAATGGTACAAAGACACAAAAGCAACAATACAAATAAAAGAGAATACGTGCATTCTGAGACACACTTACAACGAAAGAAAAAAGATGTGGTAGAACATATAAAGAGACCAATGAGAAATTAATTGATGCAAAAGAAACATTAAAATAATGATAAAATCTATATGTTTGGGACATGCAGGTATTTTACTATAATTCAATCCTATAGAAACCACTAAGAATACTTTAACTCTTGTACCAAATTATACATATATCATTCTACTACAGATTGCACACTTCAAGGAATACAAAAATAAATGACTAAAAGTAACAAAATAAATGTTTCAATTAAAATATTAACAATACCCTATCATGTAGTATTTCAACTGGTTATTGGCTTTTATTTTATTTATGAGAAATAAGTGTCTGACTTCTGTGTTACCGATCTCTTTCAAACATCTGGATATTGCCAGATCTCTAAGAGTTTGTATCTGGCTGCCAGATGCATAAATTGCCCTTTCCCAGGGGATTTACTACAAAATTAGTCCTGTGAATTCTAAATTGTCTCCATGAAGCTGTAAAACAGTTATATTGAAATCAGGTACACTGAATTCCATTCTCAAAAGTGTTATGGACTGCTTATACTAAGCTCATCTACAATAATTTCTTTTTTTAGGTGGAGTTTCACTCTTTATGCCCAGGCTAGAGTGCAGTGGCGTGATCTTGGCTCAATGCAACCTCCGCCTCCTGGGTTCAAGCGATTCTCCTGCCTCAGCCTCCCAAGTAGCTGGGATTACAGGCATGTGCCAGCACACCCGGCTATACAATAATTTTGTTAATGCTACATGATATCTTTTTTTCTTTTTCGAAAAAATTTCAACTTTTATTTTAGGTTTGGGGGTACATGTGCAGATTTTTACATGGGTATATTGCATGATGCTGAGGTTTGGGAACTGATTGAACCCATCACTCAGGTAGTGAGCATAGTACTCAATAATTAGTTTTTCAACCCTTGCCTCTCAGGCTCTCTTCTGCCTGAATAGTTCTAAAACATCCTTACGTGCATAGATTAGCTCACAAGAATATAAGAAAACATTCTGTGCTTAAAAATGGCAATTTGGGGAGACTGATAAAGAAGCACTGGGGGATACTTATTGGCTCAGGTAGACTAGGTCTTTTCTTTTTTTTTTCATGATTACACACATGCAAGCAGATATGATACAATGCCTTGCTTGTAATGGGGTAAGAACACCATTGGAAGCCTTACATAGTTAGGGGATCTTCAAAATATTTCACCCCTATAAAAAGAGTAAAACAAAGTGCAATACAGTGAGGCAACCTTCAAGAAAACATTCTATCTTGGTATTGCCTCTAAGTAGAAAGGAAATGTGTTTCTTTTGAGAATGTGACTCCACAAGCAGCTCACACAACTTTGGACACTAAGTTCATGTACTTTTTATGACTTCTAGTGTAAAACCTGAGTATTTTAAGCTGGAATTCCATTTGCTTTAAATCTGAATACTGGCAGAAGCAAATACAAGTTCAGTCTGGAGGAAATATTCCAAGACAATCCTCTGAAAACTGATAGAATTCCATGAATAAGAGTAAGAGCTACAATGCACAAAAGATCTCAGATGGAAAGCAAAGATGAGAAAGGAATGCAGATAAAAGAGAAAGGAGATATTAGTAAAATTCTTTTTTAAAATGATGGTTTAAACAGTAATAATATAATCTAAAACATAGGATTAAAATTTTAAGATATAAATTTAAAATTGGGGGCAGTGAGTAGAGCAGCATGCACTCTAGGAAAGGGACAATTAGAACCAAATATTCTAAGATCTTTATACATCATATCCTTTGGGACTAGGATAAGACACTATCAGAAAAACATTTTGAAATGTTTAATATCCAAATTATTAGAAAAATAAAATGAGGGTGAAAATAAATTTAGAAAAAGACCAGAAACAATATAGAATGTAAAAGAAAAATCACAATATATGATGGTAGAGATAAATCTAAATGGATCAAAAAGCATAACTGTATAAATATTAAGCTCTCTAAATAAATGGAGAGTCAAAGTCTGCAAGATACAATGTTGTTAAGATGTCACTTCTCTAGCAGCTTCTCAGCCTTTTGGCCAAGATCAGTGCCCAGTGGTTTCTGCTTTAAGGTTTTTTGTTGTTGTTGTTGTTCATTTCACAACAACTTAAAAGAAACGCAATTTTTATCTCCTTGTTAAATTTAAATGTTATCTTTCCAAAGATAAGGGGAAGGAAAGATGAGTAGAGTACTTTAGAGAAACACATGTTTTAAATATACTTTTGCTGTTTACATTTGTAATTCTTCTCAGCTTCATCTTATTTAATAAAAGATATTAGTTTCTTAATGTGTTTTCTTCATTGTCATTTTAATTTCACAATATTCTTCTATTTTAGGGAAAATTGTGGAGAACCAGTATTCCACTGGCACCTTTGTAGTTTGAAATAAATATAGGAATAATCCTTTTTTTCCTTTCACAGAATGACATGTATTGCTGTTTTCTTGAATATTACACATGATTATATTGCAGATTAATTGCCAGCTATTTCATTATTTCCAGTCAGTTTCCAACAAAGTAAAGGAATAATGTTATTAAAAATATATATTTAGATAAACACTATCAGAATACAATTTTCAAAGCCTTTAGATGACAAAATTTGGGAAGGGATTATTTCTTTTTAGAAATCTCTATAATTATGATGCATTAAACACTTTCAAATAATTTATGTGAAATCTGTTTGGAGGGAGAAGAGAGATGAACACGATTATTTACTGACTCCAAAAAGCAATGTGGTAATGCTTCTCATTACTCATGCTTAAAGAAAATTCTTTTTTAGAAATTTTGTAAAATTTCATAATTTTTATGAATATTTGATTTTTAAAATAAATTTAAAATTGATTTTATAGAAAAATCAATCATCCTGTTAGTACTCTAAAAGTGTATTTTTAAAATCAAACACTTAAGATTTTCTTCTTCTTTTCTCTTAATATATAGATAACCACAAAATGATGCTTATGACCTAAATTGTGCATGAACAGTAGAGTGGAGATATTTGCTGTTGTTGTAGGACTTTCTCCTTATTTCAGCTAAAAGTCGGGTTCTTCTCACACAACCAGGAAAGATTAGGCTCACAGACAGTTTGAAGTGTGAGGGGGAATGGAATTTATTGGGCAAAAAGGAAAAAACAACACAGCAAAGTGAGATGAGGTCCTGCTAACAGGCTCTCCACCTCACCAATGGAATCCCAGGTCACCACCCAGGAACAGGAGAGGCCAGGCTCCTCCACCTGCAAATGGGCATGAACTTTCAAAGGCTCCACCTGCTCCTCCCAGTGCACAGGTGGGCATTATTCAGAAAGAATCAGTCAGGAAAGGGTGGGCTTTATCTGAGACCAGCAGTCTGGTTTTTCTGCCTTTAGAATGTTTTAGACTTGAAGGCATCAGGGTTTTGCCAAAGTGGGGAGATGCAAAGCCCTTGTCTCTATCACTGTCATGCCATTTCTTTGTATTTCTTCATTTTTTTCTTTCTATACAATATGGTCAATTTATTAATCACTCATCAATTTGTACATAGCAGCTCTTTTAACACATTTTAGTCTTATGGGAGAAATATTTTCTCTTTTGCATCTATGGGAACTGATAGATTCATAACAACAACAATGGTAATAACAGAAGCTAGTATTTCTTGGAGATTTCCATAGTCCAGACATTAAGAACTATTTCATTCAATACTCACAATGGTCCTGTTGTAATAATTATGATGATGATCTCATTATCTAAGTTTACCTGGGTAGAAAGTAAAAGAGAAGGCATTTGTATTCAGGGTATCTTTCCTAGAGCTAACATGCTTTAACCACATTGACGTATGTTGTCTCCCAATGACATAATAAATAAACATCAATTGTAGCATAAGAGTGCCATAGTCTGTGGTTTAGCAAGACCAAAAAATATATAACCTAGCATTGAATATGGAATACAAATATGTGTACAAATATCTGGAAGCCCATTAAGCAAGCCTTTAGCAGCAACAGATACCTTCTACATTAGTTCAGAATTTACACAGACATTACCAGATCAATTTCAGATCCAAATTCAAATTGACTTCATTATTTTACAGATTCAAGAACATATATGGAATTCCCTTTCAAGTACTAAAATTCTCTAAGATACCCCATCATAATTTTACTTTCCAAAGGAAGCATAAATTAGACATATAATAAAAGTACATTTTTAATTGACTCCAAACCTATTAATAGAAAAATTAATGTATGTAAATAATAATTACATGCTCATAAGCATGCCCTAGTGCCTGCTCGGTATACCATCATTTTGACTATGCACATTCTTTTAATTTATTTTTAGAATCCTCCAAGGATGTATAACAGAGCATGAAATTTCAAATAAAATAAATGTATAAACTTTGTGCTCAACACATGCACACTTAAGATACCAGAATATTGCTTATTAACTAGTTGAGTGAAGATATAAAAAGTTAGACTACCTGTGACCACTTTTCAAATTTTCGTCTTTTCTTAAAATGTCAAAAGTTACCTAAGTCATAAGTTTGATTTAAATGTGGAATTTTGATGTATGTAACCTACAGCATTTTGTACACACCTTACCAGTGATTTTTAGTTCATTTGCATGTTAACACTTTTGATGTTAAATAAAAAGAGAGAGAGAGAGAGAAATGTACCCACTTGTCAAAAAGCTCAAATAGGAAGTATGGAAGTGCTCTGCCCAAGTTCAAAGAATCCATTAGGATTATTCAAATCCCTGATGGAATCT
This sequence comes from Saguinus oedipus, assembly GCA_031835075.1. Taxonomy (NCBI): domain Eukaryota; kingdom Metazoa; phylum Chordata; class Mammalia; order Primates; family Cebidae; genus Saguinus; species Saguinus oedipus. Next base: position 95,718,700 of record CM063171.1, on the reverse strand, counting down.
GGCAAGTTTTGTTATTCTTCAGAACTTTTCTTTTTAGTGAACCCATGTCCTTGAACAGAGGGGTTTGGTGTGAATTCCAAATGAAACAGAAGATTAGAATTAGTATATCTTATCAAAGCTCCACTCCAACCATAAAATATCAGGCTGACAGATGACATGAGTAGGAATAAAGATAATTTTCTAGTTATTATTTTGATTTTATTTTATTTTACTTTAATTTATGGGATACATGTGCAGAAAATGCAGGTTTCTTACATAGGTATACATGTGCCATGGTAGTTTACTGCATCCATCAACCTGTCATCTAGGTTTTAAGCCCTGAATGCATTAGGTATTTCTCCTGATGCTGTCAATCCTTTTGCCCCCTGCCCTCCAACAGGCTCTGGTGTGTGATGTTCCCCTCCCTGTGTTCTCACTGTTCAACTTCTACTTAAGAGTGAGAACATCCAGTACTTAGTTTTCTGTTCCAATGTTAGTTTGCTAAGAATTAGTTTCCAGCTTCATCTATGTCCCTGACCTCATGATCTGCCTGCCTCAACCTCCCAAAGTGCTAAGATTATAGGCATGAGCCACCATGCCCAGATTCCTTTTCCTTCTCTTATTTCACTGCTCTGCCTAGGACTTCTAATGCTTTTTTGAAAAGAAGTGGTGGAGTGGGCATCCTTGTTTTATCCCTGATCTTAGAGGAAAAGCTTTCAACTTTTCACTGTTCAGAATGATGTTAGCTATGGGTTTGTCATATATTTTTACAATGGTGCCAAATATATATAATAGGAGAAAAACAGTCTCTTCAAAAATGGTGTTGAGTAAACTAGATATCTACATGCAGAAGAATGAAATTGGATCCTTGTCTCATACCACACACAAAAATAAACTCAAAATGAATCAATGACTCAAGATATGAAACTGAAACTACTAGAAGAAACCATAGGGAAAAAGCTCTACAACATTGGTTTGGGCAACAATTTTCTGGCTATAATCCCAAAAGCATAGGCAGCAAAAGAATGATATGGACGGTTTGGCTGTGTCTCTACTCAAATCTCATCTTGTAGTTTCCCATAATCCGTACATGTGGTGGGAGGGACCCAGTGGGAGGTAACTGAATTATGAGGGCAGCTTCCCCCATGTTATTCTCCTGATAATAAGTAAGTTATCATGGTTTTATAAGGGGCTTCCTCCTTCACTCAGTTTTCATTCTCCCTCCTGCTGTCATGTGAAGAAGGACATATCTGCTTCCCTTTCTACCACGATTGTAAGTTTCCTGAGGCCTCCCCAGCCATGATGAATTGTGAGTCAATTAAACTTCTTTCCCTTATAAATTACACAGTTTTGGGTATGTTTTTATTAGCACCATGAGAATGAACTAATACAGTAAGAAACTTAATAGCAAGAAAGCAAATAACCTGATTTAAAAATGAGCAAAGGACCTGAACAAAGGACATATATGCATATATATACATGCATGCATGTATGTATATGTGCAGGGTACGTGTGTAGATGGAATTAATACTATTCAGTCTTTAAAACCAAAGAAATTCCATCATTTGCAACAAGGTAGATGAACCTATAGGACATTATGCTCAGTGAAATAAGTCAGGCAGAGAAAGACAAATATCATGTGATCTCATTTACATATGGAATCAAAAAAATTGGACTCATAGAGAGTAGAATGGTGGCTACCAGAGAACGGGTGAAATGGGGGAGAAGAAATGAGATGTTGATCAAAAGGTATAAACTTTCAGATAGCAGATTAGGTCTTGAGATCTACTAAACAATAGAGCGACTATAGTCAATAATAATGTATTTTGAAGTAACTAAAAGTGTATATTTAAAACATCTTAACATTTTAAAAGACAGATAAGGAAGATGGAGATGTTAATTAGCTTGATTTGATCATTCCACATTTTATACATATATCAAAATATCACATTGAACTCTATAAATATATTTAATTATGATTTGCCAATCAGAAATAAAAATAACGTTTTTTAAAGTAGCAATATTTCCTTGGATTATTCTACTGAAAATACTCTGGATTCAAAGGAGATCCTATTTTATATATTCTACATTTTTCTAATAACCTTTTGTAATCTTTCCGATTAACTCAAGGGCTCAGAGTAACAAGTGTTAAATTATATTATTGTTTAGCTCCCTTATGTTCAAATTGACTGTGATCATACAGAACCAGGATTAAGAAATGGTTTGTTATCTGAGTAATAGTACAGTCTCTCCAAATGGAGTGTGCGTACACCTGGAGGTATGAGGACATAATTTTAGCAAACTGAGTTTTCTATAAAAACTTTAAATATATGTGCTCATCTCTGAGATAACCTGGAGATTAAAAGAAGCATATTCTATATCAATTGTGTGACTTACAGATTACTAGAGATTGCAGTGCCTCAGGTTGAATTTGAATTTAGCAATCGAGCTACTACCAGGCAATATGTCATTAATTTGTCCAGGCTAATGAGAAAAAGTAACAAAGGAGATTTATCACATAGAAGATACATTTTTTGCTGAGTGAAGGTTAATTGACTGCCAGGTGATTTAAACAGAAAGTGATGACATAAGTGAGACATCACAAGGTACATGTTAAAAGAAGCATGCTAACTTACGATAAAACACAAGAAGAGATTTAATTTCATCAACAGCATCATGTATCACATCAAATATATATAATTAATTTGCTGTTTTTGGTTTTTTAGTCTTTGTATTTAATTTCTAAATTTGTTTGGATTTTATAGATTTATCAGAGATTTATAAATATAAGGAAATTTTAATTAACTGTTTTTATACATTTTAAAATAAATTACAGTAAGATAATTTTTGCTATGTGTTCAGTAGATTTTTATAAATTTTTCAATGCATACATAAAATATAAAAATTCATAAACACTTTTTTCTTTTAAAGCAGTTTATCAATAGGTACATGTAAAGACAGAAATAATATTCACTAGGAACTCCAAAAGGGAAAGAATGGATGAGACGTTGAGGGGTGGAAAATTACCTGCTGGCCTGATATTCACTATTTGCCTGATGGGTACCCTGGAAGCCCAAACTTTACCATTGTACAATATATTCATATAACAAATCTGCACATGTACACTGTGAATCTAAAGTAAATATAATAATAAAGAGGCTTTTATATTTAGTCATGCTTAAGAACACCATTATAGGTGAATATCTTTTCATACAGTACATAATATTTTAATCATTTTCTTACCAGGATGAACATAAGATCCATTTTCTTCCCTAAATCTGATAACACATAAAAATTAAATGAAAACATTCATCGACAGCTTCTACATCTTACTGTGTGGTATCAACATTGTGATGTATCAAAATGGTACATGAAGTCTTGAGTCAATACTTCTTTTGTGGTTCTGTGCAATTATGCTGCATTTCAGAGCCACAGGATGTGGTGTGAAATATATTTAATGCTTGCTATGCGGTAGTCAGGGGAAGTTCAACAATGACAAGAAGTAAACACTCGACTGTTGAAAACAACATCTAAGCAGAAAATGTGTGAGAATCTGATGTGGAATGCTATAATCTGAGTAACCAGAAGTGTAAGTGACTCCTACCCAAACATAATAGATCACAGAAGACTGTTCATACACAATGGCATCTAAGTAGATTTCTGATGAATATATATAAGAGTTAACCAGGCAAAGGGAGTTTGAGTGGAATATGCACATTTAACAAGACTCTTAAGAGACAAAGTGATCTTCACAGAGGTCTAATACGATGCTATTATAAACTTCCTAAGTATCAGTATGAAAATTAGTAATTTTCTTATGTTCTGGAAATATTTTGGGCTATTATCATTTCAAATACTATGTCACCCTCTTGTATTTTACTATCTCTTTTTGTAGTTTCTACTTTATATTTATTAGATGTTCCCATTCTGTCTTCCTTATCTCATAGCTTCGTGTTCATGTTTTACATCATTCTATAGATTTGTATGACATTGTGTGTAATCTCCATAGAACTGCATCTCAACACACTAGTTCTCCCTTTAGCTGTGGCTGATTTGCTATTTAATTTGCCTACTACAGAGTCTTTTAAAATTTCAATACAGTTTCTTATTGCTGAGCTAATCTGGTTCTTTGACAAATATGCTTTTTCTTAAAATGTATAACTTTCATATGGTTTTATGATTATTTATACTTTAAAATAACTTTAAACTTAATTATTTTGTCACTTCTACAAGATTTATCTAACACCTTAGATTATCAGGGTAAAGGATGAATAATTATTTGATCTAATGTATATCCATGTCTCCCTCATATTGGGATATTTTTCTATATTTGGTTTGTAATTTTTCAGTTTTACTCTCATTTTTAGGGTAAAGTCTATTTTTGTGAAAGTCCTGTCTACTCTGGATTGTAATATATATTCCTACAGGGAGGTACTCTATTTATTTGCTTCTATTTAGGTCAGTGGGAAATCCCACAAATCCAATTACACTGAAATCTTAAGGTCTCCATGGAAATAGAAAAAAATATAAGAGGTCATCTACAAAGGAATAAGAAACATACAGGCATTATGCTCTTTTCATCCCAACACGATATGATGCAAGATAATGAAGCAATGTCTTTAAAGTTCTGACAGAAAGTTAGTTCGAACATAAAATTCCACATGTAAAAGCAAAATAAAAATATGTAAAAACTCAAAGTTTACTATCAGTTTCCTCATTCTGAAGAATTTTCTTGAAAATAGATTCCCATACAAATATATGCAAGAAAGAAGAAAATATGTAGGATCTAAGAATGGCATGAAACCAAGACTTCCCATGAAAAAAAACATATTTATAAGAATAAGATTTGATCAGCAATCCTGAAAGCAATATTCAAATTAGAACAGAAACACAACAGGCTCTAAGAAAATCTTCAGGCAAAAGGATAGGATGTGGTCTAGTAAGAGTTATCACTAATAAAGAGATGAATGGTATTTTTGGTATCATGAAGAAAGCATATATTTCCTGTCAGCAAGGAAAAATAAGGAAACAAAAACAGTATGAAATGCCAAGAAACAGAAATGAATGTACTAAGGCAAAACAGAAAAGAAGAAAAGCATTCAGAAGTTATGGAGTAACCAAAGCAAGAGAGCATGATGACCTGAACTAAGAGAATGGCCTACGTACCAAAAATTATATGGAGAAAACTCGAGAATAATGAGATAGCATCAATAGTTCTGTTACCAGAAAGTGGTCCCAATCGAGACCCCAAAAGAGAGTTCCTGGATCTTGCCCAAGAAAGAATTCAGGGCGAGTCCACAGTGCAAAGTAGAAGCAAGTTTATTAAGAAAGTGAAGTGGTAAAAGGACAGCTACTCCACAGACAGAATAGGACATTCCTGAGAGTAAGATGAGGAATGCATCCACCCTACATACAATGCTTGTGTGTATATATATAGGATAAAAGTAGATCTTGGGAGATGTACTCTGCTACAAAGGTTTGTGATAAAGGATTAATTTTCTTAATTACTACATTTCGTAAGAACTGATATTATTATTTTTAAAGTAAAATTAGGAATACCCTTGTTTTCCAGATATGGGGCTATCTATCTGTTTCAGTAAACATCATTAATTTGTTCCCTTAACTGTAAACATCTAGAAGCTAGGAATGCCTACTTTTCTGGGAATGCAGTCCAGGAAGTCTCAGCCGCATTTTGCTAGCGCTCTCTCAAGATGAAGTCAGTCTGCTTCGAATGCCTCTGACAGTTTCTAGTGACTGCATGTAGGGATATGGAGGAATGACAGAAAAGGAATCAAGGATGATGCCAAGTTTCTGATTCTGAAAACTAGAAATGATCATTACATTCATTAAAAAGTATAAAAAGAGGAACATATCTGAAGGAGAAAATATTAAGCTGAGATTTGTTGGCATATCAGTGGTCATTGGCCCTCTTAGCAGCCATGGTAAGCATCTTATTTTGCCCCTGTAATTCACTGTCCAAAGCACAAAGTAATAACAGTGTGCAAAATAAATCTTAGAGGTGAAGAGTAGAAAAGAATGCTCAAGCCTCTGTATTTCATTCCAAAAAGAAGAATAAGATGGTGTATGTGTTAGTGTGTTTTCTCTATGATCAGAACTAAAATTCATGTTCTTTACTCTTGTATCCTGGCTATAGCAAAATGCTGTTCAACAATATGTGTTGTAGAATTAAAATAAAATGTATTATAACAAATAAAATGTATTGCAGAATTAAATGTTATTCAAATATAACCATTATTATCATGTTCATACCTTGTTCCTATGATAGTCTGCTTTTCTATTTAAATTTTGTAAGCCCAATATTATTTTTATAAAAAATTGGGCATGTTTAAGAAGTTTAAGCCGGGTGCGGTGGCTCAAGCCTGTAATCCCAGCACTTTGGGAGGCCGAGGCGGGTGGATCACGAGGTCAAGAGATCGAGACCATCCTGGTCAACATGGTGAAACCCCGTCTCTACTAAAAACACAAAACACAAAAAATTAGCTGGGCATGGTGGCGTGTGCCTGTAATCCCAGCTACTCAGGAGGCTGAGGCAGGAGAATTGCCTGAACCCAGGAGGCAGAGGTTACGGTGAGCCGAGATTGTGCCTTGCCATTGCACTCCAGCCTGGGTAACAAGCAAAACTCCGTCTCAAAAAAAAAAAAAAAAAAAAAGTTTAAATTGTGAGTAGCAAAGGAGAGTACCATAATATAATCAATTGCTGTAATATTCAAATGTTTTATTCACCCAGAAATGTGTCTGGTTCTTTCTAACCCAACATTTTACATCTGGCAAAAGAAAGCATCTCCTCCTTCACGTCCTTGGTTTGTTATTATGAAGCTGCCAATCAAATGTAGATATGGTTCTCTTCAAATGTAGATATGGTTCTTTGCTTCTCTTCAAATCCTGGTAGGAGTTTTGTCTGGCAGCAAAATTGTGTCTACAAACGTAGTTATTGACAGCTCTACGGGGAGCACCCTAAAGACAGCTGCTTTTCTTACGTCCATTTATAAAAGTAAACATCCCTGAGAACTGGCGTGTAAAGGGGGTGTTTGTTTCTTCTACATGTATATGAGGGCACTGGTGGGTATCTTTCCTAATTGGAAGAAAAAAGTTCAGCTCAACAGTATTTTACCTTTATAGACCACTTAATTTTAACCTGCAGCATTCAATTGTGAAAGAAAATTAAATTTTGGGACCCCAAACTCATTTACCCAAAGGGAAAAGTCAAGCTGGGAACTGGATCACACAAACCTGTCTTCCCCTTTTGGTTCCTAAATAAGATGGCTGCAAGATGACAAGCTACAAGCCTTCCCCATATTTTGCCTGCAAAATAATTCCCAGTGAGCTGTTAAAACTTCATCATGGCAGTGCAAAATGATAGCTTATCTTACAGGGGCAGTCCTGTAAATGTCCCACCAGATACAAATGCATATCTGATTGTTCCTCTACCCCATTTTTTTGTGCTATCTTACGTAAAATGCAGATTCCCATGTTTTTCCTCTGACCCTTTTGTTTGTATCATTTTATGTAAAAAAATGTAGATTCACTGAGTTAGACAAAGGCATGAATGACTATTTTTCCCTGAGCCCCCTCTTACATGAAAATTGTGTACTTCTCAATATTTTGCCCTTTCCTTTTTAAATTTGGAGCCATCAAAATCATCTTCAGAGAAAGGCACAGACCTGTCTTCCCAGGTGAGTCCATAACTTTGGCAAGTAAATCTAAAATAATTGAGACTTGTCTAGTCATTTTACTCGACTGACACAATATACGTACTCAAACAGTATCACATGCATGTCTGCAGCAGGGGAGGTCAGAGAGCACAGTTCTGAATCCTGGCTTTTCCACTTGCTGGCTGTGAAACCTAATACTAACTTACTTCAGCCTTTTGAGCATAAGGTTCCTAATCCATAAAATATAAAGTAACAATTACAGTTTTCCTTACAGAACCTGAATTAACCTCCATATTCAACTGCTGTTCTACAATCAGGGCCAGTTAGGATAATGAAGGTAAACTCATTTTTTTTGTCTTTTGTCTTTACCTTATGAATTGTCTGACCCATTTATCTATTCATCTGTAAATCACTCTTTGTTGCCCTCTCCTATCCGACACTGCCTCTATAAGAAGTATATTTTTACTAAAATTAAATTTTTTCTTTCCTTAATGGATGTTAGCTTTGAAGCTAAAGGATTTTAAATGAACTTCCCCAAATCATGTGTAGTTTTATATTCTTGTAGCTTCACTTCCAGAATGAGCTTTGGAATGTTTATGTGAGAGATGTCTAATATTTTAGATTTGGCTTGTCAGTGTTTAATGTCTGTTATAAAGTGTAACTATAAAGTAATAAAATAATCTTATTTTGCTTGCACACTGGCTCTAAATTCCATTTTAAAAAGAGCATCAAGGGCATTTTGAGCAATTAAATACCTGCTGAAGTGTATAGGAGTCCACAATTAGAATTCTATACAATACTTTAGGGTATATTAGTGTGTGTGTGTGTGTATGTGTGTGTGTGTGTGTGTCTGTGTGTCTGTGTGTCTGTGTATGTGTGTGTGTATGTGTGTGTGTATGTATTTATAAGGCCTCAGTACTTAGTAATAATAGAAGAAATTCACATTTGCATGACACTTTTAAAAAAGCTTTTACATATAAATATATATAAACATACATGTAGCTCCTCACAGCAATACTATATAGTTTATCACAAGTAAAATTTGAAATAAAAGTTCAGAAAATCAGGTTTCTCAAAAAAAACAAAAAAAAAACCAGACTTCATAGAGAAGCTAGGACCTGAAGCAGGTAATAGCTAGGAACAGAAGCTGGCACTGTGACTCCAGATCCAAGGCTATTTCCATCTAATATAATTTATAAGTTACTTTGGACACAGGTTATTTCTAACCATATTTTTTTACTATTATTTTGATTTTACAATTAAAAAACTACAGTTCAAATAAGCTAAACTACTTGCTAACTTCACACATTTACTTTACAAGGAGAAGCTAGATGAAACCTCAGACTTCACAAATTTAATTACAAAGCTTAATTTCTGTGAGATAGATACAAAAGCATGTTTTCATAGTTCTAAAGAAAGATACCTTCATTTACATGATTACCCTCAAATAGTTCAAGAGATATAGTAAATCACTTGTTATTCATATTCAGTATAGCCACAGACTATATCTTAAAATTTCAAATACCTAAAAAATTGCCAACAAATTGGCCATTTTTGTTATGGCTATACTTTAATTTTATGAGCTGAATTAAGATGGTCAAAAATCAAAATATACTAGAAACAAAAATCTCTGAGTGGATGGATGGAAGGAAGGAGGGAGGGAAGGAGGGAGAGAGGGAAGGAAGGAAGGGAGGAAGGGAGGGAGGGAGGGAGGGTAAGAAGGAAGGGAAGGAAGGGGAGAAATCAACATAAACCCTAAACAAAGGGAGACTTCTATTTTTCTCCAACTGAATCTCTATACCCTAGTGTGGATTTATGACCACATTAAGGACTTTTAAAAGTCAGCAGCAAGATGTAATTTACTGCTAAGATTGTTGGTTATATGCAAATTCAAATCCAGGAGCATATATATAAATTATTTCTTGAAGTTTTCCCTATGTTTCTTGATGAACGAGGCACGCATAACTTGAAAGAGCTATTCCTCACTCTTCAGATATGTTTTTAATCACCTATATTTTTAGCACTTCATGTCTTTTCCTACAGTATTTCAGTTTCTGACTAAACATGATAATATTTAAAACAGGAGAAAGCTATCTATTCCTTTCATACCTAGGAGCTATATTTTATTATCTCCAGAGTTGTTTCTTATACATGGGCAAATATATTCTAAAATTCAGTAGTAAGAAAAAAAATGGCACAAAGGCCCACATTTCATATTTCGTTTCCCTTTTTTTCTTGTCCAAACAATTGATATCTTACTTAGTCAAGCAAATCATAGCAGACTAATAGGCCATGGGCACACACAACAATTGAGATACATACTTCTAACATCCCCCGTCAGCCAGTAAAACAAGTATGAAGACAGATAAAATTAAAATTCAGTTTAAATAAGCCACATAGTAGGGAATGAGTACCTGATTTGGAGTCAGAAAATGAGAATTCAGGTTCTGATTCTGATTCTTACTTTCTGTGTTCTCTCTTAGCCTTACGTCCTTTGCCTGTAAATGAAGAGATTTGTTTAGTAGCAAAGGCCCCTGGGATTCCAGTTCAAGGGGCTTACTAGAGACATTAGACACCTGTCCTTTCCAGAAAGAAGACCTAAAATTACCATTAGTTTATCATATCTTCAATAGAACATCTTAGTAGGAACACTAGAGTCCAACAGAGAAGTACGGGAAACACCTAGGGCAGAGTGAAGAGGAAGCCAGAAGCCAGCTCAGCCAAGATTGGCTGGGAGCCCAGATGGGCTCTGTATTATGGGAAAAGAGTAAGTGAGGGAACTTTAGTGGTCCACATGCCCACCACAGACTGTTGCAATCCAAACCATAAGAGAGCTCTTCTACCCACATGAACACTGACACCAGCATGCACACTGATTTGGAGACCCCGAATCAGGAGAGCATTACATCTGACAGGGATCTTGTGCTGCTCACTCAACTTCTGTAAGACTTAAGCAGTTGCAGCAGAGCACCATTGTGAGAGCACAGCCATTATGGGGCTTCATCTTGCCTTGGGAACCACAGCCTCTATATCATGACATCCCAGGAGCACCCATAGACATCTTCCTGTGCCCACCCAGAAGGCTACAGTGCCACAGCGCTAGCTGGATTCAAAGGTACTCAATGTCTACAGTACTCTATCCCACAGGGACTTCTACTCCCTGGGAAAAGGAAAGTGCAGGACACCAAAAAGGCAGTCTGTGGGACAAAGGAAACCAAAACACTCGAGGGCATACTTTCTGGGGCTATGAGAAATGACCCCACCCCCAGCAGCAACATAAACTCTGTGCTTGGCCTCAGAAGTAGAGTATAACATCCCCTCCCACTGACAGAATGAGCTCTGCACTCAGGCTTATATGTAAAGAGAAGGACCCCTTCTTTTTTGTCTGCACACCACAGAAGCCAGAGTTTCTGCTGCCACTGGATAGGTGGGTGGATGGGTGAACCAGAGGGTTTCTGGTATAGGTCTGTGAGTGACAACTGTGTCCCCATTGACAGTATGGCCTCATGCCTAGGCTCACACACAAAGGATGAGATCCTTTCCCTGCCTGTGTGGCACTGTGGCACTGCTGCCACCAAGAGCAGATGAGCCTGAGCGCTGTGTGTCTGGGTTTGTGGGTGGCTACTTCACTCTGCAGCCACTGCCAACACCAGTGTGCACTGCTGGTGAACAGAACAAAGAACCTACTCAACTGCCCTGCCCACCATTGCCACTACTGACATTCAAGCAGGCCATGAGAATACCCAAGAATTGACCTTCCTGGTCCCAATAACACCACTGCCAGTGTATGCCACCCTGGCCCCAAGAATAGGCATGCTCATCCTACTGCTGCCACTACTGGATCCAAAAGACTTACCTTCCTGTCATCTCTCCCCCCAGAAAAACGTCACCATAGCCACCACTAATAACCATACTGCAAACCATTAAAAAAATTACAGATAGCATTCATGCTGCTCACAGCCAAAGAAATTATATAGAGATTATGCTGCTGCATGTACCCAGAACCAAAGGCAAGGGCTACTACCCCGCAAACACCACTGATAAACCTTCAGGAAAAATTCCTCCTCTATGAAAGCAAATTCAAAAAATTAGGGGAAATGACTCTTATACTAGAGGTGAGTATATTAACCTAAGAATACAAGAAAGCAGAAAAAAGCAAGGAAATTTTGAATTCTTTTTCTGGGATTTTGTGAATTTTTTTATTGGGATCTGTTACGGCAGGATTATTTTAATTCTTTGCAAGTATTATGTTTCCTTGCTTTTTTCTGCTGGTTGATGAAACATGACCCACCATCAGCATTTCCTTTGCTTAATTCTGCTCATTGCTAACTCTATCTTTAGGCTGACAAACATAATGCTTGATTATACTTATATTTTTATTTTGGGACCAGGAAGGTCAATTCTTGGATATTCTCATGGCCTGCTTGAATGTCAGTAGTGGCAATGGTGGGCAGGGCAGTTGAGTAGGTTCTTTGTTCTGTTCACCAGCAGTGCACACTGGTGTTGGCAGTGGCTGCAGAGTGAAGTAGCCACCCACAAACCCAGACACACAGCGCTCAGGCTCATCTGCTCTTGGTGGCAGCAGTGCCACAGTGCCACACAGGCAGGGAAAGGATCTCATCCTTTGTGTGTGAGCCTAGGCATGAGGCCATACTGTCAATGGGGACACAGTTGTCACTCACAGACCTATACCAGAAACCCTCTGGTTCACCCATCCACCCACCTATCCAGTGGCAGCAGAAACTCTGGCTTCTGTGGTGTGCAGACAAAAAAGAAGGGGTCCTTCTCTTTACATATAAGCCTGAGTGCAGAGCTCATTCTGTCAGTGGGAGGGGATGTTATACTCTACTTCTGAGGCCAAGCACAGAGTTTATGTTGCTGCTGGGGGTGGGGTCATTTCTCATAGCCCCAGAAAGTATGCCCTCGAGTGTTTTGGTTTCCTTTGTCCCACAGACTGCCTTTTTGGTGTCCTGCACTTTCCTTTTCCCAGGGAGTAGAAGTCCCTGTGGGATAGAGTACTGCAGACATTGAGTACCTTTGAATCCCGCTAGCGCTGTGGCACTGTAGCCTTCTGGGTGGGCACAGGAAGATGTCTATGGGTGCTCCTGGGATGTCATGATATAGAGGCTGTGGTTCCCAAGGCAAGATGAAGCCCCATAATGGCTGTGCTCTCACAATGGTGCTCTGCTGCAACTGCTTAAGTCTTACAGAAGTTGAGTGAGCAGCACAAGATCCCTGTCAGATGTAATGCTCTCCTGATTCGGGGTCTCCAAATCAGTGTGCATGCTGGTGTCAGTGTTCATGTGGGTAGAAGAGCTCTCTTATGGTTTGGATTGCAACAGTCTGTGGTGGGCATGTGGACCACTAAAGTTCCCTCACTTACTCTTTTCCCATAATACAGATGTTTCCCTTACAAAGCTTAAAGTTTTCCCTTTATCTTTTAATTTATTTATGATTTGAAAAGCTGTTAATCTCAGACTTTTTTGTCAGATTATATTACAGTTTATTACATCTGACATTACATTCTATTAAACATTCTGGAAAGTACCCTTTATAAATGAAGTAGTATAAATGGAGCTTTTCTCCTGTAGATTATGGTAAATATGAGATGTGAAAAAGGTAGAATCAGGATATATGTTACAATAAACAGGAAAAGAATTTCAACACATCTTTATTGAGACACTTTTACAAATCTAGGACTGAATCTATAAATCCGTTTTCCTTTTCAAGGAAGAGAGAAATGTGAGATGAAACAAAGAAGAGATCTTCAACGAAAAATTAAATCAGCAATGAGTAGAAATTGAAACTACCTTGACTGGATTCTACTTGACAAATATACTTAGTTAATTCAAAATATAGAGTGATTTCTTTTCATAAATCACTTCAGTAAGTAGTGAATTTCTCCTCCTGTCGCTAAGATACCTTCATGTTATCTGAAGACAAACACTTACTTTCTGATTCAGGATATCAAAGGGTTTTATAGAAACTGTTGCTACAAAGAAGATAACTTTGAAAAGAGCTGCATAATCACATATGGGGTAATCTTTATGCATGAAGAACATTATGTCAGATGGGGGATCATTAGTGATTATCAAGGCATTTTAGACACAGAGATAATAACTTAAAGGCTTTAAGTACCTTGCCTGGGGCTTTGCCAAGACTAAAGGACAAGTTACTGATTCCCTTGCTTGGCTTTTAATTTTTGGTAATTTATTTTCTGCTTCAGAGACTGCTTTGTACTTAAAAATCCAGGATAAAAAGAACAATTAATGAGTGAATCAGATTGTAAGTAATCTGCACAGGAGAAATGAGTGAGACAAATTTGCTTTTAATTTTGGCCCATGCCAAAATACTAATAGAATCAAGTTTATAAATGTGATTCAAAGACCTTAGCAATGAGTCATGATGGTGATAGTTCCATAGGACAGAGAACTCATGTGTTCATAGAGTTCCTGCCATTGAAATCAGCCTTTTCTAGGTTGCTGGAAAAATTTGACATTCTAACTTGCATGAATTGAATCATCTGTTCTGTCAAGCAAGAATAAAAATTAATTGATTCACTTACAATAAAATTCAACTAATACATTTATGGGTGAAAGCTTTTGTTAGTGGAGCAGCCATGCAGGGAACTCATATATAAACACAAGGAGTCATTTATTTTTCCTGTTTGAAGCTTGTAACTTCAAATCACTGCAATGGTATTTAGAATGACTTCCGTTTGAAGAGAAGTATAGTACTTTAAAACAGACAAAACTACATACTCTAATTATGTAGTTTTTGCATATAATATTCTCCAAGCTAAGAGCAGATACAGATAAACATGATCTAAATATGTACTTGGGAGGACATTTCCCAAAGAAATGAAGAGTGATCATGAAATAAACTGTAAAGAAAATGAGCACAGGAGAAGATGTATCTTGACTACTTTGGACCAGAAATAAAAGATGCAGTGATATAAACATTATGGTTCCTATCTCAGTCACTCTGGCAAGGGTGACGTATCTCTGTGCCATGCAGGCCTCACATTCTGTAGTTACATGAAAATGGCATCAGAAAAAAGCCCTGTACCATTTCAAAGAGAATATGTAACACCTTTATTGAAACTAAAATAGTCCAGTAATATTTATAAAACAATTATTTTTAAATGTATTTGTTTCAAAAAATGATGCTAGGAAAATTGGATATCTGACAATAAACAAAAAAGTAAAAATTAACTATATAGACTTACATGTAAAATATATAAACTATAAATCTTTTCAAAATATATAAAAGAAAAACTTCAGGATGTAGCTCTAGGCAAAATGTTGTTAGTTTTGACATCAAAAGCACAATCTATCAAAGAAAACATTGATAAACTGGACCTCACCAAAATTAAAAACTTTTGCTCTGTGAACATGAAATGATGAAAAGACAAGCTAGAAACACAGAGTAAATATTTGCAAGCTACATATCTGGCAAAGGACTAGTATTTATAGTTTGAAGCTCTCAAAATTCAACATTAAGAAAATACAAGTAGAATGTTGGAAAAAGACATGATAGACATTTCACTAAATATGATAGGCAGGAGGCAAATAAGGCACATTAAAAAAAAAGTTCCATGTCATTAATCATTAGGAAAATGTAAATTAAAACCACAGTAAGATATTTCTATATACTTATCAGAACAACTAAAATAAAAAATGATGACAACACCAAATACTATCAAGGATACAAGGAAACTGAATCACTCACATATTGTTGGTAGAAACATAAAATGGTTCAGCCACTCGGGAGAAAACCTTGTGTGACAGTTAATTTTAGGTGTCAGCTTGACTGAATTAAGGGATACCTAGATAGCTGGCAAAGCATTATTTCTGGGTAAGTCTGTGAGTGTGTTTCTAGAAAAGACTGCTATTATGAGTCAATGGACTGAGTAGAAGAGATCCGCTGTTAACGTGGGCAGGTATCATCCAATCAGTTTGGGGCCCACATAGAACAAACAAGAGAAAAAATGTGAATTTGCTCTCTTTCTTCTGAAGCTGGGACACCCTTCTTCTCTTGCCCATGGACATCAAAAATCTAGATCTAAGTTTTCTGACCTCTGGACTCCAGGACTTGTGCCAGCACCACTCCCTCTACATTTTCAGGTTTTCAACCTCAGACCAAGACTTAGGGCATCAACTTCTCCAGTTCTGAGGCCTTCAAATTTAGATGAGACATGCCCCTGGCTTCCCCGGTTCTCTAGCTTGTGGACAGCCTATCATGGGACTTCTCAGCCTCCATAATCACATGAGCCAATTTCCCTAATAACTCTTCTCTCATCTCTCTTATCTCTGTAAGAGACACACATTCTTATCTCTATAAGAGGCGTATTGGTCGTGTCTCTCTAGAGAAGCTTTGTGGCAGGCCAGGTCTCACTAGCACAGGCCTCTTTAACAACTGTTTCAACACTGACTGAGTAGTTAAGTTAAATATTAAAAGCTGATGGAGCCAATGCCCTTATACAAATGCTGGAATGTAACAAAAGCCCACCAAGAGTTTTGCCCAGGCCTTTCCTCCACAGACCTCCACAAACAAATTTATTGGGGTCTGATGGAACTCCCCAAACCTCCATGATTTAGCAAGAGACAAGATAAGGGTAATCACCCCAGCACCTGGACCCATATCAATTAAGTAAACTAACTGAAGATTCAGAGGAAGGTATTCAGGACTCAGATCTTAGTTACAGATTAGAAGTTAACAACTTACATCTTTTGATGAATGCACACTTACACATAAACATATATCTAAGAGGGTACATAAGCTCTGAAAAACTTTGTAATTTTGAGTTGGTCTTTCCCAGTTTATCTGCATCTTGTTATTGGGCTGTGGGAATAAGCAGCACAGTCCTCAGTTTGGTCCGGAAACACCCTGATTAACACAGTTTTGAGGTTTCTTATAAAATTAGACATTAAATTACTATATAAGCTAAAGGAAATTTGTTTCATACAACAAGCTGAAGCATTCAAAGTAGCCTTATTTGTAATAGCCAAAAACTGTAAATAACCCAGATGTCCTTCAGCAGGTAAATACTTAAACTGTGATACATTTACACCATGCAATACTAAATCACAATAAAAATGAATAAATTATTGAATTGCTGATAAAGGCATCAACATGAATGAATCTCCTGCGAAAAAGATCAGTTACAAAAGTTTACATTCTATATGATTACATTTATATAAGATGTTTTTAAGTGACAAAACTTTAGAAATAGAGGGAAGATTTGTGGTTTCCCAGGATTAGGAATGAGGAAAGGATAAGACGGAGATGAATGTGTTTATAAAAGGTTAACAGGTAGGATTTTTATGGTATGAGAATTGTTCAGTATCTTGACTGTGGTGGCAAATATATAAACTTAGATAATAAAATCATACAGAATATAAAACAACACACCCATGCACATTAGTACAAGTAAAGCTGAGGACTGGTGGATTGTATGAAAGTCAATATACTTGTAATATTATACTACAATTTTGCAAAATGTTACCACTGGGAAAAACTGAGCTAAGTGCACAAATGATTTATCTGTAATATCTCATTAAACTGCATGTGAATATACAGTTATCTCAATCAAAACTAAAATTCCAATTATAAAAATGTAAAAGTGATCAAGAACATGTGATCTAGAGTTAGCTCACTGGAGACAAATCATGGTTTTACTAGCCATGTTATCTTGTCTTTCAATTTCTCTGACAGTAAATAGGTCAGTAACAATATTGCCAACCTCATAAGATTGCTGTTAGAATTAAATGAAATAATTCACATAAAGAGCTTTGCATATTAGATGGTGGCTAGTGAGCAATAAATAAAAAGTTCTAATGATTACTATGATTATTTTGTCATTAAAATATTATTACTACACAAAGCATCCTAGGAGGGGGAAAGATAAAAAACAGCCTGATATCTTAAAATCAAACTTTAGGTCATATCTGTTTACCATCTGATTGCAGAAGATCTTTTGGGTCATGACATTACCAAATATTAAGGGTCTTGTTGAACAGTATTTATGCCTGCTAGTTCACGTAATGTCTTTTTTCCTCCTGTACCAGAATCAGCCTCCACGGAGACATGTTTTTTAAAACTTTATAGCAAACATACCATAGCAGATCAACACTCACTCCCTACCCTAGTCCTCTACAGCCACTAATTACCCTTTACTTTAAATGATCAATGTCAGCCCTCCTGCTTTCCACAACTGCAGCATTAAATAAGAAGAGGGAGCAAATCATTGTATATATTTCATATTTCTTTATTTCTGCCACTGATTCATCTATTTTATTCAGAATTTAATTTCAACATTTTTTTATCATATATAGTTCTATATGTATTTAAGTCATATTGCATCTATTTGATTCCCTAGAAAGTATCATTTTAAAAAGTTTTCTTAATAAATTTTCCAAAAAACTCATTTCTTCATGATCTCATTTCTATGTCATCAAGATATTTGAAAATAATGAGATATAAAGAAATAATATTTAACAGCTATAGGAAATAAAATATGAGATTGGACTTACTTAAGTATTATTTTTGGTATTCAATGAGGGACTATTATGTTAACTATTAATGAGAAAAAGGTAAACAATTTAATGTTGCTTCTGTTCACCAATATTTAAGGCTGACAATGTAAGTGGGAAAGTGATAGCCATGACTATGGGCATCTTAGATATGGCCAAGTACTGCAACACACAGCCTCTTGAGAGTATAGACCATGAAGAGTTCAGTTTCAAATCTGAGAAACCTTTCTTATGGCCACAATATGATATAAATGTACTGACATCTTTGGGGAAAAAAATCAGAGAAGTACCTTACAGATTTGGAATTTAGTCCAAAAAGACATAATTCTAAAACAGAATGTTTCAAAGTCAAATTTTAAAATTAGCAGAAAAAGTATCCTAATTGAAAATTTTAAGATTTCTTTGTTTTCCCTACTCACATTCATTTTATTTAGCCCCAGTACTTTTAATTGTACCTTATAAGGGTACAATCTGGAGTTCCTTTCACAAGTTGTATTTAAAGGCTGAGAAGTCCCAGGTGAGGCTTCCAGCATGGTCAAGTTCTTGATGAGGTCTTTCTTCCTGGTTTATAGATAGTTGTCTTCTCACTGTGTTCTCACATGGTGGAGAGCAGAGGGAGGGAACAAACTCTCAAGTCTTTTCTCATAAGGACACAACCTGATTATGACAGCTCCATCCTCAAGACTTAATAATCTCCCAAAGGCCCCAACTAACACACTAAAGAAATTATATTCCTTGCCAATACTTACTCATCTAAATTTAGTGTACAAAATTAGACTTTAATGCTGAAGGAAATGAAGCATTTTCAAAAGTTCAACCATTAAAAATACAAAAGAAAATCTCATTGCAATGGTTGCAATAGCAATAAACTGAAACTTAGACATAAAAATGTGGATTTTAAATAAATTTTTCTTTTTAAAAAACAGCAAAAGGATTTCCCTAAACTACACACACACACACACACACACACACGTGCGCGCGCGCGCGCGCACACACACACACATTGTTTAATGAAGAGCTACGATTAGGTTGTGTAGGTAAATGGAAGGAGACTCTAAGCAACAGGACATTTTGTATGAGAAACTAGATCTAGAGATTGTGTTTTTGTCAAGAACAGTTTCTCTTCCACCTGGAAGTGAGAATGACAAGAGCTGGCCACTGATCACCCCTCACACCCGCCTTTTTTTTTTTTTAGATAGCGTCTTCATCTATTACCAAGGCTGGAGTGCAGCGGCACCATCTCAGCTCACTGCAACCTCCACCTCCTGGGTTCACACAATTCTTGTGTCTCAGCCACCTGGGTAGCTGAGATTACAGGCATGCACCATCACACCCAGCTAACTTTTGTATTTTTTAGTAGAGACAGGATTTCACCATGTTGGCCAGGATGGTCTCGATCTTTTGATCTCGTGATCCACCTGCCTCAACCTCCCAAAGTGCTGGGATTACAGGCGTGAGCCGCTGCACCCGGCCAATTTTTGTACTTTTAGTAGAGACAGGGTTTTATCATGTTAACCAGGCTGGTTTCAAATTCCTGACCTCAAGTGATCCACCCACCTAGGCCTCCAGAAGTGCCAGGATTATAGGTTTGGGCTACCATGCCCAGGCCCCATTGATCCTTTTTTCTATCAAGCAAAGACTCCTGAACCACAGCAATGGACAGACTGCCTGTCCTCTCCTATAAGAGTTTCAATGCTCATCTTATAGTACCATACACTCCTTGCATATCTGAGGAACAACTGAGCCTTAGTCCTTAACTTTGTAACTTTCTTTCTCACACTGCTTTGTACTTTTGTTAATCTGATCCAATCCCCCTTATTTCCCTGTGACTTAAACTGTTAGGGCTGCTATAACAATTACCATAGACTAGGAGGCTTAAACCAAGATATTTACTTCTTAGAGTTCCAGAATCTGAGAAGTCCCAGCTCAGGCTGCCAGCATGGTCAAGTTCTTGGTGAGGGCTTTCATCCTGCTTTATAGATGGCCATCTTCTCACTAAATTCTCATATGGTGAAGAACAGAGAGTGGAAGATAGCTCCTTTGGGTCTCTTTTTTACAAAGGCACAGTCTGATTATGTGGGCTCCCCTCTCAACACTTAATTACCTACCAAAGGCCCCACCTTCAAACTTTGAAGATTAGGGCTACAACATATGAATTTTTAGAGGAAATAAACATTCAGTCCATAGCAAACTTCCACTCCGCTCTTAAACATTTATGTTGTAAGTATATTCCTTTGGCCCAACTCCTTCTCAGAATGTTCTTCTCCCTTTGACTCAAATTAAAACTGACTGTTCCCTGTTTAATATAAATTTTCAAAAATAGTACTTTTCTAATTATCTATATAGCAACTCACCTTCCAGTCCTTTCAAATGAAGGTGATGATGGTTGTTTTCCTTATTTAGGCTTACATGAGTACTTACTTTTTAAATAACCTTAAAAGAGTATCAAAAGTTAATGTGTTTGTATTAATCTATATAGTCATTTTATTGAAGTGATTGAAAAAGTTTGAGTGTAAAACTAAAAACCCACTACTTTGAGTTGTCCTGCTTTCTGAACTGAGTAAAACCAATTTAAATGCATTTAACTGATGTTTCTTGTCTCCCCAAAATGTATAAACTGAGGGACCGTAGTAGAGAAACTTTACCCACTTCTGGCCTGCTAGGGGCTTTTGTTTCCAGTTTTCCCACGTCTGGCTCTGAGGGGTTTTGTTTAAGAGCAGGAATCTTTCCTGCCTCTGGGCCCTGGAGGTGGGGTCTCCCTGACTCAGAGTTTGGAAACGGTAGCCAATCTGGTAAAGGATTAAAAAATCAATGATTCCAGAGAAAGTTTGAAAAAAACCCTCTCATTGGATGAGAACATGAATGTGAAGGGAATAACTCAGGGGTAAAAGTTCTAGCTACCCAAACCTGGAATGGCACCCCCTCCGAGTCCCCTTCTATGGCACGGAAGCTGTCCTTTCACTTGCCTAATAAACTGCACTATGGCATACTCCTTGGGTCCATGAGTTTCATCTGAGTTGTAACACTCACCACAACACCGAGGCCCCCCGCTTTCCCATTCTCCAGGCTTAGAGAGGCCAAGAACCTGCAGCTGATCTGGTTAAAAACCCAAACTGTGCCCCAACCACCTTAGGCACATGTTCTCAGGACCTCCTGAGGGCTGTGTCATGGGTCATGGTCACTTATATTTGGCTCAGAATAAATTTTCAAATATTTTACAGAGTTTGATTCATTGACAATAATTTGGTGGTCAAACATGAGGGGCCTCAGAGAAGACTTTGGGCCAAAGACTTAGCCCAAACATGGAGCTAAGGTAACAGCAGCGGCCCACTGAAAGGCACCCTAACTTTCATCTTCTCCTCTGATGGAAATGGTGAGTCCTCCTGACCCCAAACCTCCCTTTGATTGATGGCCTTTGATTTTATTCTGAGCTAGTGGTTTTTTCTTTTCCTCCTAAGCAGATGTTGTTTATGATCCTTATTCTAGTTTAAAGATGCATTCTAAAGGGTCTTCTCCATTTCTTTATCTCCCAATATTAATATCAATTTGGCTTGTGTATGCATTTGCATGAGAAATTCAGCTGTCATTTTCATAGATAAATGAGAGATTGAGTTTTCTAAGCTCCGAAAAGAAAGGCCTTTTGCTCTTCCCAGCTGAAAGTTACCCCTAAGTGACCAGGGGTCGAGTAGGAATGTCTAGGGGATTGGCCCCCCAGTGATGCAGCAGCCCTACAGGGAGCCCCCGACAAAATTAGTTTAAAATGGCTTGTCCAGGAAGCACATATAGGAGCTGGTCACTCTGTGCTTTGAGCCCTCGGAGAGGTGCTTAGACCTCTGGAAACGGAAACCGAGACATGCAACAGGGCAGGAAAGACCCAGTGGTGACACATTGTGGAATCCTACCCATAACCACCACACCATAAGACCTGGTTAAAAAACCAAATTGTGGAGATCTGAGTTGAGCTCCACAATTTAAGGTCCCAGCACACGAAAACCCTAGGCCATAACTCAGTTCTTCCCTCAAAAAAAGTGGGAAACACAAATAATAAGGAGAAAAAAGGGAGAATAACCCTCTTTGTGGCACTCTGTTGGTTTTATGGCACCTCTACTTGCAAGTGTTTGTGTAAAATAGACATTTTATGGCTTTGTGTACATTTACAGAAAGGTAAAGGAATCTTAAGGTCAACCTGCAACTACAGAGTTCCTAAATTCTCCTTTTCTCTATTTTATTTTCTGCCTGCTTCAAATCTGCTGTTACTTTTCTACTGAGATAAAAACCACTGTTTAATCTGGTTGTTGTTTTTTAATTTTTTTGCAAGTCTATGAATTTGTATTAATATCTCATGGCTAGAGTTCTGAAGTAAAAGCTATAGGATGGTGTGTGTGTGTGTGTGTGTGTGTGTGTGTGTGTGTGTGTGTATGTGTATTTAAAAGGCATTTTTTTTTTGGTTTTGTTGTCTCTCCTATGTCCTTTTTCTTCAGAAAGTTTTTCTTAACTAGTTTCTAATAGCCTGAGATTCCTTAAAGAAAACAGAGGCTGGGCGTGGTGGCTCACGCCTGTAATCCCAGCACTTTGGGAGGCCAAGGCGGGTGGATCACGAGGTCAAGAGATCGAGACCATCCTGGCCAATATGGTGAAATCCTGTCTCTACTAAAAAATTAAAAAAATTAGCTGGGCGTGGTGGCGCATGCCTGTAGTCCCAGATACTCAGGAGGCTGAGGCAGGAGAATTGCTTGAACAGAGGAGGCAGAGATTGCAGTGAGCCAACATTGCACCACTGCACTCCAGCCTGACACCCGGACAGAGCAACACTCTTTCTCAAAAAAGAAAAAAGAAAAAAAGAAAACAGAGAAGGCAGCAGACTCTTTTTTGGGGAGAAATGTCTTTTTCTTTATGGAATCCCCAGAGAAAACAGACAAGTTTTCTCTCCAGTTTTAACCTGCTTACTTTTGTATTGTGTTGCCTGATTTTTTACACTTGGATGTTTAAAATAAGAAAGAGTATAGCATAGACACTTAGAGAAATGTCTTCATTAAAAAAAAGTGGGGGCACTGTAAAAGCATGGTCTAGCCACATAATTCTGTTTGGAGACCCAGGACACAGTGTGGGTTCTATTATAGTTTTCTAAATTTTATGTTTAACTTGGCAATTACAGCCATTCTAATTTCCCTCCAGCTGATTTTCTCTCTGTATTTGAGATGTAAATTTTGCTATCTGATTTTTCACATAAGAGTTGTTTCCTTTAATATGCAAATTTAAGGCTATAAAGCTGACAACTGCCTAGGGTAATGAAACAGGTTATGAAGAATTTAGAAGTCTAAAATAGGAAATAAAAAAAAGTTTTATGAATCTATGAGATGTACTTCTATCCACATGCCTAATAGGTCTATGTATTTATATATTGTGTACATAATGTTTCACTACTAAATATATATTAAAAAGCTCTAATTAATTGGCTTAGAGAAAAAATAAAAGTACTTAAATCAAATACTTTATTAGACAAAAGACTAAGTCAAATGCTTTTACAAGTTGACGTGGCTTAAGCAAAATATTTAATAAATAAGCTGGCTTTAAAATTGATCTTTCTATTCTATATACAGGTAAAATAATATTAGAAATGCATTAAGAATTGTTAGTATTTTTGTTTGCATTTATTGATCAATCAATGGTTTCATACTTATCCCTGCAGAATACTAAAGGTGTCAAAATTTGTCCTAAGGGTTATAAAACTATAGACCCAGCCCAAAACAGAATCATCTTTGCTGGTGTAATTTTTAATAAATAAAACATTTAATATAGTTGGTTTAATGAAAACAGCTAAATCCTGAGTTATTGGTAACAAATAATACTTATACTTAACCATAAGTCTCTTTATTTAGGTAAAACCTGAAATTTATGGGTTATAAAAATGGTTAAAAGGGAATTAACTTTCATAAATAATCTAGGTAAACTATTAAATGAATTAATCAAGTAAATGTAATAAAACAAATTCTTGTTGTTGGAAACAGGCTTGTAATGTTGTGAAAAATCCGCACTTAGACAATGTGTCACTCAGCAAGGCTAGTTAACTTTCTGCAGGAAGGGTGCAACTCACCAGCAATCTTGCCATGCAAGCACACCTGAGCAACGGACATTTATAATTTTCATAACCTGATGCAATCACCCTACTGCTGTGTTCAGTTTCCATTGGCTGGAATGGGACCTTATATTCTATGCTTGATCCAATTGGCTAGAAACTTGAAAATTTTCTAAAGAAGTAAAGGCAGGGGAGAACAAAGGAAAAGAGGAAATAACTTGAGAAATGCTTACAGAAGTGATAACATTTCCAAATAAGGAAAGGGAATAAGCTAGGACCTAAGACTTGCCTGGGCTTGTCCAGGCATGTCAGGGCAAACATCTAGGTTAAAGTGTAAGAACTAAGAACACAGGATGCACTTATTTCTTTATTATGACTAACAGCTACTTTAAGATTATTAGCAAAAGATTTAAAATAAATTAACCTTTAAATAAACTATTATTTATTCATAAGAAACCTTGAAGAGGAAACTTTTATTATTTTCTACACCTGTAAACAAATTTGCCATATAATTTGGATTTTAAAGTTATATTAATAGATACTATTTAAATGTCTTAGTAATTTCCAATTTAAAAATTATTTAAGAAATATTTTTTAAAATATGTTCTTATTGAAAAGTAAATATTTTTGTCTAATTTAAAAGTTATTTAGAGGTTATATATAAAACAAGTTAAAAAGAATGAGGAAATAGAGATAAAGTTATAGATATAAAGAGATATTTTTGGTAAGTAAGGTTAAAAAGAAAATGATTTTATATGAGAATTTTGTACAATGATGTTTTGCCCTAAAATAAGATGACTGGTTCTTCAAGAAAGAAGAATATTTAGGACAAAACAGAAAGTCCAAGCAGGTCATGGATTGTCTCTGTAAGTCATAAGAAGGTTGGTAAAAAAGGAATTTAAAAAATAAAAGGTGATATAATTCAGTTGACTATAATTAAAAGAAATTATCATAGACTTTCTAGAGATGTCTCTTTGATATTAAAAATACATTAATACAAAATGACAGAATTGGTTAAAACAAGTTCTCATTAAAAATATTGAGTTACTGGGGCCCAAAGTGGCTCCGGCCGGATGTCGTGGCGCTTGCGAAGGCGAGGCCAAGAGTTCAAGGCCAACCAACCTCAGCAACCTTACAAGCTCTCAATGATTGGCAAAAAAAAAAAAAAAAAAAAATATTGAGTTACTTTTAATGTAAGAAGTTTTTCATTTTTAAATTCTATAGTTTCTTTTTTACATTATTCAGATTTATATCTCAGCTCCACCCTGCTGCTTCAGCTCCTTTTCTTTTCTCCTTTTTTTGTGATGGAGTTGTACTTTTGTAGCCCAGGCTGGAGTGCAATGGTGCAATCTCAGCTTACTGCAAACTCTGCCTCCTGAGCTCAAGCAATCCTCCTGCCTCACCCTCCAGAGTAGCTGGGATTTCAGGCATGTGTTGCTGTGCCTGGCTAATTTTTGTATTTTTAGTAGGGATGGGATTTTACCATGTTGGCCAGACTGATGGCAAACTCCTGATCTCAGGTGATTTACAGGCATGAACCACCACACCCAGGCCCACAGTTCCTCTCTTTTGAAAAGGCCTTGGATGGTAACTCTCCTTCACCTTTGGTTGGCTCCTATAACTTTAATTAATAATCTAAAGTAAGGGAGAGAATTTTTTTTGAAAACAGGCAAATTAAATATCTTTTTAACCTGACTATTTTATTCTGCATCCCTGTTATATCTCTATCTTTATAATGTATCATGTGGAAGTGTTTTTTCATTACTAAACTATATGAAAGAGCTAATATTGACTTTTTAAAATGTAAGTGCTTAGTAGACTGGTAGATGCTATCACTTAGCCTTTTTAATTCACATGACCCTGGCAAGATTTATAAAATTAATTTGATAAATTTTATCTGAAAATTTTCTCCAGTAATTTAAAATCTTAAAGTCATGTTATGATAAATTAAGTAATCTTGTTTTTGTCTATATTTCACTGAGAATTTGAGTTACTAAGTTAAAATAGAAGGAGAGTAAAATGTGAGGTTTTGGTGAGGTTTATAAAACACAAGGATGAAAATTTTGCTTAAAAATGTATTTCTTTTTAGTTCAGATACTAAGAGCCACTTTAAAATGAAAAAAAAATGAAATAGATGAAAAAAAATTAAGCCAGGGCAACAAAAGTTACCTCTGAGACCTGTGGTTACAAAGAAGATAGTCGATATAGGGGAAAGGGCAAAACCACATAACTATCAAAAACAGAAGGTACATTGTAAGTATTCCATTTTTAAATTGGTATAATCGGCTTCTTGAAAAATCTTTACCTTAATGGATTGCAAAAATAACCATTTTAAAGACAAAATTCTTAATTTTAAATGCTACAAAATTAAAGGGATTGTTCGGGTAGATGCAGGACCCACAGCTCAGTATTTAACAATGACTGATAAGTGTATGTGATCCACATGCACAGGAGGTTATTCCTGGCTATTTCAACCAGCCTAGTGGATCAGATAAGTGCCACCATAAAATCTGTTTGCCTTGAGAAGACTGCCATATAATACCAAGTGGAACACTCCATCTGACATGGTTAATATGCTGCATTTGCAAGCCACGTAGGACTGGGTTTATGATGACCTGGCTATCCTCCCACTGAACATGCCTATTACCCAGGCCATGGTAAATTTGGGGGCCCCTTTTGCATGAGTGTCCCTCCAATGGAATCATACAACTGTCTGAGAATTCTTCTCAAATTTGCTGCCCCTCATGGGTCCTACAGATGCAATTTCCTACTGGGAACCCAAACCCCAGAAAAGGCAAAATGTTCTGGAGGGTAGGGAAAAAAAGTTCCTGAGACCAGGACCTAAACATATACAGATTAATAGAATTATGAAATTTAAGATATTTGAACAGGCTTTATGTAAGGTAGTTGTAACTCCTTTACCTAAATGTCTTATAAAAATGGGTTTTGTATCTGACAGGGGGATGTTTTCTCTATCTAGTACTATAAAACTAAAGGCATGTAAATCTGCCCTTTGAAAAATGTTCACTGGATGCATTATATGGGAACTAGTAAGATTGTCTGAGCTCACAGAATATAGGGTAGATGCTAAAGTACAGTACTAGTCAGGACAAATTCTCTACCTCATAGCCCTTTGTGGAGCATGTATCAGGGTTTATGGCAAAAGACTGTGAGTATTTCTCAATGACAACTACTAGACTAGAGAATTTCCACTTGAGGAGCATTTATAATCTTGTTAAGAATCATTAACTGAAGCTACCCCTGTGCTAATGAAAATAATGGTGCCCGAAAGAGTTCCATGATAAAATAAAAATTATTTTCATAGGATCTTGCTACCTGGGAATACAAGGAGCAGATACTCATGAGCAAGCAGCTTTTTTTTTTCTCCCTAGGAATGATTCAATGTGAAGAGCTGCTATGTTCTACAGTGCCTGATAGACATCTCTCTTCTAACAAGAGCTACTTGGCATGTAAATGGCAATTCCAAGGTGAACAAACCTCTTGTTTGAGAGACTGCTGCTCTGGTTAAAGACAGGTCAAAAAAAACTCCTTTGAGTTATTTGGGTGAAGTATATTTGTTTATAAGCAAATTTACCTTTTTCTCTGAGTTCTGCAAAAATGTGGATTGTGATTTTATGGCAATATACCTATTTCCATAAGTTTATTAAGAGATTTTAAAAACATAACAATTAGAAAGACTGATTATTTTACCAAGATTTTGACCAACACATAATTTTTAGATAAAGTACCCACAAAGCCAACTTAAAAGAAGCCTATATGGCAAACGAATTCTTGTTGCATTTTATGCAAATAATCAGGCTAAGTATAAATTTTGAACACAAATTGGCCTTATTATAATTTCTCTTTAATAGAAATGTAGGGCTAAAGAAAGAGAAATTGTTTCAGAGAAAAAGTGTAACACTTGATACTATATTTCAGCCCTAACTTTTTTTTGAGTACACATTGAATCATGAATTATGTCTTAGTTACAATAATCCTCTAGAAAGCACCAGATGACACAAACAGATGGAGAAACATTCCATGTTCATGGTTAGGAAGAATCAATATCGCTAAAATGGCCATACTGCCCAAAGTAATTTACAGAATCAATGCTATCCCCATCAAGCTACCATTGACTTTCTTCACAGAACTGGAAAAAACCACCATGAACTTCATATGGAACCAAAAGAGAGCCCACATAGCCAAGTCAATTCTAAGCAAAAAGAACACAGTGGGAGGCATCACACTACTGACCTTCAAACTATACTACAAGGCTACAGTAATCAAAACAGCATGGTACTGGTACCAAAACAGAGATATAGACCAAGGGAACAGAACAGAGGCATTGGAGGCAACACAACATATCTACAACCATACAGTCTTTGAAAAAACTGACAAAAACAAGCAATGGGGAAAGGACTCCCTGTTTAATAAATTGTGTTGGGAAAACTGGCTAGCCATGTGCAGAAAGCAGAAACTGGACCCCTTCCATAAACCTTACACTAAAATTAACTCCAGATGGATTCAAGACTTAAACATAAGACCTGGCACCATAGAAACCCTAGAAGAAAATCTAGACAAAACCATTCAGGACATAGGAATAGGAAAGGACTTCATGACCAAAACACCAAAAGCATTGGCAACAAAAGCCAAAATAGACAAATGGGACCTAATCAAACTCCACAGCTTCTGCATGGCAAAAGAAACAGTCACTAGAGTGAATTGGCAACCAATAGAATGGGAAAAAATTTTTGCAGTTTACCCATCTGACAAAGGGCTGATATCCAGAATTTACAAAGAACTCAAACAGATTTACAGGAAAAAAACAAACAAGCCCATTCAAAAATGGGCAAAGGATATGAACAGACACTTTACAAAAGAAGACATACAACCATTGTGGAAGACAGTGTGGCGATTCCTCAGGGACCTAGAAATAGAAATTCCATTTGACCCAGCAACCTCATTACTGGGTATATATCCAAAGGACTATAAATCAGTCTACTATAAGGACACATGCACACGAATGTTCATTGCAGCACTGTTTACAATAGCAAAGACCTGGAACCAACCCAAATGCCCTTCGACGATAGACTGGACTGGGAAAATGTGGCACATATACACCATGGAATGTTATGCAGCAATCAAAAATGATGAGTTCGTGTCCTTTGTAGGGACATGGATGAATCTGGAGAACATCATTCTCAGCAAACTGACACAAGAACAGAAAATGAAATATCGCATATTCTCACTCATAGGTGGGTGATGAAAAATGAGAATACATGGACACAGGGAAGGGGGTACTACACACTGGGGTCTATTGGGGGGAATAGGGGAGGGACAGTGTGGGGGAGGGGAGCTGGGGAGGGATAGCCTGGGGAGAAATGCCAAATGTGGGTGAAGGGGAGGAAGGCAGCAAAACACACTGCCATGTGTGTACCTATGCAACTATCTTGCATGCTCTTCACATGTACCCCAAAACCTAAAATGCAATTAAAAAAAAAGAAAGCACCAGATGATAATTTTTGTTCATATCTTTAATTGGTACCCTAATGGAATAGTCTCCCTTTTCTGTTTCTAACATATAAATATTCTTTTGATTGTCAACATTTTATTTATTTCTCCTTGTTTTACTTCCAAGGAAACAAAAAATCATTATATTCTGAAGACCAGAGATTCGAATCTCCCTTATTTGGCATCCCAGTGGACCTGATCTGTTTTTCACTGCAAATGCCCTGCTGCTAAGACTCTACAAGCATCCTCTCTCTGGGCCCAGGGACTTTCACAGAAGAGGTGGGGCATGAGATTGTAAGGGCTGCTTTTGAGGGATAGAATTAGATCAAGGTCCAAATGAAGGAGAGGTACAAAGATGTCTAAATTGTTGACAAAAGAAGAGACTTTTCAATCTAAGCTATTAAGTGGCACTTTTGCATCCAGCCCAATCAAAGAATTTTCTGCTTCCTGTAAAACTAAAAGAAAATCTTTACTGGCAGGATAAAGATATCTTGTGACAAAACCTCCTGGGGATAATACTCCCAGATATGAGTTGTAGAGACAGAAATATTGTTTTAAATGTCTTTTTCAGAACACTGCTTATGTTTTTGTATAGCAAATTGCTGTAAGTCTCTACTAAAACCTAGATTACAGTAGCTCAATGCATAGAAGTTAAGGCTAAGTCAGTTTTTCCCTTTAGTTTTTATTGGCTTTTTACTTAAAATAATAATTTTAAGAGTTTTTCCCTTTAGTTTTTGTTGGCTTTTACTTGAAGTAATAATTTTAATTATTATTATTTTAATAATAATTAAAATAATAATTTTAATGTCTATCTACATCTATTACTATCTGGCCTAGAACTTTATTTGACTTTCAATTCTAAGACCTTTGGCTATGGGAAGTTCCATCACATAACAGGATGGACCCGGAGCAGCAGCCATGCCACATTAGTAACATTATGGAGCAAAATAAAGATTTGTCGGCCATTGATGTCTCTTGCAAATCTTGCCAGATGGAGGAGAACGTAACCAAAAATAAAATTTTAATGCCCTCCAACTATCTGAATGAACTTCCTCCTAGGCCAGGGCACTCTAAAATTTAACCCAAAACACTGGTTTAGACCATGATAGGAAGTTGGGGTTAGACATGCCTCATTATACCCTACAGTATTAACATCAACATAGACCTTAGGTCTGATAGGAAACATTTACAATCCATTCTGTCTGAAGCCTGTTACCTGAGGCCTTCATCTGCATAATAAGAACTTTGATCTCCACAATCCCTTTTCTTAACCTAGACATTTCCTTTCTGTTGATCTTAAGTCTTTAGATTAACTCAACAAATTATCAACCAGAAAATATTTAAATCTACCTATAACCTGGAAGCCCTCACCCCACCTTCCAACTTCAAGTTGTCCTACCTTTCTGAACCTAATCAAACTAATATACATCCAAAATGTATTTGATTGATGTTGTTATATATAAATTTTCAGTGCCATAAAAGAAGTAGCACTTGAATATAAATTTCCTCAGCAAGGCAACTTACTTCTATAGAAAG
Source organism: Saguinus oedipus (assembly GCA_031835075.1). NCBI lineage: Eukaryota > Metazoa > Chordata > Mammalia > Primates > Cebidae > Saguinus > Saguinus oedipus. The sequence continues at coordinate 95,687,390 of CM063171.1, read as the reverse complement.
GTGCAGCTCACAGATGGAACAGTGTCGAGCATACACCTGGACAAGGAAAGGGAAGGGGGACTTATGCCTGATGGAGGCAGCCCCTACTGCTGCATCATTCATTCCCCTGCTGGCTAGGGTTAGACCACACAGTCTAGTCTAATTCCGATTGGCTATTTTACAGAGAGCAGGGGTATCAGCTGGAGTAGCAGTGTGGGTAGTTTGTCGGGAAGGACAGTTATGGGCAGGTCAAAGCAGGTGACCAGAGCAGGTGACCAGGATGAGTCAGGACGAGGCAGGGGACTGGGAGAATGGATGTGAACTACTGATAAAAACTGAAGGAAAAGATTCTTTCCTGAAACTATAAGGAAGTTAAACTTTAAAATGAAGAATTAAAGAATAAGAGAGCTGAGCACACTGACATAGTGAGTCTTTGAAGAGAAACTTGGGGTTCACTATATCTAAAAATGTCTTATGCCTCCCAAAATTGTATAAAACCAAGCTGTACCCCAGCCACCTTGGGCACATGTTCTCGGGATCTCCTGAGGGCTGTGTCACAGGCCATGATCACAGTCACTCAAATTTGTTTCAGAATAAATCACTTCAAATATCTTACAGAGTTTGACTCTTTTTGTTGACAATTTGAAAATTAAGAAATTTGCTTTAGCAGTTTAAAAGTTCAAATGGACTGGATACCCTATAAAATACTTTGGGTAACTTTCATTAAAATTAATTCAGATTGTTTGAATCCAGTTGTAAGAATTGTCCAAAATAATTGTCACCTTTACATATTTATTTTTTTATGCACTTTTCTTTCTCTTTTTTTCTGGGTTGTTGGGGCTGGGAAATGCAGAAGAAAAGGCATTTTATTTTCTGAAACTCAAATATTCCTGGGATCATTTTCCTCCTTCTGAAGAATATTCTTAAAATTTCTCTTAGTGAAGGGTGCTGTTAGTAGTAAATAACACCAGTTTCTGGAGGGGTGAGATTCTTGAAATATGCAAGTATTTACCCTCTATCTACCTTTCACTTAATAGTTTTAACACTGATTTTTGATCCATTGCTGAATCAATTCTTTCATAAGAATTTTCAAAAACAGTACTTCTCTAATTATTTATTTTTTCATAATTTTTAGCTGGTATGATTCATATATATATGCACATAAACACATGAATATATATAGATATGTTTAATACACATACATTTGTATATCTTTTCATATATTTGAAGTATATTTATATTTATTATATAGTTTTCTTCATCTTCTGGTGTTATCAACTTCCCAGAAATGCCAATTTTGAGAAGAATTGAATAACAACCTTAATTGAAGACAAAGGATATAGTAATCTCAAATGAAAACAAAGAATTTCTGTTTGTTATTGGTGTTTTCTCTCTCTGTCTCATATCATTAATGAACTTTCTGATTTTTATATATTAAATTAAGATTTCCTTATTCACTAATAAAATGAGTTTATAATGAGCCTATAATTTTCAATCCTTTGTCTCAAAAATAAAAAGGCTTTAAAAGATAGCTGATGGTAAATTTACTTTGACTGAAAAAATTATGGAATTTGTAGAAAAGGCCATCTTCCTCAGGTGTATAAAAAAATAAGGAATTTATGTTCTGTGCTATACCTTTTAGTGGAAACTATTCTTTCTTACTCTCATTACATTTCCAAGAGCACTTGGAAATGTTCTATAGTACTTACCATATATCTACTTTATAGGTAGATTTTGAAAAGTTTCTTCTGCTAGGATTAAATACTATACATAGAGTAACATAGAAAAAGAACATTTACCAATCATTTGTATACATTCATTAAAAATAGTATGTGATAAAAAATAATTAGCATGGTCAATAGAGTTGCAGAGTTTTCCATATGTTTTAACCAGGATTATACTCAGCCAGTCCTATACTGTTACTATTAAAAGAATCTCTAAGAAACCAGCTACATTCTGAAGGCTATAGTGTTACATAAGGTTCCTATTACTTCAGGTCACATATATCCAACTTGTTTCATAACGGGGAAGGAATTGGCTGATTCAGATCAAATCCAGATGAGGAATGTAACTGGTAATTAGAGAAAAATTCCTTCTGCTCCCCAATCACACTGAAGAAAGAAACCCACAAATGACAGTAAGAAAATATTGTTGGCCAGTCACGGCGGTTCACGCCTGTAATCCCAGCACATTGGGAGGCTGAGGTGGGAGGATCATGAGGTCAGGAGTTCAACAGCAGGTTGGCCAACATGGTGAAACCTCAACTCAGCTAAAAAATACAAAAATTAGGTGGGCATAGTGCTTATGCCTGTAATCCCAGTTACTTGGGAGGCTGAGGTAGGAGAATTGCTTGAACCAGGACCCAGGAGGCAGAGGTTGCAGTAAGCCCACGATCACGCCACTGCACTCCAGCCTGGGCTACAGAGAGAGACCATCTCAAAAAAGAAAAAGAAAAGAAATATCACCAACTTACCAGAGAATGTGCTTCAGAACATTTCTTGTTTATGAATTGTAAATATAAAATATTTAAAATAAAACTTTCTTTGCTGGGGTGAACAATATATTTACAGAAAGATGTTGGCACATATGCAAAAAACATTCCATTGTATATCTATTACTTAAATGGTTATAGCCTTGTTTCCTGAATAGAATAATATTATTCCTACCACAAACTATGGTTTGGTAGGAGAGTTTCCCTCCTTAAAGATTCTCCTCTTTCTTTAACTGTAGAATACTTGTTTTTAATTGTATTTATCTTTTCATTGATTTATAGTTTTTCCTAATGTATTATAGATTTTCCTGACATACAAATAAAGTCCATGTTTTAATCAAAAGACATAGAATGGCTAAATGGATTTTTAAAAATCCAACCATTTGTTGCCTATAAGATACTCATTTTAATTTAAAGATACACATAAGCAGAAAGTAAATGGATAAAAAAAAGATGTTCCATGCAAATAATAATCAAGAGACTAAAAGTGACTGTATTTATATCAGAAACAAAGACTATAAGTCAAAGACTATCACAAGAGGTAAAGAAGGTTATTACATGATGGTAAAAGAGTCAATCAGGAGAATATAGCAATTAAAAATATATTCCACTCAATGTTAGCACATCAAAATATATACAGCAAATTTTAACATATGTTAAGAAATAGGCAACAATACAATAATAGGTATTGTTGGACTTTAATACTTTAATAAGTAGGGACTTTAATACTCCACATTCAACAACAGATAGATCATCCGGACAGAAGATCAATAAGAGTATAACAGACCCCAATAACACTATAGTCCAAATGAACCTAACAGACATATATAAAACAGTCTATCCAACAACAGCAAAATACATATTTAACTCAAGTGCACAGAGAATATACTTCAGTTCAGATAAGTTATACCACAGAACAGATTTTACATAATTTAAGAAGACTGAAATTATATCAAGTATTTTTTCTGACCACAATGGTGTGAAACTAGAAATGAATAACAGGAGGATAACAAGAAAATTCACACGTGGAAACTAACCAACACACTCTTGAGTAAAGACAAAAAGAAGAAATGAAAAGGGAAATTAAAGATATATTGAGATGAATGAAAAGGAAAACACAACTACCAAAACTTATGAGATGCAGCCAAGTAGTTCTAAGAGGGAAGTTCATAGAAATTAATGTCCACATGAAAGGGAAAAAAAAACTCAAATAAACAACCTAACATTACACCTCAAATAACTAGAAAAAGAAAAGCAAACCAAGTCCAAAGTTACTAACCGGAAGGAAATAACAAAATCAGAGAATAAATAAATTAGAGGCCAGGATAAAAAAGAGAAAAGAACAATGAAACTAAGAGATTTTTTTTTAAATTAAACAAAATAGACAAATTCTGGGCTAGGCTAAAAAAGAAAACACTCACATAAAATCAGTAATGAAAGAGGAGACATTATAATGGATTCAAAAGAAATCCAAAGGATTATAAAAGACTACTATGAATAATTATGTGTCAACAAATTTGATAATCAGATCCTTCAGTTATGTAATAATAAGATCAATAATAAGTGAGAAGATTGAATCAGTAATTAAAAATCTTCCATCAAAGAAAAGCACAGAATCACATGAATTTACTACTTAATTCTACTAAAATTATAAAGAAGAATTAATGTGTCTCGAACTCTTCCCAGAAAATGAAGAGGAAACACTTCCAAACTCATTTTATGAGGCCAACATTTCCTTAATAGCAAAGCCAGACAAGGATACTATAAACAAGAAAATTTCAAGCCAATATCTCTGATCAGCATAGATAAAAAATTCTCAAAGAAATACTAGCCAAACAAATTTACTAGCACACTCAAAAGATCACACACCATAATCTAGTTTGATTTATTCCTGAGATGCAAGGATAGTTAACTACATATAAATTAATAATGTTGTACACACATTAACAGAATTAAGAATAAAAATTTTATGATTATCTAAATAAATGCAGAAATATCATTTGACAAATTCAGCATCCTTTAATGATTTAAAAACATTCTAAACAAATTAAGTATAGAAGGAATGTAACTCAACACAGTAAATCATATATAACAAGCCCCCAGCTAACATTATACTCGATGAAAATCTGACACCTTTTCTCTAATATCAAGAGCAAGTCATGCTTCTGTGTCTGAATGTACCCCCAAATTTATGTGATAAAATGTAATCTCCACTGTGGTGTTATTAGGAGGCATGGTCTTTGGGGAAGGGATTAAGTCATGAGGGCTCCACTCAAATGAATAGATTAGTGCCTTAGGAAAGGGCTGGAGGGAACTAATTATGCCTTTTTCCATCCCTTCATCTATGTGAGGACACAGCATTCATACTCTCTGGATAACTCAGCAACAAGGCACCATCTTGGAAGGAGACTGGGTCTTCACCAGATACCGAACCTATCAGTGCTTTGATTTTGGACTTCCCAGCCTTCAGAAGAGTCAGAAATAAATTTCTATTATTTATAACTGCCTAGTTTCACTCAGGTACTTTGTTTTAGCAGCAGAAACAGACTAAGATACAAACCCTTGTCACTTCTATTCAACGTAATATTGGCAGTCCTTGTCAGAGAAATTAGGCAAGAAAAAGAAATAAAAGCCATCCAAATCAGAAAGAAAGTTGTAAAGTTGTTTCTGTTGGCAAATAAAAAGGCCTTATATATAAAACCCTAAGGACACTAGCAAAAAACAATTAGAATTAATAAATGAATTCAGTAAAGTTGCAGAATATAAAATCAATATACAAAAATCAGTATTTCTAGACAACAACAAACTATCCAAAAAGGAAATCAACAATGCCATTTACAATGCATCAAAAAATGATAAAATACATAGAATTAAGTTTGTCCAAGGAGATGAAAAATTTCTACACCAAAAACTATATAACATTGATGAAATAAATTAAAGAAGATACAAACAAATGGACAGATATTTCAAGCTCATGATTTGGAAAAATTAATATTGCTAAAATGTTCATATATTCAGAGTGATCTACATACAAATTCAATGCAATCTCTATTCAAATTTCAATGTCACTTTTCAGATAAATAGAAAAATAATCATAAAATTCATACGGAAACACAAAAGACCCCAAATGGCCAAAGATATCTTAAGCAGTAACAATTCTGGAGGCATCATGCTTCCTAATTTCAAAATATATTTCAAAGTTTTTTTTTGTGTGTATGTGGCCTGAGTTGTTTTTAATTTGTTGTGCTGTTACTAAAGTTCTGAGGGCTGCAGTTTAAACATTCCAATTTCTACTTTCCCATCTTTATTGATTCTCAAGATTTTGCACAGAAAACTCTTTGGGGGCTAGAACAGCAGTTATCATGTCACACTGTTTTCAAGACTTCAAGTTTCAAATGCAAATCATTAAAAAAAAAATACAGTTCCTGATTTGAGTTAGTTACAGGGACAAAAATGTAGCACATACTTGAAGGCTACATGGTCTACAAATGGTGGCAATATTTTCCTTGGAAGAGTAGTTCTGTCGGCATATATATTTTTTTCATCTACATGCATTATTTTTTATTGCATTTTAGGTTTTGGGGTACATGTGAAGAACATGCAAGATAGTTGTATAGGTACACCCGTGACAGTGTGATTTGCTGCCTTCCTCCCCATCACCTATATCTGGCATTTCTCCCCATGCTATCTCTCCCCAACTCCCCACCCCCCGCTGTCCCTCCCCTATTCCCCCCAAGCAGTAATAAACACAAGCAAAGTGATTTAACCCTTAAAATAAATATTCAGAAAACCTCTCTGTACATACAAGTGAAAGAATATGTAACACTTTCACGCAAAAAATAATTATTATTATAATAATAAAGGATTTGTTCATATATGTAGCTGAAATCTTGTTCCTCAACAGCATATGGTATGGGCATAAAAACAGATATATAAACCAGTCATCTCAGATATAAATACGTACACACGGTCAACTGATCTTCAACAAGTTGCTAAGAACATATAAGATTGCTAAAGTTAAAGTGTAGTCTATGGGGTGGTAAGAAATGCATTATAGAGAAAGGATAGTCTCTTTAATTAATGCCGTTGGGATAACTGATTATACACATGGAGAAAAATGAAATTAGACCCTTAGCTCATACCGTACATAAAATTCATCTCAAAATGGATTAAAGATTTGAAGGTAAGACCTGAAAATGTAAAATACTAGAATAAATAATTATGGAAAAGCTTTGTGACACTGGCACGAACAATGATTTTTGTGATATGACCCCAAAAGCACAAACAACAAAGGCAAATAGACATGGGATTGCATCAAATTAAAAAGCGTCTGCACACCAAAGGAATCAACTAATAGAATGAAAACTTACAAAATTGTAAAACAACATATTTGCAAACTACACATCTGATAAGAGATTAATTTACAAAATATATAAGAAACTCAGACAACTCAATAGCAGAGAAAACAAATCATCAACAAGTAAACAGATAAGGAAAATGTAAAATACACACACACACACACACACACACACACACACACACACACACACACACTATATGCAGCATTAAAAAAGAGAAAAGAATTCCTGCCATTTGTGACAACATGGATAAACCTAGAGGAAATTATGCTAAGTAAAATAAGCCAGGCACAGAAAGACAAATACTACATGATCTCACTTATATACGAAATCTTAAAAACACAAACTTAAAAAGCAGAGAATAGAATGGTAGTTGCCAGGGATTGGGGTGGGGTGTGGAGAAAATGGGAAGATGTTGATCCAAGGGTCCAATTTCAGTTACATAGAATGAATAAGTTCTGGAGACCTAATGTATAGCATGGTAACAATGATTTAAAATACTACACTATATACTTAAAAATTGCTAAGAAAGTCAATCATAAGTGTTCTCACTGCAAAAAATAAACTCCCAAAGATTAAGCAAATCGTTTTCACTTCACAGTTATGTTTTTGGTTATTCCAAGTATCCAAACCACATTATTTGAATTTAAATATTTTCTAAAAACTCAAAAATTCATATCTCAAAGTAACTTGTAGAAAATAATTATAAGTGGTTAATGGAAATATCTTTGGTAGATATCATTGTTCAGGAGAATACAAATCAATAATATGCAGAATACTATGATATTCTTTTTCATTTAAATCTTGCTTCAAGATTGTATGGTAGTAATGTCTTATAAAGATATCAGCACAAGAATTCAACTTAGTTAAGAAAAAGATATATGAAAATATTCTACCAAAAGTTGTATAAGCCTCAAGCTGGAAACAGTGTGTTTTGGAGAAAAAAATTATTCCATTACATTTATAGCAAATGCTGAATAGAAAATGACTGGTCCACCTAGTCTAGAAATTTAAGATAATTTATCAGCCATGAGATAATCAATAGCATATGGAAGCTCCTAGAACTCTTTAGAAAACATACAAGTACATATGTCTAAGAAAGATTATTTATGTAAATGGTTACAGTAACAGTTGTCCCTTGGTATCCCTGGGGTATTGGTTCCAGGATACCCCACATATACCAAATCTACACATATTCAAGTCCTGCAGTCGGCCCTGCAGAGTCTGTGAATATGCGAAGGTTGGCCATTCATATACACAGACTTCTCATCCTGAGAATACTGTATTTTCTAACCACCTTTGACCAAGGAGACAGAATGGGGTGGGGGTGGAGTAGCCAGTGTGGACACAGAGAGCCAATTGTATTTATTGAAAAATGTCTGCTTAGAATTAGACCTGCACAGTTCACACCCATGTTATTCAAGGATCAATTGTAGATTTTTTTTTTTTTTTTGAGACGGAGTTTAACTAATCTTTTGTATTTTTAGTAGAGATGGGGTTTCACCATGTTGACCAGGATGGTCTTGATCTTTTGACCTCGTGATCCACCCGCCTCGGCCTCCCAAAGTGCTGGGATTACAGGCTTGAGCCACCATGCCCAGCCAATTGTAGATCTTAAAGGAGTACTTCCACAAAAATGGGAGATGGAGCAGCTCAGAGAAATAATCTGAAATTCAACAGGTAAGTTTCACTGAATAACCAGAAAAATCAAGATAAAGACTCTTAAAAACTACAGGAAAACCACATTTAAATGTAAAAAAATAATTATTTTATGGATAGGAGAAAAGATTTCTGTTATTTCTTTTTGCTCTTTAAAAGCACATAAAGCAATAAATCCCATTTTTTTCCAATAGCCCATGTTTGAAAGAAAAGGACAGGTTTTGCTATTGTGAAACACAGACATATTTTTGTGTGTGTGTCCACAGCTTCCATAGCCTATGAATAACTTTGCTGAGATCTTACACTGCAGTAAGTAAGCAAAGCACCCTTAACCAGAAATGATTCAGAAGACTCTTTTAGATTTTTCTCTCATGACAATGTTAATTCAGTTCCTGCCAGGACCTAAAAATCAGGACTAAATGATGCCTTCCCACAGTATGCAATAATTTTTAAGCAAGCCCAGAAATAAAGCAATCATTTTCACTTTGTATTTATTTTGATTTGGCAAAAGACAAATTCTACATTTTAATAACAGCCAGGAAGTTCATTCTTTCATTTTCTTAGGTCTTTCATTTTCATAGGTCTTCAATATCCACTGGCTACTTGAAATTTAGAACTTAAAGAATATATTCAGGGGAAATCACCTAAACAAACATCATATTTACTCTTAATCAATTATAATTTTCATGATACAAAAAAACCTTTCCACATCAAATTTGTAATGACATGACTGATTTTAAGTACAATAATTTGGAAAGAAAACTTTCTTCATGTAAGTTTAACTTAGCCCATTATATATCATAAGCTATGGATGATTTTAGTATTTCCAATAATGCTTGTGATTGGCTTATTTAGGTGGGAATATGCTGTATCCATAAAAGATGAAGTAAATAATCGATATATTTTAAACCAAAATCTGACATTTTTTTAAGAAAGATTTATTCAAGAATAAGCCAGAATATTCCTGTATAAACAAAAATATGCTTTTATTCTGCACTTTCTGACAACATACCTAATTTCTTTTAAAATTAACCAAGAAAACTCAGAATGAGTCTCATACCCTAGACAAAAATATATTTGATTACTTAAATATGTACATATTGTTCTCACTGAGCAGAGGATGGATGGACCCACAAACACACATTTGGTTTGGATGTTGAGACTAATAACATCACACATACCCCTAAAGGGTATGAACATTTTTTTACTCACATAATGAGGCTTTCTGGGGAGGATCAGACAGGTTCCCAAGCCTGCCCAAAAATGACATGAGAGGTCAGGAAGAGAAGACTGACTTGAAGTGTTATGGTTTAAAGATGGGGTTATACCTTCACCCTTGATCCTTGAAATGAATTGAGAATGTGATTTGGAGCTTGCCTCTCTACCTGTAAAACACCTCCTGCTATAAATAAACACACTCAGTTTACTTAGGTTTGATACTTAGGGGTATGGGTTACTGCAAATGTGATTTTCTGGATTTGAATTTCCTGCCAACATGAAAAGAAGGAATACCTGGACTTTCTTATCAAATTGTTCAAATATGAAATAAAAGGAGAGAGAGAATGGTGACGCTTGAAAACTGTTAGCAGAAAAACATCAAAAATGAAGTTTGACTTTTTATTACAATTCACCCTTGATGTCTCACTAATGACTAAAATGTGCCATTTCATTTAAATTAATTGAATTTAGTTAAGTAAATCATTGTGACACTCTATAATGCCTATAGCATGAGGTCAATAAGAGTAGTAAACTTGTGTGAAATGGCTTATTAAAGAGCCTAGCATTGTATATTTGGAGACGTAAAATGAATGCCTTCATTACCAATAAAATAATGTCTAAAATTCTTAAGGAGTATCGAGTGAGCACCTGTATTGTGATTTTAGCATCTTTATAGACCCATTGAATATTCAATGGGTAGATAAAAGGAAAGATAACATTGTTATATCCCAGCATCAGAACATCTATGTACAAAAAATAAATATTAAATCATAGGAAGGGAGAGATGGACTGCATACAATAATAGTAGAGGACATCAAATCCATTTTCATAAATGGTCAGATCATCCAAAGAGAAAATTACTAAGGGAATATAGAACTTGAACAACACTTTAGAACAAACTGACCTAACAAACATTTAGAGGGCTGGGCACAGTGCTTGCACCTGTAATCTCAGCACTTTGGGAGGCCTAGATGGGCATATTGCTTAAGCTCATAAGTTTGAGACTAGCCTGGGCAACAGGGCAAAACCCTGTCTCTAAAAAAATACAAAAGTTAGCCAGATGTCATGGTGTATACCTGTAGTGTCAACTACTCAGGAGTCTGAGGTCAAAGGATGGCTTGAGCCTGAGAGGTGGAGGTTTCAGTGACCCAAGATTGTGTGACTGCACTGCAGCCTGGGTGACAGAATGAGACCCCATCTCAAAAAAAGAAATAAAGAAAAATTAAAGCATTCATCCAACAGCAACAGAATAAATATTCTTCTCATGTGTACATGAAACATACTCCAGGATAGAACACGTTAGGGCACAAAACAAGACTTAAAAAATTAAAGACGAAATTGTATCAAATTTCTTTACTGACCACAATGGTAGAACAACATGAAGACCTTCAACAATTCACAAATACATGTAAATTAAACAATATACTTTTGAGTGTTCAATTGGTAAATGAAGAAATTTAAACATAAATACCTTGAGATAAACAAGAATGAAAAAAAATTACCAAAATATGGGATACAGCAAACACAGTTATAAAAGGAAAGTTTATAGCAATACATTTCTACAACAAAAAAGAAATGTCTCACATTAACAGCTCAATATTACAGCCCAATGAGCTAGAAAAATAAGAAGAAACTCAGTCTGAAGTTAGCAAAAAGAAGGAAATAATAATGATTATAGCATAAATAAATGAAATAGAAACTAGAGGTCGGGAATTATGGTTCACACCTGTAATCCTAGCACTTTCAGAGGCTGAGGTGGATGGATCACCTGAGGTCAGAAGTTTGAGACTAGCCTGGCCAACATGGTGAAACCCTATCGCTAACAAAAATACAAAAATTCGCCGGGTACAGCAACACACCCCTGAATCCCAATTACTCAGAGGCTGAAGCAGGAGCATCTCTTGAACCTCAGAGATGGAGGTTGCAGTGAGCAGAGATGGCACCACTGCACGCCAGCCTGGGCAACAGAGAGGGACTCCATCTCAAAAAAAAAAAAAAAAAAAAAAAGTGGGGGACTAGAAAAACAAAGGACAAAGGATTAATGAAAGCAAGTGTTGTTTTGTTTTAAAAAGATAAACCAAATTGACAAAACTAAGGTAGGCTACTAAGAGAAGAAGAGAGAAGACTCAAATTAATAAAATTAGAAATGAAAGTTTTGTCAGCACAACAGATACCTCAGAAATATAAAAGATCATAAGAAACTACTATGAACAGTTGCATTCCAATGTATTAGATAATGTAAAAGAAATGAATTCTAGACAAATACAATCTACCAAGGCTGATTATGAAGAAACAGAAAATTTGAGCATAATAATGAGTAGAGATTGAATCAGTTATAAAAGTCTCTCATCACAGAAAAGCCTAGAACTTCAAGGCTTCTTAAGTGAACCTTACCAAACATTTAAAGAAAATTAATACCAGTACTTCTCAAGATCTTTCCAAAAATTGCAGAGGAGGAAATATTTTCAAACTTTTTATGAGGCTAACATTACCCCAATACCAAAAGGACATTATAAGAAAATAAATTAACAGGTCAATAACCTTGATGAACATAGATGCGAAAATTCTCAACGAAACACTGCCAAACTGAATTTAACAACATGTTAAAAGGATCATCCACTATGATCAAGTAGGATTTATATCTTGGATGTAAATATGGTTCAACACATGCAAATCAAAAATTGTAATACATCACATTAACAGTGAAATACAAAAGCCATGTGATCATTTTATCAAATGCAGAAAAATTATTTAACAAAATTCAACATTTTTTCATGATAAAAGCTCTCACCATATTAGGTATAGAATAAATGTACCTCAACACAAATGAAGGCCTTTTATGAGAAGCCCACAGCTAAAATTATACTTAAGAATAAAAAATTAAAAGTTGTCCTTTCAGATTTGAAACAAAACAAGGATGCCCATTCTGGTCACTTCAACTCAACATAGTATTAGAAATCCTTCTAAGGGCAATTAGGTAACAAAAAGAAATAAAAGAAATCCAAATAGGAAAAGAAGAAATGACACTTTTACTGTTTTCTGACTACATGATTTTACAAAAACTATAAGTCTCCAAAACTGTTAGAATGAATAAATGAAGACAGTAAAGCTCCAGGATACAAAATCAACAAACAAAAATTATAGTATCTCTATATTGCACTATCTAAGAAATCAAGAGAACAATCCCATTCACAATAGCTATAAAAAGTAAAATACTTGGGTAAATTTAACCAAAAGGTGAAAGACCTGTACACAGAAAACTATAAAGCACTGATGAAAGAAATTGAAGAATGAACAAATAACATAGCTCATGTTCATGGATTGGAAGAATTAATATTTTTAAAATGTTTGTACTATCCAAAATAATCTAGGGATTCAATGCAATCTCTGTCAAAATTGCAATGTCCACTTTCAGAGAAATAGAAAAAAAATCCTAATTGATATAAAATCATACTAAAACACCCAAACAATTGAGACACTTGTAAGAGAAAAAGAACAAAGCAGGAGCTAACACGCTGTCTGGTTTTAAAAGCTTTGATAACTAAAATAGCATGGTATTGGCACAAAAAAACAGACATATCTATCTGTGGAACAGAATAGAGAGCACAGAAATTAACACACACATGTATTGTCAACTGATTTTTAACAAAGATACCAAGAGTATGCAATAGAAAATAGCAGTCTCTTCAATAAATGATGTTGGCAAAGTAGATTTCCACATACAGAGAAATAAAACAAGACCCTTAGCTCATGCTATATATGAACAATCACCTCAATGTGGGTTCAAAACGTAAAACCAGAAACTCTGCTACCAGTAGAAGAAAACAGGGGAATACCATACAACACTGGTCTGGGCAATATTTTTTTGGATTTGAACCCAAAACTGAAGGAAACAAAAGCAAAAATAGACAAATGAGATGTCATTAAACTAAAAAACTTCTGCACAGCAATGGAAACAATTAACAATATGCAGAGATAACCTACAGATTGGGAGAAAATATTTGCAAGCCATAAATCCAATAAAGGGTTAATAAGCAAAATACATAAAGAATTCAAACAACATAATAGGAAAATAAAAAACCCAACTTTAAAAAATGGGCAAGGGAACGGAATAGACATTTCTCAAAGGAAGATATACAAATGGCCAACAGATACATGAAAAAATGCTCAACATTGCTAATCAGTTGGGAAATACAAATTAAAATCACAACGAGATGTAATTTAGAACAGCTTTCTTCAAAAAGACAAAAGATAACAAGTGTTGGTAAGGATAAGAAGAAAAGGGAACATTTGCACATTATTTGTGAGACTATAAATTAGTATAGCCATTATGAAGAACTGTATGAAGGTACTTCAAACAACTAAAAATAGAATTACAATATGATCAAGCAGTCCCAATTCTGGGTATGCATCCAAAAGATTTGAAATCAATTTATTTAAGAGATATCTGCACCCTCATGTTCACTGTAGCACTTTTCAAAATAGCCACCTTACAAAATCAACCCAAGTAGCCATTGGTAGAAGAATGGATAAAGAAAATGTGGTATATTTACACAATAGAATATAATTTGAACTTTTAAAAGAAGGAAATTTTGTCATTTGTAACAAAATGGATAAAATTGAAAAACATTATCCTAAGTGAAATAAGTTAGGCACAGAAAAGAAATACTGCATATTCCTGCTTATATGTGGATTCTATAAAAATTGAACTCATAGAAGCAGAAATTAGAATGGTAGTTACAGAGATTGTAGGGTAGGATGAAGATGAGCAGAGAGATTATGATCACAGGTTACAAAAATCTCAGTTAAAGATAAAGAATATGTTTGGTTTTTAGGTCTATATCACAGCCTGATGAACATCATTAATAACAGAGTATTGTACAATTCACAATTGCTGTGAGTAAATTTTAAATGTTCTCACCGCAAAAAAAATATTAAGCATTGAAGGTGGTAGATATGTTAACTAGCTTGATTTAATTATTTCACATTGTATTTATGAATTATAATATCATTTTGAACTTGTCCTAGTCCATTTCCTATTGCTATAACAGAATACCACAGACTGGTTAATTTTATAAAGATAAGAAGTACATTTAACTCATGCTTCTGGAGACTGGAACATCCAAGAGCATGGCACTGGCATCTGTCAAAAATCTTGCTTTGTCACAACATGGTGGAAGGGCAAATGAGCACTTGGAACAGACAGAAAAAAAGGGCTGAACCCCCTCAATAACTAACCCACTCCCATGACAATGGCATTAATACATTCATTAGGGTAGAGTCCTCATGATCTGATAACCTCTTAAAGGCCCCATCTCTTAATATTATCACAATCACGATTAAACTTCAACATGAATTTTGGAGGGGTCATTTAAACCACATCATCATCCTTTAAATTTATAAAATTATACATTTTTAATTTACAATTTAAAGAATTTAAGGATAGAGAGAGGCCCAGTAAACAATGAGGGGCTTGGAACACAAAAAATAAAAAAATTATGCAGCTACTTTAAATTTTGTCACTGTATTATCTGGCAATTAAGCATTTAAGATGGTAGTAGAGATAGATTTAAGTGCAATGGTATATTCTTATGTCTGTGCTAATTATTATAAGAAATTGGTACTTATTTATTATGGATTGGAAAGTATAGCCAGTAAACAGTTGACGTGTTTGAATTATTAATATATCTTTGTAAAAACATGCATTCCCTTTAGAAATATCAATAATTTCAATCAAATAATTATAAAGTATTTATTTATATTTAATTTCTTATATAGAACGATACATTCTTGAATCTGAAGTCTTCATTTAGAATCAAATCATCATGTCATTTTTATTTTTTTGTTTGATAGAAGATATAATTATTATTCTTCAGTAACTGAATAAGAATATTTTTATTACAACTATACTTTTTCAGGAAAACGGCGAGTATTTGCTTACTTTTTCATTTTAACTTGAATAAATTGATTTCTTTAACTTGATAATCCTCTTCCAATGATTTATTCAGAGGGAATAGCAAATATTCGACTGCCTTTGCTATGAGTTAGCTCTTAAGAGGCTCTTAAAGCTTTTAGCTAACATCTATGCATTGAGTATGTGATGCCTAATAGAGTCCTGAATGCTGTTTTTCTAATCACTAGACTTGAACGTCAGTGTAATTTGCTCATCATTAATATTCTTTGAATGAGGTGATGTTTCACTGGAAGAAACATATTTTAATTGAAAACTTGCATGTCCCATTTTGTCACATGTAATTGAAGCTGCCAATGAGATTATTTCTGCTGTCTTTTAATCGAAAACTTGCATGTCCCATTTTGTCACATATAATTGAAGCTGCCAATGAGATTATTTCTGCTGTCTTTTAATCTTATGAAGAAATGTAAAAATCGAAGGACAGACCCTACTGTGTTCAATGATATTGTCAGAAACAGTGAAATCATAGGCTTTTGTTTTTAATAATGCCTCACAAAACACGGAGCATCATTAAGCATAAATGACTGCAGATTTTCTAGATTCTGGCATTGCTATGGAGCTGGAGAATTTTTAAGGGTCCTACAAATTTAAGCAGACAATAACACCCTAATGTTACATAAAAATGTAGCTGTGATGGAAAGATGAAACAACAGTTGAAAGCATTAAAATACTTAAAGCCTGAATATAGTATTATTTCATTGCAACAAAACATAAGTAATTTTTACCTACTTTTAGTTTTAATGTTTTACTAATATTTCAATCAATTAACAACTATTTATTGAGTGACTACAATGTGTTCAGCACCATTTAGCACTGTAGGGAACACAGAAACACGAGAAATTCATTCATTTAAGAAACATCATATTAAGCATCTGAATGCAAGATGTTAATCCTATTAATAAATGCTTTGGAAGTACTCCATGCTTTGTAAAGATGAAGAGACATAATTCTTTATCGAAGAAACCTACATCCAGCTAGGAAGATGTTATAAACAAAATGTTTGTGTATCAAAAATAAATTTATACATTGAAATACTAACCCCAATGGAATAGTATTAGGAGATGGGGCCTTGAAGGATAATTAGATGATGAGGCTGGAGACCTCATGAATGGAATTAGTGCCTTTATAAGAGACCTCAGAGAACACTCTAACCCTCTTTTCACCATGTGAGGATACAACAAAAAGACATCAATGTGTAACCTAGATGAGGACCCTCACAAGAAACTGATTATGCTGGCATCCTCATCTTAGACTTCTAGAACTGTAATAAATAAACTTCTGTTGTTTTGTAAACCATGATAAACAATTACTGCTCCCAAAGAAGGTTAAAGCAATCTTAACTCGATGGAAAGAAAGGCATTCTGAAAATATGAGTGAAAGAGATTTCAGGACCTCTCTTTGATTTTATTCTTCTTGTTCTATAAATTATTCTTTCTATCTTCCATTTGTAGAAGATGGATAGAGGAGAAGCATACAGAGTGCTGAGCACACCTCTGCATTGTTTGTTTTTTCTACACTAGGTCTATAATCAAGCTGTGAGTTCATACACTGAAAGCAGGACTCTCACTACTACTGGATACTTTGTGTTTTTTTTGTTGTTGTTGTTGTTTTTTTTCATTTTCCTTCTTACCTTCTTCACCTGAGAGTCTTTTTTATATGAGAAAAAATACTATTTGGGAGGTAAGAAATTCAAACTATTTGGTTTGAATAATACAATAATAATTGTATTATTCATGATGATTTTGATTTTATTAAATCAGGTAAAAGTCAATGAACCTGACTCCTCTTTTGTATTATGTTATTCAGCCTAGCCTACTGAAGACTAAATATGAAACATGTTTAATATTCTACATTAAGCTATCATAAGCATGTATTGCTTAGTACGAAACATCCATTCCTCTTAGATCACAGTAACAATACTTCAAATTTCCTTGAAGAACCAACAGATCCAGAAATCTTATTAAGCTATTGGGCTAGTCTTCACCCAGAGAAACATTTATTTAGACTTTTTGATTATATAATTTTTTTATTGCATTTTAGGTTTTGGGGTACATGTGCAGAACTTGCAAGATAGTTGCATAGGTACACACGAGGCAGTGTGATTTTGCTGCCTTCCTCCCCTTCACCCACATCTGGCTTTTCTCCCCATAATTTTCATAAATTTCAGCTACTTGCCACTGACAAAGACTCCCTTTCATCCAAATCTTTAGTCAGGCTTCTGAATCTTTTTGACTGGGCCTGACCTTGGGCTTCCCTTTCTATCTTTGTGGAACCTAGTTTGAGAAGAATCTTACTAAGTCAGTTTAGCAAAAATTTCTCCAGTTTAGCAAAAATCCCCCACCCTTGGTATTTGACCACCCTCAATATCTTATTATCCTGGCCTCCCTTTAGTAATAATTCTTTTAAATTAGTTTAGCCAGAAATCTCTTATATTGATGTTTCTTTTTAGTTATTTTCCATCCACTGACTCCACCCTGATACTTGGTTATAAATCTCCACTTGCTGGAGTTAAGTCCAATCTCTCTCCCTGCCAACCAGTGCAAGAGCCCCTTGCAGTGACCCCTACACCTAAGACCCCTTCAGATAGTCCATCTTTAACAAGTGTCATAAATAATATTTTTCCTTAACACTAAAAAAAGTTGCTTAAAAAAAAAACAGAGCCATATGAACAAAAATGGCTTAGTGAAGTTTACCCATTTTGCTGCATAAGGAACTTATATTTTCCTATTAGGAACACTGTTATAATTTATTTTGAAAGTAACAAGCTTTAAGTTCTTGTCTTTTTACATATAAAAATGCACAGATTCTAACACATTATCTGGCAATATCTTTTTACAGCCTGGAAGATAATAACATCAAGGAAATACGACTATCAACTAATAATCAATCATGAAATGAATATTTGCCATTAAGTACCAAGGGCTGGCTCATTTTTAGTTTAATGATCATTATTACATCTACAAAGCATTTCCTAATACAGCATGCTCTCTTTTTTCATTCCATTTATCTAGATTTTTATTTTAAAAGTTGGAACTATGGCATGATAGCTTAACTCTGCAATTAAAAATTAGAACAATTAGTAAGAAATAATAACCTTAATTGCCTCTAGAGAAAGAAACTCGCTAGCTGGAGGATGGGCTTAGGAGGCTATCTTGCTTTTTGCTCTGTACTCTTTATATCTTTTGAATTTTTTTTTACCATAGACATATATTCCCCCCAAAATAATTTGATTTTAAAAGATAGATTCAAATGATTAAATTTAAAAGCAATATATTTTTTTCTCTCTGGTATAAGCAATTCTTTTAATATTTACAATACTACAAGGAAATAAAAATAGTCTTTTATTCTCTTAAAATATTAAACAGTGTAAGGGTTATTGGATTAAGGTAATTAATCCATTCATATACTTGATTTCCCAACAAAGATACAAAACAAAAAGGAAAGGAAATATTTATTTTATGCCTGAGTCTTTCTGCTTATTACAGCTTGTTGCCAAAAGCTAACACACACACATTACAATAACGAAAGGCCTTTATAATACTTTAATAGTGATCTGACTATTCTTATTACCCAAATGAGAAAACTCTAGCAAAAAACAAGACTAAAAAGAACTATAGGAGGAAAAAATAAGAAGTTAAAAGATCAACAAAGGAGATATGTTTGCCTACTAGTTCAAAAAAGAACAGAGAAAACAGAGGGGAGGAAATTATCCAACCAACATTACAAGAAAAAAATTTCAACATCTCCCCTTACTATACAGTGTTCATTTCCTAATGCTGAGCCTCTACTTTGGCACTGCATTCTATTTTCTCTCATTGATTAAAAAACCAGCATTCTTCCCCATAGCTCTATATCCCCATTATCTCTGAAATGATTTGTTCCTTCTTATTCCCCCTTTGCATTAGTGTATCAACATGCTACTATTTCTCTCAGACCTTTCCAATTACTGTCCCATTTCTAAGCTTTCTATGCAAAACCATTCAAAAGAGTTACTGTATTAACTGCCTGCAATTTCTCTTTCTAAACTTTCCTGAACTGATTCAATCAGGTTTCTGTCTCCAACTCTCCACCAAAACAGCCCTTACAATGGCCTCCATGTTGATAAATTTTCCTGTAGCTTTTAGGTTCCCATATATTATTACAGAGTCCCAAAACTGCACTCCTGGGCATTTATCTTAAAAAAAGACTTTACACAAAGACTTGTACACAAATATTTATAACAGCTTACTCAGCAACAGCTGCAAACTGGAAACAACCCAAATGTCTTTTAATGGTTAAACTAACTGTGGTATATCCATACCTGTGGGATAGTACTGAGCAACAAAGAACTATGGATACACAGTTCTGGATGAATCTTCAGAGGATTATGCTGAGTAAAAAATCTAATACCAAAAGCATACAGGCTGTGTGATTCCACTTGCTGAAATTTATGATTCCACTCTTGAAAAAGGAAGGGTGAAAGGGGAAATGGGTGTGGTTATAAAAAAGCACATAAGGAATCCTCTGCTGAGAAAAATGTTCTGTATCTTGACTGTATCAATGTTAATATCCCAATTGTGTTATTGTACTATAGTTTTGGAATATGCTACCAATGGGGAAAATGGGGTAAAGGATCTCTCCATGTTATTTCTTATAACCACATGTGAATCAACAATTATCTCAAAATTTTAAAAAGGAAGGGGGGTGTATGTATTTGTGTACATATGAGAGAGACCCAAAAAGTTAACTTGGATTTTATTTCCTCCTCTTTTAGGGAGAAAATTGGATGTCACACAAATAATATTGGGGAAGTGACTCACCCAGATGATACAGTGAAGTATTGTTGTTCATTTCACAGTAAGTAAATATACTTTTCATGAATCCTTGAAGTCATTCAAACTCTATTTTCTAAAAAAAATGATGTATTTAAAAAGCTTTCTACTTAAAATATTTTAAAAAGAGAATCTACCCAGCAGATATTGCCCAGATAGACATTTTACAATATTCTCGTGGTCCAGGAGGGAAGCAAAATAAATACTTTGCTTTCAAGGGCCGAAAATGAAACCTACTTGACCCAAAAAGATCCCCTGAATACGACTGGAGATTAGCTCACACCACCATAAACCAAATGCAGGTACAGTGTGTCTGGATGGGCTGGTCCTTCCTGGGGCAATGACTGAGGTTTGAATGAAAAAGGCTGGGTACCCTGGAAACCTGTATGGGGCAACTGGCTTCCATCGGTGTTAATTATAGTTTTTATGTTTTGCATTTTCTGATAATTTTACATCTGAGGTGTTGTTGATCCAAGAGACACTGCCCCTTCCAGAGCTAGCCAATTCTTAGAGATAGTAAAGGAGTCACCTCCAGTACACCTTTCCTGACTAAGCCAAAGCTAAAACTCCAACAACCTCCTTATCTAGCTCTTATACTCCAAGCCACTATCTCTCACTCCCAATCATCCAAAGGCCAGGCCCCAGACAACTAGGGACAGCCTGATTTAATTATTTGAATTAGCCAATATTAAGTCTGCTTACCCTGTCTTGCCTATGCTGTGGAAACCACAATAAAGACTCTCCCCCACATTTTCCCCTGACTCCTTCTGATAATTGATTGGCCCTTGTGCTTCCCCATGTGGTCCTGCATAGCGTACCCTGCCTTCAGTTTCTAGCAATCTGCAAGTACAAACTTCTTTCATGACAGTCATTTATGTATATGTATGTCTTCCATACTCCACTACAACAAATCCCCAATACGTTTTAAGGAAATGTCTGACATTGAAAGAATACACTCCTCCTTAAAGTTGTATGTCTCAAAACACTGTGATGGTCTATACCAGGAAGATAGACCATCAGTAAGATATTATTAGCAATATTTTATATACTATACATGACCGTTAAGTCAAAGGAAATACTATATAACAGGAAGAGGCCACAGTATCACAGGTAGTAGTAAAGAGAAATTTGTTCATTCACTGTATCTGCATACATTTGCCTCTATCTTAACCAGGGTGCATAGAGCATTGATACTCTTTGATATTAAAAATATCTCTAAGCCCCAAGCCATTCACATAGGGGATATTACAAAGTAGGGTTAAAAAAAAAAAAAGCAAATCCCAACTTAAGATCAGTAAAACTAGCATCCATGGATGTTCCAGCTTTAAAGCTTATGTACAGAAACCTTTGAGATCATTTGAGATGATAGCATCTTTTTACTTCAGCTGTCATTCTTAATATTTACTTTGTATAACAAATTATCCCATACAAGTCTAACTTTCTGTATTTGATTAAGTACCCGATCTATGAAAATAGCCAGGTTTTCTTTCACTCACTTTCTCTACACTCAGCTACCATCCAGATTTCCTTGATAACCTGAGGGATTTGCACCCATTTGCATGTCCTCATACTCCACCATAACACAATGGTTCTCAATCCTGACTGAACATTAGAATTGCTTGAAAGGCCTGCAAATACAAGCATCCAGGCCTCAATCCAAATCAATTAAATCAAAATCTCTATGGATAAAGGATAGGCATCAGTATTTTTTTAATGTCCCAAGTGATTGTAGTACACAATGAAAGTTCAGAACCACTGGCAGAATGAAGCACAAGTTCTCCAACTTGAGAGTACCTAAGAATCAGTTGAAAATCATGATAAAAATGAAAATTCATGGATCTTCTAAATCTAAGATAGATTTCAGTATGCAGCATGCTCACCAAGCAATTGCAGGTAATTCTGATACAGATGAATGTGATCCTCAGATCACATTAGGGATTCACTTCCTTAGGAATAGCTATAATGCAAAACTGAAATAAAAGAAAAAACAAAACCAGATGAACAATGGCATGCCTTTAATTTACTATTTATTGTAGAGACAATTTCTGCTTTTTTTCTCAGTCTAAAATTGTAAATAATTAAGATGAAAGAAGACTTATATTGCTGGCCATATAATAAATCATACATGTAAATATCTGATTCTATAGACTACCTAAAACTTCTGAATAATTATTCAGAACAAAGTATTTTGTAAATAATTATTTAAAGTGGTTTTTTTAATCAATATAACTTAAGGGTAAAATATGGAAAACATTAAGAAGCCAAAATAATTGCATTTCTGTGTTCTCTGCTGGTTCCACCTCTTGTCTCAGACTCAATGTGGGAGTCCCACAGTGTTCAATGTCTTAGTCCTCTCTGTCAACACTAACTCCCCTGGTAATGTCATGCCATGTTAGAGATTTAAATATACTATCTATGCATATGATGCCTAACTTTATATTTAAGTCTAGTTATCTAACTTGAACTCTAGCCTCCATCTAATAATTAGATGAGGAAACAACTTAAAGTCAGGAAAAATGTCTGGGGTTCAAGTGGGGCTGAAAAAAAATCCCTTTGTCAGCAGATAGGGAACCAGATGGGAAGGGCTGCCTGGCAAAACTCTAGCCAGCCACTGGGAGGAATGCTCACTCGGGTGGAGCCGCAGAAGTTTGCACTGGTTGCAACAGGGTTGTTCCAGGCCCCTCCTCTACCTGGGTAGAACCTGGGATTCAATCTGTGAGACAGGAAGCACACTTGTTCACTTCACTAAAAATCTCTGTTTCCCCTTTCTTTCTTTTCACCCAATAAAACCCTGCACTACTCACCCTCCAAGTTGCCTGTTAGCCTCAGTTTTCATGGCCATATGACAAGGACCCTGTCTTTAGTGGAACTAAAGTCCTTCAACAATAGCACACAAAACCTCATTACCCTTGAAGGATCTAGTAGAATACTTAAAACAATTCTGTCTCAATAGTAGGGTAAAATTAGCCCAAAGGAAATACTGTCCTATCCCACTTAAACCTAAAAGCAAGACCCAGAAGGACTAAAATGTTTCCTAGCAACATAATTGTGTCCCACACAAAACTCAAGACTACTTATAAAAGCAGGAATGTATCCAGCCACCAACAAGATAAAATCACTATGTCTAACCCCCAATAAAACATTATAATATATACAAAAAAGTAGAAAAATATGATCCATAATGAGAAAAGAAGTCGACTCAAAAATGATGCCAATGATATAATTAATAGACAAGGACATTAAGACATTTATTATAAGTATACTTCATATATTCATGAAGGTAGAGAAAGATGAATCATATTAAAATAATATAATTTTTTGAAGATTCAAGTCAAACTTATAGGTGAAAACTCAACTGGCTGAAATGAAAAAGATATGTATGGTATATGCTTTCTGCCTTGCAACTTGAATCCCTGCTTCCACCCAGGAAGAGGCAGTGCCAGGCTCCTCCCTCTTGTAAACAGTGCACACCTCCCAAGGCTCCACCCCAGTGTGCAGGCCAGTTCAAGTTTTTCCAGGTACCTCCTCCCACTTGGCTGTCTTAATATCACACATATCCCATTAATATGGAGAAGAGAACGATTATGTATCCATTAAAAATTAAATTAAAAAAAGAAGTACAAAAAAGGTTTTAGAAAGATCTACATTTAACTTTGCTTAAACCAGAATTCCCCAATATCAGACCACAAAGCATATTGTTCATGTAATACCTATTCTATTTGGTTAAGTTAGTATTCATAGGACCACATTGTGAAAAAACATATTTTAGGATTCATATATGTATTTGGAATGACTGCAATTAAAATCATATTTTTTGACAAGCTAGCCTTGGTCAACTCATTTCTGATAGGTTTCCCAGTAGTCTCCTGGCTTTCAGGGAAACTGTCTGAAATAAAGAAAAGAGAAAAGGAGGAAATTAGGGGAAATATCCCACTAATGGAATGTTTACTAACATTTCATTCTTCCAAGACCTAGTTCAGCTGCATTATTTCAGTTTCATACTATAATTACCAACCATTATTATTCAGCTCTGAAAATGAATTCATCAGAAAGAGGTTTCAGCAATAATGCTATTTTAAATCCTGATTTGGGTATATGGAAGCTAGAATTTATTCAACTGTAGACTACATATTTTAGCCCCATTTGACTGCTATCTGTATTCTAGATGTAACTCATTGGTTTTTCACATTTTATTAAAAATATTGCTGACAAATTGAGCTAGCATTTTTTAATTTAATGTTTCACTTTGTATTGTATTATAACAAGATTATCTTAAATATCTCAAAATTTCCACAGTCAGTTCTCCATTATAAATCTAGAGGAGAATCCTCATCTAATATAAAACAAAAAGTGCAACAAGTAAGTTAACACAAATATTTTTCCACTCTAAGAAACCTGGTTGTCTCTATTAGGTAGAAGCATAGGAGAATAACAGTTGAATTAGCAATGCTTTGTCTGTGTGTTTTGTGATAACCATTTGGATTTTTTTAAAACAAACACACCAAAAAATGTTTACTTTAGAACACTAAGAACTGAGTGATGAAGATGGGGAGTGGAAGCAATGAGCTGCACCAGTTACATCTGAGAAAGGCCCGGGATTGGGGAAGAGATGATTGTAAACAGCTGTTCTTTTGAAAAAATTAGGCAGTCTGGTAGAAGCCCACTGAATGCTAAACTGACTTGAATTGAAAGTGTCAGGTGTATCACTGACAAAATGTGCAGTCTTGGGCAGATCACTTAACTTCTGAGACTTGGGTTCCTCATTCATAACACAAACATAAAGAAGAGAATGTTACTCTAAGAACCTACGAGTGCTGGAAACTTTATTTTTTATTTCATTTATTTCCATCTAGTTTCATTATCAAAACAGAGCTATAATATACAGATATTTCCACTATGAAATGTGAAAATGGCAACTCAAAATAATTTCCTCAAGATATCAGTGTTACTAAGTAGCAAAGATAATATTCAAATCATCAAATATCATTAGTCTAGACCAAAGCTCAGTAAGTTGTATCCCATAAGCTAAAACCTGGCCAAGAAAATGGGAAAAAACCAATACAAAAAGAATGAAACCATCAAAAACCAGAACACCTGTCCTCCACCACAGGATCACAACTTCTCACCAGCAAGGGAACAAAATAGGATGGAGAACAAATTTGACAAATTAACAGAAGCAGGCATCAGAAGGTGGGTAATAACAAACTTCTCTGAGCTAAAGGAACATGTTCTAACCCAACGCAAATAAACTAAAAAACTTGAAAAAGGGTTAGACAAAATGCTAACTAGAATAAACAGCTTAGAGAAGAACATAAACAACTTGATGGAGCTGAAAAACACAGCACAAGAACGTTGCAAAGTATACACAAGTTTCAATAGCCAAATTGATCAAGCAGAAGAAAGGATATCAGAGATTGAAGATCAACTCAATGAAATAAAATGAGAAGGCATGAAAAGAGATGAAAGCGTGAAAAGAAATGAACAAAGCCTCCAAGAAATATGGGATCATGTGAAAAGACCTAATCTATGCTTCACTGGTGTGCTGGAAGATGATGGGGAGAATAAATCCAAGCTGAAAAATACTCTTCAGGACATTATCCAGGAGAACTTCCCCAACCTAGCAAAGCAGACCAACATTCAAATACAGGAAATACAGAGAACACCACAAAGATGCTTCTCAAGAAGAGCAACCCCAAGGCACATAATTGTCAGATTCACTAGGGTTGAAACGAAGGAAAAAATGCTAAGTGCAGCCAGAGAGAAAGGTTGGATCACTCACAAAGGGAAGCCCTTTAGACTCACAGTGGATCTCTCAGAAGAAACCCTGCAAGCCAGAAGAGAATGTGGGCCAATATTCAACAACCTTAAAGAAAAAAACTTTCAACCCAGAATTTCATATCCAGCCAAACTAAGCATCATAAGTGAAGGAGAAATAAAATCCATTATGGAGAAGCAAATGCTGAGAAATTTCATCTCTAAGAGATCTGCCTTACAAGAACTCCTGAAGGAAGCACTAAACACAGAAAGGAATAACCAATACCAGCTGCTGCAAAAAAGAACCAAATGGTAAAGGTCAACAACACAATGAAGAAATTGCATCTACCAAAGGGCAAAACAACCAACCAGTAACAAAATGGCAGGATCAGATTCACACATAACAATATTAACATTAAATGTAAACAGACTATATGCCCCAATCAAAAGACACAGACTGGCAAACTAGATAAAAAGCCAAGAACCATCGGTGTGCTGTATTCGGGAGACCCAGCTCATGTGCAAAGACACACATAGACCCAAAATAAAGGGATAGAAGATTTACCAAGCAAATGGAGAGCAAAAAAAAGCAGGAGTTGCAAACCTAGTCTCTGATAAACAGACTTTAAACCAACAAAACCCAAAAGAGACAAAAAAGGGCATTACATAATGGTAAAAGGATCAATATAACAAGAAGAGTTAACTATCCTAAATATATATGCACCAATACATGAGCACCCAGATACATGAAACAAGTTCTTAATGACCTACAAAAAGACTTAGACTCCCAAACAATAAAAATGGTAGACTTTAACACTCTACTGTCAATATTAGCAGATCAATGAGACAGAAAATCAACAAGGAAATCCAGGACTTGAACACAGAACTGGACCAAGTGAACCTAATAGATATCTACAGAACTCTCCACCTCAAATCCACAGAATATACATTCTTCTCAGCACCACATCACACTTACTCTAAAATTGACCATATAATTGAAAGTAAATCACTCCTCAGCAAATGCAAAAGAATAGAAATCATAATAAACAATCTCTCAGACCACAGTGCAAGCCAATTAGAACTCAGGATTAAGAAACTCACTCAAAACCCCACAACTTCATGGAAACTGAACAACTCGTTCCTTAATGTTGACTGGATAAACAATGAAATGAAGGCAGAAATAAAGATGTTCTTCAAAACTAATGAGAAAGAATACATGGCATGTGTATACCTATGTAAAAATCTTCACATTCTGCACATGTATCCAAGAACTTAAAGTATCATGATAATAATAAGAAGAAAGCACAATATACTAAAAGTAAGTTAATCATCCTTTAAACAAAGAAAATTTTGCATTGGTTTAAAGATGCTGAACTTCACCTTATGTTCTCTCAATGAGATGGCTTATAAAGGTTAAAAACTACCCCCATCCTCTTGCATTCTGGGAAATGGTCTTTACATATCTTGAGAGAACTATCACTCCCACTCTTTCTAAATGAATTAGATAAGATCCACCTCCCCACTCCCTCAATGTCTACCTTGTTTTATAAAACCCCAAGTTTCCTTCCTCTTTTTTGAGATGCTCCTGACCAAATCCATTTTAACATTCCCCTCAGTTTGATTTAATTTTAGGCAAGTTTCTACCTCATTATAGGCCCCAACCTCTTTTTTGCTTAGAGCATTTGTTTTAGAATACTTGCAATTATAAAAATATTTCCATGTCCCTTTGAGATATAAATCTTCTCTCAGCCTCTTGCCTATTTTACAACTCAAGTGTTTTCAAAGAGCTATGACCCACTCCTTTGAAATGTAATGATCAAGAAAAATGCACTCACATCTTCCTGTCTCTGTAAGAGAATCAGAGTCTATCTTAGATAAGTGTCAGTTAACAAACACAAATGCCGGATAACATTGATCAACCTCCCTGTAAGGTCCCCCAGCACCTGAAAACTCAGCCTTTCTCCCCTATTACAGTAGTCTTAAACAAAGTCTGTCTTGCCTATTTAATTCCAACCAGTACAATTTCAGTTTAACTTTCTTCATCCGTGAATATTCTTCTTATTGTAATAGCTTAAATAAATCCATCTTGTTAGCTATCCAACCAAAGTTTTTTATCTTTCACAACTTGAAGGTCATCATTATAAAAATAAATTTTTATTGTACAAAAGACTAGATACAGATTTGAAGAGCCATAAGAAAAGTAGTATGGCTGTACTTATCCAAAAATAAATCTTAAAAGTTGCTATTTTAAAAAATGAAAACCTAGAATATTATTTTTTTCTCTTGCTATCTGCTTCTTCTACCTGTAACTGAGCAGTCTAATTCTGTTGTATTTTCATACATCCCTTCTATAATGAAGTTTTGCTGGAATTCAATAAGCCCCTAGTCTCTAGGATTAGTATAAAAGTAGAAATCTTTCCCTACAGTAATTTGGATGACAAAATTTGGGACAAATGCCAAAAATTCTAATAGCTATATTTGCTGAATAACAATTCCTGTTCATATGTTAAGGACCACCTTCGATTATTTACTTTCCTCTTTACAAACAGAGGATAATAAAGTCCTCCATGAAATGTCAGGAATAGATGCAAATAAATTAGGCTATTATTAGATTTTTTTTGTCTTTGAAAAGGACAAAAGAGTGCTTTTGGTTAACACCTGAGTAGACTGAATTGGCTTCCTCTTTGGCAAACTTAATTAGCATGAACACTGTATAATCACTTTAAAGGTTAAGAGTTTTCCCCTTAGCATTTTAATAAATGACAAGTTAATGAAGTAACCGTTGGCTACCTTCTCTACCATCTTATCATTATATTCCATTGAAAAATACTTGAGAGAAAAGATAGCTAATATTTACTTCTCTGCATTTCTTACACTTGCCATTAGACTGGAAACCAGTCACCATATACTACAGCAATTAGCAGAATATAAAATGAATGTTTTATGGTAGTTTAATCAGATAACAATTCAAAACCAAAAATAAAAATCTAAGTCCCCCCAACCATCTACATGGGTCTTTCCCCTCAATCAAGGAATTTATTGAGGGGAATTTATTTCAAAGTTAACCTGAAAAACTAGTTAAGGCCATAATGAAAAGGGAGAGTCATATATGCCTCATTGCAGTGTCTTTTCTGTTGGAATTCAGGCACTGCTGATGAGCATCAACATAAACACAGACATTAATAGAACAGGCTCTTTAAGTCTTGCAAGAAACATTTACAACCTATTCTTTCTGAATCCTGCTACATGGAGGCTTCATCTGCATTATAAAAGTAACCCAGACATTCCTTTCTACTGATTCCAGGTTTCTAGATAATAACTCTTTCAGCCAATTGCCAATCAGAAAATCTTTGAATCTGCCTATGACCTGGAAGTGCCAACTTCCAGTTGTCCCACTTTCTGTACCAAACCAATGTACATCTTACATGTATTGATTTATGTGTTATGCCTTCCTAAAAATGTGTAAAACCAAGTTGTAGCCTGACCACCTTGGGCAATGTTCTCAGGATCTCCTGGGGACTGCGTCATGGACCATTGGTCACTCTTATTTGGCTCATAATAAATTCCTTCAAGTATTTTACAGAGTTTGACTCTTTGTTGATATGGTTAATAATATTGACAACTCAACATTAACTTTCTGTTTAGCTGTACTTGCCTTAAGTTTAAAATTTCTTTTAAATTTTCCTTCTGCTATTCTGACATTTCATGTCTGTGCAAATAGTTAGTCCTCAAAAGAAACAGAGCTATCTCAAAACCCAACTCTCTGAGCTAAGAAACTATTGTTTCCTAAATGACTCTATTTTTATTTTTCCAAAGATTTTTAACTTATGCACCTTATTTGTTTGACTTGTTTCCCTTTATGTTATATAAGGTTATTTAGAGGGTAAAAACATCTTTTAAATTATCTGGATATGATAAAATACTCTGCACCTCCTCAGAAATGAAATCAAATGACTCATTTCTGAGATACAAGTATTTTCTGCCAACAGTTTCCCCATATTTTAATTTTATTAAAATCTCTGTAGGTATAAACTTTCAACTGGTCACCCTGAAAGTCTGTTATTGAACTTTGCTTTTGAGGAGAAATGACTTGGTTGAAACCAAATCACAAAACACATATGCATACTTAATTTCTTGTGATTTCTATGTCAACATAGATAAAGATAAGTTCATAATAAAGGATAGGTTGCTTGATTTTTGGTGGTGTATTAACTAATGATCCACATACAATTAGAAATAATCTTCACACCTATTTCATCTACAAATTGTTTCTTTTATATAACATGTAATATATAATAACAACTATGATGATTCTCTGTTCAGCTGTCCCCAAGAGAAATCCATTTGCTTAACTTCATAGTAATTACAAAGACTAGAGAGATATATCTCTAGGATATGAAATTAGAGCACATATCCTTAGCAGGTTCATTAATGCCAATATTTTAAAATGTACACTTTATCATATTATTATACTCGGTTCCACTGTGAAAAACAGGAGGGCCATTCTTCAATGACACTCTGTTTTTTCACTGTACAACTAGTGAATTCATACTAGAAATAGATTTGAGTCCTTACTTTGCACTTTCAGACTTTAACCTATATAAATCTAAATTTCCTTAAGTGTAAAAGGAAGAAAATATTAATACTCATTCAACAGAGTTGTAAAGATTTACTTTGCACAACAAATATTTATTGAGCACTTCCATGTTCCAGACGTGATGCAAAGAGCGATGTATACAACAGTTAACCTATGTAAAGAGAATCCCTGAGTTCTTGAAGTCTGTAATCTAGAAGGAGGGTCAGACATTAGGGAAATGGTTATATAAGAAACTATAAAACTATAAATTTGGTGAGTGTTATAACACCCTGTATTAGAGGGCTTTCACCTAATGTGACTCCCCTAAAGAAGTGATGTTTGAGCTGAGATAATTTGTATGGGTAGGACTTAACAATACAGAGTCTAGGAGGAAACAGCATGTGTAAAACCCTGTGGTGGGAAGGAACTTAGAAGAATGTTAGATATAGAAGAAAGACAAGGTACTTGAAGTCAAGGAAGTAAGAAGGAGTATAGTTTAAAATGAGGTGGATAGGTAAGGCCATACCAGAAAGGGCCTTTTATGCCTTACCAAGGAATGTGATCCTTATGCTAATTGGAATGGGAAGCCATTAATGAGGAAAGATTATCTTGTTAGTAATGTGGAAAACAGGTTGAAGAGCATCCAGACTGGACTTGAATAGATGCATTGAGGGGGCATAGCAGAAATCTAGTCAATAAATAATGGAAACTTGTACTCGCATGGTTTTGGCAATGGAAGAGAATGCAGATAAACTGAAGAGGTATTTAGGAAGTAAAACAGAAAGAACCTTATGATAGCCTTGACAGAGAGTATAAGACAGTGGACTCCAGCATTTTGGCTAGCTACTTAGATTACGACTGTATCTGTGACACAGAGATACGACAAAAGGCCAGGTTTGGAGGCAAGAAGATTATCAATTTGGCTTTGATAGGTTAAGTTTGAGATTTCTTTCATAAATTTAAATATGTTGATTAGACAATTGTTTATATCAAGCAGGAGTTGGTTGGCTATAGAGAGGTTTGGGTGGTACATGTGTACTGTTTCTATAAAATATTAAAAGAAACATTGAGCATGACTGAAGTCATCCAGGCAGATAATCTGGAGTTAGAATACAGTGGGCTAAGACTGAGGTCTAAGTAATTCTAATACTTAATAGCCTGATGAAAGAAAAGAAGCCTACAAAATTGTCAAGAAAGGATATCAGAGCAACAAATGAAAGTAAGGAGTGTAGTGCCACGAAAATCAGTTGAGAACAGTATTTTGGGAAGAAGAGAGTAACCAAAAGAGTCAACTGCTCTTAAAAATGAAGTAACATAAACAAGGCAAAAATGCTGGTTTGTTTTAGAAACAGGAAATCATTGGCTGGAAAAGAGTAGGAAGTAAAGAAATGAACACAGCATGCATAGAAATTCCTTAGAAAAAAATTGACTTTCAAGGAGAAAGATTAAAGGTAACAATTGATAAACAATGAGAGGTTGGCTGAAGTTGTTTTTGTTTTTGTTTCCTTAAGAGACAAGGTCTCACTCTGTCGCTCAGGCAATGCAGTGGCATAATCATAGCTCACTGCAGCCTCCATCTCCTGGGCTCAAATGATCCTTTCATTTCAGCCTCCCAAGTGAGTAGCTATGACTACAGGCATGCACCACCATGCCCAGCTAATGTGTTTGGTTTTTAATTGGAGATAGTTGACCATGTAAAAAGCATTGGGATAAACACATTTAAGGGGTTAAGAACAAATCTATAAGAAAGAATGAATGTAAATCATGCAGAAATTGTGATAGAAAGGAAAGAAATGGAATGTTGAGCAGAGATTAGCCTCTAAAAAGTAAATTAAGTGACATAAGCAAGTGACATTTTTCAAAATCCCTAGCACATTCAATGGTAGCTATTTTATCAGCAAGGATACGTTTGTTTGAAACTAATCAAAAATGCAGCTCAAACTGGTTTCAACAATAAAAGAAATTTATTAGCACATGTTACTAAAAATACAGTGCAAACAAACCTCACACACTTTTAAAAATCAGAGTTCCAGGTCCATTTTCTCTGAGATTTTCTTGGTTCTGCCTGTTATCAAATATGAGGTGTGTCAACCATAAACCATCTTTTAGTTCCATCTCATCAGGGCCCTAACTCTGATTGGTTCAACTTAGGTTACCTACCCTTTCCTGTAACAATCACTGTGGGCGGGAGATTATTTTAAATTGTGGCAAGAAGAGGGTTCATTCTGTGAATAGGCTGTTACCAGGCAGGGTTCAGACACGGGACCAATCTTACCTGAACATCATGTTTGTTGTAAAATGAGTGGGGGGCTGAAATGGAAGCTGCTAAGATAACCAAGGCTGTCTACTACACACCGTGTAATGAACTACCCTGATGGTATCATGTCTTCTCACAATAGTGGTACATCATTAAACTTCTTGCTTTTCCTCCCCATTTTTCTCTTTAGGACAGATTGAGAAAAAGAAACACTTCTCAGTTGACTGGGATGACTGGAAGCTGGTAATGATGAGGGGCTGAAGTTTTCACTACCAGGAGTTATCCCAGCAGTGGACTTGACAGCTGGAGTGTTTTTAAATACCAAAATTAGTATTTGCTACTTAAGCTTTCCCCATAAAACTTCAGAAAAAGGTAGTGCAATGCAGATATTTCATATATTTTGGTGGTTTATTTCCCTTATAAACTTGATAATAATCAGATTCCCTGGACAGTCAATTCAGTTCTTATTTTAAGGAGAGGATATTAGTTCCTGTAACAGTTCCTGTTACAAGAGTTTATAAGAAATAGAACATAAGTAATCAAGATAGAAAAAAGTTGTAATAGAGTACAGTTTCTGCATTGATTGCAAATAGAATAAATATGTTCATTCTGGTCCTTGTATAATAGTTTTACTATTATTTTCTTAATCTACCCAATTTTAAGAGTCCTATCAAAAAAATCCCCTGAGGCTGTAGTCTAAGACTGAAAAAGGGTTTTTATATGTTCCCTGAATATGGTCAGTCAATCATTCACTACTTTTTTTTGTCATGAATACTTCTTTAAGCTATAAGGACTCATGAATGTTTTAGAAGAACATTTCAATTTCTAACTATTCTCAGACATGCTTATTTCTGTTCTTCTCTAATATTTTCTCTACATGAACATCAATTTTGTTTTCCCAACCTAGCTGATATTTCTCAACTCTGCTGCATTTTAGACTCATGTAGAAAATTTTATCCCAGAGAGAGGAAAGGAGGGCAGTGGACAGGAAGAGAGAAGAGAAAAAGAAAACACCAGTGCTTGGATCCCACTCCTGGGAAACTAATTTAATGATCTGGGGTAAGACACAGGAATTACTGATTCTACTGTGCAGCCAGCACTGAGAATCACTGCCCCAGTTCTCCAAGGACTCTGCTCATGTATCATATTTTTAGACTTTGGACTTTGGCCAGTCATTTTTATTCACCCTTATTCTTACTTCTCTCACCCCTTGAAATATATTTTGACAGAAGAATAAATCCTCAGATCCTTGCACATGTCCTCACTTGGTTCCAGAGCCTATAACTGAGTGACATCTAAAAGCAGAGTTATCCAAGCAAGAGATTCTTAGCTGTCTCTGACATTTATATTTACAAATAATAAATATATCCAACACTACTAATACAACAGTCTGTAGTAGTGATGCTTTTATGACCCATTTATAATTATCACAGAAAATAAGTAATTAATTCTAATAATTCTAGTAATTCTGTAAATTGATCCTTATAAATTTTATTTTGATTCCAGGAAAATGGGGAAGAACTATGTAAAATTAAATACAAATAATTTCTATTGAAACAAAAAGACTAAGCCTCTTTCATTAGGCCCAAATAGGGTACCACAAATTGATCAAATATCTATATTAGGATAAAGTCTATTTCTAATAATCAACATTAAACATTAAAGTCTATTCCTAACAATAAAAAAGTATAAGAAGTGCTAGGAAAGCAGAGGCCAGAATGCATAAATTTAAAAGGTGCATTGGATTTAGGATTATTAATATAAAATTCAAATAGAGATATAACTGCCCAATAGGTTCTCTTTGCCCACTGCCCAGACAGAGCCAATTTATCAAGACAGGGAAATTGAGATAGAGAGTTTAATTCATGCAGAGTTAGCTTATTGGGAAACTAGAGTTTTATTATTATTCAAATCAGCCTCCCCCAAAATTCAGAGTATAATTTCTAAATATAATTTGGTGTGTCAGGGGCAAGGAATTAGAGAGTGCTGATTGGTTGGTCAGGTCAGAGACAATAATCATAGGGGGCAGAAGTGGGTTTTTCTTGCTCTCTTCTGTTCCTGGGTAGGATAGTAGAACTGGTTGAGCTAGTTTACCAGTTTGGGTGATGCCAGCTGATCCATCAAGTATAGGGTCTGAAAAATATCTCCAGCACCAATGTTAGGCTTTACAAGTAATGCTATCAGTAGGAGTAATTGGAGAGGTTTAGAATCTTACAGCCTCTGACTTCGTGTCTCCTAAACCATAATATCTAATCTCATGGCTAATACGTGTTTTACAAAGGCACTATCGTCCCCAGGCAAGAAGGTTTGCTTAGGAAAGAGATGTTATCATCTTTGTTTTAAAGGTAAGCTGTTACAGTAGGTAGTCAGGCAGACATGAGCAGGGCAAGAGCAGGAGACCTCCCCCTCCCCTGGCACGAGGAACGTCAGGCGACCATCAGGTGATGGTCAGGCAGTTGTTAAGCTTTCTCTCTACAATAATAATTGGTCACACCCAGTACCAGGGAAAGGCAGTCTCCCAGTAGATAGAAAAACCTGAAACTGGTGATCAGCTTCCCAATAAGATCTCAGGAGTGGGGCAAGTGGGTACAAGCGTGTGCACCTAAGAGACGAAATGGTGGAGTTTAACTGGTATATGATCTTATAGAAACACTCAACTGGTAAGGAAAGAATGCCTCAAGTGAGCAAGTGTACAACTCCAGTAAACACACCGTGCCTGCAGCCCCTCCCCAGTGCTGGCAGGCCACTCTGCATGCAGACAGCTCACTCCAAGGAGAGAATCAGGGAAGAGACACAACTGTCTGAAAGTATCCCAATATACGCTGCAGGTTAAAAGGTTCAAACCATGCATTCGACTCTCACAGGTCGCTTGCTTGGCCTTCTTTCAAGTGTATTTAGTTCCTTTCCTTCTTACCCTAAAACTTTTTAATAAACTTTCACTCTTGCTCAAAAACTTGCCTCAGTCTCTGCTGTCTTATGCCCCTCAGTTGAATTCTTTCTTCTGAGGAAGCAAGAATTGAGGTTGCTGCAGACCCATACAGATTTGCCACTGGTAACAAAACTATAAACTAAAATTTTCCCCAAATTTAGTTCAGTTATGCCCAGGAATGAACAAGAACAGCTTGGAGGTTACAAACAAGGTGTAATGGGGTAGGTGAGATCTCTTTCATTGTCATAATTTTCTCACTGTTATAATTTTTGTGAAGACAGTTTCAGAAACAAGCCACATTTTTTAATATATGATCTATTGACTTGGCTTATAGAAACCACTGAAACCCACACAGCTTCATCTCAAAATGCGTAAAATAATTTTGGGGTGGGGAAAGTCATAATTTTTTAAGGTAGTGACTGTCAGAGACTTTTCTGAATACTTTGGTTCACTTACATAGTGCTGGACACATGGTAAATATTCCATTTTTGCTCAATGTCAGATTGATCAATGCAAGATCCATGGTTTAACTAAGATGTTAGTCTGTTTGCCTTGCAGGTACTATAAGGGAAAATACAACTTAAAAATAATACGTTTAATGCTCCCTGTTGAAAATAAAGGAAGAGAACAACTCCAACTCTTTTCTTAGGATACTTCCTTTACAAGATTTGTAAATTCTTCTTTGTCTCTTAGAAATGTTAAGTCTCTTGCAAAAGTTTAATTAACCTCTTTCCAGCTTTACAATACAGGAATGTATTTCTCAAGAACCTGAAAATCATCTCTTTGAAATGCAATTATCAAAAAAGCTAGCACTCCGAGAGAGATCCAAGATGGCTGATCGCTAACAGCTCGGGATTGTAGCTCCCAGTGAAAGCTCTAAGAATGTGAGGACGCCACATTTTCAGAGGAATTTCTGTCGCCCACAGACCAGAAGATTTCCAGTGGAGGGGCCCCGCGGGTCACCAGCGCGACTTCTGTGGCCGGCGCAGCGGTTTTGTCGTCGCCTCGGCGCAGCAGCTCTTCGTGCACAGTGAGCGGGACTGGTTCCTCTACTTACTGGTGTTTGGAGCTCCCGGAAGGCAGAGCCACTTGTTGCGGACTCAAGAAGGAAGCCAGACCAGAGATTCCCAGGCAGAAGAGCACCATCAGTCTTATCGCTGCTGTTTTGGCTGGCACAGTGGGTTGCTCGAATTCCAGCACTGGGAATCAATAAATTGGACATCCTCTCAGGAACTTAATCAGAAAGGCGCAATTGTAAAGACATCAGATGGATAAATTCACAATAAAGGGAAAAAAACAGCCTAAAAAGGCTGAGAAAACTGAAAGTCAGAACCCCTCTCCCTCTACAGGGGATAGTAATTCCTCATCAGCAATGGAACAAGCCCTAATGGAAGAGGACTGTGTTCCAGTATCTGAAGGAGGCTTTAGAAGGTGGATGGTAAAAAACCTCTGGGAATTGAAACAACTTGTTCTAAACCAATGTAAAGAAACTAAGAACTTTGAAAAAAGGTTAGACGAAATGTTAAAAAGAATGGACAATATAGAAAGGAATATAAATGAACTAATGGAGTTGAAAAATACAACACGAGAACTTAGTGAAATATGCACAAGTTTGAATAGCCGAATTGATCAAGCAGAAGAAAGGATATCAGAGGTCGAAGACCGACTCAATGAAATGGAACAAGAAGACAAGAATAGAGAAAAAAGGATAAAAAGGAATGAGCAAAGTCTCCAAGAATTATGGGACTATGTGAAAAGACCTAATCTACGTTTGATAGGTGTACCTGAATGTGATGGAGAGAATGAATCCCAGCTGGAAAATATTCTTCAGGATATTATCCAGGAGAATTTTCCCAATTTAGCAAAGCAGGATACTATTCAACCTCAGGTAATACAGAGAACACCACAAAGATATTCCTTAAGAAGAGCAACCCCAAGACACATAATCATTAGATTCACCAGGGTTGAAACAAAGGAGAAAATACTAAGGGCAGCCAGAGAGAAAGGTCAGGTTACCCACAAAGGGAAGCCTATTAGACTTACAGCTGATCTCTCAGTAGAAACCCTGCAAGCCAGAAGAGAGTGGGGGCCGATATTTAACATCCTTAAAGAACAGAACTTTCAGCCCAGAATTTCATATCCTGCCAAACTAAGCTTCACAATTGAAGGAAAAATAAAATCTTTTATGAACAAGCAAGTACTCAGAGATTTTATTACCACCAGGCCTGCTTTACAAAAACTTCTGAAAGAAGCATTATGCACAGAAAGGAACAACCAGTATTAGCCTTTCTAAAAATATACCAAAAAGTAAAGAGAATCAACATAAAGAAGAATTTACATCAACAAATGGATAAAATAGACAGTTAACATCAAATGGCAGTAATCTTAAATTGAAATTCACTAAATTTTCTAATTAAAAGATACAGCCAAAACCTAATGGTATACTATATCCAGACCCATTTTATATCCAAAGATACACAAAGACTAAAAACAAAGGGTTGGAGAAAGATTTACCAACCAAATGGAGAACAAAAACAAATAAATAAACAAAAAGGAGTTGCAATCCATGCATTTGATAAAACAGAATTCAAACCAACAAAGGTAGAGTGGTATAAGGATCAATACATCCTAACACCCAGATACATAAGACCCATAAAGAGATTCAGACTCAATGAAACAGAAAATTAACAAGGATATCTAGAATCTGAACTCAGATCAGTAACAAGTAACCTTAATAAGCACTTGTAGAGCTCTCCACTTTAGATAAATAAAATATATACATTCTCCACTTTAAATACACAAAATAATGATCAGCCATTATTAATACCCATTAAAAGCAATATTCCTGTTCTCTCTCCCTTTTTTTTCTTTCTCTCTTTTCCAAAAAAAAAAAAAAAAAAAGCTAGCATTCCTATCTCCCAGTTTTTGTGAGAGAATATAAGCCTAACTTCATTGGGTGCCTTGCTCCAAAACTACCTCCTTTCAAAAAATATGAGAAGTTTGTTTTTTCCTTTAAACAAAGGTAATAAGTTAATGCAGATGTTCACTGTACCAGAGAAACTTAAAATGAACTATGTGTGACAAATGGTGCTCTGAAGTCCTCTTAATAATTAGTTATTGTTTATCTTGAGAACATGTATGTAATGGGCTATATCTGCTTGGCTTGAGAAGGAGCTGAGATTTCCATCTTTTTGATTACTTAAATGAATTGCATGATGTATATCATATTCTGGCTATTAATAATTCTGGTTATTTAGTAATAAAATGGGTTTCTTTCCCTTCTACCTTTAGGGAGAGGTTTTTCTGGGTTGGGAGAAGATTTTGTTTTTAGTAAGTTTCTCCCAACAGTACCCACATCAGTCCCTTTGTGATGCCTCCTGTACCCAGCCATAGTGAGGGGAACTGTCCTGTGAGTAGCACCTTTATTTCAAGAGTTCTTATGCTCCATGAAACTCTGGCTCTCGTTAGAGGTCTGGCTGGTACCTGAGGCTATATAGTCATTCCTCAGCATATTCAGGGGATTGGTTCTAGGACCCCCAAGGATACCAATATTCAAGGATGCTCAAAGTCTAGTATTTGCTTATATCCTACACACATTCCAGTATACTTTCAATCATCTCAAGATTTATAACATAATAAAAGGTAATTGCTATGAAATTGTTATACTGTATTGCTTTATTTGCAATATTTTCATTACTGTATTATTACTTTTCTTATTATTATTTCTTAAATATTTCCTCTTTGTAGTTTATTAAATCTCCAGAAACAGAACCTTTGGATACAGAAAGTCTACTTTAGCTTTAATTGGTGTGATCTTCAGCTGCTCCTTGATTAGATTAAGATTTTGAGCCCTTATCTGAGTAGTTTAAGCTACTGTTAGTTGGAGATTTTTTAGATTATCATAGAGAACAATGCAGTCTTTCATTCAGTCTTTCAACAAGTCTGGCATATATATTGAATGCAAATGTGCTACACAACTGTCCAGATATTAGAGATAAAATAGTGAATAAAGTAAAGCCTTCGTATTCAAGAAGTTTGCATTCTTCTAAGGCATGAAAAGCAATAAACAACTCAATATATTGTTTTTCACATTTTAACATTTCTAAAATTGGGATGGCATAACTGTAATAATCCTGATTATTACCAGGCAATAGGAGTGAGGTAGTTGTCATTGCCTGCACATATGCCAACTTGGTCATATCTGTTCACACTGCCATTATACCAGTTGAATCATGTGTAGTGCTAATATTATACATGTCCATTTAATTGCTATGTAAAGTGTCTTTTTAAAAGAATACACTAATACACTTGGATTGTCCTTGAAGTGAGAAGTTACTGTATAGGTCAAAAAGCATGGAAACAAAGCAGCAGGGAATACATTTGAAGTAGTGAAGAAAATAGTCACCATTGTAAGCGTAACCATAATTCCATATTTTCTTTTTGTTAAATGATAAGCCAAGTGCTTTACGGACTCCAATAAAGGAAAATTACCTCCCTCACAGCTTAGCATGGCTGCTAAGTCATTAGCTCCAGCAGCTGATAGGTTGCAAGCTGAAATATCCTTTGACAATATCTAGAACTTTCCTTAAGTGTTCTTCTCTTTCCCTTCATTCATCTTACTACCAGGAAGATAAATGATGCCAATTTGGATTATGAAAGACGCCACACACAGCAGAGTAACCCAGACCCTGACATCATAGAGCCATTGACAATCTACTAGAAATTTCATGTGAGAAAAGTAAACTTCTATTGAGTTTAAGCTACTGTTAGTTGGAGTTTTATGCCAATTGCCACTGAATCTAATTCTAACCAGAATGGGAAGATAAAATGAGGCAATACTATATGCAAAAATCCTAAGCAGTGTTTTTACAATCAAAAGACCAGTTAAATTAGCAAACAAGGGAAGAATGCTATGAGATGACCCTGGAGACTATAACTAAAATCCAGACTGCCAAGGTAACAAGAAGGGAATGAAAAATCCCAGAAGGATTAGGAAGGGGATAGATTCCAATGTACTTTCTGCAAATTCACTCTGGATATCCTGCTGGAAATAGGCAGAGAAAGGCAAGATGGTAGACAGGGAAGCCACCAGGAGGCTACTGCAGTCATCAAAGTAGGAATGATTGGCCCATATTAAGGTGGGGACAAAGTATATGGAGGAGAGTCAATGGATTTGAAATGGGCAAGTTTCTTGTCCTCTCAGAGTCTCAATTTCCTCTGCTGTTAGATTGGGATATTAATATATTCTACCTTATAACATATGTTAACCAAAAATAAAATTCTAAGCCCCCCAACTGACTGGCCAAGGGGAGCTAACAAAACCTGAAAATCTAGTTCATACCATGGCATGAAGGTGGAGATTAGACACACTCCATTATACTCACCTTTCTTTGGAGTTCAGAAACAACTGACCACTATTACCATTAAAATAGAGATACTAATGAGGGAACATATTCTCTTCCTGGGTCCACGAAAGGGCACAGTTTCAGGGGCCAGAACTTCCCAATGCCCCCTTTCCTTCTCTCTATCTGTGAGACTTAACTGTTTCTGTTTAACTTTTGCGGCTGTGGAAAAATAATCAAAGTCAATCACTCCAGTGGAAGTTTAAAGGCACTCTTTTCATTGGCTGG
The DNA here is from genome assembly GCA_031835075.1 of Saguinus oedipus. Classification (NCBI taxonomy): domain Eukaryota; kingdom Metazoa; phylum Chordata; class Mammalia; order Primates; family Cebidae; genus Saguinus; species Saguinus oedipus. The sequence continues at coordinate 95,645,754 of CM063171.1, read as the reverse complement.
GGGCTTGGAGAAGGAGGGAATTCTTCCCAGGTTAAAAGTCCCCTTCTTCCACACCCCTTTGGACTCTTGTTTGAATCCCCTTCCACATTCCTGTGGAAGCTGCTTTCCTCTCCAAGATTCTATTTTGGGTCCCCTTTCACATCTTTTTCTCTCTCCTTTTTCTCTTTCTCTGCCTAAATAAATCACTTGTCTGCAAAAACTATTTGGGGTCTAATATTTTCTTTTGTGCACACCATGCCATGGTCCCTGTCCCATTCTTGGGTGAGCAAGAGACCAGGAACCTGGAAAAACATCTTCTCAGGGGAGCTGAGTGCTCCCCTCCACCCCAAAATGCAGAAACAATTAGTGGTGAGCCAGCCAGGAGGAGGCAGTCAAGAGCCAGGTACAGCCAGGAGCCAACATAAGGTAGCACGTGGGAGAGGTGAGTTATATCAGATGGCTCTCTCTCTCACTTAAAAATCTGTCCTGTCGCTTTAAAGACCAGAAGCGGCAGTGCCAAGCCATGGGGGTAGGGCCTAGCCCATCTTTAAGTCAAATGGGCCAGCCAGAATTAAAGGCTCAGTTTTATTCCTCCAAGCTCTCTCTGCTTTCCCTCGATATCTCTCAGCTGCATCTCTGGGCAAAAACCTGTGGGAGGTGGGGCAGGCAGACACTATCTCCAGTTACTGGGTGTCCTGGCTGTGTGTTCCAGCTATAAACTGAGCCTGTGGGGCAGAGCAGGTGAGCACTCCCCCCAGGCCTTTCACTCCTTGCCATCCAGGAACTGGGACCACAGTGGGCCTGGGAAGTTAAAAGCTGCAGTCACAGGCACCTATGGGCTGGAGTAAAGTAGTGGGGAGGGGGGAAGGTATGGCCAAGCCAGGCACCGAGTCTTTAAATGCTGTAATTTCCCCAAACATTTCTACTGCCCATGCTTAGCAGAGCAGCAGCACTTTAAAAAGCAAAGCAAGGATGCACTTTTGTCAGCCCTCTTGCTTGCTTGCTGGCCCGCACATTCAGATCATGAATTGGGATGGTGAAACTGCCACTCAGTCCTGGAGGCAGAGCCTGATTGGAACCATGACACCAGGCAAAGCCTGTACTGGGTCCGCACACAGCTGCAGCTGAACCAGACACATGCAGGCAGTGGAACCAGGCTGTTAAAAACCACAGTCAGGGGCAGAATGGGGGAGGCTCCCACAGAGCATTTGCCTTCCAGCTGGGGGTCCCTGTGTGGGCAGCAGCCAAGGAGGCAGTGGCTCAGGGAGTGGCCCAAGCGTGCATGTGGTTCTGGCAGGGTCAACATGGCAGAACAAAAGCTGCAGGGATGAGGCATTGTTCCCACAACTCACAGTTGGCCCAGCAGTAGCTGCAAATGAAAACCACCTGTGTGACCCATGCCCAGCTTTGAAAATCACAGTGGCAAGCAGGTTTTTCTCTCAGTGCACCAACTGAAAGAAAAAAATGGTGGCTGGCTATAAGCCCTGCCCAGCTTTCAGGGCCAGCCACACCACCTCAGGGTGCAGCATTCTCATTCAGATAAGGCTTAGGAAAGCTTTCTGCCTTGCTTTAACACAAGTGGCCAAATGGTGAAGTAGTTAAGGTGTAGGGCTGGCAGCTGCAAAGTTACCTGATTCAAATTCCTGGTGGAGTCAGTCTTGAATTGGGGAAATCTTCTAGAGAAATTCAGAAGCTGGAGGCTATGGGGCTTTGTGTTTTGTGTATAATTTGACGTGCTTAGGATTGGCGCTCTCTCTATGGCAGAACTTTTCCATCTAAACTATCACAGTTAAACCGAGTCTAGGGACTCAATAGCTAATTGCAGGCCTCACAACCCTAAGGGCATTTTCCTATAATGAAAAATGAGGTGGGGGGAGGAGTCTAGGGTCCTGAGGGTATTGTTCCAGCCTCAGCCACATGGCCTGCCTTCTTTGAATCGTGTGCTCCAAGGGTCCCTCCCTAGAAGTTTACCCGTCTAGGGCAGTTTTGTAATCTGGCCTGTGTAAATTGGACTTTTGCTGGGAATATTGGTACCCATCTCCTGAGCCTCACTGGCCTCATCAAGGACTCATTGTTATGTGACTACCCAACCCAACAGCCCATCATGCCTCTATGGTAATCACTGGAGGTCATGCAGACAGTGAGTGATTTCCTATGATGCTGGTAGGCATGATTCAAATCCAGTACAGGGGAGGCTCCCCAAAAAGATGATCATGCATCTTGGGCTCACTGAAATTTCAAGGTACTGACTGAGTAATGCCTCAGACCCAGTACCCTTATCTATGGGATGCCTCAGTTCAACTGGAATAACCAGGGATGCTGGCATCCCTTGTGTTCAATTTCAGATGGGTGCTTCTCTTCCCGAGATCAATGTATCCTGGAGAATTGGGACCAATTTGACACACAATCTTTGAGGAAGAAGTGGCTCATTTTTCTCTGCCAAACAGCATAGCCAAATTACCCGCTGCTGAATGGAAAAAAAACCTGGCCTCCAAAATGAAGAAAACCAACAGCTTTTCTTGAGCAATTGCAGGAGGCTTTAAGAAAGTACACTCTCCTGTCATCAGACTCCACTGAGGGTCAGGTAATACTAAAGGACAAGTTTATTACTCAGTCAGCAGCAGATATCAGGAGGAAGCTTCAGAAGCTGGACTTGGGGCCAGAACAGAGTCTAGAATCATTACTGAAGCAGGCAACCTTGTTGTTTTATAACAGAGACCAGGAGGAACAGGTTGAAAGGAACAGGAGAGATGAGAGAAAGGCTGCTGCCTTAGTTACGGCCTTCAGGCAAACAGACCCCAGGGGCTCAAATGAGGGAAACACTTGGGTTAGCCACCAGTCTGGCAAAGCTTGTTACCAGTCTGGTCTGAAGGGACATTTTATAAGGAATTTTTCCCAGAGAAATGGACCACCACCTTGTCCATGCCCGCTGTGCCAAAGGAATTACTGAAAAGCACACTGTCCCTGGGAACAAAGGTCCCCAGGGCCTGAGGTGTCTGACCAGATGACCCAATGGCAGGACTGAGGGTTCCTGGGGCAAGTGCCACCCTGGAGACTTTAAATCTCTCCCCTCAGACTCTCCCTCTCTATGTCCATCTTGGGAAGGACCATTTTTGGTTATTCTGTCTACCCCAACGGCAGTTAAGGTAGTGGGAATTGACTCATGGATTTGTCACGCTCAGCTGACCCCTCCACTCTCAGTGGATGGTCTGTGACCCTCCACTCCACAGCCTGAAGTTCCAGGTGACCACCTTTCATACACCTGTGAGCCATTAGAGGATCCTCTCCTGCTTTTCCAACAAGATCCCCAGGAAACTAACTCCTTATGAGTCTAATTTGTATCCTGGCATTAACAGGACTGTAACTCTTAACTTTGCTTCTCTCAAACTCCAATTATTCCTTTCATGGGGGGACGGTGGTTGAATAATAGAAAAACTCAGTGCTGGTATTAAGAAAGTTACTTAATCTATTCAGTTACTGTAAGCTATCTAAGGAGTTAATTAATAATGTTAAAAAGTTCTTGATTTTCTCTGCAAAGGCAGCTCTCTCTGCAAAACAGCTTAACTCTTTAGCTGCCATAGCTCTTCATAGTAAAAAGGGCCCCAAATCTGCTAACAACAGAGAGGAAGGGAACCTGCCTCTTTCTAGGAAAAATGCTGCTGCATTGTCTTAAACATAGTTAAAGAACTCAGGAATCAATCAAACACAGGGCTAGAGACCTTCAAGAAACAGTATTGTGAAGCTTGTTTAACAACCAGCTGTCCTGGCTATAACATCTCCTAGGTATAACTTCTCCTGGTTATAACCATTCTATAATTGTTGGCCTCTGGGTCTCTCATCTTTAAACTTTTTGTCACATTCATTTCTTCTAGAACCATACAGTCACAAATAATCCTGCCACTGGAATCCCAAATGTCCTTGGCTCATGAGCTCTCTTGTGAACCTCAGGATGAACCTGTACCCTGAAAGTCTCCCCTCTGGAGGAAACCTTGACTGCAGGGCCTCTTCTATGCCCCATTTCAGCAGGAAGTAAAGAACAGTAAATGCTCGAGTTCCAACAGAAGTTAAACTTTCCTGTTCGGAGCGGGGACCGAGGGAATGCAGTCAATGAGGGGGTATAGTTTCAGGGGCAAGAACTTCCCAATGCCCCCCTCTCCTCTCTCCATCCAGGAGACTTAATGGTTTCTGTTTAACTTTTGAGGGTGTGGGGAAATAATCAAAGTCAACCACTCCAGTGGAAATTTAAAGGAACTCTTTTCATTGGCTGGGGGGGTTGGGGAAGGAGGGAATTCCTCCCAGGTTAAAAGTCTCCTACTTCCACACCCACTTTGGACTCCATCTTTGGATCCACTTCCACAATCCTTGTGGAAGCTGCTTTCTTCTCCATGATTCCATATTTGGGTCCCCTTCCATATTCTTCGTGGAAGCTTCCTCTCTCATCTTTTTCTCTCTCCTATTTCTCTTTCTCTGCCTAAATAAATCACTTGTCTGCAAAATCTCTTTGGGGTCCAGTGTTTTCTTCTGTATGCACCATGCTGTGGTCCCTCTCCCATTCTTTTTTTTTTTTTTTTTTTTTGAGATGGAGTTTCTCTTTTGTTACCCAGGCTGGAGTGCAATGGCGCAATCTCGGCTCACCGCAACCTCTGCCTCCTGGGTTCAGGCAATTCTCCTGCCTCAGCCTCCTGAGCAGCTGGGATTACAGGCACACACCACCATGCCCAGCTAATTTTTTGTATTTTTAGTAGAGACAGGGTTTCACCATGTTGACCAGGATGGTCTCGATCTCTTGACCTCGTGATCTACTCGCCTCGGCCTCCCAAAGTGCTGGGATTACAGGCGTGAGCCACCACCCTCTCCCATTCTTGGTTGAGAGACCAAGAGCCTGGAAAAAAACATCCTTTCAGGGTAGCTGAGTGCTCCCCTACACCCCAAAACCCAGAAACACTAAGACTGACCGAACTGCTTCTGTAACCATAGATACACAATTCCAACCTGACTCTCGTATAGCATTACATGACAGATAGCAGGGTTCTAAAAGAAAAACGTTTTGAAATAGTCCTACAAAGCTGTCTCTTGGAGGTAACATTTTGCATTCTATAAGGAATCTCCTTCCTTTACGAGGTCTTTCTAGAAGTCTAACACCTTCAATAAGATGTGAGAATAGTCACATCTCCTCTCTGAAGCCTACTAACTGGAGGATTCAGCTACATGACAAGAACCTTGGTTTCCACAACAACCCCTTTACCTTATCTCAAACTGATTTCAACTCTTCAGGCAGAGCTTAACCCTTTCAACCAATTGCCAATCAGGAAATCTTTGAATCCACCATGACTTTTAAGTTCCCCCACTTGCAGTTGCCCTACCTTTCTGGACTGAACCAATGCATATCTCACACATTGATTTATGTCTTATGTCTCCCTAAAACATATAAAACCAAGCTGTACCCAACTGCCTTGGGCATGTGTTCTCAAGGCTTCCTGAAGCTGTGTCATGGATCATGATCCTTAATCTTTGCAAAATAAACTTTTAAATTCATTGAGACCTGCCTCTGTTACTTTTTGCTTTGTGCAAATCTGTGAAGATTAGATAATAACGTGGAAAATGATTATAAGCATCCTTAGCACAGAGAAAGAGACGAATAAATACTAGCTACTGCCACTGTAATTATAATGACCACCACAGAAGTAGAAATTACAGGACTCATTGATGGCTTTTATTACATATATAATCTGTGTGCTGGGCACTATTTTCATCACCAGACATTGTGCCAAGCCTGAACAGTAAGCTATAGTCTAGGTAAGCCCATTTGTTTTACTTGTGTCATAGCTTCTGAGTATATACTCAGCTTTTTATTGACATGTTTGCTACACTTATCTTTTCAAACATAGCAGGTATGAAATGTATTTCTCAATTCTCAGAATGAAGAGTTGATATAAGTATTTCTCTAAATCTATTTAAATCTTCCGAGTCTCTACACTGTTGACCATCATGAAATTCAATTTATTTTCCTTTGGAGGTTATATAGGAGTTTCAGTATCTTATTTATTCCAAAACATTTACAAGGGCTTCTCATCAGTTCACACTTTACCACCTCTATCGTTGCCATAAAGCAGGGAGTGCTGCTGCTTTGTTGGGCATTTTAGGCACCATGATCTTGGCCAAGTAGAAGAGTCAGATCCTTGGTAAGCAACTTTCAATCCCCTCTGAGGTTCTCCTACCTCCCTATGGTGCTGAATAAAAGCAGAGAACTGAATTCTACAAGTCAAATATCTCATATAATTTGATAATTTCCCAGATTCTGAAGGGGAATTATCTGTTATCATCCCTTTTGCTCTCCTCTATTATAAGCATGACAATCTCTTTCCTCCTCTTTTTATTGTTCAAAATGCATTATTATTCAGTTTTGCTTACATTCAGCACATAGGTGATTTCTAAGCTTCCTGGGAACTTACAACAATACTGTCAGAGTAAGAAGTAACATCTTCTTGACCTTTTGCCATATGACAAATGGCTTCATCTATGAACTAATGAACTTGGTGAACTGATGGTGCTGGTTTCAGCAAGTCTTGGGGCCTTTTATTCCCAGAAGATTATTTATGTAAGATAAACCAAAGGGAAAAGAGAAAATCATGAGGTAGTCTTCAGTCTTTATAGCTTGCACTGTATCATAGGATTATCTCCATGCTTGCTTCCTTGTCAGATATTAGTATCCCAAGTAAGAAAAAAAATATATGTATACACACACACACACACACACACATATATACACTTACCAGTATCTCAGGTAAGAAAAATAGATAGATAGATATAGAAATAATTCCTATCAATGTGGGTATAAAAGAGGAAGACTGCTCACTTCTTAATGAGAAGCACTGACCAAACCATGTCCTCAAAGTTCAATGAAATAAAAACCTTTTAATGCATTCTAATTTTTCTTCCTAAGACAGAAAGACGGGGATAAGAATTTCCATTTATGACTCAAATCACTGAAACAATACAAAGAGTTTATAACAGAGCTCTGACAACTCGATGGGAGTAATATTGGACAATTATTTAATGCTATGTTGAATAGAAAATAAAAGCACCATTACCAACACATCTGACAGATATCCAGCTCTTAGAGTTTTGAATCTTCTAAAAATATACATTGTGCCTTATGAAAACAACAAATAGAATGGAGCTTCCCCTGACATTTGGACAAAGATTCTCCTAAAATATGCATCCATTTTTCTCCTATGAGTTATTGGGGTATAGGTGGTATTTGGTTACATGGTAAGTTCTTTAATGGTGATTTGTGAGATCCTCATGTACCCATCACCTGAGCAGTAGAAACTGTACCATATTTATAGTCTTTTATCCCTTGCCCCCTTCCCACTATTCCTACCCCCAAATCCCCAAAGTCCATTGTATTGAGGGACTGTGTTAAAGAAAATTCTCTTCCCAGGTCCTCTAGGGGAGGGGTTTCAGATGTAGGAATTTGCTGGATCTGCACCTCCATCTGGAGACCAGAGGGGTTTCAAACGTAAAGTTCTTTGTCTGGGTTTCCCACGTGGGGGCTAAGTAGGAAAATCCAGGTGGGGCTCCTTTGTCTCAAAATCCCACTGAGAGCTCTGGGAGGAGGGGGCTTTGTAACTCAAGGCTGTGGACCAAGTAGCCAATCTGGTATCAGAGTCAAAGATCAATCACTCCAGAGGAAGTCTGAAAGAACTCCTCTCATTGGAAGAGAACATGAATGGGGAGGGAATAACTCAAGGGTTAAAACTTCAGCTGCTCCTTACCTGAAGGAATTTCCCTTTCTGGGTTCCCCTCCCACAACAGTGTTGGAGCTGCCCACACCCTCTCTGTCTGATAAATTCCTCTTCCACAAAACTTTCGTTCCACGATATTTATTCAGCCTCCGGGGCCCTTTCCCCATTCTTTGGGGTAAGAGAAGCCAAAAACCTCTGAGCTCTGGGAGCTGGGTATGCTCCTCCATTACAGTATCATTCTTACGTCTTTGCTTCCTCATGGCTTAGCTCTCAAATATCAGTGAGAACATATGATGTTTGGTTTTCCATTCCTAAGTTACTTCACTTAGAATAATAGTCTCCAATCTCATCCAGGCCATTGCAAATGCTTTCAATTCATGCCTTTTTACGGCTGAGTAGTATTATACTGTGAATATATACCACAGCTTCTTTATCCACTAGTTGATTGATGAACATTTGAGTTGGTTCCACGATTTTATAATCATGAATTGTGCTGCTATAAACATGTGTGTGCAAGTATCTTTTCCTCTGGGTAGATACTGAGCAGTGGGACTGCTGGATCAAGTGGTAGGTCAACTTTTATTTTTTTAAGAACTGTCCACATTGTTTTCCATAGTGGCTGTACTAGTTTACACTCCCATCAGCAGTGTAGAACTGTTCCCTGATTGCCAAATCCATACCAGCATCTAGCATTTTTAACTTTTTCATTATGGCCATTCTTATAGGAGTAAGGTGATATCACATTGTTGTTTGATTTGCATTTCCTTGATCATTAATGATGTTGCACATTTTTTCATACATTTTTAAACCCCAAAACCAGTTAACCCAGAGGGACTTTTTTTTTTTTTTTTTTTTTTTGCCAATCAATGAGAGCTTGTAAGGTTGCTGAGGTTGGTTGGCCTTGAACTCTTGGCCTCGCCTTTGCAAGCGCCACGACATCCGGCCGGAGCCACTTTGGGTCCCCCAGAGGGACTTTTAATGGTTCTATTAGGCACTCCTCTCCTCCTTGTCTTCCACTCACACAGACCTAAATAGCATTTTGGCCTCTGCCCCAGTAGTTCACTGAAGCAGCTCTCACAAAGGTAAACAACAATTTAATCCTTCTTAAAGAACATATACCACAAGCTCTTTACTTTTTCTGGGAAACAAGAGAGGAAGGTATAAGAACAGCTTAGGCCTTGACTCAATTTTGTAAACAATCTAAATGTGGACAAATAAAATGTGTCATATATTGGGAAAAGCAGCAAAGGAGAAAGGACTTACAGAGTGCCTACATAAATTGGTTGTGAGTAACACATGAACAAGCAACAAACTGCAGAGGGCTGCAGGAGGCCTCTGACGAGGAAGACCTCTCCATGCCTCATGTTCTGGTGCAGGGTGACCTTGGCTCTGTTACCATAAACATTGTGCTCAAGGATGTAAAACCTGTTCATAGCACTATGATGTAGCCAGACTTATAGGCTCCTTGTAAGGCCCTCATTCCATCAGCTGCACATAGACAATAGGCTTAAAGATAACCACGTTCTTGTTTTGTGAAACTCCTAAACCCCCACCATTATCAATCCTTAGAATGACACACTAGTTCCGGCTCACTGATTCACTCCACCATCACATCACCCACTCTCCACCATTACTCCACCCCTACCCTGTAGATCAAAGTGATTGTAGACAATAAATAGTGTGGATGATCAGAGCTCAGGGCCTTCACTGTCCTTTCCAAAGTAATAACTGATGGCCCCCTGGTCCCACTCTTAGCACTCTTAATCTTTTTCTCATTCCTTACCCACAGATGATGTAGGGCTGGCTCCATACATCATATCCATTCAATTAATGTTACAAAGCTGTGAAAATTAGTGGAGTTCCTAGTATCACCTGATATCAGAAATATTGTTTCCAAAAAAGAGTTATGTTGCAAAAAGTAGCATACAGTGTAAGTATAGAAGCATGCAAAACAATATTATATATTTGTTTAGCAAATCATTTAGAGTAAAAATATTAAGACATTTATTTGGAGTGTCAAGAAAAGCATACACACAAAAAGATCAGGATACTTGTTACCTCAGAGAAGGAGGTAGGAGAGTGTAATCAGAAGTGCTTCATTTTTTATGCAATGTATACATGGATTTTAATTATATTATCCTCTTTACCTTTTCAACATGTTTGCAATAATTCATAATAAAGGGATAAGTTAAAGAAACTAAATGTATACGTGTTCTTTTTTAGAGGTAGGATTAAGGGTGGGGAGAAGAAATATTAGTGCTATTACATTCCTTCTTCCTATTGCACCATTTCACTTATTTTTATTTAAACCATTTTGGCCAAAATGGGCCAGGTTATGCTTCACTAACAAACCTCCAAATATATATGCCACAACTAAACAAAAGTTCAAATTTCACTCTTTCTTGTTTATGGTGGCTCCACATTCCACTTGTCTTCATATTGGCACAACTGAACATGATCGCCATGACTAAGGAAGAGAGCAGGGATAATTAATAACACGAAGGATCTCAAGTGTTTCCAAATATGGCCAAATACATCACATGGACATCCCCAGACTCAAAGGGCTGTGTCTTAACTCACTGATTTTTTTTAAGTAATCCTAAGTACAGGAGCAGACTGAGAAAAGTGTTACAGAGAAGGAAGGAAAGGCAATTCCAGGGTTTGTGATCAAGCTGATGGTTTCTGAGACTCAGGCATGCTGGGATGCCTCAGAGAAGCCATGGAAAATACATCTAAAAATTTCCCATGAGAGTGATATTTAAAAAGGAAACAAAAGGTATTATTATATCTGCTTCTAGCCTTACTTGTCAAGAACTGTCCCATTGTAAACATTCTCCTGTACTTCCTGATTGGTGTATGTGTCATGGTGCTCACCTTCTATACTGGTTCATAGAGAAGCACCAGGGCAGAAAGCAAGAGACATACAGTACAGCTGAGGCAAGTCACTGTCAAGCCATACGTCTAAGTCCTGGATTGCCACTGTTATCTCTATAACAGAAGCTTGGGCAGAGATGCAGAGAACCAAAGCACAGGTGTTCTCATATATAGTTTATCCCTTATACCACTCAGATCCACTCATGTACTACATTAAATCCAATATGTCACAGAGAACCAAGCTACAGTCCCCCTGCTGCAACTCATCTCAAGGCTATAATTGGTACTTATTATTTCTCTCCACCATCACACAATTTAGATTTCCCTAACCTTTGAGCAATGATTCAATAACTCCAGATTTCTTGTTTAGTGAGAAAACATAGACCTCCAGGGGAAGGCAAAGCTTCCAGTTACTAACTGTGGTATAACACCATTGCCGTGATTACCTATCTACAGTCACAACTGTGCATAGAAGCACCAACACATTCTCCTGAGTTCCACAAGTATTTCTCCTTGCTTCCACTGTGTAATATATCTATCCAAGGTAATCAGAATCAATCACTCAGCTCTCACAGTAACTCTTTTATTTGCTTGTTGGTTCTGCAACATTAGGAGTTAAAATGACAAAGTAGTAGTGGGGCTTCAGGCATTAGAATCTTTACTACGCCCTCTGATAGAAATATGTCCCTGATGGAACAGGAGCTCTATTTCTGAAAAACAAAAGTATGAGAAGCACAACTCTAAAAAATAATCATTTGGAATTATGGTGAGGGGGCCAATCCTCCCTGCAACCCATATCTGTATTGATGCAGGCAAACCCCAAAACTGGGGCTCTGCTTGCGAGGGTTCTTGGCTTCACTCAGGAAAGAATTCAAGAGTAAATCGACAGTGAAAGAAAGCAAGTTTACTCAAAGCATACAGTAAAATGGCTGCTCCATAGACAGAGCAGGACTGTCTCATAGGCAAGGTAACCACAGAGTAACACTGGTGGGTTTCTGGCTAGCTATTTATATACCCACTCTTAATTATATGTTAAATAAGGGTCAGGTTATTCATGACCTTTCTGGAAAGGGGGCATGGAATTCCCAGAACCATATAAGGTAACTTCAGGGTGATTGCCATGGCATTTGTAAACTGTCATGGTGCTGGAGGGAGTGTATTGTGCAAGTGCATTAAAAGTTCTAGTTCAGCTAGTTTGGGCTGATTTCTTTAGATCAGCTCCTGTTTTGTTCAGTGAGGTCTTGTGACCAGTGCTGGGAAAAAAAGTCCCGCTGATCTCCTACCTCAATATGTTTTAGTTATTGAAGACAGTACCATATAGCACAGTATATCAACCATCAGTTTATTGTATACATTACATTCTGAAGGACAATACCTGAATCAGTGGTGTGCTAGTAAACTGAATTCTCTCCAAAGTCTTCTTTTGCTCTGGATCCTATTAAATCTGGATGACTTTCAAGTACTTTTAAATGGATCAAAAATATATTCCCAAGTACATTATATACAGTCTCCAAAGTCCAAAGAGGCTTGCTGAGTACTGAGTCTGTTTTGTACAAGACTCCAAAAATGTTTACCTATATAACAGTTATCTGAAAATTCCTGGATTTTTATCCTTCACCCTCTGATACTCATGTGTCCTACTGGGACACCAGAGTACATACTAATTCCTGTTTAATTAGACTGATGTCAATAATATAGTGAGCCAGCATGATATTCTACAGAATATCAAGAAACTCAGGGCCTCCGAGGAATATATTGTCACAAAGAACAGGAGAGTGGATATTATCCTGAGATAAGACACTGATTATTAAATGACTACGGGAAATGTGGCCACCTTTAAATACCTCATGGAGGCTTTCTAAATTGGTGAGTGGCAAAACTGAGCCTGTCATTTGCTTTTACAAAGTTTCTAGAGAATTTAACAAAAGCCAGCTAACTTCACAATTATTGCTATAATATTACTTAGTGTTCTGTATAGGCCAATAACTTACTATCTCCTGTCCTTCTCAATTCATCATCAGATAAAGTTTTAATCATACTAATGTTACTATATGCTGAAAGTTACCACCAGTCTATCACCTACCACTAGCAGTGGGGTCTGATCACTGTCTTAACAATTATTTACCAGTTCTGGAGTCCCATCAGGAGATTCCTTAAAAGATATTCCTAGAGCTACTTCTAGTACCAATTACCCTAGCCTGGGATTCCACAAGAAGCAGAGACTGAGATAAGGTTTGCATACATACATTTTCTTTAGAAATACGCTCACCCTCCTCTGAGGGAGCCATTTAAAACCTCAAAATTTTCTGCCTGTGGATGGAACAATACTATTTATCTACCAACTTCCATCCCCATTGTGCAGGCTTGTCTCATAGGTGTCGTCTCCCTCATCATTTAGCTTTGAACATACACCAGGATGACTGAGGCTTTTTGCAGGTGTTCTAGGCAGATGTGGCAGAGATGCCCAGAGGTAGTAAACGAGAGATCTTTAATGCAGCTGAAGTGAGGTACTATCAGGTTATACCTGTTGACACCAAGTTTCTACACCAATGTTGTGGGGAGAGGTGATGGTGGTAAAGGAAGGCTGGGGGGATGTGAGACAAGGCATTAAGCAACATCCACAGCAAACCATGTTCTTCTAAGAAAGGAAGTCTGAAAATCCTGATAAACACTGTCAGGCACACCACAGATCCCATTAAACACATAATAAAATCACAGTCTAAACACCACAAGGCCAAGTCTTTTTATCATAGTATGTATGTATAGCTGTATGTATCTATTTATTTTTCACACAAGGTCTCACTCTGTCACCCTGGCTAGAGTGCAGTGATGCCATCTACAGCCTAGATCTCCCAGGATGGGGTGATCCTCCCACCTCAGCCTCCCAAGTAGCTTGAACTACAGGCACATGCCACCATGCCCAGCTAATGTTTCTATTTTTAATGGAGACAAGGTTTCACCATGCTGCCCAGGCTGACAAAGTAAGTATTAAATAAATGAGTTAGGGGGCCCAAAGTGGCTCTGGCCGGATGTCGTGGTGCTTGCGAAGGCGAGGCCAAGAGTTCAAGGCCAACCAACCTCAGCAACCTTACAAGCTCTCAATGATTGGCAAAAAAAAATAAATAAAAATAAATAAATAAATAAATAAATAAATAAATAAATAAATGAGTTAAAGAAAAAGTGAGTAAGTGAAGAATGCAGTTTATAGTTGAAGTCTTACTGGAATAAATTTTTAATGATTTTTAAACTTTAATAGTTTTTGGGAAACAGGTGGTGTTTGATTACATAAGTTTTTAGTGGTGTTTCCTGAGATTTTGGTGCACCCAATACCTGAGCAGTGTAGATTACACTGCCCAGTGTGTAGTCTTTTACCCCTCTCCCCTTTTTTTCTGTTCCCCAAGAGGCCCCAGAGTCCAGATCATTCTTATGCCTTTGCGTCCTCATAGCTTAGCTCCCACTTACAAGTGAGAACAATATTGGGTTTTCTGTTCCTGAGTTACTTTACTTAGAATAATGATCTCCAACTCCATCCCGGTTGGTGTGAATGCCAGTATTTTGTTCCTTTTTATGGGTTAGTATTCTATGGTGTGTGTATATATATAACACATTTTCATTATCTACTCATTGGTTGATGGGCATTTAGGCTGGTTCCATATTTATGCTATTGCAAATTGTGCTGCTATAAACATGCATGTGAAAATGTACCCCAAAACCTAAAATGCAATAAATAAATAAATAAATAAAGTGTCTTTTTCATACAATGACTTATTTTCCTCTGGGTAGGTACACAGCAGTGGGACTGCTGGATCAAATGGTAGTTCTACTTTTAGTTATATAAGGTATCTTCATATTGTTTTCCATAGTGGGTGTTTCAGTTTACATTCCTACCAGCAGTGTAAAAGCTTTCCTTTTCACCACATCCATGCCAGCATCTATTACTTTTTGGTTTTTAATTATAGCCATTCTTGCAGGATTAAGGTGGTATTACATTGTGATTTTGATTTGCATTTCTCCGATAATAAGTGATGTTGAGCATTTTCTCATATGTTTGTTAGCCATTTATACATCTTCTTTTGAGAATTCTCTATTAATGTTCTTAGCCCCCTTTTTGATGTGATTGTTTTATTCTTGCAGATTTGTTTGAGTTTTTTGTAGATTTTGGATATTAGTTCTTTCCAGGATGCCTAGTTTGTAAACATTTTCTCCCACTCTGTGGGTTGTCTGTTTACTCTGCTGATTATTTCTTTTGCTTTGCAGAGGTTTTTCTTTAATTAAGTCCCATCTATCTTTGTTTTTGTTACACTTGGTTTTGGGTTCTTGATCATTAACGCTGCCTAAGCCAATGTCTAGAAGAGACTTTCTGATGTTATCTTCCAGAATTTTTATGGTTTCAGGTCTTAGATTTAAGCCTTTGATCCATCTCAAGTTGATTTCTGTATAAAATGAGAGATGAAGATCCAGTTTCATTTTTCTACATGTGGCTTGCCAATTATCCAACCACCATTTGTTGAATAGGATGTCCTTTCCCCACTTTATGTTTTGTGTGGTTTGTTTACAGTTGGCTGTAAGTAGTTGGCTTTGTTTCTGGGTTCTCTATTCTCTTCCATTTGTCTACCTGGCTGTTTTTATACCAGCGTCATGCTATTTTGGTAACTATAGCCTTGTAGTATAGTTTGAAGTCAGGTAATGTGATGCCTCCAGACTTGTTCTTTTTCCTTAGACTTGCTTTGGCTATGTGGGCCCTTTTTTGGTTCCATATGAATTTTAGGTTTGCTTTTTCTAGTTATGTGAAGAATGATGGTAGTATCTTTTTTTTTTTTTTTTTTTTTTTTGAGATGGAGTTTCGCTCTTGTTACCCAGGCTGGAGTGCAATGGCATGATCTCGGCTCACTGCAAGGTCCACCTCCTGGGTTTAGGCAATTCTCCTGCCTCAACCTCCTGAGTAGCTGGGATTACAGGCGTGCGCCACCACACCCAGCTATTTTTTTTTATTTTTAGTAGAGACGGGGTTTCACCATGTTGACCAGGATGGTCTCGATATCTTGACCTCGTGATCCACCCGCCTCGGCCTCCCAAAGTGCTGGGATTACAGGCTTGAGCCACTGCGCCCAGCCAATGGTAGTATCTTGATGGGAAGTATCTTTTTCCCATCTAGAGGACCCACCCACTCCAGGGCCTCCTCTCTGCTTGATGGAAATTGCATTGAATTTATAGATTGCTTTTAGCAGTATTTTCACAATATTGATTCTACCCATCTATGAACATGGGATGTGTTTTCATTTGTTTGTGTCATCTATAATTTCTATCAGAAGTGTTTTGTAGCTTTCTTTGAGGTTTTCTACCTCCTTGGTTAGGTATATCCCTAAGTATTTTATTATTATTATTATTTTTTTGCAGCTGTTATAAAAAGGGTTGAGTTTTTTATTTGATTATCAGCTTGGTCGCTGTTGGTGTATAGCAGTGCTACTGATTTGTGTACACTGATGTTGTATTCTGAACACTTACTGAATTCATTTACCAGATCTAGGAGCTTTTTGAATATGTATTTAGGGTTTTCTAGGTATATAGGAGGTGGAGCTAGGCCTGGAGCTGGTGGGAGGCAGAGACAAGTGGGAGCCCTCCTGGGAGCCCATGGCCCTGGGGGCCACAATGATAGAGCTGAGTTGTGGTGCCCTCCAGTGGGGGAGCAACATGATCAGGCATGGAAGGGTAGACAGAGCGGGGCCCAGGGGGAGCCTGGAGCCCCTGCCCCAGGCTGCAAGGAGGCACTGCCAGAGCTGCCTGCACATTCCATGGAGTGGGTGAGAGCACTGCCCTCCCAGGCACAGGACCCAGGCGTCTCTGCAGTCTGTACCCTCAGAGTCCCAGAAAAGACCCTCGTTTTCTCCCACAGGCTCAGGGGTATCTGAGCCTCTCCCACTGTCCTGCTCCCACTGTCTGGCCTCTCCCCACTTCTGGTGCCCACTCTGATCTTGGAGCAGAGTTGGGGCCAAGTCCAGGCTGTCACAGCCTGGCTAGGTGTGCACACACTCAGGGCAGCATTGACATGCTAGCCCCCTGCCACCTTGGTCCCCTACAGACTTTGAGTGCCAATGAGCATGATGAGGAAGTAGCTGGTGGGGATGCTTAGGGCAGCTCAGCACTGGCCTTCAGTGCTCCTTGCTGTGAGAACCATGGACAGCAGCAGGAAGCAGACAGGCTCCTAGGCAGAAGTGGGCAGGTCCCTAGCGAAGCCCTACTTTCGGGCCAGGGACAGCCTGAAGGCTGGGGGCTGGGCTGCTAGTCCCACAGACCAGAGTAGGAACTTGTGGGGACTTTTCTGAGCCCACCCATTTCTGCCCATGGACTAATCAGTGCACACTTCCTCCCCACTGAGACCCAGAAAGCCCCAGGCTCAGCCAGAGCTAGACACAGGATGGGACAACCTGAAGGCAGAGAGGACCCACCCACTCTAGGGCCTCCTCTCTGCTGAGAGCTGCACAATGTGACAACCAGCTGCAGAGAAGAGCTACCCTCTCTGCTGAGAGCTGAATACTGGACTGGACACCCTTGCTGCAGAAAGGAGCTGCCTCCTGCAGGTCTCCTCTGAGCTGTTCTATCACTCAATAAAGCTCCTCTTCGTCTTGTTCACCTTTCACTCTTCTGCATACCTCATTCTTCCTGGTTGCAGAACAAGAACTTGAGACCCACAAAATGGTGAGGACAAAAGAGCTGCAACACAAACAGGGCTGAAACATGCATCTTGCTCTCCACATGGCTGGCAAAGAGAAGGAGAGGAAAGCTGCAACCCTTCAGGGAGCCCAGATCTGGGAGCTCCCCAAGCTAGAGCTGTGATTCCCGCTTTCTGCCCCTTCAGTGGAAGCTGCTTACCGTGCACCTGGTCCAGTTGCAGCCTCCAGTACCAGCACCTGTGCTGGAACCTGGAGCTGCCCACCCCATGGCAGCAACTGGTACATCTAACTGTGCAGTGGATGGATCCCACACTCGATCACACGCCCCTCACCACTCCACACCTGACTTGCAGTCTCCCTTGGAGGCATGGGATCTAGGCTGGTAGTGTGAGCCGAGCACAGCCTGACAGGCCAAGTGGGTGGAAGCAAAACTTGGGCAAAGGTTGCACTGGCCACAGAAGTTTCCAGCCAGAAAAGCAGCACCCCAAATATCCTGTACCATCTATAGGTTTAATCAACCTACATTTGTAGAACATACATGGGAGACTTGAATAATGAATTAATAATTGTTCTTCAGCCAAAGTTAACATGAAAGATATAGTTGAAATGAAGCAGAATGTAAGGCAGCTCAGAAACATATACATATGTAGTCAGTTTTTATTTTTTAATTTTGGTTTTGAGAAATATTATATTCTGCTCTACCCAATTCAAAAGGAAATAGAAGATATGCAAGTCCAGCATAATCACAAAGCTATAGTTTCTCCAGAAACCTCCAGACCTGTACCTAATAGGTATAATATGTATTTTGTGTATATATTTAAGAGAGAGAATAACAGAAAGAGGGAGACAATCAAATAAGAAGATAAGGTTTCAGCTTAATCTGAATGAATTGTAAAGAGTTGCCTCTACCAAGTAGAAATATTTCAGAATTCATTCATTTTTATTTATACAAATGATTTGAATTGCTACTTCTGTTATAGTGTCTTAATTTCTCTGTTACTTTTAAGACAAAAAAGGTTGCATATCTAAAGTGACCAGTTGTGGGGAAACTATAGTCAGAGCATTTTTACGAGACTCATGCTAATAGGCTTAAGTTCTGAGCTAGTGACCCCAAAAGTCAATCTTGTCAACTTCCACTTTTGTGACTTCCAGCTTTTTCAAGTATACATATTCTTTTTGCTATTAGAAACTTTATCATTTTCCTCCCTAACTACTTTTTAACAAAATTCTTTTAAAAGAATTTTCATTTTATTAATCAGAAGACATTTAAATATAATTTTCACACAGTGATTTGGAAAACATATTCCATTTGCTATCATTATTTACCAGTTAATAGTAGATTTGTTGATAGTAGAATACTATCTATCCTATTAGGAGTGGGCTCTGAATCAAAATGCTCAATTTAAAATTCAGACTACTTACTAGAAAACTTAATAAAACAGTTTTCTTATCTGTAAAAAAAATGATATATTTTGTTTGCTGTAAAGATTAAATTAAAAATTCATGTAAAGTTTTTTGCATAATATATAGTATATGTTGAGCTCTCACTATATATTAATGCTTTTTATTAGTATGCACATGGATTTACTGACCATTTGCAATGACCTTGATCCCTTTCCCCAAAAGAAGGTTGGGAAAAAATCTCTTTAACTAATGAATCTAGCCAGTCTAGGTTACTGAGCAAAGAATATTTAGACCACAGTAACTATAGTGTCAAAATAGAGATATTACTATTAAATTAAATTAAATACAGTCTTGGAAGTTATTTGGTTAATCCATTGAGAAGTTTTTTAAATGCTAGTCAATTTTAATAAAATTTGACAATTTTATAGTAAATTTAAGAATAACTCAAAAGATGAGTTGAAAATTAAAAGAAAAGTCTGGGCCAGGCACAGTGGCTCACGCCTATAATCCCAGCACTTTGGGAGGCCAGGTGGTTGATCACCTGAGGTCAGGAGTTTGAGACCAGCCTGGTCAACATGGTGAAACCCAGTCTCTACTTAAAAATAAATAAATAAATAAACCAAAAAACATATATATATAAATTATCTGGGTGTAGTGGTGGGTGCCTGTAATTCCAGCTACTTGGGAGGCTGAGGCAGGAGAATGGCTTGAACCTGGGAGGCAGAGATCGCACCATTGCACTCTAGCCTGGGTGACAGAACAAGAGTTCATCAAAAGAAAGAAAGAGAAAGAGAGAGAGAGAGAGAGAGAGAGACAGAGAGACAGAGACAGAAAGAAAGAAAGAAAGAAAGAAAGAAAGAAAGAAAGAAAGAAAGAAAGAAAGAAAGAAAGAAAGAAAGAAAGAAAGAGAGAAAGAGAGAAAGAGAGAAAGAGAAAGAGAGAAAGAGAGAAAGAGAGAGAGAGAAAGAAAGAAAGGTCTGTTGGAAAAATAATCCTCACCGTTTCTCACATTACATTATAAATCATGAATCATCTTAGTAAGAATTACTTGTATATATAACAATAACTGTTCTTCTTTAGATAATCATTATTCCATAGAAAAAAAATTAAAATTTTAAACATTGTACACATCCTAGGCAAAACATCATGAAGGCAACATGAGAGATGAAGCCGTAGAGAAAAACAGTAATAAGGAGAAATGCCCATTGTTATTTTTCCTCTTTCGGCACACCACCTTCCAACAAAAAGTTGCCTCATCCAATGTTTATATGGCTTTCCATAGTTATTTTCTGTTTTTCTCTAAGTGCTAAATGTAGGATTGGTTTGTTTGTTGTTGTTGTTTGGCTTTTTTTGCCCATAGCTGTTCCATTTTTTATTTTTGTGATTAAGTTAGAAATGTTGTTTATTGACTACAAAGGTAAAAATAAATATAGAACAATCACAGATCTAATTCTCTGTGGTACTCAGTGACTCTGTGATAAGAACGGCATAAGACTTTAAAAAACAAATTGTCTTGGTATGGGCTGCTCACTATGAAACAATTTCCCTCAGGCAGCAGTGATTCGTTTATCCTTAGAATTAAAAAATACTGATATGTATCTTGTAACATTATGTTGTATGCCTCAAACATATACAATAAAATTTATTTTTTTTAATTTATATGATTATATCTACTAAAAGGATGTGACTACCAGGACAGTTGTGGTACACACAGTCGAGAAGGAAATGGGCACCTCTGGTTTCTATAGGTGTAACAAAGAGGTTCCACTAAAACTTTTGTATCAGAAAGCAATAATCAGCTACCTAACATTACTTATTTATTAAAATATAATTATTACCTATTCTATCCCACTAAAATTGTGCTCCATGAGGTCAAATATTTTTGTCTGTGCTTTCTGTCTTAACCTAAACACTTAGATTAGTGCCTGGATCAATAATAATTTATTTGAATGAATAAATGAATGAATTTGTTATTAATGTTAGTTGTATTACTAGGATTAACAAAACAATAAAGAATATGATATAAACAATATTACTATGCTTATGCCATATGACTGCAGATTATAAAGAGTAACATTTGAAAAATGGTGAGGCTTGTTATTTTACCTCTTCCTCTGATTTATAACGTTAGTCAACATTTGTAGAATCTAGCGATTTAACTCACTGTTCATAAATCAGTCATGATCAAGAAAACTGATGCATTCAAAAAAAATCCACAAGTTATATTATATGTATGTGTTTTGAATTGATTTATTTGTACTTAGCTAGGTACTTTGAATACATTAACCATTAATCTGTTATCATTAAATCTATTTTATATATAATTAATGTTATTTGTGGAGCTTGCATACAAATCTTTCTCTAAAACCAAAGTCTCTTTTTCACTGTTTTTTCAAAGAGATTGCTTACTCCACCAGGAGAAAGATATCTACCTAATCTAACACTGGTGATGATCTGGATTAGTCCAACTGGTGGGAAATGCTGTGGTCTTGGAGTCAGGTACTATGTTCTAGTTCCAAAGAATTTCAAGTTACCATTGGTACTGTCTGAGCTTCAGCTTCCTTATACTATGAATTTACAATATTCTGATTACCAATGCATAGGATTCCTGTGCAAAGGAAATAAAATGTATAGGAAAGTGATTTGTTGATTGTAAAGGAATATTAATGTGTATGAGAATTGTTGGTGGTATTAGCTCTCATCTATATTCATTTATATTGTCAAATGACAGAGTATGTTGAGAGCAATGACTTTATATCAAATTTTCTGTGGAAATGAAATAGAATCCCAAATCTCTGAAGTAAGATCACAAAAAGTAAATAATACATAGAATAACAAAAACAGCCAATATTTTTACTGCACTATAGCCTTTTATATTTAGTTTCACTTTCCTAGTATATCATCATACAGAACTCACATGGCAATACCTTGAATAAAAAAAACAAAAGTTTATAAAGTTATTTATCATCATTGATTATTAACTTTTTGTTTAAAGTTTTCACATTTGAAGTGAAAATCGAGTGTACTTTCTATGAGGGAATCAACAGAGGTTCCACTTTTTAAAGGAAGTAACTGAATTAGAAATAGAATAAGAATAAAAACAATTTTTCTGTTACTAGAAAACAACTTTCCTTTACTTGTTCTTTTTATGCTCAGCCAAATCAGAACACAGGAACAGCAACACACAGTTTGTTAAATCTTCGGATTCTGCAAATGTTGACTGATATAAGTTAGAGGAAAAAGTAAAATAACAAGCCTCACTCTTTTTGAACATAACTCTCCCTAATCCTAGGCATGCAGTATTAGCATAGCAGCACATCATTCATAACACATTATTATCAGACTGTAAGTTCACCAGATCCCTTTCTCGCTATCTCCTTCACACATTTGAATACAGACAGTCCCTGACTTATTATACAATGGTTTGACTTAGAATTTTTTGACTGTGATGATGTGAAAGCTATACATACTCAGCATGCTCTTCAGCACAAGACAGGGTTGTAGCTATATTAAACTCATCATAAATTGAAGGTATCAGTAAGTCAAAAACACACTTTTGAGTTACAGTGTTTTCAACTTTTGATGGGATTATTGGGACACAGCCCCATGGTAAGTTAAAGAGCATCTGTATTTCAGATGATTGTTTGACTAAACAGGGTAGCAATTTGACAGTTATCTAATCAATTCAATTTTAAAAAAGCCTTAATGATACAAATTAAACTCTGGGATATCGAGAATGAGAAAAGAAATGAGAAAAAAAAACTTGATAGTATAGATGGTTCGTAACTTGCAATGATTCCACTTAATGACTTTTGAACTTTAGGATGGGCTTATCAGAGTATGAAATACATTTTCAACTAATGATATTTTCAACTTAGGATGGGTTTATAGGCATACAACCCCACTGTAAATCTAGCAGCATCTATATTGTATGGTTTAATTTTTTAAAATTCCCTTTTAACGTTGCAAGGGCTAATTAGGCTATCTGAAAGATCTTGTTTTTCTCTAAAAGACTAAATTGAACAACCTATTCAGTTCAGACATTCTCTGTGCAGGCTACAAATTTCATTTTTCATGTGAATAATCCTAGAAGGTAAATGTCAATCCAGAAAAAGAAAAGGATACACAAAAATAATATAAAGCTTAAACCCCAAATAAGCACTAATTGCATTGACTAAAAGCAGTAGAAAACCTAAGACTATTAAAACAGTGAAATGTTAACTGAAATAGATAAAAACTAAGTAATTTAAATGATAAACTGATGATGTTATTCACATAATAGTTAATATCTGATGTTCAGAGGCAAGATGAATAAAATCTACTGTCCAAACAAAGCAAGAAATAATGGGATTTTAAAGGCTACTGTAAAGTCAATTACTTCAAATAATTCAATATTTTTTTCATTTCCATAAAATTACAGAACAATTAAGCTGGCATTTTCAAACACCTAATCTTTCCAGTACAAATACTAATTTGTAATCTAAGCATTGTAATTGACTTTCAGGGCAAAAGAAAAAAAGAAGAAAAAAAGGGAAAAACAGAAAGAAAAGAAAGAAAAAAATTAATGTGACGCTTAGGGTTTAGTAGAAATGTTTAAAAATTGGAGTCCAGTTATTTTTAAATTTTAGAACAAAATATGCTTTTTAAATTTATTCTTAGATAATTGTCTCTTTACTATTCTTCATTTTTATAGGCAAACTTTAGATATATTTTAGTTATTTTTTAATTGTGTACATGTGGAGTATTTCCTCCATACCATTTCTTCCATAAGAAACCATTCAGGAGGTACCTGCTTTTGTGTATTGGACAGCAGATGATGTAAGTTTGAGATTTCTGTGCATAAGGAATTTCATAAAGTGAGCCCTGAAGTCACCCTGGCTATTTGTCAAAAATGTCCGGACCTCAGTTTACCAAGCTGGAATCCAAGAACAGCACAGTAGTCTCACGGAGCTGAGGAGGCAGAGGAGTTTAGGGCAGCTAAAACAAATGGAATTTGCAGGACAGAGTACCGGAGGAGAAGAATCTGCCTGGGAGCAGCAAATTGTGCTCAGAAGACTATGGAGGACTTAATATGTGACTGTGAGATTGTAGTCATTCTAGTAGGTGTAAAGCAGCACATCATCTTGGTTTTGCTTTGCATTTCTTTACCTCTAATGAGGTCACAGTCTTCCATGTGCCTATTGGATTTGTGTATCTTCCACAGAAAAATGTCTATTCATATCCTTTGCCCATTTAAAAATTTTGATTATTTGTCTTTTTTATTGCTGAGTTATAAGAGTTCTCTCTTCTGGATATGAGGCATTTATTATATATATATCTTGCAAATATTTTCTCTTATTCATGGGTTGCCATTTCACTTTCTTGATAGTGTCCATGAAGCACAAAGTTTTAATTTTGATGAAGGCCATTTTTCTATTTTATTTTGATGTTCATTCTTTTGGTATTATATCTAAAAGTCCATTGCCAAATTTGAGGTCATGAAGATTACCTCTAATCTAGAATTTAGATTTCTTAGTTTGTTCTAAAAAATTTAATCGTAAAATAGGAAGTGCAAAGTTTCTGATCATTAGAGAAATGCAAATCAAAACCACAATGAGTTATCTCACACCAGTCAGAATGTCAATTATTAAATCGTCAAGAAACAACAGATGCTGGCAAGGCTGTGGAGAAATAGGAACACTTTTACACTGATGGTAAAAATGTAAATCAGTTCAAACACTGTGAAAGATAGTGTGGCAATTCCTCAAGAATCTAGAACCAGAAATACCATTTGACCCAGCAATTCCATTACTATATACCCAAAGAAATATAAATCATCCTATTATAAACATATATGCCCACATATGTTTATGGCAGCATTATTAACAATAACAAAGACATGGAACCAACCCAAATACCCATCAGTGATAGATTGGATAAAGAAAAGATAGTACATTTACCCATGGAATACCATACAGCCATAAAAAAGAATCAGATCATGTCCTTTGCAAGGTCATGGATAATACTGGAAGCCATCATCCTCAGCAAACTAACACAGGAACAGAAAACTATATACCACATATTCTCACTCATAAGTGGGATCTGAACAATGAGAACACATGTACATGGGGAGGGAAACAACACACACCGGGGCCTGCCAAGGAGGGCAAGGATAAAGAGCATCTCAGGACAATTGGCTAATACATTCAGGGCTTGACACCTAGATGACAGGTTGATAGGTGCAGCAAACCACCATGGCACACGTTTACCTATGTAACAAACCTGCATGTTCTGCACATGTATCTTGGAAATTAAAACTTTTTTTTAAAGTATAAAGTGTCAGCTATAAATCTCTACTAATTGTGTGTTGATTGTTCTATTGTTTTCATCAATGTCCTGTGACATAAAATTGCTTCACAAGCTCATATCATCAAATTCGACTTCCTTGAAAGTGATAGCCCCTGAGGCCAGTGTTGGAGATTTGTTCTGACCCCAGTGGGGCTCCTCACAGCTTTATCTATCCCTATTCCTTTCCAGTAATCTAGGCACACTACAGCTTAGACTGTATCTCCACTGAATCCATCAGCCCCCCTCCCCCACTGCCTTTCACCACAACCTTCACTACTTTTTTGTTGTAAATGACGTAAGTTTTTTGTGAGAGAGATTCAGAGCTCTCTATGCTAGAGCATGCTTCTCCTGCCTGGTAAAGTCTTTGAGATGTTGGTCTAGTGCTGTCTCTCGGTGGGCACAATGTCGCTTCTCTCTAGGATCCCCCCTCACTTTAGACATAAGTACTCAGTGGAGGACGAAAGCATCAGCCCCAGGACCCCTTGGCTTACCTCTCTTGACCTAGAAACGCTGCCCACAAGCCAATGCAAGAGCAACCAGGATTTAAATATTCTCAGCAGTACCATGCCCAAGTTGAACCTACCTCCTATCATCCAGGGTTGGACAAAATAGGGCACTGACTTCTTGGACACACTCACCAGGGACATAGCCTCAGCAAAGGTAGGTGAGGGCAGGAGGAGAAAGGCTGTCATGCTGCCCATCTTGGGAAGACAGCCCTCCATTGAGAGATGGGGTAAACAGAGCCCTGTTCTCTCAGTTATATCTGTCTTGCTGAGCTGGGAGGCAAAAAATAAATGAGTGGATCTCGATTCAAGTATCACAGATTTACTTTTCTTACCAAGTGTGGTAGATTTCCTTAAGTAAATGCTTCTTCATTTGCTATATGACCCTAAAACCATTTCTAGAGGATGGAAATGATTCTTTTTAAGATAATTTTCACCCATTTCACTAAAGAATAAGTCCATGAAGCTCCTCACACTGTCATGCCAAAAAGGGGAACTATGGGATTTCTTTTTGGGGGTAATGAAAGTGTTCTAAAATTAATGTAGTAATGATTCCCAAATCTGCAAATACACCAAAACCCATTGAATTTTGTACTTTAAACAGGTGAATTTTATCGTATTTAAATTATATCTCAGTAATTCTGCTTCTTAAAATATATATATTTTAAAATATAATATGTGTGTGTATGTGTGTGTGTGTGTGTGTGTATATATATATATATATATATATATATATATATATATAGAGAGAGAGAGAGAGAGAGAGAGAGAGTTATATGAGGCTTGCCTAAAAGTGGCTACTAAGTTGTTGAGAATAAAAAATACAGACTAGAGGTCAGATGGTGCTAAAAGACATTGGCACTCCCATCCACCTAGAGTGGAGAGACCTCATTATGAGCTTTTTTACTCCCAAGTATCCAGCTAAGACTCCAGAAAGACTACACCTTGGAAGACTATACCTTAATACACTAATAGAGAAAGGCCTTTTGTAGATTCACCCTTACGGTGTCTAAAATCCAAGTCCTTACAAGAGCTATAGGAGATTGAGTTTGGAGGTTGAGTCCTCCAAAACTTAGAGGGCCTTGGGAACCACTGTGTGCCCTCCACACAATCGCCCTAAGAAAAGGCAAATCTAGCTCTCACAGGTTCAAGATGATTAACCAGTAACTGAAGTGTCAAGATGATTGATTAACCAGTAACTGAAGTGTCAATAGAAACAAAAGTAAAATTTTTACAGTAAAATGACAGAATACAGAGTCTTTGCAATATATCTTTAACAATGTCTGTTGTACAGTAAACAAAATTTCTGCACTTGTAAAGAAACAAAATCATTCATGGTTCAGAGAATAATCAGTCCACAGAAACCAACTATGAGATGGTGCAAACACAATATGTACTAGACAAGGATTAAAAGCAGCTTTAATTTATAAAGTGAAAAGTTTAAAAGATAATCTGTTGGAAGAATTAAAAGTAAATGTAGTCTTAAGTGAATAGATAGGGAATATCAGCAGTGAAATAGAAAATATAAATTAAAATAAAATGGAAATTCTGAAATGAAAAATGCTAAACTTATTGAATAAAATTGGGGATATCAGAAGAGCAATGAACTTGAGACTAATGAGTAAGAACTATTCCAACTGAAGAACAGAGACAACAAAGGTTGAAGAAACTGAGCAGGCACCTGTGGGATAGTATCAAGTGGTCTAACACAACATTGGGAATATGTGTAATTAAAGTCTTAAAGACAGTAAGAACAGAGCAGGAAAGAAAGAATGGTTAGAAATTTTACAAATTTGATTTTTAAAAATTGACTTATGAGAAGCTCAATAAATGCTTATCAAGACAGATATAAAGAGAATCATACAATGCATGTCCTAGGACAATCACTGAAAACCAAAGACAAACTAATCATCTTAAAAGCAACCAGAGGAAAAAAAAAATACTTCATTCAGGACAGCAATGAAAAGATTGACTGCCAACCTCTTAACAGAAGATAATAAAAAAAAACATGTTTATAGTGCTTAAAAAACTTTAAGCAAAAAGAATAACTTTGAAAGAAATGTTTATAAAGCTGGAATAAACAAAGTATTTTAAAAATAGTACAAAGAATAAGACTGGTAAATGATATTATACTGTTGTAAGCTTTTTAAATGTAGGAAATGTGATATAAACATGACATATGAGATGTGAAAATGTGAAGAAAAAAACTTTCAGGTATAAAATAGAAAGTGAAACATGTAGGACAAAAAAAACAATAAACTTTGGAATACTGAAGATAAATATTATTAGCCCTAGAAAAACGATTACATTTTAACCAAATTAATAGCTTAAAAATCACAAATGCTAAAATAAAACAATAAAAATATTCAACTGAGACAAGAAAGTCAGGAAATGAACAAAAAAGAAACAAAATACAGAAGAAAAAAGTGGAAAGCAAATATATTAAAAAAATAGTAAGAATGTACATTCATTCAAAACCAATTATACCAATAAGAACATTAAACATAAATGAACTAAACACTCCAAGATTATTTCTTGATAAAACAAGCAAGTTTGAATGCTTTTTTCAAGAGATTCACTTTAAACACAAAGACACAACTAGATTGAAAGTAAAAATATGCAAAAAGATGTACCATTACATTAAGTATGAGAAAGTTGTCATGGCTTACTATAAGGTTAGTGCAAAAGTTTTTTTGGTTGGTGCAAAATGGTTTTTACCGTTAAAAGTAATGACAAAACTAATAAACAAAAATATGGTTTTTAATGGCAAAAACCACAATTACTTTTGCACCAGACTAATAGCATTAGACAAAATAGATTTCTAGAGAAAGTATTATCATAGATAAAGGAGGACATACTGATAAAAGGAATAACTTATCAGAAAGATAATCGTTACAATCTCTATATGTATAATAACAGAGCTTCAAATTTCAAGAAGCAAAAACACAGCAGATTAAAAACTATAAGCGAAAATACTAAAATCCTCAATGGGAGTTGGAGATTTTAACACTTCTTTCCATTTTCTTGACCTTTCCAGCTTCCAGGAGCTGCCTGCATGTCTTGGCTCACAGACACCTTCCATCTTCAAAGCCAGCAATCCTATCACTCCAAGCTCTGCTTTTCTTCTCACTTCTCTTTCTCTCACTCTGACTTTCTGCCTGATTCTTCTAAACTTAAAGGACCTTTGTGATAACATTGAGACCACCCTAATAAGCCAGGGAAATCACTATAAAGGAAACTGATTAACTTTATCTGCAACCTCAATTCCCCATTGCTAGGTTACATAACAATTACAGGTTGTAGGGATTAGGGTGTGGGCCTCTTTGGTCAGCCATTATTCTGCCTTTTCCTGACTTTCTAGAGGCTCTAAAAAGAAATTCCTGAAAACAGAAAATTCATTTCCCCTTCAGTAAAGATAATCTCTTAGATCATCTAATATTTTAACTTATTTTGCAATGTGATCCAGAAAACTTTTTGAAACTCGCTCATATAACCCAATTTGTCACCTTTATTTATTCAAATTGCCAGTCCTTCCTCTTTAGAGTCCTATTCATTAGAGAATGTACAGAAAACAGCATTATTAGAAGCTCTTAACAAAGATTAGCCAGGTTATGAAAATTAACATTTGTTCTATTTTTGAGAACTCCATTCTATTCCTAGAAAATATATATTTAAAATCTAAATGTATACATGTACATTTGGGGACATCTATCAGGGTTGTTCACATATGGATATTTTAGTATATATTGGCTTATTTTCTTAGTCTCTCTGTATTTTATCCTTTATTCTCTTTTTTTCTCCATTCTCTCATTTTCTTTTTATTACCACCTGCTTCTCTTTCTCTCCATAAATAATTCAAACATATACTACCATTGTTAATACTTGTAAAAGTAATTACATAGTTTTAGTATTCAGATCTGTTTTTACAAATGACCTGGCTCCAGTGTTGGAAATATTTCAGTAAAAAATCATTATAAAGCAATTTCTTTTTAATTAACTGAACCTAAATATTTTTACTTAAGAATACTAAAAATACTTAGCTGACAGTTTAATAATTATGACTATATATTTAATGGTGAATATTATGGCATTCCTCATACCATTGAATAATAGAGGTAGAAAGAGATGTAGCTGCCTGCCTAAGATTACCAGCCAAGTCTCATATGAACCTTGCTCCTGTACTATTTTTTAAATTCTGTTCTTTCTTGTACTTTCTCTCTCTCTCTTCTTTCTTTCTTTTGTTACTTTCTCTCTATCTCTGTGTGTGTGTGTGTGTGTGTGTGTGTGTGTGTGTGTGTGTGTGTGTTTCAAGGAGAAGATAAAATTATTTGCATCTAGTCTGAACCATCATTTCTCCTAAATATCTATGGTTCTCTTCAGTGATGTATATTTCTTTATGAAAGTGTTTTGGGAATAGTTAAGGTTATGTGCCAGTTTGTTATACAAGACCTCATAAACTACTATAGACTTAGTAAAGAGAGTCACAGCAGAAGTCAATTTATCTCTAATTGTAGTTCAAATTTTTATTTTAAAATAAAGGAATACATCTTGCTTACTAAATACATTTATATTTTTCAGCATTTTCTGAACTCCTGTATTCTGTTGAATGTATTTATATAACAGCTCCCTTTATTTTAAAATACAAATAAATCATTTGCAGATTTGCATGAAAATTCAAGTAAACTTAAAAGTAAACTGACTTGTTCATGAAAACCACGATTACTCAAATTAAACCTGGATTTCAATGAGCATAAACAAATTGCATAATTCTAGCACAGTCTTTCATTTCTAAATCCAGGGTTAACAAATTTCTCTAGACATTTAAATTCCTTCATTAAACTGATTATGACTGAGGATTTACTGCATTCAGTTTCTATCAGTGCTAGCTGTTGGAATACCAAAATAAAGGTGTTTTAGCCATAGCAGGAGCACTGTGGGAGAGCAAAGCAGAGAGGAGGAAGACTCAGCAAAACCTGGAAATTTGGGGTGTCTTCTAAGATCCAGAGTCATGGACCCAGCTGCCTACTCAAAATACCACCTGAACAATCTTCCTTCAAACTGTATGTCTTCTTTGGTGTCTTCTATTTCAGAGATTTGCATTAATATCCATGCACTTGCACAAGCTAGAAACCTGGGCATAACTTCTCACTATTCCCCATTCAGCCAAAGTCTGCCTCCAAAACCATGTGATGATTCTGTCTCCAAAACTGTCTTGCCCCTCTGCCAGCACCACAGGCCACACTCCTGTCATCCCTCACTTGGACTTCTAAAGCAGTCTTCAAACTGCTCTCACTGTTTCTACTCTTACCCGCTCTATTCTCTGCACCCTCACAACTCAGCACACTTGGCATTTTGTCTTCAACATCTGTCTTCTTAGCTAGACTAGAAGGTCTGTGAGGAGAAGAACCATGTAGATCTTTTGACATAGTAGTACCAATAGCTTGCATGTTACTTGGTACAAAGTGGTATGAATTAAATATATGTTAAATGAATAAATGAAAGGCTGACAGACAAGGGACAACAAACACATAAAACAGAGGAAGAGGAAAAAGAAGAATCTCAACAAAGACTATGGAAAGCTCAATAGTACAATGTGTTCAGTGAACCACAACTAGTTCAGCTGTACTTAATTTTAATATACATACACAGCAAAGCATCCCTTTTAGAGGTGGGTAGCATGGATTCATGAACTTTAAGCACAGGCGTTGGCCTAAATTGTTTTAAATAGGGAGGCAGTAACACAGTCTTATTTGCATTTTTGTTAAATAATGACAGCAACAGAGGGGAGAATGTTTAAAGGCAGGTTAGTTAGAATGCTTTTAATTGCAAATTTAGCAAGAAGCAGCTTAAGTAAAAAGAGATTTACTATAAGGATATTGGAATTTCTCATGGAAGTCAATCATAGATAAATGGCTGGGCTATAAGTGTATTCTGAAACCTGGACTGTGCTCTATTCCTCTCTGTTCATCAACTTTAAGAGTATTACTTCAAGCTACTAATATCAATTTCATCAGGTCATTTATCAGGAAAAGATACTGATAGTGCATTTTAATAGTATAAAGACAACCTGAATGAAGAGAATACTCTCACAAAATCATTCTGAAGAAGGTCATTTCTACAGGAGTACTGTAAGAGTTTTTAAGAAACCTGTAGCAACATTAAAATGTTAAAGACACTGTTTTGGGCATGTGCAGTGGCTCATGCCTGTAATCCTGATGCATTAGGAGGCTGAGTTGGGCAGATCGCAAGGTCAGGAGTTCAAGACCAGCGTGACCATCATGGTGAAACTCCCGTCTCTACTAAAAATACAAAAATTAGCTGCGTGTGGTGGCGCTTGCCTGTAATCACAGCTACTCAGGAGGCTGAGGCAGGAGAACTGCTTGAACCTGGGAGGTGGAGGTTGTAGTGAACCAAGATCACGCCACTGCATTCCAGTCTGGGTGACAGAGCGAAACTCTGTCTCAAAAAAAAAAAAAAAAAAGATACTGTTTTGAAAAAGAGCAGTATTAGTGTTACCTTTTAGTAACTAAGCCTTGCTAAAAGAAGAGACATGGGATAGAGAAAAGAACTAAAGATAGGCTGGGTCTGCCTCACAAGTTTGCCTGGAACTAGCCCTAGTCGGGGAGAAATATGCGTTTCCTCTGAAGCCA
The DNA here is from genome assembly GCA_031835075.1 of Saguinus oedipus. Taxonomy (NCBI): domain Eukaryota; kingdom Metazoa; phylum Chordata; class Mammalia; order Primates; family Cebidae; genus Saguinus; species Saguinus oedipus. The sequence continues at coordinate 95,613,598 of CM063171.1, read as the reverse complement.
ATGGCAAGATAGAAAAGAGGAAAGAGGCGACTTCAAATCAGTGTTATACAGGAAAAACAGCTCCTGCAAAATTCTGCTTACATATTCGATAAATAATTCTTGTTAAATACATACTTCTGTGATAAATTTCTGAGTTGCTATAACTGCTGCTGTCAAAGGCAATGTCAAAAGGTTTGATTTGGTCTTTTTCACCTATTTTTACCCCATCTGACTTACTAGAGCAATCATTGTCACATGAGGCCTCTCACTTAGGCCAATTATGATTATTTCTTCCCAGTTTTAGAATCACAGTAAGCAATCAACATTTGAAAAATTAAGGAAAGCTACATAAATGAGACTGAAAAAAGGCTTATATATTTAGCTACTAGCCTGTTTTGCTGATTTTCAGTTAGAAAAACGTTGGCTGTTTGTGTAGAGATTTCTCAAGAGGACACATAAATGAGATGTTGCAATTCTTGCTACATGTAGTTTATCATTAAACGAACGTGGCAAATGTTATTGCAAAAGCAGAGATAAAGTTTAATCTTTAAAACAATGAAAGAATGAGGGGGTCTTAAACTCTGTATTAAAATTTGTGGGAAATAATCTGAGTGTATCTTTTTGAATGAACTAATCATCAGAAGATAAGTGAAATACGGTTAAATAAAAGAGATACAGAAGTATAAATACATTATATTATCTTAAATAAAAATGAAAACTGTAGCAATACACTAATGTGTTAGTTATTTCTCTGAGTTCTGGGTGTCTGAGTACTTTTTAGGTTTTTCCACACTCATTTGGAGTTTCATTTCCAAATAATTTGCCATAGAACTAAAATATATTTTTTAACCAACTTGCACAGTAAACTAGGAATTGGGCCAAAGGGAACAGAAAATTTAGATTTATATTAGTCAGAAAGTTGATCATTGAACAGGATAGAGTTAGCTCTTGGACAGGAAAGCTATCTACTTGACCATATGGATTTCCACTGGCCTTACGGAGATACTTGTCCTTTGATCTGACATAGGTATATTTGTCCAACTAGCTGGACTTATTTTCTGAAACTAACACCCAGGAATTTTCAACATAGATAAGAATCTGACTAAACATGCAACTGCTTAAATTGGTTTACTGAGATTTTGATGGACTCTGCCCTTGTAGATAATCCTTGGCTACTGAGATGATAATGAAGTTTTAAATCACTTATTTGTGAGACCCTGGACACAGGGCAGGTTTTAACATCTTCTGCTGAGTTTCAATGGCCTCAATAGTTCCAGCGACCTTCCCAGATATTATAAATTTGGAAAGCCAGCAGGAGGAAGTGGCAATAACTAGAATAAAAGTAATAGGTGACATTAATCTATGTTACTATGTGATGGATGTTTCCATGAGCCCTGCACCTGGATTATCTTAACCTGATAGCCATGCTGCATCCAGTGTACTGAGTTATCACCACATTGCATATAAGGAAAATGAAACTCAGAGGGATAAATTTCCCAAGGTTACACAGCTACGAAAGCTGAGTAAGGATCTGATTTTAGAGTCTGTGTAACAACCTGTAACTGACCATTTCCTGAAAAGAGGACGACTACTGAAAAAACCAGGAGTGGAACTCATCTAATTCCAATGAATGATCTACCTGTGAATCTCTGGATAAGTCACAGAATTTACCCAGTGCTCAGTTCCCTCTTCTGTAAAATGAAGATGTCGGATTCCATGTCCTACAAGACCTATCTGAGCTCTCAAATTACATGCCCATAAAATATACTAGATGTGAACTATTAGTAGAGGGAGCTTTAAAATTGCTGTAGGAAGTCCAAGATTTGCCACTAACTTTTTATCATTGGCAGTGGATGAGCCATTAAATCTCTCCGGTTATTTGCCTCACTTCAAAGTTTATTTTTAGTATATATGTCAGTGCTTCACAAAGTGTAACATAGCACATAAATACAAAGTAATATGCCATCACCTCAAAGAAAATTACTTTATAGCATCAGGATTATGGATTCTAGAAACTGCTGAATGGGCTTCTCCCCTTATTACTTAGAACATCTGGTTTGCAATATTTTAAGGCAATGCTTATTTGTAGTAGATTTAAACAAAGAGAAGAGAGGTAAAGAGAGATAGTTTCCAATTTTCCACTTATGCATGAGAAAGGTGGAGTCCAAACAAGACACATAGCCCTATACAGGGGGAGAAGGTATCCCTTACAAATGTATTAAATAAACTTTAGTGAGGAACAGCAGTGATAAATAACCTAATACCTTGGCTCTTTTGCAGTTTGACAAAGTTAATGATTAAAATCTCCTAGGTTTTCCACTACAGTATCCCCAGGGTGTCTATTTACCTTGATTTTATCTCTTTGGGGCCAAGGATAATAGCCTCTTGCTTCTGTGTAGAGATTAATAATTGATTAGTTTATAGTCAGGAATCTTCGTAAAAGGAAACCAGTTACTTTTGGCTACCACCTTTTACATGATCACCTACAGGAGCCAAGAGGTGCTGCAAGACTCCCTGGTAGAAAAATGAAGAAGGTCCTGGTACTACTCCTGCTTGCTGTGGCATTTGGACATGCTTTAGAGAGAGGTAAGATTTATTTGTTGTCACCATTTACAGGAACTTTTACTGGTTTAATTTTATATTACCACTTAAAAATGAAATAAAAGATAAGAAACAGAAGAACTGGTGAATATGTTGGGGAGAGGGGTAAGGACCAGAGAGGCATTAATCAGAGCTCCACTATGCCATGTCATGTTGAATTGGAATAGACAAAAAAATCAAGACAAGCATCTTGTTAAAGAAAGAAAATGGAATTATACAATTTCTCAATTGACCCTCCCTCTTTTTGATAAGCAAGACCTAAAGAGAATGATTTAAAATTAGACATTTGCTAATTGTTACAAGATGATGCAAATAAAGACCGTGATCCATCATTAAGCATTGATTCAGACTTCAAATATTCATTGCCATCAACAGTATAAGATGCCAAGTGAATGATGCGTGATGTCAACTTAGAGATTTCTTTGACCCCTTTAGAGAAATCCTATAATGCAATAATTGAAAATGTACTGTTTTTAAAATACCCGTCACATAAAATTTCTATAGCTATGAAACACAACCACAAATAAGATAATTGAGTTATATTTTTTATTAAAATTATTCTTCAGATGGTGTCTTCATCTTTGGGCAATGTTTCAAAACTTTTTTATATAATACAAACTGAGAAAATGTGAAGTATACAACTTTATGAATTCTACAGCTGGGAAACTTTTCATCATTAGTTTCAATTTATTTTTCTGGCTGATTATTTAATGTTCACAAGGGAAATCTGCATTTACCCTGCTTTGTAAAATTAAGGTTTTCATTTAATGCTGTCAGTTAACAGCCTCACTTAACTCATATACTATTATTCATATTAGTAATATATTTAACCAGTAGAATAAAATGTGTGTTCCCAGAAATTATCAGTTATTTAATGTGACATGAATAACCTTACTCCAGACTTACTATTATTCTTACATTTACTTTTCCTTGATCTTACTGTCATCATTCAAATTATTTTAACTCTTGTCTTACCCATCAATTCTTAAGTAAGCCGTGTGTCCTTAGGTAAGACTACAAAGTCTTTCCAAGACAGTGTAGAGTATAAAAAAGCAACATAAATTGTATCCCTTATAAGACCTCTGAATAGGCTATGTTCCAAGAAATCCTAAAGCCTTATTCTTTTGGCCAAGGCTTTGTTGGGGCAGATATGATCCTGAATAATCCTACTGAAGCAGGTTCAGATCAGGATCTTTAAACATAGATGGTCCAATAATGGCTAGGAATTTGAATTATATGTAGAGGTAATAACCAGAAGCATGAATCACAATTTTAGACTGCTGACTCAATAGGTGTACATTGGCTTCGCCTCAAAGAATGACAGTGTCCTTTGGAGAGGAACAGAGCGTTCTGCATTCTCTATTTCAACATTCTCAGCAGTCCTCAGGTTCTGATGAAACAGATGCTAAAAACCTCCAGTCAGACCCCTTGAAGATCTGAACTTTATTCTTATAACCCATGTGCTATATGCCAGATGATATCTTGAGATATACATAATACACTTAGTAAGCATTAACATTCAATATTTGGGGGCAGTAGTTCTGATCTATCATTTCTCTATTCTCTAATACATGAGCATGACCCAAATACCAAGTCAGTAGTCTACTTAGAAGCTAGCTGTGTTTTCTTCCAGCTGGGAGTTATAAAGTGTATCAATTAAGGGAGTTCTGAGGACTCTTAGGTTCTGAGTAGCCTTGCATTATGGGAGATTGGTTCGGATTGCAGTTTTCTCTGCATGTTATAGTTCTAGAGAGCTGACCACCCACAGCATTTACTTAAGCACCTGTTCCAGAATATATTACATTTGAAACTTATCTTGAAAAGAAGTTTCTGTAGCCAAACATACTTAAGAAATGAGTCATACATTATCCTCCTTGGTGGTTTCACAATGTCTTTGTTGTCCTAAAGGTTATGGGAAAGACTATCAGAAAGAAATTTATCTCAGAGTATCTCAATACATTGACTCTTTTCGGAACTATTCTTTGGAAACCTTGGGTCTGAAATGGATACTGTTACAGCTCAATCTTTACTGGACAGGCTCCAGTTAAGCCAGTTCTCTACTATCAAATAGCATTGGGAATCTGGTTCCCAACCCCTTTGGTATCTCTTGGAGAAAAGAGCTTACCAAATCTGCTAAATCTGGATAGTGTCATAAGAAAATGTCCACTTTTGCTACCCTGTGAGAAGCAAGAAGGCAGCGTTTGCCAGTTGCCTCCAAGTAGCTTCTTCCCCTAGGACTGAAATGGATGAAATACTAATATACAACATATCCTTCCCTCTTCCCTTCCAAAGAAACCAAGTAGCAAAGACTAGTGACAGAGCTACAAAATTATCAAAGTAATTATGCCAGCAGGAAATAAACCACTGCAGTAGATAAGAGTTGTTGACAAGAACAGGCTTTTATTATGAACATTTCCTTTTTTGCTTTAAGCATTTCACTTTCAGTACGCGCACGCGCGCGCACACACACACACACACACACACACACATTTATATATATTTTTTATATATTTATATATTTATATTATATATTACATATTTATATATATAATATATATTTATATATTATATATTATATATTTATATATATTATATATAATATATATAATAAATATATTAAACATTATACTAAACTGCAAGAAGAAAGTTCCCTCTGGGTTGGTGGGTGAGCTACACTTCTTCTCTTCCTTCCCTGTCAAAACAGCCCTACACAAGGGCTGAAGTCATACAGGCAGCTAACATCATCACTGAGAGCAATGTTAACCTCCCTGAAAATCAATAGCAACGTTTCATCTTATTGACATTAGGTGTAATGCCACATATGCAGCCACCATTATGTGTGTAATATAAGGATAAATGTACACACTCTCTAAAAGGCCACCAACTTAATCCACTTAGGGTAGGAGGAAGATGAAGACACTCCTAAAAGGAATTGATGATACCCTTCCCCAATTTTTTGGTCACCTAACTTCTTCATTCTACCCATTGTTTCCTCTCTCTCTCTCTTTAAAATTTTCTCATTCATTCTGATCTGACCACACGTTATCTCACACTCTAAGTCCTTTGTACCCCAGGGCTTTGCATTAGCTCTTCCGTCTTCCTGGAATATTGATTGTCCAGATATTCTCATAGCTCCCTTTCTCACCTTCTTCAGGTGTCTACTCCAAGTCTACTTGCAGAGGGGGCTTCCCTAACCAACCTACCACAAATGACACCTACCACTCTTTTACCTTCTATCCCCTTACTTGGATTATTTTTCTTCTTAGCACTTAGTACCTTACCTTATCACTGGTTGTTCATTTGTTTACTGTAACAAATGTAGAATGTAAGCTATGTGAAATTAAGAACTTTTGTTATTTCCTGTAATTCCTAGTTATGGAACACTAATTGGCATTTAGTAAGTGTTCAATAAATTTTTGTGTAATATTACAAAATTGGGATTTTGTATACTTATGTCTACTATCAGACTCAGGTTCCTTAAAGATTGGTGGCTTTAGAGTTTTCTTTCATATGATACCATACTACCTACTATCCCAGTAGATAGTCCATGTGTCTATGTATGTGTGAGTGTTTGTAGATAGATAGATAGGTACATATATATATTCATATGTATAACAATGGTCACAAACTAACTGGATTTAGCTAATAATAATAACTGCCAGGTATATTCTGCTTCCAAAGGATATAATCATCTTCACCTTACAAATGAGAAAACTGAGGAAGAACAGAGAGGATAAGCAACTTCCCAGGGCAGCAGGGATTCAAATCCATGTGGTCTGCATCCAAAGTCTCTTTCTTAAATCATGATAAAATACAGACTCCTATGGATGTTTTATTTGGTCCTCATGGTTTGGGCCAACAAAATTTCTTTAAGGCTGTCTTTAAAGTCTCATTTGACTTGTCAACATTTTAAAACCTGGTTCCACATAAAAATCTAGATTTCTAGCTTCTCTGGAAGCACAGGAAGGTGTGGTAATAAGGGCCAAATTTTTACATGGCAATGATGAACTGGAGCTGAATTGTGACTCCTCCTTTTGGACTAAACCCCCAGTTCTCACCATTGGGTATTTAATCCTTTCTTCCCTTGGATCAAATGTAAGTTGTGTAGTTCCTAGATCCTATGAGCATTTGTGTTTGCTAACCGGGGTGTCATGATAAAATAGTAACTTGAGGTTTAACACTACCTAAAGAAAAGAATATTAACCAACCGGGTGCGGTGGCTCATGCCTGTGATCCCGGTGCTTTGGGAGCCCAAGGCAGGTGGATCACGAGGTCAGGAGTTTGAGACCAGCCTGACCAACATGGTGAAACCCTGTCTCTAAAAAAAATTCAAAAATTAGCCAGGTGTTGTGGTGTGCACCTATAATCCCAGCTACTTGGGAGGCTGAGGCAGGAGAATCATTTGAACCCAGGAGCCAAGATCACATCACTGCACTCCAGCCTGGGTGACAGAGGGAGACTCTGTCTAAAAACAGAAAAAAATATTAACCAGTGATTTTATCTCTGCATTTAAAATAGGCAAAATAATTAGTTATCAGCCATACCTTTCAATGAAATCACACGTGAATTATTTAAATATGTTTACATTTTACAAATTGTGTTTTTATCCTACAGAAGCAAAACTTACGTAACATTTTTAAATGCAAATAACTGTGATTTTGTTATCTGTTTAAAAATATAATAGTAAGAGCACAGTCATAGAATAACACATTTCAGTCTTCAAATTTTACCACATATCAAAGTAAATTGTTATTTTGATATTTATCAGTTCTGCTGCAAATGTTAGGTAACAATTGGTTTTAAAATGAAATGTATTCATTTGACAAATACATACTACATTTTAAAAAATATAAATAACAAAATACATGGTTGGATTGTTGACTAGGCTAACATTGAAGTGAGTGTTCCTTAATAGCAGCATTCTATTTTCTTTCTTTCTTCTTTTTTTTTTTTTTTTTTTTTTTTTTTTGAGATGGAGTCTCATTGCTCTGTCACCAGGCTGGAGTGCAGTAGTGCAATCTCGGCTCACTGCAACCTCCGCTTCCTGGGTCAACTGATTCTTCCACCTCAGCCTCCCGAGTAGCTGGAACTACAAGTGCACCATCACGCCCGGCTAATTTTTGTATTTTTTAGTAGAGATGGGGTTTCACCATGTTGATTGGGATGGTCTTGATCTCTTGAGCTCGTGATCCACCCACCTTGGCCTCCAAAAGTGCTGGGATTACAGGTGTGAGCCACCGCGCCGGGCCTCTCTTTTCCATCTACATGGTACGGCAAAGTTCATTATTATTTGTTTAAAAGGCTCTCTTTAGCCTTACTAGGACAAATGAAGTGCTATAAAAGCACTTAAAGCAATATATATCACAATGGTTAACACAAAATAGCACTGAGTACTTGATAGTAAAATTTCCCATTTAAATTACAGTTCTCACAAGTGTCTAATAATAAGCCTTCAGTTTCTTACTGGGATTTAAAAAGAAAAATTGGAAAATCATATTTCATTTATAAAAAAAATATTGCTGATACATCACTATAGGAGACAAGCACTATAAAACTCTTTTGGCCATACTAAAAATTAATATACACAAATCTACTCTTTATCATTTTTAAAAGATAAATTACTAATCTTTGAAATGAAATTTTTCCTATCAAGATACTGCAATCTGTTGGACTTAAAATGCATTTAAATGGCTCAGGATAGCTGTTTGACAAAACCACATGTGATGACAGAAACATAAATAATGATACATGTACAATATATCTTTGCCATTAGATTGTATAATTTCAGTTTTCAGTTTATACAGTTATAACTTCAGTAGTCATTGAGATGTGATATTGATAGAAAACAGTGAAAGGAAATCACCCATGTCCAGTGTTTTCTGGTTTAAAAGGTATTGTTTTTTAATTGGCAAATCATAATGATATATATTTATGGGGCACAATGGAGTAGTTTGATATCTATATAATGGGGAATGATAAGATCATCAATGAACTCCTCTACCATCTCATTACTTAACATGCCAAAGAAATGAAATTGTGAAAATATAAAACACCCAACAGAGCTGTTAAAGCCCATGATTCTCCAGAACACAACAGGAAAATAGCAACTTGAGACAATTCCTAGCATCCTGTATGAGCATTTATTTACATCAATGTTATTTAGCATCCATTAATGTTCCTGGTATACAAATAACAGTTCTAACGAACCAAATTAGATTTGAGTGAAAGACTAATAATAGTGAGAGTATCCAAATACTTACTTGAAAAACTTGGTAACAAGATAGTATCTTATGACTTATAAAAATTTCATGAGGGCAAGGATGTGTCTATTTTGGGCTCCATTGTATGTTCAAATTTGATATTGAACCCAATGCCCGGCACAGAGTAGGCCTCAAAAAATATTTGTTGCATGTATGAATGAGTACTATCAACTTTGTAGGCAGAGGTAAGGTGCCTGAAGCAGCAAAGATTTCCTGAAAATAAATCAAACTGGCTTTCAAAAGTTCAAAATTAAACAATACTAACCAGAATGTTTCACAATATAGATAAAAAAAAATGGAACATGCTGTTCCAAAAAGCAAAAAAATCTGTTAATGAAATTTGTAAACACTTAGTACTGTGGGGGGTCACTTGATGTGAAAATGATTTCACCAGAGTCACTGAGATTATTCCAATATTTACTAGGGATATATCAAAGTCCAAATCACCTTCTTTGTCACTAAATGGTACATTTAAAAACAGAGCATATCATTTACAATTCATTTGAGACAGACAGGTTTCAACTATATGACTTGGAGTGAGCTCAACTGGTGCAAGAAAAAAAAAAAGCATACTTAGTAGTAGTATTCCATGGAATGGGGAATCAATTCGTAATAATCACATTGCAAATTAACTTTAGTATTTATTTGCTGTATTTGCAAATTGAGACAATGATTAACATACATTGGCTTAGTCTTGTAAGCTAGATATCTTCTCTTTAGATAAATTTTTAAAATTATTTTATCAGTAGTATATTTTGGGTAGCTCACCTGAAAGATCAAGGTGCAACAGCTTCCTCTACATGTTATTTTTATATTTTAATTCTGAGCTTTCTCAATATCCAACTTGAGCTTCCTCCCTTGCTTCCTGTCATGCCCAAGGATGAATATTCCAGCAAAAATAGTTTCAAAACCATTTTAAGCCTTTTACAGTCCATCTAGTTTCCCACTTCCTTCTCATCAGTTTGCATTCTAACTAAAGTAGTATAGAATGCTCGTGAATTCTAAAGCGCTGTGTGCAAACTCGAATGGTTAATTCAATTCAAACTATTTAATGGGATAATCTGCAGGGCCCATTTACACTACCTTCACATGCACATTCACATTCCCATAATATATGAAAGAAAACTTTACATTTTTTTTTTTTTTTGGTGAAATGAAAAATCAGAACCTGGAAGGTTAGAAGCAAAATATTTCTCAAAATGTTCATCAGAGATACCTCATTTGAATACAGGATTTCACTTTGCATATTATTAAATAATGGTCACAATAGAAGTACCAACAAAAATAATCTCTTCCATTTTATAGGGGGGATTTAAACAAAGCTCCTATTTATTAAAAGGAAAAGGAATTCTTATTAGAGTTATTTTGTGTGTGTCTTAAAACACAGTAAGTAAGCCTTGAAAAAAATTCCTTATAATCTCTATTTTTAAGAGACCAGTTTATAGTCCTCAGCAAGTGATCTTATACATCATGAGGATACATTATACTAAGTTCAAGGATCTTTACAATATATGGTTATTTAAATCTATTTTGGTATTTACAGTGACAAAACAAACTCACCTCTTTAAAATGCTGCTTTCATTTCAGTTACAAAATAGCCACAGTTGGAATAAAGATATCTTACATTGAACTAAAATCTACTGCTATATAACTCCCAGCCATTTTTTCTAGCTCACTTTAATAAACAAAATCTACTTTAGAAGCAAACTAAGACAACTCTTGACATCCTAAGTACAGCTTATCACCACATGACAACAGTTTAGCCTCAATTTTTTTCTCCCTATTCTAGTCTTCGACTCCATAGAATACTATTAACGATTAATGGAAGTTTTCTGCCTTGTTTAAACTTTTGAAGGTGTCACAATAGCCAACCTTGTAAACTAATCAATAAATTTCAGAAAATGTACAAGATCTGAAGGTTCTCACACATAACAGAGGTTTGCTGCATGTGGCCTTTTTGGTTCCACTGACAATTAGCTTAATCAACCCTACTGCCTTGTCCTAGTTGCTAGAATAATATTGGATTCAGGCATGTGGGTTCTTTTCCACTTTCCCTGTGGATTTGAGGGTGTTTGAGTAGGTCTTTTGTTAAAAAGTGCTGCTGAAGAATGTCTTTTTCTCACAATTATCAAATCTGACTTTTCTCACCTCAAAGATATTTTGGAGGGTGTCCATCTAAAATAATACATGCTGTGACTGCTTCCTCCATAGGCAAACTGACATTAAACAGGTGGCATTAATCTGATGACTCCTAAAGAGAATTTTCAACCAAAAAAATACAACCCTTTCAAGTCTATACCCAATCACCACCACTTCCACTGCAAGCCTTCAAATAGAAATTTTCACCCAGGCATATGTTTACACAGTCTTTCATAGAACTGTAACTGTTAGAGACGAGAGGACTCTTTGGGATTAATGCCTGACAGCAGTTACCATCATATCACCTGAGATGACTTTCCCAACATTTAAAGTGAGAAGGCTAAACCGCTAAAAGTTAAAGCCACTTAAAACAGAGAGTAAGGCATTTATATACTTCCTACATTTTTTCTGAAGATATAATATCACAGGAGGGAAATTTCCTAGGCTTATTTGCATAAATGATGAGTCAGATTTGGAGGACACTGACTGACCTTGATATGTCCACCCTATTACATATGTGATGGGCACGCTGAACAAGAGGGTCTCATGATTAGTAAAGAACTCTTCTCCCTCTGCAGGAACTAGCTCTTCCCTATAGTGTGAATGAACTCAAGAGCAGGTCCTGTGATTTTTCTTTTCCCTCTCAAATACCAATCTCATTTCATCATGAGAATGTCTAGTTGTATTTAATAGTCAAAATGTTTTAATGTACTGAAAGTTGAAGCTACTCCCCCATTCAGGCCTGTTTCAGTCCTGTTGCCTGTGGTGGGAGAGGGGAACGCAGATACCTGCCTCTCTTCTTCTTTGCCTATTCTTCTCTCCTCCTTCCTCTGTACCCTCTAGGCTGCTTCTAGCTCCTCCAGGGATAACACAGGGAAAGGAGAAGCTAGTAAGAGAGATAGCAGCAGGAAAAATTCAATACAATGGACAAAAAAAATTCAGTGGGCAGCATGGTGAGCCGAGGTTGTCTCTTCTGGTTATGAAGACTTGCAAAGCTGCTGTTCACTCTTACTGGGTTCTTTGAAGATCTCTTTCCCTCATTATTCCTGGATGTGTTTCATATGCAGCTGGCACCTTAAGACTCTCCTTTGGGCCCGTGATTTTCAAATTGTCTGCCTCCACATTGACAGTCCACTGCCATGCAGATAGCACTTTTTTGGTGGTGAATCTGGGACTTGGGGAAATATATTTAAGACAACTCTTGGCCAGTTCACTCTCCTGCTTGAGCTACGTCAGATCTGTAAGCCACACCATTGCTTCCCACCCAGTCCTCTGCTTTGTTCTCCAGGCCACCTAGCAAGCCCATCACCCTCTAGATTTCTCCAGCCTGAATCAGACACCTGTCTATTACACCCCAAACTCCAAGAGTCCCCTTTCAAGCACTGAGTGGTTTCTTGAAGCCCTTGTCACTATGTGAAAGTGAAAGGGAACGTCCCCCAGACTCACCACACTAACTCTGTCCAAAATAGTCTTTGCCTGATTTCCACCTTGTCCCCAGTTGAATTCCTAGCCTTCCCTTAGACAGCGGGAGGTGATTAACAGAGCACGGGTGGCAGCACTAACTCTTGTGGACTTCCTTTAAAGTCCTGCATTAGTGGTGCTGCCCCCTCACCTTGGAATGGAGACACTCTCTACTTGTTTGTTGTTCTTTTTCCTTTTCAGGCCTTAGGTGAAACTGAGACAATAAAAGAAGGAAGGGAGGAAGAGGGTGGGAAGGAGGGAGGAAAAGAGAAAAATTCTCATTTTGGCATCATTATAAAGGTAGGACCTAAGAGTTGCCACATCAGTAGCTTCTGACTCACTAGTTGACATGTATCATTTGACTCGCCTACTTTCAGTATTAGTTTACTCTCTCCTTTTGTTCTGCTGGTGACTAAAATATAACAGAATGCCATAAAATTGTGGCCTGTTGTGAGAAAAGAGCTAGAAAGCCACTCAAAATATGAAATTGTATATAAACATTGAGAAAATGCTACTTTCACCATAGACCACATGGAAGATCACTTTATACATGCAAATGTAACATAATATTGATCAAAAGGGGAAACATACAATTTTTTTCTGTTTCTGCCTCCTTAGGCCGAGATTATGAAAAGGATAAAGTCTGCAAGGAATTCTCTGATCTGGGAAAGGAGGACTTCACATCTTTGTAAGTGTGCCATAGCCACTCACTCTCTTGGTGATTTGATCTTGAACAAAACTGAGTGTTAGGAACTGACTCAGCATGGAGGCGAATCCTTAATCCTTGCCAAAATTAAGAGAACAGAACCCCGGGGCCAATGTACGCCCAGGAGTACAAGCAAATGAAGGACATCCAGAGATTCCAGTTGACCTCTGGTTACTACAGTCTAAGGACTTGTCACCAGTAAGTTTATGAATAAGTTCAAAGAGAATACATACAGCATAGCTTTCTCAGGTCAATTAAAATGCAACAATACATCCTAGGAATCTAGCAAACCAAGGCAATGAGGTACAGAGCAAGTACATTTGGGGAAGCTCAAGAAGGACCACACCAGACTGGTTTGACAGAAACCCTAAGATTCAACATCCACTGCTTTCCAAGATAAATTTGCCTACAGCAAAAGCTGCTTTTTAAATTAAATCTCATTTTTTGTATTAGCCAAATAAAGTAAATGTGTACAATATTCATTGAAACACTGAACTTGTTTTAATGTGCATATTTATACTTTAATGTGCCAAAATGTAAAAAGAAAGTTTCAGTTCTGGCTGGGCATGGTGGCCTGTAATCCCAGCACTTTGAGAGGCCAAGGAGGGCAGATCACAGGTCAGGTGTTCAAGACCAGCCTGGCCAACATGGCGAAACTTTACCTCTACTAAAAATGCAAAAATTATCTAGACATGGTGACGGGCATGTGTAGTCCCAGATACTCGGGATGCTGAGGCAGGAGAATCGCTTGAACCTGGGAGGCAGAGGTTACAGTGAGCCAATATTGCGCCACTGCACTCCAGCCTAGCCAACACAGCAAGGACTCCATCTCAAAAAAAAAATCCATTCTAATTGATATATTGTCTTATTTTCCCCTCAGGTCACTAGTTCTGTACAGTAGAAAATTTCCCAGTGGCACCTTTGAACAAATCACCAAGCTTGTGGAGGAAGTTATCTCCTTGACTGAAACCTGCTGTGCTGAAGGGGCTGACCCTGACTGCTATGACACCAGGGTAGGTTTCTGTGGCTGGCCATCTCTGTGGCAGCCCAGAGAAGGAAACCAAAATAGCCCTTTATGCTATGTGTTGAGAAAATTTTAGACAGCAACTCCACTTACTCTAGTTTGGGGGAAATATGAAGCCTAATATCTTTAGAGCCCAATTTATTCTAACATAATGAGTCAATATTACCCATTATTCCTACAAGGTTCAAATGAGAAAACTGGGTCATAGAGTAATTTAGTGATTTATTAACTATACATTGCTAGCAAGAAGCAGTTAGAGGATATAAATCCAGATATAACTCTAAAACCTAAGATTTTATCACCATATTGATCGCCTCAAATATCAGCTCACGGACATTATTCTAAGTAAAGTAACTGAGGAATGAAAACCCAAATACCATATGTTCTCACTTATAACTGGGAGCTAAGCAATGAGGATGCAAAGGCATAAGAATGAAGCAATGGACTGTGGGGACTTAGGGGGAAGGGTGAAGAGGCAAGGGATAAAAACTACACATTGGGTACAGTGTGCCCTGCTCAGATGATGGGTGCACAAAATCTATCTCAGAAATCACATCTAAAGAACTTAGCCATGTTACCAAAAACAAAATAGCTTTCTTCCCCCAAAACTATTGAAATTAAATATACCTATACATTAAATATACACATGAAATTATATATATATAATTATATATATATATTTATTTTTATATATATAGATGTATAACAGTTCATGAACCTCTTGAAATAAACCTAAAATATCATTTATAGCTTAAAAACCTAACCATAGCTTTATCCTCTCTTATCATCATGCCAGGACTGGTACCAACTGCTCCAGAATAATTTCACATTGGTTTCAAATTGAGGAGGAGGATTCAAAAGTTGCCCTGTATGCACATAACTAAATTCTAGGTTTTCTCCCCGATAGCACTTATGGAGAAATTAAAATGCTGAAGTTAGAGTGTTCTAACCATAGCTGAAAAGGGTGAAATCTATGGAGTTTCAGCAATTTATTAATGCAGTTATCAGGCCTGATGCAAATGACATTTAGATGCATTTTGATAAAAGCCTTTACAGACAGATTCATTTCACTGTTCAAGCCTTCAGCAGATATCCTATAGAAACAACGCTCCAAAGATCTCATTAGAATAGATTCTACACAATGAATATTCTTACCCATTAATTGTTTTATCTGTTCTGTCCCTTATCCAGTTTTTCAAAATTTTGTAATCCTTTTCTTCCACTGGCAAGTTCATAGATTTTTTTTTATTTCATCCTGAACTTCTGTACCACCTGAAACTATGAAAGCATCAAGCTATCAACCATGGTCAACATATCAATCACATTTTTATTTTATTTCCCATTTTGCTAATACATCCCTTGACCAGAGAAATAACCTGTCTCTATAATCCTGGAGCATAAGAGAACAGATATAGCTTTGATATTTTTTGCACATTTCTTTCTCCTGATCAAAACATTTTGAAAAGTGTTTTGATATTTTGTCAACCTTTTTTTTTTTTACTTGAAAGAAGATAAATTTAAAAAGGCAAAGAAAAAGTGGGGGGGGGGAGGTTGCCAGAGAAATTAATGGAAAGGAAAAAGATGAACTGAAAAGAGAGATAAGAGAAAAAAAGAAAGAATCTAATTTTTAACTTCTCCAAATCTGATGAAAGGATGATACGGGAGAGGGTGAGAAGTCAGTTTATATAACTAATATATCACATTGCCATCCTTCACTGGTAGAAAAGACTTTTAGAAACTTTACCATAAAAAGATGACTAACTTATAAATTAAGAATGTCAAAGTACTTTTTCCCATATAAATCCCAAGGTAATTTTTTCCATGATGACTATTTCTAATCTTTTTTTCTCTATGCTATTTCTACTCTAGATTTTAATTACAAATATCAAAGTGTTTCTAAAAAGAACATTCTGATGCTACAATTGCCTTGATGGTGTTTAGTCTGCTCACAGGTATCAGTGTATCATTGTTGAAGCAGTAAATGAAGGTGCATCAGTGGTTTTCAACCTACACTGCACTTTTACATAAATCTTGGCGCTTTGGGAAACACAGAGTTTCAGGCCCTATCTTTCACCTACTGAAACATAATTCCTGCGTTGTGCAACCAAAGCATTTCTTATTTTATGTATAAGTAATTATGATGCAAAAGCAGGTTCAAGAATCGTTAGGTAAGAGAATGTAAATAATGTAGAATGAGACATCAGTCACCACCTGCGGAGTCTGACCTGCAGACCCTGACTTAACCTCGGATGAATGAATGCACTCTCACACCATTACAGCATTTCAAGTGGGCTAGGGATGGCTGTTGACTGCTTTCAGAGGGCAAAATGCAACTAATCGACCCAGACTCCCTGTACATCCACACCTTTATTCCCTAAGATTTTACAACAGAGGTTCTAAGTTAACACACTTGTGGATAATTAACATGGTTAAAAGCTTAGTTATATGAATGATAAAAGCTTTAGGTTCTGGGGCCTAGAGCAAACACTATTAACAGGTAATTCCCCTTTAATCTCCCCGTGAGTGGGCCATCCAGCACGAAGTTCATGTGAGTAAACAGAGACAAAGAAATGTGGGGTAAACAGACTTCAACTGGGAAAAGAATCTTATTGCCCTATCTTCTCCCTAACTTAAGGGACCTGCCACGTTTGGCCTGCCCCAGTAAAACCTTTCAGCCTTCCAAAAGGTTTGAGACTAATCTATTACTCTTCCCAATGTATCTTTAATATTTTGCCAGCCACCCCAACAGAAGATTAAAAGAGTCAGCAATCAAGAGTCTGCTCATTTCATAAAGAGAGGGGAGGAGAGCTCATTTCATAAACAGAGGGAGGTCCTCCTCACTCTTAATGGGGCATTTGCAGCAGAAAGCAGGTGGGAGATGATTACAGAATCACCAGGGGAAGTTTCTCAAATGACCCTCTCATCCTCAGAGATTTAATATCCCCATGGAGGAACACTGGGCTGGAGAATGCAGTCCTAATGGCTCTCATCAGATAAACACTGTCCATTTATTATTTAAAGTTCTATTTTTGTTCTACTCTGAGGAGTCATTTATTAACATAAATAAGATTCTATACTTACCGATAATCATACAACTTTTCATGTTGAAAAATCACCTCATGGCGCCCTTGGCATGAATACACAGTTACAAATGAGAATTTTCTAATTATAGACTAAGATATTATATTGAATGGAGATCGAAGAGCCTGGAAATTTACATACATAGATGAGTTTCCTATTTTCTTCTCTTCCAGACCTCAGCACTGTCTGCCAAGTCCTGTGAAAGAAACTCTCCATTCCCAGTTCACCCAGGCACTGCCGAGTGCTGCACCAAAGAAGGACTGGAACGGAAGCTCTGCATGGCGGTTCTGAAGCACCCGCCACAAGAATTCCCTACCTATGTGGAACCCACAAATGATGAAATCTGTGAGGCATTCAGGAAAGATCCAAAGGAATTTGCTAATCAGTGAGTGTTTTCATCATAAATAGAACTTTAGGGCCTAAGATATCAGAAATGACTCTAATCTAACCCCCTACTCTGTGCAAACACTTCCTCTACAGCAACCTGAATAAATTCTGAGAACTTGACTCTCATCCAAGACAGCCCAGCTTCCGTTTGGTGCTGAGTTTTGTGTATGTCTTTCTCAGAGATGAAATCAGTTTTCCCAAACTCTTAACAACCCTAATGCTATTATTTGAATCAGAATCATTTGAGTCCCCTGTCCACATGATATATTTTCAAATATTTGACAGCCCCTGTGGTGATTTCTCTGATGCTAAAGATCATTGCATATGTCATATGATAGAAGAATTTTATTGCTATACACATTTTAAGTAATTTCTAGTAAACCATAAAAACTGAACAGCTTTTCTCTTCACTCCTATACATCCCAGAAACATGACATATATATGTGAATATGAGCATCTACTACATCAAGTAAACATGCAACCTTGATATTTTCATTGTTTAACATGCAGAAGAGGCCAGATTACACACTGATTCTTTATGTTAGTCTGGAGGATCACAAAAATGAACAAAAATGGGGGGAAATACATTTATTAAATTAAGAAATATATATATATATATTCAAAAATCAAAAGAAATGTCATTCGAAGTGGTCACAAATTGTAAAAATGAGTAGGATTGCTAATTCCTGTCAATTATCAAAGAGGATTTTGCTGAGAATTTCAGTCCCTTTTAGATTCATAAGGACATCTATTCCCAAAAATAAAAATTATTTTCAGAAAATAAGTAATGTATATATAACAATTATCTAAAGTAAACTGAGATACATAAGGAAAAGCAAATCTAGTAATTACATTTATTTCAATTAATTCAATCAGCAGCTTAATTAACAAGCTGCTAAAATGGGTGATGCACCTGTCTAGACATGAAGTGAACAAAGGAACAAATGGCCCTTCCTCTCAAGCAAAAAACACAGAAATTTAGAAGTATTTTTTTAATGAATATATTAATAGTGATCAGTATTATAACATTTTCTCTAAATTTTTAGTGTTTTCAGATATTAAACTATAAATGTAACATACATCCTTTCTCCATCAACATACTTACTAAAAGGTAGGTTTTGGGGGCCGAGCATGGCGGCTCACACCTGTAATCCCAGCACTTTGGGAGGCTTATGTGGATCACCTGAACCCAGGAGTTCAAGGCCAATTTAGGCCAATTAGTGAGACCTAATTTCTATAAGAAATTTAAAAATTAGATGAACATGGTGGCATATACCTGTAATTCCAGCTACTCAGGAAACTGAAGCAGAAGGATCACTTGAGCCCAGGAGGTTGAGACTGCCACAAGCTATGATTGTGCCAATGTATTCCAGCCTGGGTGACAGGACAAGATACTGGCTCAAAAAAGAAAAGCAAGTTTTGTTTATTCACAAATTTTTTGACTAATTCTATTTTTTCCTCCACAGCTTTATGTGGGAATATTCCACTAATTATGGACAAGCTCCTCTGTCACTTTTAGTCAGTTACACCAAGAGTTATCTCTCTATGGTAGGGTCCTGCTGTATCTCTGCAAACCCAACTGCATGCTTTTTGAACGAGGTATGTCCCATTTTACTTATTACATGTTTATGGTTTTTTCTTCTAATAGCATTCCTCTTAGACAATGGTAGAAATTGAGATTTTGAAATCAGTAAAAGTTTCTAAAATGCCTCCCTTGCATCTTGTTTACTGGAAAATAAATGTAATACCTCTGGAAAGAAATACCAATAAGTTCCTTTTATCAGTGTTCAGTTTCCTCTTCATAAAAAAAACTCATGAAATAGTCCGTATTTTTGTCATTTACATGGTTTTTAATGAACCTTGACCATCTAATGGATTCTTTCACTTGTTTTCTAGAGACTCCAGATTAAACATTTATCACTTCTCACCACTATGTCAAATAGAGTCTGTTCACAATATGCTGCTTATGGGGAGAAGAAATCAAGGCTCAGGTAAACATTAAGCATCATCCTCGTATTTAGAAGTTTGGTTCTGCATTATCTATCTACAATATTATGGTTCTTTAAGAAGATGTCTGCATTGGAAGATATAAAATAGAGTTTTATGCTTCAATAATCTTTAAAAACATGGCCAAATTCTTGTTTTCTTCTCTCTATTCAGATTATGAAGAATAAGGAACAAGGTTATGTCATAAACCATGAGAGTTGCTTTTAATCAAGCTTTTCCATATAGTTGACCACTAGAAAATATTTTTTCAGTGTTCATATTGGCATATGTTACAAACAAAAACAGCTAAAAACAAAACAACAGGGGTAGAGCTGTTGTTTATTACCTATTATTTGCCTTGCCCAATTTTTCTTGGGATAAGACATCTGAATTCTTATTTATTGTATGAAGACTTGTGCTATACAGTATGTATCTCTTGCCCTTCATTAATTTATTCTCACTAGTTATCTGCCTTTGTATTAATCTGTTTTTATGCTGTTGATAAAGATACAACCAAGACTGGGCAATTTACACAAGAAAGAGGTTTCACTGGACTAAGAGTTCTATGTGGATGGGGAGGCCTCACAATCATGGTAGAAGGCAAAGAGGAGCAATCACATCTTACATAGATGGGTAGGCAAAGAGAGAGCTTCTGCAGAGAAACTTCTGTTTTTAAAACCATCAGATCTTGTGAGACTAATTCACTATCACAAGAATAGTGCAGGAAAGACCCACCCCATAATTCAATCACCTCCCACTGGGTTCCTCCCACAACATGTGGAAATTGTGGGAGTTACAATTCAGGATGAGATTTGTGTGGGGACACAACCAAACCATATCATTCCACCTCTGGCCCCTGTGAAATCTCATGTCCTCACATTTCAAAGTCAATTATACCTTCCCAACAATCCCCCAAAGTCTTAACTCACTTCAGCATTAACTAAAAAGTCCACAGTTTACTGTCTTCATTTAAAACAAGGCAAGTCCCTCTGCCTTTGATCCTTTAAAATCAAAAGCAAGCTAGTTACTTCCTAGATAGAATGGGCGGAAAGGCATTGGGTAAACGCTGCCATTACATATGAGGGAAATTGGCCAAAACAAAGGGGCTACAGGCCCCATACAACTTTAAAATCCACTGGGGCAGTCAAATCTTAAAGCTCCAAAATGGTCTGCTTTGACTCTATGTCTCATATCCACGTCACACTGATATAAGAGGTGGATTCTCATGGTCTTGGGCAGCTCTACCCCTGTTGCTTAGCAAGGTACTCTTTCACAGCCTGGTGTTAAGCATCTGTGGCTTTTCTAGGAGCATAGTGCAAGCTGTCAGTAGATCTAGCATTCTGGAGTCTGGAGAATGGTAGCCCTCTTCTCACAGCTTCACTAGCCAGTGGCCCAGTACCACTCTATTTTGGGGCTCCAACCCCACATTTCTCTGTGGCACTACCCTACCAGAGGTTCTCAATGAGATCCCTGCCACTGCAGCAAACTTCTGCCTGGACATCCAAGTGTTTCCATACATCCTCTGAAATCTAAGCAGAAGTTCCCAAACCCCAATTCTTGACTTCTATGCACCCACTCAACACCATGTTGAAGTTGCCAAGGCTTGAGGCCTGCACCCCCTGAAGCCATGGCCTGAGCTCTACATTGGTCCTTTTAGCCATGGCTGGAGCAGCTGCAATGCAGGGCACCAAATCCCTAGGCTGCACACAGTACAAGGACCCTGGGCCTAGTCCATGAAACAACTTTTTCCTCCTAGTCCTCCAGGCCAGTGATGAGATGGGCTGATGTGAAGACCTCCTACATGCCTTGGATACATTTTTCCCCACTGTCTTGGGGATTAACATTCAGCTCCTTTTTACTAATGCAAATTTCTGTAGCAGTCAGCTTGAATTTTTCCTCAGAAGATGGGCTTTTCTTTTCTATTGCATTGTCTGGCTGTGAATTTTCTAAACTTTTATGCTCTGCTTCCCTATGAAACTGAATGTCTTTAACAGCAACCAAGTCATCTCTTAAATGCTTTGCTACTTAGAAATTTATCCTCCCAGAATGCTTTACTGCTTAGAAATTTATCCTGCCAGATACTCTAAATCATTTTCCTCGAGTTCAAAGTTCCACAAATCTCTAGGCCAGGGGCAAAATGTCACCAGTCTCTTTGCTAATACAAAACAAGAACCACCTTTGCTCCAGTTTCCAACAAGTTCCTCGTTTCCAACTGAGACCACCTCTGCCTGGACCTTATTGTCCAAATGCTATCAGCATTTTAGGCAAAACCATTCAACACGTCTCTAGAAAGTTTCAAACTTTCCCACATTTTCCTGTCTTCTTCTAAGCCCTCCAAACTGTTACAACCTCTGCCTGTTACCCAATTCCAAAGTTACTTCCACATTTCTGGGTATCTTCTCAGCAGCCCCCATTCCTGGTACCAATTTACTGTATTACTCTGTTTTCATGCTGCTGATAAAGACATTCCTGAGACTGGGCAATTTACCAAAGAAAGAGGTTTAATTGGCCTTACAGTTCCACATGTCTGGGGAGGCCTCACAATCATGGTGGAAGGCAAGGAGGAACAAATCACATCTTATATGGATGGCAGCTGGCAAAGAGAGAGCTTGTGCAGAGAAACTCCTGCTTTTAAAACCATCAGATCTTGTAAGACTCATTCACTATCATGAGAACAATTCAGGAAAGACCCATCCCCATAAATCAATCACCTCCCACCAGGTTTCTCCCACAACATGTGGGAATTGTGGGAGCTAAAATTCAAGCTGAGATTTGTGTGAGGACATAGCCAAACCACCTCAACCTTATATTTGCAAACTTCCCTTTGATTTTTGTATTACTACTGTTAACCTATATTTTAATTTTGGTAGTTTCTAGGTTGCATGTCTCTCATACCTTTTCAAACATCTATATTTACCAACTTTTCTTCCCTCAGTACTTACAGTCACTTTAATTCCTTCTAATATATCCTGCAAGCTTTCTTCCTCTAACAGTAATGAAATGACTTTTTGCCAGCAATGAATAATAATAAGCTTCTGTAATGGAAATAGAAACTACCTAAGTTTTTTAAATATAACATTCCCTCAGAATTACTTGAATACTCAATGACAGTTTCTTTAGTTCTTTCTATAGCTTTCTTTTTACATAGAGATAGTGTATTTGGTGGGTAAAGCAGAAGAATTTATTATATAAAGCCAGCATATATAATACTGTCTAGAAATGTACTTCAAGGAAATGGCATTTGCTATGAACAAATATTTAGCCATAAATGTTGGCTACCACTTTTTAAAATTAAAAAATTAAAATGTTGCTACCACTTTTTAAAATTAAAAAATTAGAGTTTTTTCTAAGTGTTTCAAGTTAATTATGACATATACATATTATTTTTTAAGGCTACATAATATTCCACTGTGTGTGTGTGTGTGTGTGTGTGCATGTGTATACCATATTTTCCTTATTCATCTGCTGATGGACAAATGGATTGCTTCTGCCTCTTGGTTATTACATTACATTGTTAAAATTATATAATAAAGGAATATTTAATGAAAACTATAAAACATTACTAAAAGAAATTTTACAAGATTCAAATAAACAGATATACAGCACATTCTTGTGGTTTAGAAGACCTAACACTGTTTAAATGAGAGCAATCTAGAGACTTGATGCAATCTCTATCAAAATCCTACTGGCATTTGTTTCAGAAATAGAAAAAACATATTCTAAAATACTCAAGAGATCCCAAGTAGCCAAAATAATCTTGAAAAAGAGTAAAATTGGAGGTCTAACACTTTTGATTTTAAAACATACTACAAAGCAACAGTAATTATGACAGTGCAGACTATAAACTTTTGGATATATGGCCAAATGATTTTCAACAAGGGTGCCAAGATTAAACCATGAGATTAAAAGATAGTCACCTCAACAAGTGATCCTGGCAAACCACATATCTACATGCAAAAGAATGAGGTTGGAACTTTATATAATCTATACAAATTAATTCAAAAATTAATTGAAGACCAAATGTTAATACCTAAAACTATAAAACTCCTAGAAGGAAACATAGGAGAAAAGCCATCAGGATATTGGATTTGGCAATGATTTCTTGAATATGACACCAAAGTACAGGCAAGAAAAGCATAAATAAACAACTGAAACTGCAACAAACTTTAAAACCTCTGGCTAGGTGTGGTGGCTCAAGCCTGTAATCCTAGATCTTAGGGAGGAAGAGGAGGGAGGGTATCTTGAGCCCAGGAGTTCAAGACCTGACTGGGCAATATAGTAAAGCCTCATTTTCCACAGAAAGGAAAAAACAAACAAACAAAATACTTCTACATATCAAATGACACAATTAACAGACTAAAAAGGCAACCTACAGCATAGGAGAAAATATTGCAAATCATATATCAGATAAGGGGTTAATATTCAGAATATATAAGGAACTTCTATAATTCAACAACAATAAAAACCAAGTAACTTAATTAAAATAGGGTTAAAAGACTTGAATAAACAGTTATTGAAATAAAATACACTAATGGCCAATAAACATGAAAAGATGCTCAAAGTCACTAACCTTAAGAGATATGTAAATCAAGTCTACTGCCATATCAGTCTGAACATGCCCAATCTCATCTGATCTCAGAAGCTAAGCAGAGTCAGGCCTGGTTAGTATAATACTTGTATGGGAGAAATGCAAACCAAAACCACAGTGAGGTATCCCATTAGGATAATCACTATCAAAAGAACAGAAACTAGCAAATGTTAGCAAAGAGGCATAGAAATTGGAATGCTTGTACACTGTTGGTAGGAATGTAAAATGGTGCAATCATGGAAAATGGTATGGAAGTCCTTTAAAACATTAAAAATAGAAATAACATGCAATCCATCAGTTCTACTTTTAGGTATATATTTTAAAAATTTAAAGCAGTATCTCGAAGAGATTTGCACTTCCATGTTCATTGCAGAATTATTCACAATAACCAAGAGGTGGAAGCAACCCATATGTCCATCAACAGATGAATGGATAAAGACAATGTGGTATATACATACAATGGAATACTATGTAGCCTGAAAAAAAAAATCTTGTCACATGCTACAAGGATGAACCTTGAGGACTTTCATTATGCTAAGTGAAATAAGCCAGTCTCAAAAGGCCAAATACTATATAATCCCACTCATATGAAATTTTTAAAGTAATCAAAATCACAAAGACAAAAAACAGAAAGGTGGTTGCCAAGGGATGGGAGGGCGAGGGAGGGGAAGTGGGGAGCAAATCAGTGTTTAATGAGTATAGAGTTTTAGTTTTGCACAAGAAAAATTTCTAGAGATCTGTTGCAAAGCAATGTAAATATACTTAAATACTAAACTGTACACCTTAAACATGGTTAAGATAGTAAATTTAATGTCATTTTCATTACAATTTTTAAAAATAATATTTAATCATATTCATGACATATTAGGAATATTAATATTAAAAAAACTAATGATACTCCTGGTATATTAAGAAGGCAAATATGAGAATAGTATAGCATACCATTCACATATAAAATACTTAAAGGTTACATGCCTAAAATGTGAACATTTATTAACTCCATGGTAAAGCTAAAAGGTCTTTTAATTCTTCTTTTGTCTATAGTTTCTAATAAAATTTATAAAAAATACTTTTTACAATTTATGAGAGGCCACAAAAAAATACAACGTTGGCCTTATGAATAGAGAGAGACATTTGTGATTCCTTCGCTAATGCTTTATATCTAACATTTTAAAGGTGTGCTTTAACTATATAGAACTTGCAAGAAGAGAAGCTGCATTTGAGTACTGAACATTTGAAAAGATTCATTAGGGATCTTTCAATCTTGAGTCTTTGGCTTTGGTACATAAGATCTATCGCATGGCACATGGGCTCCCATGCAGCTCTTGAGGCCAAAGAGTTGAAACTGTGATATTATTTCTCCCAATAGTATGTTCATCTTGAAACCAAGAAAACTGAGAATGTTGATAAGCTAACAAATTTATTTTTAACTGTTTAGCAATCTCATAAAGTTAGCCCAAAAAGTGCCTACTGCTGATCTGGAGGATGTTTTGCCAGTAGCTGAAGATATTACTAATGTCCTCTCCAAATGCTGTGAGTCTACCTCTGATGATTGCATGGCCAAAGAGGTAAGACAATCTTTCTTATCATTATTACCATGTACCAGGTATTGAATGCCAAGTGCTGAGTGGCAGGCACTCTTCTAAGCCCTAGTTCATGTGCATTATCCTCATGGATGCCACATGTATTCTGTGAGACATAAATAATTCTTAGCTCCACTGTACAAATGAGGAAACAGAAGATTAGCAAGGGTCCATAGTTTGAGACCATGCAAGTAGTAAGTGGCAAAGTCCATAAGCAAGAATGAGATTATTTGATTCCCAAGACCTTACACTACATGCACTGTATGGTATTCATCACCACATGTGGTCGTTTAAATTTAATTTTAAAATTAAACATAGTTATAATTGAATATGATTTAAAATTCAGTTCTTCAGTTACACTAACCACATTTCAAATGCACAGTAGCATTGAACAGTGCAAATACAGATCATTTTTATTATTGCATAAAGTTCCATTAGGCAGCACTTCAACCATTATGCTAGTAGAAGCTACTACTGTTTTTATTATACTTTTTATAATTTGATGCCCATCTCTAATTTTTTTTTTACCATTTTTTGTTTTCATAATCCTTTAAAACTATGTGAATAATTGCTTTAGCTGAAGGTCAGTCTCCAAGGTCTTGTCAATCTCTGTAGTAATAGATACATTGCATTGCCTTGTCCTTTTCCATTAAAAATGCATGTCTGTGTTAATAAATGTTTTTCTATAAGGATTTGTAATGGCAAAATATGAGTCTGTTGCATATATCTGTGTCATATATTACATCGGTAATACATGACACAGCATATTTTATTTTACTATCCTCTATTGTTGTATTTACGTTGTGTTGGTTTTTAATATTTTAAGCAATGATGCACTTAATAGCCTTAGTTGTCCTTTTATCCATAATTATTTTCTGACCATAATTTTTTGAAAATAGAATTGTACATTTTTAAGACTTTTAGTACATATTGACAAATTGCCTTTCCAAATATTTTACCAATTTTCTGAGAGTATTCACGCTGACTTTCATAAATATGATGCCAAAGCCTATGTAATTTTTATTTTTAATTAGACTATCAGAAAACTGACAATGCACAAACCATTTGTTTTGTAGCTGCCTTTACACACAGTAAAAATCTGTGAACATTTATCCACAAAGAATTCTAAGTTTGAAGACTGTTGTCAAGAAAAAACACCCATGGATGTTTTTGTGTGCATTTACTTCATGCCAGCTGCCCAACCCGCTGAGCTTCCAGATGTGGAGTTGCCAACAAACAAAGATGTGTGTGATTCAGGAAACACCAAAGCTCTGGATAAGTAAGTAGTGGTCATGTGAAAATGCGTTCCCATTTTAAGTTCTCTGGACAAAAGGTGGGGGCCAGCCAGATGGAGGGAAGGCTTGCTGTCATCCATTTCAAACAGAGGCAAAGTACGATTTTTATGCTTTTCACGGACTTAAAGTATCTGTTAATCGATTGTAAATAACTAGAATTTTTAAAACATCACAATTCATTGAGTTTGACAGAAAGATTTTGGATAGCGAGAAAGAAGCTTAGAGTTCTAATTCTGTCTTCTTTGATTCCTGTGTGCATGGCCAAAAGAAGTGACTTGACATTTTTGAACTTCAGCCTATCATTAATTAATTTGAAAATGTTAATACTTGCCTTACTCAGCACACAGATTGCTAATGAGAAATACATGTAGGAATGTAAGTGAAAGTAAATGTGAAAACATGTCTTTATATACAATGCTGAACACATGTAAAATATATCATACAACCAGAAATGTTTATCATATTATTTACTAATTTTATCATAATACTTCTGGTTTAAAGTCACAAATTAAAAGCCTAAAATATACTAAACTTTTGGACAATAAGGATTTGATGCAAATAAAAGAGACGGCAAAAACAGAATATTTTTTCTTAGCAATTATCAATATTCATTTTCATTAAATTGAAAAAGAGATTAAACCAAAGAAATGGTAAGTTTTTATCTTGTTTCATCCAACTAAAAAAAGAAATAAAATAAATATACCATGGGTTGAATAGATGTGTATGCATACTCATGGCATAAAAATATTTCAGTAATAGGCCAGGCGCAATGGGTCACGCCGATAATCCCAGCACTTTGGGAGGCTGAGGCAGGTGGATCACGAGGTCAAGAGATCGAGACTATCCTGGCCAACATGGTGAAACCCCGTCTCTACTAAAAATACAAAAATTAGCTGGGCATGGTGGCGCATGCCTGTAGTCCCAGCTACTCGGGAGGCTGAGACAGGAGAATTGCTTAAACCCAAGAGGCAGAGGTTGCGGTGAGCCAAGATCATGCCATTGCACTCCAGCCTGTGTAACAAGAGTGAAACTCTGTCTCGAAAAAAAAAAAAAAAAATTCACATATAGTTTGAAGCAGCAATTAGCAATATCAGATGGCAGAAATTAGATAGGACTGAAACTTTAATTTACATTTTAATAAATGTTTGTTGTTTTTATAAGTGCATAGACGGCAGTGGGATAAGACATAATGAAGGAATTTACACAAACCTATTTTCACAGAAAAGCCTTTTAAAGTACCCACATAATGCTTTATATGGGGTCAAAAATAAGATAGTTCCATATGCATTTGATAGATATGTTTATATATAATATAAATATATATTACACACAAAGCTTTAATTCAGTATTGACTGTCACAATAGCAAGTATTAATAACTTGTATCTCAATGAAAGTATTTTATAATTCAAAACATGTTAATTTAGAGTCAGTCTGAGCTAAATCTCTTCCTTTAATTAAGATGCAGAAACCACGCTCTGCCTTTATGATAGATGTTTCACATTTCAAAATGTAGGCCAGATGCGGTCGCTCATGCCTATAATCCCAGCACTTTGAAAGGCTGAGGCAAGCAGATCACTTGAGGTCAGAAGTTCCAGACCACCCTGGCCAACATGGTAAAACCCCAACTCTACTAAAGATATGAAAATTAGCTGGGCATGGTGGCGGGCACCTGTAATCCCAGCTACTCAGGAGGCTCAGGCATGAGAATCGCTTGAACTCAGGAGGAAGAGATTGCAGTGAGCCAAGGTGGAGCCACTACACTTCAACCTGAGTGACAGAGTGAGACTCCATCACAAACAAAAGAAGTAAATATCTCCTTTTCTCCCTCATGCTAGGTATATATTTGAACTAAGCAGAAGGACTCATCTTCCAGAAGTATTCCTCAGTAAAGTACTTGACCCAACCCTAAAAAGACTTGGTGAATGCTGTGATGTTGAAGACTCAACTGCCTGTTTTAATGTTAAGGTATATTTGCTAGATTTTCTTTATTAAGCACGTACATCAAGGGTTGGCAAATTATAGATCATGGGCCAAAACTTGCTCACTGCCTACTTCAGTATGGCCTACAAACCAAAAATAGAAAAATGGTTTTACAGTTTTACATTGTTGGGGGGAAAAATAAATAGAACATCAGTATCTCATGACCCATGAAAATTATACAAAATTGAAACTTCAGTGTTTATACATTAACTTCCACTGGGACACAGTCATCCTCATTGTTTCTGCAAAGCTTACAACTGCTTCTGTACAGAATTGAGTAGTTTCAACAAAGACCATATATGCCCTGCAAACCCTAAAATATTTATTATCCAGCCTTCTGTAGAAGATAGTTGCCAATGCTTAATGTAGGCAACATTTTGATTTGACGGCCTGATGGGACAATGTTTCAAGACAGATAATTTTGTTATGCAATTATCATTTTCTTACAGGGCCCTCTACTAAAGAAGGAACTAGCTTCTTTCATTGACAAGGGACAAGAACTATGTGCAGATTACTCAGAAAATACATTTACTGAGTACAAGAAAAAGTAAGAAACTTGTTCTGGCTGTATTCTCCAAATTTATCAATAATATTTTCTTAGTACTATGAATTGAAAGTATAGTTGAAAACGTCAGATTGTCTTCAGTGAACAATAAAAAGAGGAGGTGCAATTAGGAGTTTTTTTAAGTAGTCAGAATCTCAAAGAGTGGAATAATAGACATTGGAGACCCCAAAGGGTGGGAGGGTAGAAGAAGGGTGAAGGATAAGGAATTCCCTCTTGGATACAGTGTGCATTATTTGGGTGATGGTTATACTAAAATCCTAGACTTCACCACTATGCAATACATCCATGTAACAAAAATGCGCTTGTACCCCCTAAGTCGTTATAGTTTTTAAAAAGTGGTTCAGAATTTATTATCTGTATAAGAAGAAGCTAAGCATTTTTCTGGGGGAAAATTGTCATGTGTATCAAGTGGGTGGGCAATTGAAACACAGCAACGAAAGTATAGATTACAAAATCTATCTGCAGGAACTTGATTCAAAATGGCAAAATGAGTACATAGCTTATCAACATTCTTATCCCAGAATTTTTGTAGATATTGCTATATAAAATTGAGGACCTATAAAACTGCTGAGAAACATTATAACTTCATGGCATACTGCCTGGCAAGAAGACCCAAACTTTCAATCAAGCACAGTGTCAGCCATCACCTGCATATATTCCCCATAAATTAGAAATAGAAATCTTAACCACCAATAATATTATTGGTGTTTTTTCTTCTTAAGTCATTTTTCTCAATGAAGAGGAGGAAAAAGCATTTCTCTATAAATAGGCATTAACTGTAAAATAATAGGCCATAGTAAGGAAAGAAGTGGTACTGGATTCTTGAGGAAAGTCTCCGTTGAGAAAACCATGTCATTTTCCCAAGCTATATTTAGTAAATCTCTCAAATCCTAATCCCTGCCCACCTCTCCCCCACTTCTTTTTGGCATGAGTCTCTTCTTGCCTCATTTGAGCCCCCCCCACCACCACCACCCTGGGGTTCAACAATGCTTTTATGAACTAACTGGTCCCCTTTACCCTTTGTGCCTTCCCAGCTCCCACCCTTGCCAAGCCCAAGTCTAGATTAATATGGGTCTTCTTACCTCCCATTGCCCACTGCTGGACTGGCAAGCACTTCCTGAAGAGTCATAAAAGGCTGGGTTGTTTATTATGAGTGTGAAGAGACACTGAGATCATTGCTTGTTCAAATTGAAAGAATCAGGAGACATCAAGTCCTATCACCATCCTGAAAGAGAGATGGAGAGTTCATTTTAAGTAGAGCTAAAAACAAAAGCCAAAGTTTTCTGACTCTCATATCAGTGTTTTCCAACATAGTGAGTTGAGAAGTAGGTAAGCCGAAGGAGAAAGCATATAAATTAGGAGAGAAAAAAAAGGCATTAAGTTGGTATGAGGTCCTGTAAAGGAAATATTTTTTAAGGAATTTGAAATCTAAAACTGAAGAGAAGATGAAAGGTTAGAAAAAAAAAAAAAGAAGTATTCTTCCATGTTGAAATAATGAGCAAATGAAAGAACAAAGACTGGAATTCCAGTTCAGCAGCTATTTGTATGTTTACTTTCATGATCTCAAAGAGGCAGAGGTTTCACTTTCTCATCTCAAATTGACATTTCTATACCACAGGTGTAAAATTTTCTTGAGACTGGCAAGTATTTCTATTTTCATTTTTATTGTAAAAGATCTGAAATGGCTACTATTTTGCATTAGAAATTTTTATAAAATAAATACATCTAGTAAGATCTTACATTTAAATGGTTTTTCAGACTGGCAGAGCGACTAGGAGCAAAATTGCCCAACGTCACACCCAAGGAACTGGCAGAGCTGGTTGACAGGCGCTCGGACTTTGCCTCCCACTGCTGTTCTGTAAACTCACCTCCTCTTTACTGTGATTCAGAGGTAGGAAAATGTAACCCTCCACTTAACACAGCAGAATAACTTAAGAACTTATTAAGTTCTTAGTGCAGTAGATCTGCACTCAGATCTACTCATTTCTTTCCTGTTGAGACACCATTATGACAGGCTTTTCCTGGTGTTATTATAACTTGACTGTCTTTGCAATGAAAGTAAGAAACATAACTGTTTTCATGTTACATTCATTTAAAAGCAAGTTGATGCAGTTGTAAAACATGAAATTTTATACTTTTTTAAGAAACAAGTTTGTAAATACAGGCAACAAAGAACACATAGTGTTTTACAAAATTTGAATTGTAACCTAGTAACAGCCTTTTTAAATGAAAAAGAAGAATACAGTGAAAACGTCCTTCACATAGTGAAGGTAAATTGTATTTCATGTATCTGTATGTGTGATTATGTAGATATATACATATGCATATTTAGGTAGGTAGATTGATAAAATACTTTTAGAAAAATGGGGTTATATCATAGCTTCTATTAATATGTTAATTATAGAAACATTACATTTGTTTTAATATGACAAGAAAAAGAAGTCCAACAGAATAATTTCTAAAGGTCACATAAATGTTTCTTTAAGAGTTATTTTCTAAAAGCTAAAAAATGATTTTAAAGAATATTAAAAAGTTAGTCTTTTTTATTACAATTTCTTTTCTAGACAGTATTCATTGGCTCCAAACTCTGAAAGATAAAGATATTAGAACTCCTATATCTTCCAACTTCCCTCTCTACTTCCCTCAATTTTGGATAGTTCTTGGGCTCATCTTTCTTTAAATGTCCCTTCCCTTCATCCCCACCTTCCCTTTTTCTTTTTTCCCCTCCCACTTCCTGGTTCAGGTCCAATAATGTTAAAAGTAAAATAACCCCTTCCCCTATTCCCCTCCTCCTTTCTCTCTTTCCCCTTCTTTCCCATAAATGTATTTGCATAGCTGCCAGATCCTTTATTTTTTAACTTGTGCAAAACACAGGCAGCTCTGGCCAGACCTTTCTGCTTTCTCTGATGGTATCAATAGATGAATTATTGTTTATCTAATCACTGCATCTGAAGCGTATTGGGTTTCTTCTATGAACCACAGTGTTAGGTTGGGATCTTGTATTCTGCCCATCTTTATATAGACTGAATATAGGCTATTCAGTAGCCTCAAGTAGGCTGTGTGAGCCCACTCTTAGTGGACCTGAGCTATGCTCCAATTTCTGAGACTTCAAGTGTCTTATTCTAAGATTTCTTTCACTAAGTAAGCATCTGCCCTGTTCTCATGGTGAGGGGTGTGTTTTGATGGCTTTTTTTCAGAACATATCAGCCCATATGTTCACGTCCTCCGTTTTTACCTGTTACTCTCCAGCAAGCATTTCATTTTTTAGAAGAGCCAAAAGGTAAAAACACTTCATTTCACTTACTGCTTATTTGGAGACGTTAGTAATAAACTCCAAGAATTTTGTTGTCTTATCCACTCTATTTCTGAAATATAGAGGCAGAGTAAGGAACAATTCTATGCCATGCCAAATGATACTTAGATTAAATGATTTAATGCCAATTAGAAGCCCTTAAGCCCTTTTCTTTTCTTTTCTTTTCTTTTTTTTTTTTTTTTTTGGAGATGGAATCTCATTCTGTCACCCAGGCTGGAGTGCAGTGGTGACAGGATGGTTCACTACAACCTCTAACTCCTGGGCTCAAGTGATTCTCCTGCCTCAGCCTTCCAAGTAGCTGGGATTATAGGTGTGTGCCACCACACCTAGGAAATTTCTGTGTTTTTAGTAGAGACGGGGTTTCACCATATTGGCCATGCTGGTCTGGAGCTCCTGACCTCAAATGATCTGCCCGCCTTGGCCTTCCCAAGTGCTGAGATTACAGGTGTGAGCCACCATGCCTGGCCAGAAGCCCCTTTCTATAAGTGAAATAATTTAAGAATTTACATGAAGTTTTGTTCATTTATTAATCACATAAGCAACAAAGCCCAATTTCTATTAGTGCACATTTAAAAATATTCAAGAACTTAATTTTTAAAAAAGCAAGTCAAAATTTATATTTTTTAAAAAAGTATAAATGTTCAAAGAAAACTATAAAGATCATCTAGCATAATTTCTCACTCAATTAATTCCTTCCAGAGGTGCATTCAGCCTTCATTTAAGTTTTTTTGTTTTTTGTGGGTTTTTTTTTTTTTTTGAGACAGAGTCTTGCCCTCTTGCCAGGCTGGAGTGCAGTAGCATGATCTTGGCTTGGCTCACTGCAGTCTCTGCCTCCTGGGTTCAAGTGATTCTCCTGCCTCAGCCTCCCAAGTAGCTGGGACTACAGGTGTGCACCACCACACCCAGCTAATTTTTGTATTTTTAGTAGAGACGAGGTTTCACCATGTTGGCCAGGATGGTCTCAATTGCCTGACTTTGTGATCCATCCACCTTGGCCTCCCAAAGTGCTGGGATAACAGGCATGAGCCACCGAGCCCAGCCATTTAAATTTCCATAGTCAATTTATCTACTCCTAGGAGTAGAAATGGAAATGGCCTATTTCATTACCATGTAGCTGCATTGAATGTTCTCTTATTCAATGAGAACTATAAATTAAGTTGTGATATTCCCTTTGTAATTTCTCCTGAGATCACCCTGGCTTTTGCTAGCAACTAGAAAATGTCTCTGTTAGCAATAGCAGTTGTCTTATACTTGAAGTGGCTTTAAAAAATTAGGCTGTGTAAAATATTTTTTTAAAGTCTTGGGCTATGCATACCAAATTTCTTAATATTCATATTTTAGTAAAGTTTTATTTGTTTTGTCTTGCTTTATTTTACTCTATGGTACCTAAGAAAAAAGTCTTAGTTTGACAAATGGAGTTACATATTTTTCTCGTGTCTTCCTTATAACCTTAGGGATTCTGGATTCTTTTCTAATTTCCTTATTTACACTCTGGTTCCAAACCTATTTGCTAATCTTCTTTGTAACAATTTATAAAGTCAGAGTTCCAAATGAAAAGAGTACCGTAGAATAAAAGCCCTTTCTTTAAATTCTACTGACAAATATGCCATCTTTATTGTTCACTAAATTCAAACTACTTAAGATTTTCAACATAAAAACAGAAGAAGCTGGATTGTCAGAACATTTTGTGGGCATTAAAACATTTTTTACATAAAATAATTAAATTGAACAGTTCCTTCCTTTTATACCAACCTGCTTTTGGTAACTTAAATTTAGTTTCAATTTAGGTGGCCTTAACCTAGAAAAATAAAATCACCTTACATATAAGTTGTTTCCTACCAGAAAATTTGCTCTGAGAGTCTATTACAAAAGAAGAAAAAAAAAACAGTCTAAATGTTCTTTTAAATTCTGTAAGAAATATCATTCTTGAAATCCTTCCCTGCCCCCTTTGTCTATACAGATAGGCACTGTTCTGCCTAACACTGTACAAGACAAGCTGAGCTTTAAGCATAAATTCATGCTCGCTTCAAGCCCCTTGTTTTTTATTTCTTTGAGTTGGTTTTCAATATATTTTTCATTATAACATACTGCCATTCAAATCACTACAATGATGAGAAGGCAGGTTTGTAGCTATCCCTCTTCTTGCTTTATGGCCAATAAATTTATAGCAGCTGAGAAGCTTATCTTTCAGTAATTGCTAAAGTAGAGTGAGATGAATGGAGTTATTGAGATGAATGCAGTTATTGAGTTACTTGTGCATATTTGATTATTCAGAGCACTCAGAGATTAAACCTTCTGCTGTTTCAATTAGCCTTCTGATTGCCTTTCTAAACTGACCTTATAGCTAGGTAAGCAAGTTCACCCCTCCTTTCTGACTTCATTTTAGTACAACATCTGTTTGAACAGCATTCTCTTGAATTTCCAATGCTTAACGTGAATGCCCCACTTTCCCTATAATATTTGGATCATAATTTGTGAGATGTCTTTGTCATATATTTGCTTGACAAAACTTTTCCTTAAAAGTAATATCCATCTACTCCTTTCCCTCCCATCACTTATATCCAGGGATCAGTCTCTACTTGTCATTCCAAATACACTTAGCACAAGTACTGGAAGATTGGCAAAAGGGGCTTCCGAACCACATTAATTTAGTGTTTCATTACATGGGTATCCACCCCTATCCTCACCCTGATCATGATATGAGCACGACATAGAACAACCATGTCATTTTCTTTTGGTTTTACCATAGCACTCTCAGAACCGACTCATTTGTTTATGCCAAAAAAGGCCCATTTGCCTGCAGAAAAACATACAGTTACAAAATTAGACTTGAAATATTTTTTTCTCTTTCTACCTTCATTCAGGCAGGGCATCCCCTTGTACTCTTCTGGGAACTCATTACTATGCTTCCTTTAAAATGTTTCAGCTAGTGAGCATCAGATATGATTTCCCGAAGTATTCTGAAAGTCACTGTAATATGCTGAAATTGATCACGAAAGTCTTAAAAACATAGAGACAAATACAAATAGCCAAGTGGAAGCCAGGCAAAGAGGAGACTGACAAGTAGAGTGATATACTGCCTATCCCCTCCCTGCTGTCTTTCTTATATCAGGAAAAACTAGTATATTCACTGTAGTTTGTTTTAGTTCTCGGTATAACTAGATTTTATAATCCTCAGTGTCACAGGTATCATTGATTAAGCTATCGCTGTATGTTAAGCAGAACTATTAATAGCCCGAAACATATGTACTTATAGTATAACCCAAAACAATTCTAGATGTTATTGTTTTAATTCCCCTTTTACAGATGGATTGAATCAAATTTGTAGAGGCTATATGATGTTAAGAAAATCTAAGTTTATTCTGTATTAGTCTGTTACTCTCCCTCAATGTCCTTGTCATAGACTTTAGCCCTAATTGAGCTAATCATGACAAAAGTAAAGTATTGCTACCAGAAGGAAGACTATTGACTGAAAATCCAAAATTATTGTTAAGTAGCAAAAAATGATACTATGTTGGTAGTATCACTCTGAATTCTACCCATCTCACTTCCTTGGACTCTTCCTCCATTAGATATTCGCTCTTCTTTTGCATCAACATTTTTACCAGCTCTAATTTGTATTATTCTTCTTCTCATCTGAAAAAATAACATATAAGGCACTTTAGACACCTCCCTAGCTATATTTCTTTCACCTCCCCTTACAGCCAAGATTCTTGCAAGAATACCATATATACCAACTCCTCACACCTCCTATTAATTTCTCAACCCTTTGGAGTCTGGCTTTTGATGGTACCGTATGACTATCAACAAAGACATGCCAACAATATCCTTATTGCTAAATCTAATAAACATTTTTTAGTTCTTACCAGCTGTCTCTGCAATACACTTTATACCCATAAGTATTCCTTCCTTCTTGAAATAATTTCTTTAGTATCTGTATTATTATTTTCTATTTTTTTGTCTTTCTATGATTCTTCTCTTCTTGTTCTATTTCATATTGTCCTCTTCCTTTACCTATCCCTTAAATTTGTTTTCCAGAGTTTTTTCCTTGGTCTCCACTTCCATGGCGCTACATTTTCCCAACCTTTTTCATCAATGTATATGCTTTTAATCTCCAAATCTCTACCTCAAACCAAGATCTCTCCTTCAGCATCAGGCTTTTTATCTAACTGTCTATGGGACTCTCTTTTCCCCCAACAGCTTGTCCCATAAGAAATTTTAAATCAACATGGCCAAAACATAGGCCAACTCCTATAACCTTCTCTTGTGTTTTTTAAGTTTATGAATATTATCATCATTTACCCATTGCCCCATGATAAAAATTTAGTGACTCTTTTTATTTCTTTCTCCTTTTCCTTATGCAGCAAATAAAATTTCAAATCACATCAACTCTGTAACACCTCTCAATCTCCCACCCACGTTCTTCTACATTCTAATATTTAGTTTCAGGCAACCTTTCACCTAGATTACAGCCTGTCCTCTGGTCTCCCACCTCCAGTTGGCCCAAGTGCCTCACTTCCAATCCCATCGCTATACTGAAGTCAAATCAACCTTTTTAAAACACAAAAATGGTTAATACACTCCCCTAATAGTTTTCATTGCTTCCAAATTACACTTTTTTTTTTTTTTTACAAAATAGAGATATTTTGGACCTTGATTTCTTCTCCAAGTAGTAACTTGCTATCACCACTTGCTGTGCCTCCTGCTTGTGTTCTCCTGAGCTACTTGCCATTTTCCAAACACGTTAAACTTGCTCTTACCTCAAAACTTTTGCATGTAATAACTCTGCTCAATTGCCCTACCTCGCGTCAGGCTTGCTTTGGCTGAATCATTCATCAGGCTTTAGGGTTCAAGTTAGAAGACATTACCTCCTCTGAAAACTCTTCCCTGACACTCAGACTTCTCTGTTGTCCCATAACATTCCATGTGCACCCATTAATTAGCACTTATTAAGCTCTACTGCCATTTTTTCTTGTTTACATTTCCCATCAGACTGTAAGCCCTTCAAGGGCAGGGATGACGTAAAACTAAATAAACGTGAAGGGTGGCTAATAAAAACTACAGTGTAACATTGCATTCTGGCAAGAATCGTCTCCTCTAACCAAGGTTTCACGATTTTGTATGCCTTCTGCATATTCTAGTAGTCTACAAATGAAATACTTCATAAATGATGTAACATTCTTCTTTCATTATCAGATTGATACTGAATTGAAGAATATCCTGTAGTCCTGAAGCATGTGTATTAACTGGTAAGTGTATTTTTAAAATTCAGGGCCAAAGAATTCAGCACTGTACAGTGTATTTTAAATATCAAAGAATGGGAAGGAGATTTTAATAAATTTACTCACATCTACTCAAACTCATTTTACAGATAAGAATATTAAGCAATGAGAAAAGTTAAAGAGCTTACACTTACACAGGAACACACAGCCAACTTCTGATATATTTAAGACTAGAATCCAGGTTTACTGGCCCCCTGCCTTGTGCTTCATCCATCATAATCTCACATGTAACATAATGACAGCATGAAGAACTCTGAAAGGATTCTCATGAACTTCAATAGGATGAACTCTGAGTTTAAAGACAGGGTTCATCAAGTCTTACAAATAACACAGCAGGGACCTTAGGAGGAAAGGGACTTTCTTATTCAAATTAAAACAACACTGTTAAATTATTACTTGCTTTTTTTCAGTTACTATATTTTCGCCTATTAAAAAATGCCAGATGAAGATATTAAGAACCTAAAATAGTTTATTCTGACATAACTTCACATCTTAAACTGAAAGTGACCTGAACTCTGCACATTTCAACAAAAACATTTTCTCTCCAGATTCAATTGCATGTATTCTAAAGATATTACACATGAGACTTAAAAAGATGCAAACTGGTTTGGATCTCCATTCTTAGCTGAACTGAGGCTTTTCAATAATGTCAATTATTATTTTGCTGACAACCCTGCCCAAAATAATGTAGACACAAAAGCCTTCCAATCCCTTGACAAATAACACTAAATTATTTCACCATGTTCATATTTTCAATTATTAATTATTTAAATCTTGTGAAGAGGTAAAAAAGAAACTTAACACTCTGAGAACCAGTACTAGGCGAATTGTCAAGAAAACTCATTTTCGAAATCACTCAACCTGGATTAGAATCCCCACTCTATCTGTCTTTGTGAATTTGAGCAAGTTATCTATCCTGTCAAAAGATGAGTTTCCTTTTATCTAAAATGAAAATTTCAATATCTACCTCAATATAAAATTTCAATTTTTATGATTGAGATGTATGTAAAATGCCTAAAAAATAATAAAATGAATATTAGCAGTAATACTAGCAAAGTTGTTGCCCTGATTCTCCTATTAGTACTGATAAGAATCTAAAACATTTTTCTGCCCATGTATATGCCAAAGCACAAAATATGCCACTGTCCTAAAGATAAAGTAAGTTTTCTCAATAACTTCCAAGGAAAATACTTTCTGATCTCGGTAGCTGCTAAATTATTACTCTCCTCCCCATTTGAATGAGTCTACTTTCCCTTTATCTCAATCCACATGTAATAATCTGCAAAAAGTTAAAATCCCAATATACAACATTTACATCAGCTCTTATCCTTCAAGATTTCTTAAGTTTTAATTAAGAGTCAGGGTTATTTGGAAAGCTATATAACTTTGATTTCAAATTTGTTTTTCACTGGACTATTATTCTTCAGAACTCAGCGTGCATTTCCTTAATGTTATATGTTTTCAGGCTTTGGTAAAACTAATTAAAATAGGAGAAGATATCCTAAGATAAGTAAAGGAGAAAGTAGTAATCTGATGGATTTCAAGAGATTTCTTTTCAGAACAAATTTCACAAGTATTTTTAATGCTGACTAAATCAAGAGATAAATTCAGTTTGTCAATGACATATTAATGAAGGTTCTAATATACTGACTTCTGGTTCATGGTCATTATTTTCATCTTCTGTAGACATTTCTTATTATTTTTCCTGTGTTAGTCTACATTTTTCTCTGACCTTTAATTAATTCTTTGATTTCTATACCACTCAATTTTTTGGCTTCCCAAATACATTTTGATCATCTGGATGGATTATTCACATATTCACTTATTCCTTCCTAAGATTGTTCACATATTTCTTCCATGGATTTTGGCAACATGCATTGACTCTTCTGAGCTCAATTTTATCCACTGCCTATTTATCACTATTGCATTCTGCAATGATGAAGGCCTACCGACCCTCAATTATTTTGGGAATAGTTACATGACTTCGAAAAGGAAAATTATACCTCGTTCTCAAGTTTATGAGCCACTGTGACCAGCCTGAGGTACTTGATACCCAGAAATAATGAGACCACAACTTTACCACTTGTCTTAGGTTTCCAGAACACAACCAACTGATTGCAGTTCCTGGGTTCCAGGGGCAATTTTGTAGCTGTATTGGACAACTGTGAAGTCATTCAACTATCAGCAGCATTGCCTCAAAAATAACACAATCCTAGTCATGAGCTGCTCTAAATCTAAGTCTTAATGATTTCAGAGTAAATGCTGAGTACTTTCCCTCAGACAGATCAGTCTTTTCAATATATATTAAACTATTCAAGTAGAAAATATCAATTTTCTTCAATGATTTTTCCCTTGCTGTAGCAGGTAACCTCTTCAGCCCCAGAAGTGGCACATAACTTAGAGGGAAGCAGTTTCTAAAACCATTAAGCCAACTTTGGTTGGCTGTGCATTTCATTTCCATTTAAGCCTACCCATCTCTAGTTAGGGATCTGAATCCTTCATTTAGAAGCTGAAGCTGAACACCTTTTATCTCAAGAAGGTGTTCTTGAGAAGCTGAACACCTTTTATCTCAAGGTGTTCCAATCCCTAGTACTATCTACAATTCAACAGTTTCACGCTATTTCACTCTCAATTAGAGTCTTATTAAAAACTTCAGTTCTCATCTTGACAGTTATTGGTCTCCTTGATCAATCTCTTACTTCAAGCCTTCAAGCTCCAAATTGATGGTGGCCATACTTGCATGTACTTTTGGAGAGAGAATCTCTGCCTCTTAATAAATCTCACAAAGCCAGATATTTTTTTGCCATTAGCTAAAGAAGCAAGTAGTGGTCCCTCCAGGTGGCCAAAACAATAAATGAGTTGGCTCACAATGTAGAATCAGGCTGGGTAAAAAATATTTTAGATACCAGAATCACAACCAACACAGAGAGCTGCTCACACTATGAGAGAAACATAGGAAGTGAGGCTGTGAGAAAAGCCTCTCATGTCTCTCATCCTATCCTCACTCTGAAGCATAAACTCACTGAAGACAATGAAACATGGAATTTTTTATACTGCGCAAATAGAACTATGACATAACTATATTATATTGTCTTGGAAGAGGGAAAAAAATTAAAGGTAGACAAATTGGCCCTAACACAATGTACAAGATTATTTGATAAAAATTCATACTCAGTGTTTTGCTAAAATAAAAACTACTACACTATTGTCTCAATTCCATGATCAAGTGGACTCATTATGCCACTGGTTGACAGTTTTGCCCTGGCCATAACTGTTATTATCATAAAGCAGAAAGTCACATTCATCACCAGTTTAAAAAATATTTTTAAAACACTGTACAATGTACAATGTACCCTGGTATATCAATGGTAATGGTTTTATATGATATATATATATATATATATATATATATATATATATATATATTATATAAATCTATCACTATTGGTATTGGAAATGTCTTGCATTTTTTTCTTAATCTGGACTTATGAGATGGGCCATAGTGGATATATGGGTCATCCTAGACAGAGTAACTTTTGGCATAAATATTAAAATAGCATGAGATTATGTGCATCTATTGAGCAATGTTATGATTGTTGCCCATTAGCTCCGTTTTTCTAACATAAAATTCCTTTCATTATTCTCATAGACCTAGAGCTGGAGCCACCCTGGGGAATGACCTCTGATGACTTAACCTAAGCAAAACCACTGAGCTTCTGGGGAGACAACTAGGATACTTTCTACTTTTTCTAGCTACAGCATCTTCATACAATGATAAGTATGACGATTTGCTATCAAAATAAATTGAAATACAATGCAAACCATAGATATGACTGAGAATTATGTGGATCTTCACAGTGTTGATCTTGAGAACTTCTCCTGTGTCTTTCACAAAAATGCTACAGTAGGCAATCTCATAAGGCCTGTTTTTGTATAGATCTCTGCTGTTTTCTTCTAAAAGACTCAACATTAAGCATCCACTTTACAATTCCCAATATGCTAAACTCCATTCCCTGATTGATTCTCAGGCTTAGTAGGTACCAATAAGAAAATGTTGAGCCGGTCACAGTGGCTCACACCTGTAATCCCAGCACTTTGGGAGGCTGAGGTGGGTGGATCACAAGGTCAGGAGTTTGAGACTAGCCTGGCCAACATAGTGAAACCCCTTCTCTACTGAAAATACAAAAATTAGCCAGGCATTGTGGCATGTGCCTGTAATCTCAGCTACTTAGGAGGCTGAGGCAGGAGAATTGCTTGAACCCAGGAGGTGGAAGTTGTAATGAGCTGTGATTGCACCACTGCACTCCAGTCTGGGTGACAGAGCAAGTCTCCATTGAAAAAAAAAAAAAGAAAGAAAAGAAAAAGTTAGACAGACTTCCACCATAAAGCCTAGAATATTTCACTTCTTAAAAACTAACAGCAAAAACACAACAATAGCAACAAAAAAACTCCTGAAACTACCTTCTTGCTTCCAGCTACAAGTTGCTTAGAATTAACTAGGTAGCATCTGCCTTGCAAAAAGAAAGTCTTTGTAACTTGAACAAATTTATTTTTGCAAAAAATGCCCAAGAGAAATTTATAAAGTTCTAAAAACATGACTTTTCTGCTTAACTCAATGTACCACATATGAAAATATATATAATATTCTATATGTCTTTGCCCAGGGGAAATGAAAGCGTTCTCTCTATTCTGCTTTAATGGTAAGTTCAAATATTCAGAATAAATACCTCTCTGAAACTATGACAAATCATGCAAGCTTCTATATGTAGAGTTAATTGCATCAGGGAATTTGAATTCACCTCATGTTAGATGTAGAGTTATACAATAGATGATGAAGCAATTTTATGGCAAATATAATTGGAGTTAAATTAACTAACATACCTGTCACTTCCCAAAATTCTAAGTCCCATGAAGGAGCATTTCATTGACTGAGCCAAGGTCAAGTCACTCTTTGTCATCCAAAGAACTTCTCTGTTTGAGGTTTATTTCTCATTTTGAAATCTTAGTGAAAGGTAGGACTGTACTTTCTATGTAGAAGCTTCAAGGAGCAGGCATTTTATTTCCCAGTTCCTGGCAAAGTCACCTTTGCTCCAGTTCCCAAAAAGTTCCTCATCTCCATCTGAGACCACCTCAGCCTGGACCTTACTGTACATATGGCTGTCAGTTTTCTGGTCAAAGCTATTCAACAAGTCTCTAGGAAGTTTCAAACTTTCCCTCATTTTTCTGTCTTCTTCTGAGCCCTCCAAACTGTTCCAACCCCTGCCTGTTACCCAGTTCCAAAGTCGTTTCCACATTTTCAAGTATCTTTTCAGCAGCGCCCCATTCTACTGGTACCAATTTTACTGTATTAGTCTGATCTCATGCTGCTGATGAATACAATATGCAAGACTGGGCAATTTACAAAGGAAAGGGGTTTTATGGAGAATTCACAGTTCCATGGGGCTGGGGAAGCCTCACAATAATGACAGAAGGAAAGGAGGAGCAAGTCACAGCTTACATGAATGGCAGCAGGCAAAGAGAGCTTGTGCAGGAAATGTCTGACTTATAATAACTATCAGATTTCATTAGACTTACTCACTATCATGAGAACAGCATAGGAAAGACCTGGCCCCATGATTCAATTACCTCCCACAACACATGGGAATTCAAGATGAGATTTGGGTGGGGACACAGCCAAACCATATCAAATTTGTTTCTAAGAACAACGTTTACAAGTTGTATCAGTGAGGATTCTCTGAGGAAACAGAAAAAAATAGGAGATAAAAAGATTTAAGAAATCTGGGAGAAATGCCAGATATATGTGAAGGGGAGGAAGGCAGCAAATCATGCTGCCATGTGTGTACCTATGCAACGATCTTGCATGTTCTTCACATGTACCCCAAAACCTAAAATGCGATTTAAAAAAGACTAGAAAAAAAAGAAAAAGGCATTTAGATGTCCTAATATTTCTCAAGTTATGCAAATGTACAAATACAAAAAGATCCTGTACTTAGCAATTGCTAACTAGATATTTAGTTATGAAAGCAAATATAAAGGGATGAGGTTCATTTTATTAAGTATTTTACATTTAGGTTAAAGAAATACCCATAGAAGAATACATTGCCATCCAGACATCCTTTCTTCAATTCCAAACTCAGTGACTAAGCCCCTATGGTGTACCAAATTCCAGGTGGCCTCTAGAGGGAAAATAACTGTCCTAAGATAGAGGTATGCACAGAGCATTCCTAGA
This sequence comes from Saguinus oedipus, assembly GCA_031835075.1. Classification (NCBI taxonomy): domain Eukaryota; kingdom Metazoa; phylum Chordata; class Mammalia; order Primates; family Cebidae; genus Saguinus; species Saguinus oedipus. The sequence goes on along the minus strand of CM063171.1, from coordinate 95,569,138 downwards.
GTCTTGGAGAGGAACAGGGAATTTCTAGGGACGAAAATTAAGTGTGTGCATGGCAGTGGGAGGCCAAGGTAGTCCTCACCGAGGTCTGAAGTTTCTTAGGATATAAAATGGTGCAACCATTTTGGTGGAAGTGGAGTTGGTTGGGCAGATATCTGCAGGTTCGTGAGCCCAGGGGTGTTTTCACAAGGTCAAGAGATTGAGACCATCCTGGTCAACATGGTGAAACCCCGTCTCTATTAAAAATACAAAAAATTAGCTGGGCATAGTGGAGCGTACCAGCGTCCCAGCTATTCAGGAGGCTGAGGCAGGAGAATTGCCTGAACCCAGGAGGTGGAGGTTGTGGTGAGCCGAGATTGCACCATTGCACTCCAGCCTGGGTAACATGAGCGAAACTCCATCTCAAAAAAAAAAACAAAAACAGGGCTGTTGTGGGGAACAGGAAAAAGACATAGTTAGGCCAGCATCTAAGACTGGCCTGCTACCCAGGTGAATTTAAGGGTAATTTCGGAAGTTACAGACAGAAGGCAAAAACACCATTAGAAGTGATTACAATGATCTGGAAAAGTAATTACAAAGGCATGAACCGTGGTAGTGATGAAAAGAACAGAGAAAAGGGGACAGAATTGAGAAATCTTTTGATGACAAAAATCAGCAGGAAACGGATTAATTAGATCACATGAGTGGAGAAAGTGCTGGGATAAATGGAAAGAGAGGATACATATCGCCACCAGATTCATCTCTCCATTCATAAAACGATAGTTATGCCACTGAATGAGATAAAGACACTAATAAGACCCTATGTCACTTTCCTCCTGACACAATACCATGGATTATTTTCCATCAATACAGACCAAAATCCTAGAGTATCTAATATTTGTAAGGTGCTTTTTCACATTTATAAAATGTTTCACTTATTTTAAGTCATTTAGTAATAATTACAATGCTGAAAGGCAGGGCTATTATATTTTATGGACAAGAAATCATGTTTCACGGAGGACATCTTTTTCTAAAAATCACACAGCTAGTAAGTGGGAGAGCAGAAACTCAGATTCAGAACTCCCTTCCAAATCCATCATTCCTTCCCTGTAGCAGGTTCAGTTCTTTCGGTTAGAAGCCGTCTCCCTGTAAGGACACAGACAAGCTGTTTCTGCTTTGGTGACAGCGTTTCCTGCCTTCTTGCCTGAGTCTCTGTAATTAGTAGCCCTGTGCATTGCTGACCATGGTCAGGAACGGATGTCCTTGCTGTAGGATCCTATTTTAGGGCTCCACTTGAGATATATATGTGTAGTACCTTCTTTTTCCTTTTGCCACATAAAATCCACAAATGGAAGACCAATGAAAAATCCCTGGAGCAAATGTACTCTTTGTAACTTTCACAAGACCTGTCAAATTCTGGGTGACTGAAGGCATTCTATTAAATGATGTCAGTAGGGACTAACTGATGCCTCTGTTAACTTCACTCTAAACTAACTCAAATTAACCTGGATCCCAAAAATCTGAGGTTTCAAAACAAAAATTAAGAAATTGCTTATGCATTTGTGAAGCTGGCAAATCTGAAATAGCCTGGAAACAAACAAGATTTCTATGTTACAGTGTTGAGGTTGAGTTCTTCTTTCCTGAAAAAACTTGTTTTTGCTCTTAGAGCCTTCAACTGGATGACATTCACTCACATTATCACATTATCAATGGCTACATGTGCAAGATCTCTTTCCAACAAAGTCTAGGCTAATGTTTCACTAAACTATTACCATAGCCTAGACAAACTGGCACACAAAAATTAACTATCACACAAACCTTTTCTTGTCATCTATAAGGTCTAAAGTCTTTCAAGTTGCAGTATTGACTTCCTGTATTTCTCTGGATTCCTAGGTCATCCCACAAGTGCTTCTTCTTTTTTTTTTTTTTTGTTTGAGACAAAGCGTCGCTTTTTCGCCAGGCACCGGGCTGGAATGCAATGGCACTATCTCCACTCACTGCAACCTCCACCTCCTGATTTCAAGCAATTCTCCTGCCTCACCTTCCCAAGTAGCTGGGACTACAGGCGTACTCCACCACGCACACCTAGCTAATTTTTGTATTTTAATAGAGACAGGGTTTCACTATGGTGGGCAGGATGGTCTCGATCTCTTGACCTCATGATTCACTTGCCTCAGCCTCCCAAAGTGCTGGGATTACAGGTATGAGCCACCGTGCCCAGCCCCATGGGTGGTTCTTAAACATTACCTGGGACCCATTACCTTAAACAGTCTTCACAGAATTAGAATATTAATATCTCACCTGGAAATTCTAAAGAAACAAAGCTTTTTATGAAGATTTTAATTTAAAAACAACAAGTGAAAGACCTTTCTAATATGTCATTTCATTCAATAGCAATAGGTCCTAATGAAGCAAGAATTTGATCAGCTTGAGAGTTTACTCAGTTTCCATTTGGAGATAAATAGCTAAAAATAAATAAGAAGACTTAGAAGGTTGTTTTTACATCTCTGCTCTCCCTTTTGTGCACCTTTCCCCACCACAGAGGTCTCACCCTCCCCCAACCTATAAATGTGATTCCAAACCCCAGCTGCATCTTAGAATTATATGGAGAATTTTGGAAAAAATACCAGTGCCCAGGCACCCCCTCAGAGATTCAGATTTAAGCAATCTTGAATGAAACCTGCCCTGCAACCAAACCTGCCAATCACTGCTTTAGAAGCTTGGTCCCTTCACCCAAATCAGAAAGAGAAAAGTATTTTGGATTAACTGATTAAAGATCTTGGCTAAATAACTAATGAAACTGTAGCAAGTGTGAATTTCTAACACTGTATTATCTCACTTTGGCATTGCATCTTGAGTATTTTTGTCCTTAATTATAAAATAATCTCTTATCTCTCACTAAAGAAATCCCAGTCACAGATAATCAGGTCAAACAATTCTCTTTCCCACAGTCTACTTTATCCTTGTCCATTTCTTCAAGGATCTGAAATATTCCTTCCTCCATTGGGCCAGGAAAGCGTCTAGTGGTTTCTTCCATGACACCCACCACCACAAAGCTACTAGTTTCATAACTAATGCATTCTGGCAAGTTCTACTTTGCAGTTAACAATAGTAGTACCTATTGCTCATCCATGGATAAGGCACTTGGGATTCATATTCTACTTCTTACTTCTTACCAAGTAAGAAAGTTTCTAATAATAGATTGACTGTCTATGCCAGATATTCTCTTCAATATCAAAAGTATAAATCTTTGCATCTGTTGTATGCTGCACCATGAAAACCCTCTAAAGAAATGCCTATTTCAGATAAAAACCTTTGCCTCCACCTTGTGGATGACATGCCAAAGTGCAGATGACTTTGCAAAAATCGATTCTCAAATCAGTTCTTAATTAAATTAATAATACAAAATCATCTGGGATATGCTTACTCTATGCTATAGCTGTAGAGCAACATGAAAAGTAGTTAACAAGATACAGAATTTTTCATTTTATTCTCAGAGATTTTAACAATTACATCCGTTTGGCAACTTTGTACACACAGAACAAATCATCCATCCAAATTTGTCATTTAGTTTGAAAATGTTTAAAAATATGAAAAAAAATCTCTTAAAATAGCACTAGTTTTGGAGTACAAATAACTACTCAATATTAAACACCTGCTAAATTTAAGGTAAAAAAAAATGTGCAAAACAGATAGTAATATTCACTTTCTGTAAACTTTACTACTTTTCAAAGGACTTTCTTATTTTCTCATCTAATCTTCATTGAAATCTCATGAGGCCGATAACCCAGGTCCTATTACATATAATTTACAGATAGGATAGGTACGGTGAGATGAACACACTAATAAGGGCACACACTAGCAAACAGCAAAGACTGATTTGACAATATAAAGCATTTGTTGAGAACTTTTATTCAGTACAGTTCTTATTGCTTTGTAACTGAGTCACTTATCTATTGCATAGTAACATGCCATCCAGAAAAAAATAGCTTAAAACAATAAGAATCATTAACTGTGCTCACAATCTGGGGGTTGAGTGGGCTCAGAGTTTCTCATGCAGTTGCAGCCAGTGGCTGGAGGTTGGGCCTGACCATCTTGACAGGTTTCCTAGGCATGTAGTTTGGCAGTTGGGCTGGGAAAAAAATCAAACATCTGGGGTCTGGAATGGATGGGCTCCTTGAGCATTTCTCTCTAAGTGGTCTCTTCAGGTAGTCTCTTCATATGGCAGTTTCAGGGCAGCCAGATTTTTCACGTGGTGGCTGAAGAGCCCTAGAGTAAGTTTCCCACAAGACAATGGCAGAAGTTATCCTTTCTAGTCAACCCTCAGAAGTCAGGCAACTTCCTTTCTATCGTTTTAAATTAAGGAAGTCCAAAGACTCATTTAAGTTCAAGAAGAAGAGAAACAGACTGCAATTTTTGATGAGTATGGTATCAAAGAACGTACAGATGTTTTAAAATAATCACATATGCATTATCTTCATTAACCTCCATGAGATAGGTACTGCTATTATCTTTATAGTATAGATGAGGAAGTCGAGGCACATCATGGTCAAATAATCTCCTAAGGTCAAGTTTCAGTGGTAGAATTTAATTCCAGATAGTTTGACGAGAGAGAGAGAGAGAGAGATGGGATAATTCCCTTGACCCCTTTCATGGACAGTACTGGAGTGACTTGTTTCACTCTGCCCACTGCTGGCCACTCCTCATGAAAGGGAGTGTGCAAACAAGCACAGGAACTGGAGCTAATGAACGCTGAAACTGGCCAGTCACTCTTCTGTGGCAGGAGTAGACTCTGTGCAGGCCTCGCAGCAGCATTCAAGTGTGTTACAACCAATGGTCTCTCAGTTCTACCATCTGAGGATGTTCAAGTGCCAACCAGCTCAGTGGAGGGTCCAGGTAGCAGCCCCTGCCCTCTCAGCACCCACATTCTTGTCTGGCATCCAGAAAGAATCAAGTCACACCAATGGATTGAAGGGTAGTATAGGCATGAGAGGATTTTATTGGGTAATGAAAGTGGCTCTCAGTGGGATGGGGAGTTGGAAGGGGATGGTGTGGGTAAAAGGTGATCTTTCCCTGAAGCCCGGCTATTTGGGGCTAGGCCCCTCTTCAAAGTCGCACCATCTGTAGTTAGCCACATCTATCTGTAGTTTCCAACACTTAGTTGCTGCTCTGGTCACCACTCAGCTGCTTGTATCTTCAACACTCAGCCACTTGTGTTGCTCTGCCAGCTGAAATCTTTCTATGGGCAGAGGATAGGGGATGTGCCAGGCCAATAAAAGGGAACATTTGGGTAGAAAAACAGGGTCAAATGTTTTCACTCTGGACCTTGATTCCAGGCTTAAGGGTGGGGTTAACCCAGGAGCACAGCCCTCTGTATCAATAGGTTCTCACTCTGTTGCCCAGGATGGAGTGCAGTGTAGTGATCATGGCTCACTGCAGCCTTGACCTTCTGGGCTTAAGTGATCTTCCCAACTCAGCCTCCTTAATAGCTGGGATTGCAGGTACACATGACATCACCTAGCTAATTTTTTCTATTTTGCAGAGGCACGGTCCCACTATGTTACCCAGCGTATTCTCAGACTCCTGGACTCAAGCAATCCTCTCACCTCACCACCCAACGTGCTGGGATTACAAGCTTCAGCCACTGCACCTAGCCCACTATATATCCTTAACCTCTATGCATACTCCTGACATTGAAATTCGTAGCTGGATATATACTAACAATTCTTAAGGTTATTTTGCTATCAACCACAATTATCGGGTAAAAAAAATTTTTAAGGCTTTATTTCTATTTCCTTTTATCCTAGTTTCATAAGAAAATTATATCTAGCCAGGCTATGTTTTGTGGAATATATCTTTTAAATAAACATTTATTGAGCATCTAGTCAGCATTTACAAAGCACAATGCCTATTATCAGAGGAACTTCTGTTCTAATAGGGAAGACAGACACATGCACTAATAAACTTAGGAACTGAATGATACAGATAGAGAGAAGGGTATCACTGAAGATGAGCTGAGAGAAAAACTGGTCAGTGGCAGATCTACAGTTTGAATATTGGCACAGGTTCTTTAATATGAAATGGTGTTCTCTGCTATTAAATCAGCTCCAGGGCAGATTACCTTGTAAGGCTTCTTGTCCTGTGCAGGGAGCTGCCATCTGTCATTTCTCCTCCTTCATCTCATCAGCCAACACAGCTTTCCTGAAATTCCATTGGGAGTTGAAGCTCAGAAGGACAATGAGAACATTGTCCAATAAATATATCATTTATTGATTTCTCATTGAAAAGTCACTATATGTTGTTGGGTTTTTTTGCTTACTTTGGTGATAGGTGAAGAGTTGGCATATCAAATAATAAGTAAAATAAATCATGCCACCACCTCTACACCACCAGGTCCTGGACAAACAGGGAGGAAGCAGGATATATCTTCCAAGTCCTACAACAACTAGCTCTGGACTTCCTTTTGCACTTTTAGGAATTCTCTCTTTTCTTCAATCTCTCCTCAAGGTTTTTAGTATACTGATAACAATCATAATAATTCCTTATTTTTATATTTTAATGCATTTTTCATTTTATTACTGGATTTGATATGCTTATTTGATCCCCAGATTGGTCGAATACCCAAAAGTAATTTAATATCTTTTCAAGAAATATTTTTTTAAAAAACATATTGGCTGAAAGTAGAAGCCAAGGAACTCAATATGTTACAGGTTTTAGAGACACATGTAAGGAAAATAGATTTTAAACAGTTGACTCTCCAGGAAACAGCATGTGGATGTGTCCTCTCAGACTCTTTGTGAAGCCAATCAACCCTGTAAGTGACCTTACCCACTACTTACTTAGTTCCTCCAACCTTAAACAAAACCACCTCACTATCCTCTAATGCAGTGCTCTTCAAAAATGTAAAACATTGACCCAAATTTATAGAAATATATTAAAAAATGAGATCACCAATCACGTTCCTAAAAGCCAAATATTTACGGCAAAAAAATGAGACCAAAGACCATTTGTAGGGGTGAGATTCAAAATACAGTATTTAACAATTGCCATGCATAGGGCCTGAATAGGATGCTGGTCAATAGGACATGGCCATGAACAACTGGCAACTAGCTGAGACATATGGAGGGGTTGCATATGAATATTTTTGGCCATTATGGAATATGGTACCTGAAGAAGTCAGGAAAAGTCTTGGAGAAGAAGGGGCACTGAAAAAAAAAAAAACAGAAAAAGAGGGTCAAATATAAATTTTATGCATTTGGATGCCAGAATCACATGCAAACTTTCAGTAAGTGAACAGACCTCTTCTCTAAGCAGACCAGACTTAGGCATAAGGATTAGTCAAGAGGCAGTTGTTTGTGGCGGACATAGTATTTAGACATACAGGCCAAGGTCTGCACATGCATATGTAAGTGATCCCACAGAGCTAGGCAGAGTTGGGGCTGGGAAGGAAGAGGGACAGGCGTGGACTGAAAGCTGGTTCTCCTTATTCTACCAATTTCTATTTTAGAATTCAAAGGAAATAAGAACTTTAAAGTTAAACCTTAATTTTCTTATTTAAAGGTATATATGCCAAGTTAGGAGGGTAGAACATGTTTTATTTATTTAACAACTTGTCAGCTAGATTTCAAAGGTTTAAATATTTAGACACACGCTATGTGGGCCTCCATTTGTACTCTTATGCATAGGCCTGCAGTTTCAGGGTCAGGTATTTATTTTACAGGTACTGAAATGGATCAAGTAAGTGACTTCTCTCTCCTTCTACACAACAGCAATACACAGCCTTATCCAAACAGGTTTAACAACAAACTGTAGCCAGGTGTATTAGTCCCTTCTCATGCTGCTAACGAAGACATTCCTGAGACGGGGTAATTTATAAAGGAAAGAGGTTTAATGGACTCACAATTCCACATGGCTGGGGAGGCCTCACAATCATGGGGGAAGGTGAAGAAAGAGAAAAGTCATGTCTCACATGGTGGCAGGCAAGAGAGTTTGTACAGAAACACCTCCTATTTGTAAAACCATCAGATCTCACCACACCTATCCACTACCACGAGAACAGTATGGGAGAAACTTCCCCCATGATTCAATTATCTCCACCTGACCCCCACCCTTGACACCTGAGGACTATTACAATTCAAGGTACAAGTGAATTCACATGAATTCAATTCATGTGAGATGTGGGTGGGGACACAGCTGAACCATATCCCCAGGTGTTTCCCTAGGATGGTGATTTAAAACCAACTACTGGCTCTTTCCTCCAAAGTCAAGTCTGGAAAAACTATAAATATGAGAGGAAACTAGCAATAATTTAAGAAACTAATAACCATAACAGCAGTAAATATGAGAACCCTTGAGGTGTCTGAAGGTGGAAGCATTCCTTAAAGCCTGCTTTGAACTTGGGAACATTGTGAGGGAAGGAGATTGAATTGTAGTAGATTCATCCTGGAGCAGAGAAAGCTGAAGAAATCTTCTACAATCTGCTTTTGCTTTTGGAAAAGTTTAAAATTCTAAAGAAGTCATAACAGATAGTCTGAGTAAGTGAAAAGACAGTCAGTTCTATGCTTTTGCAATAAATGATTGGCTATCATAAAAGTATTGATTCTTTCCAAATTTATCAATAAATTAAATGCAATTTCCATTAAAATTCCAGAAGAATTTTTAGTTATTCAACATTCTTATTAAAAATTTTATGTAGAAACATAAAAGTCTACAATAAATTCTGCCTAAAAAATTAGTAATGTGTGGTAATGTGTTTAACCAAATATTAAGACATAATATAAAGCCATACAAACAGCAAGTAACATATAATATAGCAGTAAATAAACAATAAAATAGAAATCCAGGAATGTAGAGGAACTTAAAACACTATAGTGATAGTATCTGAAAAAAAAACACGAAAAGATTGTATTCTTTTAGAGGTGGTATTGAGTTTGTCTACCATGTGTAAAAATATTAAAGTGAAACCCTATCTAACAGCACATGCAAGGCAGGCTACAAATAAAGACTTAAAAATATATCACTGGAGTTAATAAAAAATGCACATAAATGTATTTTGAACATGAAGGTAGGAATAGCCTAACTAAAAAAAAATATTCAAAAAGGACAAATCATAAGGCAAAATTTTGATGAATTTTATTATCGAGATTAGAATTTCTGTTCAACAAAAGACATCATGAATAAAGTTCACAGACATGTGCAGGTAGGGATAAAATATTTACAGTTCCAAAACTAGCAAGACATTAAAATTGAGAAAATATTTTAAAAATCCAAAAACAAAAAAAGAATATAAAAATGAGTGAGGCACAGGAGATTTTGGAGATGGTAAAACCATTCTGTATGATACTGTAATGGTGGACAAATGACATTATGCATTTCTCAAAACTTATAAAACTGTACAACACAAAAAGTAAACCTTAATCTATACATTTTAAAAGCATTGTTTAGGAGGTCAAGGATTCCAGTAAAGAATGCAAACTGTGACAGGAAAATCTAACTTTACTACATATGTATGAAACAAGTTGATCGAAAGAGTTAGAAGAAAAGGCTTTTATCTACATATCCTTAGAAATCAGTGAAGTCTCTAAGACTAGAGGCAAGAAGAACTGCACATAAGTACTGCACTCCAGTTGATAAAGTTATTTCCCAAGGAAATATGTGTTAACAATTCTGATACTACCTATACATGTATACTAGGATTCAACATTTAAGTGTGTGAGTAGAGGGCAGATAGTGGGAGCCAAGTTTCTCACCGTGGGAGTGGGAATTTACAAATAAACAAGGAGAGGAGGCTAGAATGCTCCATGTTAAAATGAATTTGAGTTAGGAACATCAGTAAGAACTCATGTTTCATTTAAGACAGATACAGGTGGTTACATAGAGAAATATTTACAGATATGTGTACACACACATATACTTGTTTGTTCTATCAGCTGAGTGGGCCAAAGACACAATACCCAAAAAGTAATGAGTACACCTGGCACCCACACCCAGATCATTGTTTCTAATAGTACATGCCAATAACAAGAACCAGGGATCTGTGGAGAGTTTAGGACTACAGGATGAAATATACATAATAAGCCTACACCTTCTTGTAGTGCCAGAACCAATGCAAGTACTCAGAAAATACACACACACACAACACTGGGGCAGGTCAAAAGGACACAAAAACCAACTGAAAGGGCTCCAATGACCAAAGCTAGAACAACCCGACCATAAAACAGATAAAGTAGTATTGGGTTGTAATCCAACATATAAAATACATGCCCGTGAAGCAGTCCATACTAATAGAAATAAATGATTGTATATATTTATAAATGGAAGAGAAGAGACAAAACTCTCCTGCAAAAGAATTATAAATGAATTACACAGATACTCCCACTTAAAGAAAGAGGAACATAACTCCCCACTCATTAAGTGTGGACTTGTATAGTGACTTTCTTCTAAAGAGGAAAGCATAGAAAGAGACAAAGAGAAACTTTACAGTGGAAAAACCTGGAAAACACTAGTTCAGTCAGGTGATCAAGGTTGACATCAAGAGGCATACATCATGTAGATGGTACATATCCCCTTAATATGATAATTAAAATGGTGCTTTACTACTGTGCTGTTTCTCTCCAAAATCAATACACTTAGTTTAGTGATAAGAGAAACATCAGAAAAATCTCAATAGAGGGACATTTTACAAGATACCTGACCAGTACTCTTCAAAACTGTCAAGGTCACCAAAAACAAGGGAAAAACAATCACATTCAAGAGGAGCTTGAGGAGCTATAACAACCAAATGTAATATGGTCTGTGTGGCCTCCTGGAACAGGAAAATGAATTTGGGTAAAACTAAGAAAATCTGAATATACCATGGTTCAGTAATTATAATAAATGTACCATACTAACCTAAGATGTTAATAATAGGAGAGATTATAGGGAGGGGATGGAGAATATGATAAATCTCTGAACAATCTGCTCAATTTTTCTATAAATCTATTACTGTTTTAAAAAATAATATCTACTAATAAAATATTACAATTTATAGATGAGGAAATCTGCTGTGGTCTGAATGTTTGTGTCAGCTCAAATTTCATGTTAAAACCAATGTAATATTAGGAAGTGGGGCCTTTGGAAAGTGATTTCCTTTGGAATTGTCCTTTGGAAAGGGCACTAATCCCATTCATGAGAGCTCCCATTCAGAGCTCTCATCAATGGGATTAGTGCGCTTACAAAAAAAGCTCCAAAGAACCATCTTGTCTCTTCTGCCACGTGAAGACACATTAGGAAGATGCCATCTATGAACCAGGAAGTAAGCCCTCGCCAGACACTGAATCTGCCAGCATCTCAATCCTGGACTTACTAGCCTCTAGAGCTCTGAGAAATAAATTTCTTTTGCTCATAAGTTACCTGATTTATTGTATTTTGTTACAGCAAAATGCAAAGTCTTATTAGCATGTAAAGAGATAAACTCATTAATGATCAGAGAAATGCTAATTGAAACAAAAATGAGTTACCACTTTACCTCTGTGAGACTGAATGAACATGGAAATCTGGGAAATGCCAAGTATTGGTGAAGATATGGAGATAAAGGAACCCTTACTCACTATGGTTAGAGTGCAACCTTAAGTATGTATGTGCTTTGGAGAGGAATCTAGAGGCCTTTAGTTGATTACATACTTATATAACTCTCACCCCACAATTCTGCACCTGGGTATGTATATCCATAGGAAACCCTCACAAGGGTTCACAAGAAAACATGTAGGAAGATGTTACTGTAGTGTTGTTTGTAAAGACAGAGTCAAACATAAACTGTGTTTCCAGCCCTGGAATATAATATATCCAGAATGTGATAGATGCAGACCATTAAATGTACACATTGGTTAAAAACAGAGATGTACATAAAGAACCATGGCTCAATTTTAAAATCATAGTGCTGACAAAAAAAATTCAAGAAATACAATGATTTGTTACACATTACTATGTATGTATATTAAAAATACATACATACAAAACAAAATTTATATTTAACAAAAACACATACAATGAAATTATACACAAGAACACATAGTATGGTTACTTATGGGTAGGGGAAAGCGGAGAATTGGGAATGGGAATAAACTAAAAAAGAGAAGAGCCTTACATGGACCAAAGATGATAAAATACATGAACTAAAGAGTATTATAAATGTCATTAAACTAACCTTCTGCACTTGATCCAACAAGAAAATGATATTCTAACTCAGATATAGAAACAGGCTCTGAAACTTCAAAATGCTATGCTGGGACTTTATGACTTCATTCCTATATGAGGAACCTTAGGTCTACACTTCCCATGTCATTTTCCAAGAACTCCCGTGGTCTGAGCTAACCGTTGAGCAAGGTCAAGAGGATCTTATGTGGCTCCAAGGAATCTCCAGTGTATAACCTGCAGGGTTCCTGGTGTCCAGGAACCAGAAACCCAAGGACAAGACCAGAACTTAGCATTGTCTTTATGCTATTGAAAAGTAGCCTATTTTGTTACTGTTGGGATGCCAGCCAATTCTAATCGTTTTTTGAGGAGGAAAAGGGATAATAGCTCCACCTACATTAGACTAATTTGGGTCCTGCTATTTTACCACAGCCCCCACCTAGGAGAGAGCAGAGGCATATTTGATGCTTTTGGAGGAAATCCTGCTCTTTCCAAGTTGTTAAAGAACTACTCTCTAAGGAACCGAATTAGTTCCAAATGATTAGAATAAAGATTGGTTCAAGAGGGATGTTATTTGATTCATGGTATCACAGAGCTAAGCCTAGACTTAGACAGCTTCACAATCTCCAACTAACAAAGATCACTATAAAATGATAAAGGGGTGAATTCAGCAAGAGGATATAACAATTTTAAATATATGTGCACCAAACATTGGAGCACCCAGATATATGAAGCAAATATTTTTAGAGCTAAAAAGTGAGATAGGCCTCAATACAATAACAGTCGGATCTTCCATACAGATCAAAGAAATATTGGACTTAATCTGCACTATATACCAAATGAATCTAATAGCTATTTACCGACTGTTTTATCAAATGGCTGCAGAATATACCTGCTTTTGCTCAGCACATAGATTATTCTCAAAGATAGATCATACATAGGTCAAAAAACAAATCTTAAAACACTTTAAAAACGAAATATTATAAAGCATCTTCTGTGATCACAATGGAATACAAACTAGAATTAATAACAGGAATTTTAGGAACCATGTATTTTAGGAAATATGTAGAAAAGTAACAATATGCTCCTGAAAGACTAGTGGATCAATGAAGAAATCAAGAAGACAATTGAAGAATTTCTTGAAACAAATGATAATGGAAACACAATGTACCAAAATCTATGGGATACAGCAAAAGCAGTACGATGAAGGAAGTTTATATCTATTAGTGCCTAAAATTACAAATAATTTAACAATGTGTCTTGAAGACCTAGAAAGACAAGAGCAAAACAAATCCAAAATTTGTAGAAGAAAAAAATAAAGATTAGAACAGCAAGAAATAAAATTGAAATAAAAAAAATACAAAAGATGAATGAAACAAAAAGTTGGGCTTTTGAAAAGTTAAACAAAACTGATGAACCTTTAGCCAGACTAAGAAAAAAACTGAGGAAAGATCCAAATAACAAAATCAGAAATGAAAAAGGAAACATTACAACTGATACTGCAGAAATTTAAAGGATTATTAGTGGCTACTATGAGCAACTATATGTCAATAAATTGGAAAACCTAGAAGAAATGGACAAATTCCTAAACACATGAAACCTACCAAGATTGAGCCAGGAAGAAATGGAAGATATCCAAACCTGGACAAACCCATAACAAGTATTGAGATCAAAGCCATAATAAAAAATTTCTCCCAGTAAAGAAAAGCCCAGGACCTGATGGTTTCACTGCCAAATTCTACCACACATATAAACCATTAATACCAATTCTACTCAAACTATACAAAAAAATAGAGAAGGAGAGGAATACTTCAAAAACCATTCTATGAGGCCAGTATTATCCTGATACCAAAACCAAAGACACATCAAAAAAAGAAAATGATAGGCTAATATCTCTGATGAAGACTGATGCAAAAATCCTCAACAAAATATTAGCAAACTGAATTTAACAATACATTAGAAAGATCATTCATTAGGACCAAGTGGGATTTATCCCTAGGACATGAGGATGGTTCAACATATGCAAATCAATCAATGTAATACATCATATCAACAGAATGAGGAAGAAAAAACTTTATGATCATTTCAATTGATTCTGAAACAGTGTTTGATAAAATTTAACATCCCTTTGTGACAAAAACCATCAAATAACTGGATATAGTAAAAACATACCTCAACATAATAAAAGCCATATATGACAGATATACAGCTAGTATCATACTGAATGGGAAAAAACTTAAAGTTTTTCCTCTAAAAACTGGAACATGACAAGGATGCCCACTTTCACCACTGTTAGTCAACAATGTATTGGAAGTCTGAGCAATGGCATTCAGACAAGAGAAAAAATTAAAGGGTATTCACATTGGAATGGAAGAAGTCAAATTACTCTTGTTTGAAGATGATATAAACTCATATTTGGAAAACCCTAAAAGAATCCACCAAAAACCTATTAGAACTGATAAATTCAGTAAAGTTGCAGGACACAAAAATTGGCACACAAACATTAGTAGCATTTCTATATGCTAATGGTGAACCATCTGAATAAAAACTAAGAAACATAATTCCATTTACAATAGCCACAAATAAGATTAAATACCTAGGAATTCACTTAACCAAAGAAGTGAAAGATTTCTGTAACAAAAACTATAAAGCACTGATGAAAGAAATTGAAGAGGACACCAATAAACAGAAAAATAGTTCATGTTTATGAATTGGAAGAATCAATGTTAAAATGTTCATACTACCCAGTGCAATCTACAGATTTAATGTAATCTCTATCAAAATACCAATGACATTCTTCACAGAAATAGAAAACACAATCCCAAAATTTGTAAGGAACCACAAAAGACACAGGATAGCCAAAGCTATCCTAAACAAAAATAATTAAACTGAAGAAATCACATTACATGATTTCAAATTATATGACAAAGCTATTGTAACCAAAACAGCATTGTACTGGCATAAAAATAGCCACACAGAGCAATGAAACAGAATAGAGAAACCAGAAACAAATCTGTACACCAACAGTGAACTCATTTTTGACAAAGGCCCCAGATCATACACCAGGGAAAAGACAGTCTCTTCAGTAAATGGTGTGGGAAAAACTGGATATCCATATGCAGAAGAATGAAACAATACCCCTATCTCTGGCCATATACAAAAACCAAAATAGATTAAAGACTTAAGTCTAAGACCTCAAATTATGAAACTGTTACAAGAAAACATTGGGGAAAATCTCCAGGATACTGGTCTGGGCAAAAATTTCATGAGCAATACCCCATAAGCAGAGGCAACCAAAGCAAAAATAGACAAATGGGTCACATCAAGTTGAAAAGCTTCTGTACAGCAAAGAAAATAATCAACAAAGTGAGTAGAAAACCCACAGAATCAGAGAAAATATTTGCAAACTATCCATCTGAGAAGGGATTACTAAACAGAATATATAGGGAACTCAAACAACTAAAGGAAAAAAAACTAATAATCTGATCCAAAAAATGGGCAAAAGATTTGAATTTCTCCCAAGCAACACCAAAAGTCAGCTTCACACTCAAGAGAGAACACTACGTCTCTTCCTCATGTGTTCTGGTACTCTACACATGCAGAGAAACTTCTCTAGTAACAAACTATAGAAATGATCCCTGAAAGTATAGTCTTGATTTGAATTTCTCAAAAGATAACATAAAAATGGCAAACAGGCATATGCTCAACATCACTGATCATCAGAGAAATGCAAATCAAAATTACAATGAGATATCTCATCTCAGTTAAAATGGCCTATATCCAAATTACAGGCAATAACAAATGCTGGCAAGGACATGGCAAAAAGGGAACCCTCGTACACTGTTGGTAGGAATGTAGATTAGTACAACCACTATAAAGAACAGTTTGGAGGTTCCTCAAAAAAACTAAAAATAAAGCTAACATATGATCCAGCAATCTCACTTCTGGGTATATATCCAAAAGAGAGAAAATCAGTATATCAAAAAGGTACCTGCACTCCCATGTTTACCACAGCACTCTTCACAATACCCAAGATTTGGAAGCAACCTAAGTGTCCATCAACACAGGAATGGATAAAGAAAGTTTTGGAGGAGGGGCCAAGATGGCCAAATAGAAAGTTTCCATCTGCCACTCCTAGCAAGACCTATACAGAAGGCAGGTGATTTCTGCATTTCCAACTGGTGTACCCCGTTCATCTCACTGGGACTGGTTAGGCCCATGGAGAGAGAGAAGCAGGGTGGGGCATCACTTTACCCAGGAAGTGCAAGAAGCCAGGGGACTTCCCTCCCCCACCCAAAGGAGGCACCAAAGGAAGCGGTGAGGGACTGTGCTAGCTACCTGAGGTACTATGCTTTTCCCATGGATTTTGCAATCCATAAATCAGGAGATTCTCTGGTGGGCCAGACCACCAGGGCCCTGGATTTCAAGAACAAAACTGGGCAGCTGTTTGGGCAGGCAGTGAGCTGCAGGAGTTTTTTCACACTCCAGCAGTACCTGGAACTCCAGTGAGACAAAAAAAATCATCCACTCCCCTGGGAACAAAGGGCTGAAGCCAGGGAGCCATGCGGTCTTACTCAGCGGGTCCCACTCCCATGGACTCCAAAAAGCTAAGAACAACTGGCTTAAAATTTTCACTGCTGGCACAGCAGTCTGGAGTCAGCCTGGGATGACTGAGTTTGGTGCCAGGAAAAACGACCTCCATTACTGTGGCTTTAGTAGGCAGTTTTCCCCCAACAATGCTAAAGAGACTGGGAGGCTTGTACTGGATAGAATTTACCATGGCATAGCAAAACGGCTGTGAACAGCCTGCTTCTCTAGATTCCTCCTCACTGTACAGGGCATCTCTGAAGGAAATCTGACAGCCCCAGTTAACAGCTTACAGATAAAACTCTCATATCTCTGGGAAAGAGCACCTGCGGGGAGGGGCAGCTGCAGTTTCAAGTTCGGCAGACTTAAACTTTCCTACCTGCCTGCTCTGAAGAGAGAAGCTTATCCTGACAAGGGGAATTATCCCAGCACAGTACACAAGCTCTGCTGAGGGGCAGACTGCCTCCTCAAGCAGGTCCCTGACCCTCCGGGGCTCCTGACTAGGAGAGACTTCCCAACAGGGATCAAGAGACATCTCATACAGGAGAGCTGACTGGCATCAGGCTGGTGACCCTTTGGAACAAAGCTTCCAGAGGAAGCAGCAGGCAGCAATCTTTGCTGTTCTGCAGTCTCCATTGGTGATACCCAGGTGAACAGGGTCTGGAGTGTATCTCCAGCAAACTAAAACAAACCTGCAGAAGAGGGAGCTGACTGTTAGAAAAAAAAAACTAACAAACAGAAAGTAAGAACAATGAAATTTTAAAAAAAAAAAAAGACGCCCCCACCGACACACACAAAACCCTATCCAGAGGTCATCAGCCTCAAAGGTCAAAGGTAGATAAAACCACAAAGATGAGGAAAAACCAGAACAAAAATGCTGAAAACTCCAAAATCCAGAATGCTCTTCTCCTCAAAAGATGGCAATGCCTCTCCTACAAGGGCACAGAACTAGACAGAGGATGAAATGGATGAATTGGCAGAAGTAGGCTTCAGAAGGTAGGTAATAACACAATCCTCCAGCTAAAGCAGCATGCTCTAACCCAATGCAAAGAACCTTCATAAAACGTTACAGGAGCTGATAATTAGACTAACCAGTTTAAAGAGGAACATAAATGACCTGATGGAGCTGAAAAACACAGGCCTAGAACCTTGTGAAACATATACAAGTATCAATAGTCAAATCAATAAAGGAGAAGAAAGGATATCAGAGTTTGAAAAACACCTTGCTTAAATAAGACCTGCAGACAAGTTTAGAGAAAAAAAGAACAAAAAGCAATGAACAAAGCCTCTAAGAATTATGGACTATGTAAAAAGACTGAACCTATGATTGACTGAACCTGAAGGAGATGGGGAGAATGGAACCAAGTCGGAAAACACACTTCAGGCTATTATCCAGGAAAACCTCCCCAAACTAGCAAGACAGGCCAACATTCAACCTCAAGGACTACAGAGAACACCACTAGATACTCCACAAGAAGATCAACTCCAAGACACATAATCATCAGATTCTCCAAGGTTGAAATGAAGGTAAAAATGTTAAAGGCAGCCAGAGAGAAAGATCAGGTCACCTACAAAGGGAAGCCGATCATACTAACAGCGGATCCCTCAGCAGAAACCCTATAAGCCAGAGGAGAGTGGGGGCTAATATTAAACATTCTTAAAGGAAAGAATTTTTAACCCAAAATTTTATATCCAGCCAAACTAAGCTTCATAAGTGACGGAGATATAAAATCCTTTCCAGACAAGAAAATGCTAAGGGATTTCATCACCACCAGGCCTGTCTTGCAAGAGCTCCTGAAGAAAGCACTAAATATGAAAAGAAAGCACTGGTATCAGCCACTGTAAAAACACTCCAAAATATAAACACCAATGACAGTATGAAGAAACCACATCAACTAGTATGTAAAATAACCAGCTAGCATCAACATGACAGGATCAAATTCGCACATAACAATATTAACCTTCAGAATATATGAGCTGAATGCCTCAATGAAAAGACACAGACTGGCAAATTGGATAAAGAGCCAAGACCCATCAGTGTGCTGTATTCAGGAGACCCATCTCACATGCAAATATTCAAATAGACTTAAATAAGGAAATGGAGGAAAATTTACTAAGCAAATGGAAAGCAAAAAAAAAAAAAAAAAAAAAAAAAAAAAAAAGGAGAGGTTGCAATCTTAGTCTCTGAAAAAATAGACTTTTTTTTTTTGAGACAGAGTCTCACTCTGTCACCCAGGCTGTAGTGTAGTGGCATAATCTCAGTTCACTGCAAACTCTGCCTCCCGAGTTCAAGTGATTCTTCTGTCTTACCCTCCCAAGTAGCTGGAATTATAGGCACCTGCCACCATGCCTGGCTAATTTTTGTATTTTTAGTAGAGATTGGGTTTCACTATGTTGACTAGGCTGGTCTCAAACTCCCGATCTCAAGTGATACACCTGCCAAGACCTCCCAAAGTGCTGAGATCACGGGTATGAGTTACCATGCCCCACCTAAAACAGACTTTAAACCAACAAAGATCAAAAAAGACAAAGAAAAGAAGGGCATTACATAATGGTAAAGGCATCAGTACAACAAGAACTCAATATATATGCACTCCACACAGAAGAACCCAGATTCATAAAGCAAGTTCTTAGAGACCTATAGAGAGATTTAGACTCCCAGACAATAATAGTCAGAGACTTTAACACCCCATTCTCAATGTTAGACAGATCAGCGAGACAGAAAATTAACAAGGATATTCAGGACTTGAATTCAGCTCTGGATCAAGTGGGCCTAACAGACAACCACAGAACTTTCCAACCCAAATCAACAGAATATACATTTTTTCTCAGTGCCACATGGAACTTATTCTAAAATTGACCACATAATTGGAAGTAAAACACTCCTCAGCAAATGCAAAAGAGCTGAAATCGTAACAATCTCTCAGACCACAGTACAATCAAATTAGAACTCAGGATTAAGAAACTCACTCAAAACCTAATGACTACATGGCAATTGAACAACCAGTTTGTGAATGACTCCTGGTAAAATCTGAAATTAAGGCAGAAATAAAAAAACTTCTTTGAAACCAATTGAGAACAAAGAGACATTATACCAGAATCCCTGGGACATGCTAAAGCAATGTTAAGAGAAAAATTTATAGCACTAAATGCCCACATCAGAAAGGTAGAAAGATGTCAAATCAACGCTCTAATATAACAATTAAAAGAGCTAGAGAACCAAGAGGAAACAAATCCAAAAGCTAGCAGTAGACAAGAAATAACTAAGATCAGAGCAGAACTGAAAGAGATAGAGAAATAAAAAAAAACCTTCAAAAAAAAAATCAGTGAATTCAGGAGCTGGTTTTTTGAAAAGACTGACAAAACAGATAGATTGCTACCTAGACTAATAAGGAAGAAAAGAGAGAAGAATCAAATAGATACAATAGAAAATGATAAAGGGAATATCACCACCAACCCCACGGAAATACAAACTACTGTCACAGAATACTATAAACACCTCTATGCAAATAAACTAGAAAATCTAGAAGAAATGGATAAATTCCTGGACACATACACCCTCCCAAGACCAAACCAGGAAGAAATTGAATCCCTGAATAGACCAATAATAAGTTATGAAATTGTGGCAGTAATTAATAGCCTACCAACCAGAATAAAAACCCAGGATTAGACAAATTCACAGTCTACCAGAGGTACAAAAAAGAACTGATACCATTCCTTCTGAAACTATTCCAAACAATTGAAAAGGAGGGACTCCTCCCTTACTCTTTTTATGAGGCCAGAATCATCCTGATGCCAAAACCCAAGCACAGACAGAACAAAAACAGAAAACTTCAGACCAATATCCTGGATAAACATTTATGCAAAAATCCTCAATAAAATACTGGCAACAGAATCCAGCAACACATCAAAAAGCTTATCCACCATGATCAAGTCAGCTTCATCCCTGGGATGCAAGGCTGGTTCAGCATACACAAATAAATCAACGTAATCCATCACATAAACAGAACCAATGACAAACACCACATTATTATCTCAATAGATGCAGAAAAAGGCCTTCAACAAAATTCAACATCCCTTCATGTTAAAAATTCTCAATAAACTAGGTGTTGATGATACATATCTCAAAATAGTATGAGCTATTTATGATGATACATATCTCAAAATAATATGAGCTATTTATGACAAACCCACAGCCAATATCATATTGAATGGGCAAAAGGTGGAAGCATTCTCTTTGAAAACCCATACAAGACAAGGATGCCCTGTCTCACCACTCCTATTCAACATATTATTGGAAGTTCTGGCCAGGGCAGTCAGTCAAGAGAAAGAAATAAAGGGTATTCCAATAGGAAGAGAGGAATTCAAATAGTGTCTGTTTACAGACGAAATAATTCTACATTTAGAAAACCCCATCATCTTAATCCAAAAACTTCCTACACTGATAAGCAAATTCAGTAAAGTCTCAGGATACAAAATCAATGTGCAAAAATCACAAGCATTCCTATACAACAACAAAAGACAAGAGGAGAGCCAAATCATGAATGAACTCCCATTCACAACTGCTGCAAAGAGAATAAAATACCTAGGAATACAGCTTACAAGGGACATGAAAGACCTCCTCAAGGAGAACTACAAACAACGGCTCAAGGAAATAAGAGAGGACACGAACAAGTGGAAAAACATTCCATGCTCATGGATAGGAAGAATCAATATCGTGAAAATGGCCATACAGCCCAATGTAGATTCAATACTATCTTCATCAAGCTACCATTGACATTCTTCACAGAATTAGAAAAAAAAAAAAACTCCCTTAAATTTCACATGGAATCAAAAAAAGAGCTGTATAGCCAAGACAACCCTAAGCCAAAAGAATAAAGCTGGAGGTATCACACTACCTAACTTCAGACTACAATATAAGGCTTCAGTGACCAAAACAGTATGGTACTGGTACCAAAACAGACCTACCGATCAATGGAATAGAGCACAGACCTCAGAAATAACAGCACACATCTAAAGCCATCTAATCTTTAACAAACTGGGGGGAAAAAAACAAGCAATGGGAAAAGGATTCCCTATTAAATAAATCATGCTGGGAAAACTGGCTAGCCAATGCAGAAAACTGAAACTGGACCCTTTCCTTACAACTTATACAAAAATTAACTCAAGAAAGATTAAATACTTAAATGTAAAACCTAAAACCACAAAAACCCTAGAAGAAAACCTAGGCAGTACTATTCAGGACATAGACATGGGCAAAGACTTAATGACTAAAACACCAAAAGCAATTGCAACAAAAGCAAAAATTGACAAATGGGATTTAATTAAACTAAAGGGCTTTTGCACAGCAAAAGAAACAGAGTGAACAGGCAACCTACAGAATGGGAGAAAAAATTTTCAATCTACCCATCTGACAAAGGTCTAATATCTAGAATCTACAGGGAAGTTAAATGAATTTACAAGAAAAAACAAACGACCCCATCAAAAAGTGGAAAAAGGATATGAACAGACACTTCTCAAAAGAAGACATTTCTTTGCCCAACAACATGGAAAAAAGCTCTTCATCACTGATCATTAGAGAAATGCAAATCAAAACCACAATGAGATACTATCTCACACAAGTCAGAATGGTGATGATTAAAAAGTCAAGAAACAACAGATGCTGGAGAGGATGTGGAGAAGTGAGAATGCTTTTAAACTGTTGGTGGGAATGTAAATTAGTTCAACCATTGTGGAAGACAGTGTGGTGATTCCTCAAGGATCCAGAACCAGAAATGCCATTTGACCCAGCAATCTCATTACTGGGTATATTCCCAAAGGATTACAAATCATTCTACTATAAACACACATGTACATGTATGTTTATTGCAACACTCTTTATAATAGCAAAGACATGGAACCAACCCAAATGCCCATCAATGATATACTAGGTAAAGAAAATGTGGTACATATACACCATAGCATATTATGCAGCAATATAAAAGAATGAGATCATGTCTTTTGTAGGGACATGGATGAAGCTGGAAGCCATCATCCTCAGCAAACTAACATAGGAACAGAAAACCAAACACTGCATGTTCTCACTCACAAGTGAGAGTTGAACAATAAGAACACATGCACACAGGAGGGGAACATCACACACTGGGACCTGTTGGAGGGTTGTGGGAAAGGGGAGGGAGAGCATTCAGAGAAATACCTAATGCATGTGGAGCTTAAAACCTAGATGATGGGTTGATAGGTGCAGCAAATCATCATGGCTCATGTATACCTGTGTAACAAACCTGCACATTCTGCACATGTATCCTGGAACCTAAAGTAAAATAAAATAATTTTTTTTAAAAAAAAGAAGAAAATGTGGTACATATACACAGTGGAGTAGTACTCAGCCATAAAAAGGATGATATTTTTTCATTTGCAACAACATGGATATAACTGAAGATCATTTTGTTTAAATGAAATAAGTCAGATCAGAAAGACAAACACTGCATGTTCTCACTTATTTGCAGGGTCTAAAAATCAAAACAGTTGAACTTATGGATATAGAGAATAGAAGAATTGTTTGCCAGAGGCTGGATATGGTAGTGGTGGGCTGGCAGGGGGCCAGGAATGGTTTCTGGGTACAATAAATAACAGAAATAATAAGGCTTGCTATTTGATAGCAGAGCAGGGTGACTATAGTCAACAATAACTTCATTGTGCATTTCAAAATAACTAGGAGTGTAATTAGATGTTTGTAACACAAAGGAGAAATACTTGAGGTGAGGGACACTCCATTCTTCATGATATGATGATTTCACATCGCATGCCTGTATCGAAACATCTCATATATACCATAAACATATACACCTACTATGTATGCACAAAAACTTTAAAAACTTAAGAGACAAAAATCTCTAACTACAAACCATTTATAGTTATTCTAATAACTTAAAATTGTTTACTATGTGCCAAACATTGTTCTAAACACTTTAACTGCAGTATGTCATATTCATACACACAAAAATAAATTGTGAGATAGCTATAATAATTATACCGGTGTTATATTAGGAAAGTAACACATACAGAGATTAAATGATTGGCTACAGGTTAAATAATGATGGTGGCTCTCAGTTCCATCATCATTAATAAATTATTAATAAATGATGGTGGAGTTAAGATCCAAACCTAGGCAATCCAAACTCAAACTCTGTGAACTTAAATAGATCCCACTCTATCTCTGTCTATTGGGCATAGCCATCAAAGAAAAGCAACTTCTCTAAATGATGGCCAAAGTTGTAATGGAGGAAATTTTTCTTGCTTCCGTCGGAAAGACATTTTTCTACCTATGTATCCAAACAGACAACCAGATTTGTTTTGTGTATTTTTGTTTGGGTTTAAAAGTTTTAATGCTTTCCTTTCTACTTGTTGCCGACTTTCTTTTCTTCTCTTTCCTTCCTTCATTCCTTCCTTTCTTTTCTTTATTTCTCTTATTGTCATTTTAAAATTACTAGAAGCATATTGAAACTTTTCACTGTGTTTACAATCCTGCAATAACGACGATGATAACAAATGAGTACAGCAAAGATGGCAAGATGCTTGATGGTGGCTTCCACCTATGAGAATGTCTTGGAAAGGGGGTGAAAAAACATGAAATCCTCTAAAATCTCCATATCGGACATTTTAGAAATTATCCAAGGAAAGAAAATGACTTTTTCCTGAGAGGAGCCCAGGTTTGTCTCTGCCCCAGTTTCCCTACTGTTTTTCAAAAGAACACAGCCTAACAGTTTTTACTTCCCAACATACATTGTTTTAAGAAAGAAACTAACAAATATCACAAAGAAAGACCCCTTTTTTTTTTTTTTTTTTGAGACGGAGTTTGCTCTTGTCACCCAGGCTGGAGTGCAATGGCGCGATCTCGGCTCACCGCAATCTCCGCCTCCTGGGTTCAGGCAATTCTCCTGCCTCAGCCTCCTGAGTAGCTGGGATTACAGGCACGCGTCACCATGCCCAGCTAATTTTTTGTATCTTTAGTAGAGACGGGGTTTCACCATGTTGACCATGATGGTCTCGATCTCTTCACCTCGTGATCCACCCGCCTCAGCCTCCCAAAGTGCTGGGATTACAGGCTTGAGCCACCGCGCCCGGTCCAGACCCATCATTTTAAGTAATGGTCTATTCACGTATAGATACAACAACCCAGTTCTTAAGAATATTTTAAAGTGCATTATAGTAGATTTTGTATGTTATTTGATATGCAAAATAAATTTATCAAAAGTAGAAATAAATATATGTTTTTGAAATCAGGTTTTAAAAAATTCATTACAAAACTCCTTTACTGCTCTGATAATAATGGCGTGAAGTATACTTTATACAATATATACTTCATTATTTACAATCAACTCATCTTTTTTTATTAACTATTTTTTTAAATGCTGAAGAGTAGTCTACTGCCATCCAGCCTACTTCTAGTCTATCACAAGTTATTATGTGCCTAAGAAATGGAAATTTATTCTAGTATTAGCCTAAGATAAATAGATTAAGAACTACTTTTATCAGCCTTTTAGAGATCATGAGGCACATTTCAGTGAATAAGAATGAGCAATATAAGCAGACAGATTTCCGAATGTTGATTCAATAAGGGGATAGCTATACTGTCTTCTGGTTTCCTCAACACCCCTGGCAGCCTCAGGTCTTAGAGTGCTCCTAAAGTTGCTAGGTTCTTGTTTTCATCCCTGTTAGTATCTAAGAATAAAGCAGCAATGAGCGTCCTATATGTTTTACCCTTAGATGCTAACAGGAATGTAAACAAGAACCTAGCAACTTTAGGAGCACTCTGAGTGTAGGTATATAAGTATAGGTAGAGTTATAAGCACAGAAATATAAACATAAATATATATACATATGGATATATAGATACATGTTCCTATTACATACAAGTTTCCTTTCCACTAATATAACAGACTTGACTGCCAAAATAGAAAGCTGAATGATATTTGTGCTGAAAGACTCAAAATACTTGAGGCAAATACTTTGATTTTGGATTCTGTTCATTGAAAGCACCTTTTCTTTCCTATTTATAGAGTAGCAGAGGAAAAGAACACTGAACCAAAAGTGAAGAGACTGGAGTTTTACTCCCAGTTTTGCCACTATTATATTTACTGTGTGACTTTGAAGAAGTCAGTCAATTCTTCACACTCAAACGCTCCCATTTGTAAAATGTTGGCAATAGACTAGAGGACCTTCACAATTCCTATTCACCTTATATTCTTTGACAACAGTATTATCTTTCTTTGCCTGTGTGTGTGGGTGTGAAGTGGTGTGTGTGTATGTGTGTGTGTGTTTATGCTGCTCTATATGCAGTATCTGAAACTGATTTTGAAGATGTAAATTACTCAATTGACCCACTAGATGGTAGCAGATTCCCGGTTACTGTATAATTGCAGGCTTCCAACCTCTTTCATAACCTGAATTCTACCATCAAGAAGTTAGTGAAAAAGACTGCCTTGTTTGTCAAAAATCATGAGTTTTACTCTCAGCTCCACCATTTACTCCTTTCATGATCTTTGGCAAATGAGTATTGCAAGGTTTTTGATTTCCCACTGTACAATCAAAGGGAGTCTTGCAGATCTAAAACTTTACTGCATATTGTTACCATAATCAAAATAAGACATTTAAGCAGTAATGGCCTCCATTTTATTTTTAGTCATTCAAACAGTCTGAATGTGACATGAAGAAAAATTCCATTTTCTATCTACAAGACATCAAGTCATCGATATTTTTTAGTTTCCTCATCTAAAAATTAGGGAAATAATAGTATCCACGCCTGAAAGGGTATTGTAATGATTAAATAAGATCACACAAATACAGCAGTTAATAAATGTTAGCAACAATTTTTGGCAGATTTTTTTTAAATTGTTATGATTTTTGTCCCATGCCATTTGGATACCCTCAGATTATTCACTACTCTTCTCTCCTTGTAACTGTGTACAGAAGCCAGTGGGTATGGACTGGTTCAGAGACTGCACAGAACAGCCATGGGCCCAGAAATACCTCATAGAATCCTCTCTAGTCTAAGATGCTGTAAAAATTTCCAGATCCTTGATGTGTAATTACAGTAGAAACCTAGATCTTTGTTTTAATCTATCTTTGCTAAAATTTCTTGACAGGGCCATCTCCGAGCCCTCTGATATGAATTCACAACCTGTGTTCACTTAGATTCCCCTTAAAGAGTGCAGTCAGCCTGAAGGCCTTCAGGTAAACACGTTTGGCTTCTAATCTTAGCAAAAATCTATACAGACCGGTAACTCCTAAAGATACCTAACCTAGATTGCAGAAACCATGTATTTGGTTCCTCTTTTAATTAAAACAGTTATCAATTATATTGCTTCAATTAAAAATATTGCTACATATTATGTGAACACAGTTGCCATGTTCTCTTAAATATTGTTTTAAAGCCTTGAAGACTTGAAATGCCTAGGAGGCCAGAGGCAAGAGGTACCAAGTCACTGAGGTAAATAAAATACCTAGGCTCCACCCTGCTTCTCTGCCCTCATTAGCTATCATCACTTTTGAAAATATTTGATATGATAACTTAGAACTAA
Organism: Saguinus oedipus; assembly: GCA_031835075.1. Lineage (NCBI taxonomy): Eukaryota > Metazoa > Chordata > Mammalia > Primates > Cebidae > Saguinus > Saguinus oedipus. The sequence continues at coordinate 95,541,824 of CM063171.1, read as the reverse complement.
GGTAAGAAGGCAGAGCAAAAACTAACTATAGTTATTACCAGGAACCATTCCCTTACTTGCCCCATGTCTTTTTTCCAAAAACTATACTGTAACACATTTCTCCATTTTCTTTTTTTAATAATTTATTGTTTAGCATTTATTTAGAAGTAATAGAGGTGCTCTCTGATACTTTATTCTGTGCAACAGGATGAGCCCAATCAAAATATCAGTGCTGATAGGAAGCTGTGAGTCAGAGAATACAGCCCAAGCCAGGGCAAATGTAGCAGAGGATGCAGCCCAGACACTCAAGAGCAGAGCAGATCATAAGAAAGCAGAACCAGGAATGAGTGGGGTCTAGAAACACCCCTACACCCTTTATCTTTACATGCTAACGGAGATGAAAACAAGAACCTAGAGATTTTAGGAGCACTCCAAGACCTCAGGCTGTCAGAGGTGTTGAGGAAACCAGAAAACAGTGTGGCTACCCACCTAATGAATCAGTGTTAGGAAATCTGTCTGTTTACACCGCTGGTTCTTGTTCACCCAAAGATGCCTCAGGACTTCCAAAAAGGCTAATAAGATTAAAGTAGCTCTTGAGTGCACATCCCACACTTAGAAAGAGGAATGAATACAAAATTAGAGAAAGGAAAAAAAAAAAAAAAAAACAGCTGCCCTCTAATTATGCATTCTTTAGCTCAGAGAACATTCTGCAGACACAAACCAACTATCACTAACTACACTGTGAGCTCACTGAGGGCAGAGACCAAACTGGGCTACCCTTTCTATCACCAGTGACCAGTCTGGTACCTGCCACACATGTGCTCTCAAAGAATGTTTGCCTTCGTTACTGCTGTGGATGATGCAACTGAGTATATACCAAGGTGATAGCTTGTGATACTGTCCTGCTTCTAAGTGACCACAGTGCGTGCTTCTGACCTTTAACCCTCTCCTAACTTTCAAGTTGAACATGCATGTGGGCATGTGAAAGTTTAACCACTCCAAATAGGAAATAAGACCAGGGTACAGGCTTTAAAGGGATGTAAACTTCCTGTGTGCCTATTACGATTGGTGGCTCCTAACATCCTGAACACCCTTCCAGCTAATGATGAATTTATAGAATTGCTTTGTAAATATGGTCCAATAGGCTGGAAGTCAGAAAATTTATACCCTAAGCCTAGTGTTGTCACCTGCCAGCTGTATAATCTGAAGCAACTCACTTAACTGTATTTACTTTTCTTTTTTTGTAAGTTAGGTTAATTGCCTCTAATGTTCATTTCAGGGACAATATTCTGATGCTAAGCTGGTAATAAAGAAGAGAAAATTGGATTTAATAGGGCAAACTAGTGTTCCTGATCTTTATAAATTCCCACACAGTCTTTGCCTCACCCTAATCCACATACTTTGCAGTGTGTGAACAACTAAACTGCTTACAGGAGGATTAACTGGCAACACAAATGCAAGGAGAATTCCACCAAATTACATGTAATCATCTTTTTGTGTACCTTAGGGCAGGACTAAACTCTTGCCATTTCAACAGACTGAATTGGTTAGCTATAGAGCCTAAAAATAATTTTAAATAACTTTAAGTGAAGCTATAAAATATAAGAATTTTATGCTTCATTCAATAAATCTTATATGCAATGGTCTTTAAGTTTTCTACAGATGTCATATGAAATAATGATGAAATTACAAATGTTGACAGATTAAACTATCAGTAGACAGCTGACTGGAAAAATGAGCAAATGGAGATAGAATTCTGTTTGCAGATACTCAGTTGAAAGCCCTGTGCCACTGAAGGTGATGGCAAATTGTGTCCCTGAGTTGATAATTGTTCAACTCTTTAATATGAGGTTTTCAAGCCGGCTAGAAAGGGGCAGGGAATAATGAGTTTGGGAGCTAAGGCAGCCCTGGGTAAGGCTACAAAGAAGTTAACTTTAATCTCCAAAATATTAATCCCCTTGCCATCACCATTCCACCAGGATACTCAGTGCTGTCCATGAAATTTATCACAAAAGTTCTTTAGTTCAAAGCACATCACTTTCCAATCTAATTTTAAAAATTCTATTCAATTCTTGTCTGGAATAAAACAGAGTAAGCAAATTCTACCTTGTCTCTCTCACTGAATGTAATTTTAAAAACCTATATAGAGGGCCGGGCGTGGTGGCTCAAGCCTGTAATCCCAGCACTTTGGGAGGCCGAGGTGGGTGGATCATGAGATCAAGAGATCGAGACCATCCTAGTCAACATGGTGAAACCCTGTCTCTACTAAAAATACAAAAAATTAGCTGGGCATGGTGGCGCACACCTGTAATCCCAGCTACTTAGGAGGCTGAGGCAGGAGAATTGCCTGAACCCAGGAGGCGGAGGTTGCGGTGAGCCGAGATGGCGCCATTGCACTCCAGCCTGGGTAACAAGAGTGAAACTCTGTCTCAAAAAAAAAAAAAAAGAAAAAAAAAAGAAAACCTATATAGCATGCATGAAGTAGACATTTGGAGACTCTGAAAAGTAAACAGCAGCAGGCAAATGAGTAACAAAGACCAGATTTAAAGAACCACTAACCACTAGTGTGTATATCATGTATTCCACTGATGTCCTCTGGCTTAAACTGTAAGCAACCTAAAAGCCAGAAGTAGCCATCAGTGAAAACAGAAAGAGCACTAGACTTGAGGGGTGGCCAATGCAGGGGATGCTGCAATTATCTAAAATTCTGAGGAATAAGAAACTTTCTATCCACTTGCAGGAGCTCAGATCCAAAAACCTAAGAGGGTGGGGTAAGCCCCATTGTTTTCTACCTTCTCTGTCATTCTACTGCTTAGCCACAGCACTGGTAGAGAGTCATAAGTAATGCCAGGCAGAACAGAGTAAATAAAAGTCCAGCTTTCTGGAAGCAAGACTGAAAAGGGGAACTTCAGGGAACTGGAACGTAATGGAGATATTCATGGAGAGAAGCCGAATAAAGCAACCCAATAAAGTTGGTTCTGAACTCCTAGGCTCATCTCCAAACCATACCTGCATGCATCTGCCCTAATCCACATACCAAAGACTCTGAAAACTAAACTAAAAGTTAAATCATTCCTCAGGCTACTGAATAATTATACACATGGGTCTGGTCCAAATAGCACTGCAAGACTGAAAATAGAAACAAAAGAAGAGATATCATAACAGACCATGGAAATATTTTTTTAAAAGTTAGGAAATAATATGAAATACTCTATGCACATACATTTTACAATACAGATGAAATAGACCAATTGCTTGAAATCCACATACTACTTAAATTCATTCAAGATAAAATAGAAAATTGGAAGAGTCTCATAAATATTAAGGGAATTAATTTTGTAGTTAGAAACATTCCAAACGTCTTACTCTAATACCAAAATCAGACAAGGATAACAGAAGAAAAGAAAACCACTAACACAATATTGCTCATGAACATAGATACAAAAATCCTCAACAAATTGAATATATATATATATAAATATTAACAAATTGAATTTATATATATATATATATATATATATATATATATATATATATATATGGTTAGTGACAACTTTGCCATTAAAAGTAATGGCAAAAATAGCAATTAATTTTGCACCAACCTAATAATTCACCATATATAAGGAAAACTACAAACTCTACATAAGACCACAAACTCAATCAATTAATGCAGAAGAAAGCATTTGACAAAATTCAATGTATGATGTAAAAATCTCAGAAAACTAAATATAGAAGGAAACTTTCTCAATGTAATACTCCTAACATCATATTTAATTGTGAAGGGCTGAATGCTTTCCTCCTAAAAATGAGAACAAGGCAAGGGTACAACTCTTACCACTCCTATGCAACACAGCACTGGAAGTCATAGTCAGTGAAATCAGGTGCAAAAAAGAAATAAAATGCATACAGATTGGAAAGAAAGAATATTTTTCCTATTTGCAGATGACATTATTGTCTATGTAGAAAATGAAACCTCTCAGAACTGTGTCTTTAACAAAGTTGCAGTATACAAGGTCAGTGTACAAATATCAATCATATTTCTATATACTAGTGATGAATAATGAAAAGCAACTTTTAAAAAATACCATTTACATTAACTAAAAATAGTTATGTGTAAGTTTAACAAAAAAGATGTACAGGGTCTATAGGGCAAAAATTACAAATGCTGACAAAAGAAAGCAAATAAGACTTTAAAATTGAGAGATACACTATGTTCATTGATTGGGAAATTCAATGTACTAAAAATGTCACTTCTCCCAAATTGATCTACTCATATAATGGTATTTATTTATTTATTTGTATTTAGTTTTTTGAGATGGAGTTTCGCTTGTTACCCAGGCTGGTGTGCAATGGCGTGATCTCGGCTCACTGCAACCTCCGCCTCCTGGGTTCAGGCAATTCTCCTGCCTCAGCCTCCTGAGTAGCTGGGATTACAGGCACGCATCACCATGCTCAGCTAATTTTTTGTATTTTTAGTAGAGATGGGGTTTCACCTATGTTGACCACGATGGTCTCAATCTCTTGACCTCGTGATCCACCCGCCTCAGCCTCCCAAAGTGCTGGGATTACAGGCATGAGCCACCACACCCGGCCCTATAATGGTATTTAAATCAAAATGCCCTGAGAGATTTTGTTGGTACAAACCAATCTGATCCTATAATTTATATAGAAAAGCAAAGGAATTAGAATCACCCAAACAATTTTAAAGGTGAAGAATAAAGTTGCAGGACTCACATTGCCTGTTTTTAAAATTTCTTACAAAGCTACAGTCATCAAGACAGTGTGTCATTGCTAAAAAGAGAAACACATCAAGGAAAACAAATGAAGACTGCAAAAATAGACCCACACAGCTATGACCAATTGATTTTTAACAAGGATGTAAAGACAAGTCAATGGGGAAAAATACTCTTTCAGCAAATGGCATTGGAACAACCATATATCTGTAAGAAAATAAAAACATTACCTAAATCTCATACCTTACGTGTTAATTAACACAAAATAGATTATACATCTAAATGTAAAATTATAAAACTTTTAGAAGTACACATGTGTTAGAATTCATAGGTATGTACACCAAAAAAGTCAATTTCACTATATGCTTATTTTAATAATAAAATTTTTAAAAACCCAACTCATCCTCTGATTCATTTTCATTGCTATAGACAATAGGTAGCAAAAGATCATATAAGCCTTTTAAAGGGATGACAATGAGATAGTAAAATTTTAACTAAATTTTAATTTTTGACTCCAGAAACATTCCCTAAGGAATAAAAATGCCAACTTCTGCTATAAGCATGGTTGCTTATTTCTCCTCCATTTACTCCACTGCACTATGCTTACAAATAATGTGGTCTTTCTGAGGATGTCTATTATGAGTTAAGGGCATGAGTAGAGAAAAGCTAGTTCAAGAAAAGTGCTCCAGCTTATATTAAATAGGCGAAAAGTTTCAGGTGTACCACCATGATTGCATCTCTAACCCACTCCGACTTATCCATGCCTCCTGTTGGGGAACATCACTAAAGAAGCAGAAAAGGTACAAAGAGAAAGGTGAGGCATCAAAAATATGAACAGCACAATGTTGCAAACAGCAAGCATATTAATTTTCCATTGCTGCTCTAACGAATTATCACAAACTGAAAGGCTTAAAACAACACAATGTGTTATTTCACCTCTATGTAGATCGGGGTCTAACATAGGTCTTACTGGCTAAAATCAAGGTGTCAGCAGGACTACCTTCTGTTTGGAAGCTCTGGGGAAGATCAGGCTCTAGGGGAGAATAGCTCTGATGGAAAGAAGCCAGGAGAAAGAGAGAGACAGTGAGAAAGAGAGGGAAGGTTGGAGAGATGTTGGAGAGGAAGGAGAGAAGGAATAATAGAGCAAAGCTGAAACACTGGGAAGGTGAGAAGGCATGGGTCCAGAGTATAAGAAAAGGGATTTTCAGTGACAGAGAGGTGACAGCTTTTTCACACTCATGAGCGATGAGGAGAAAAGGATGAACACAAACATAAGTCAGATTATTTTAGCATGGTGATTGGAAATTGAGGGAATTTCTTAGTGATTACAGTAATTATGTGTCCTAGCTTGTCTGGAACAATCTTGGTCAATACTCATTGTCTTGGCATAAAATTATAAGAGCATCCCCTTTGACTCTCAAAGCTGTCTCCATCTAGATGAGAAATTATATGGTCACCCTACTTAGAGTGGCTTTTCTTCTCTCAGTAGCATTAGCGGTAGGATGTGGGCACAGATTTTAGGAACATGAAAAGTTATAAAATAGTGGCTATGGAGAACAGGAGAGGTAGCATTACAGGCCCAAGGGAAATTGGGACTTTAATTTTTTAGAGGCACCATTGTATATCTGAGTACAATAACCCTCTAAGACCTGCAATAATGTGCCTATTTACAGGTAAGGAAGCTGACTCAGAGGTCATGTAACTTGTTTGAGGACACAGTAATAAGAGGTAAATGTTGGATTCAAACCCAGGTCTTTCTGATTCCAAGATGTGTGTACTTAGTCACTACGCTTCATTGTCATGGAGTCTCTGGGGGTTTTAGGTAGTTTGAAGTGCTACCTGTCCTCTTGACTACCATGCTATATTGTCCATATTTTCTACATTTGTAATATAAAATCATTGGTTTAATTATACACATACATCTTTATTTTCCAAATCTGTAAATTATACATTTAGAAAAGACTTCTTTCATACCATGTGCAAATTTGAAAACAAAGCTAGGAGAATGAAGACCTTTGGGTTTAATTATTGCTTTGTGCTTTCAGCTGAATTATTACAACATACTGGTACGAGGGAAGGTCACTAGAAACATGTTACTAATAATAATTATCACAGGGCAGTTTGCATATGACTTATTTTGAAAAAAAAAAAAAAAGAATTACAGGAGATTTAAAGTCATCTTGACATGTGTACAACAGGAGGAAGGATGATCCCTATGAGTCTAAAAACCAAGACAAATTTTCTCCTTGCCTTCTCCCAATGCCAGATTTATCAATGATTGGAAAATGCTTACCACTTTTACCACTTTCAGATTGCTGTGTATATGCAAGGAGGAAAAGGGGGAATATTGATCTGGATTCTTTGAAATATTTAAGAAAAAAAAACCACCTGGAACATCAAAGCTTTAATGATATTTCATGTTGCTAAAAATAAATTTTCTATCACCTTTGGGATAGAAGGAGTTTGGCTTTTAGAGTAAACATTTTCATGAGCCTTTGCTTATGCAAAGGCAATAGATTCTGTTATGAAACACTGGATTTGGAATAAAAGAAACCTAACTATGAAAAGCAATGTAAAAGGCTATTTCTGTGGTCACAGCAGCATTTCTGAAAGATTATCGTGGGGTTAACCATTTTGGTTTCTCTTGGACAGCAAGAATGAAGTTAAAATAAGGTTTTCTCAGCATGAAAAGTGAATTAATTCCTGGGAATTTAGTTGAGGGCTGAGGAACGACTAACAGATTTGAGGAGTAGGATTTCCTACTTTTCTGCATTGTAATTACCTTATGTTTCCATAACTTTCCATTTATTCAACAGGTTTTTCATGAACTTGTACTATGTGCCAAGCAATATTCTAGGTGCTTGAGATTTTTCTATGACAAAATAAAGACCCCTGCCTGAGGGTAGCTTATATTATAGTTCACTTTCTTGAGTGAAGTCTTTTGAAGGATAAAGTCTGTCAGCTGTGTTTTGGAGAGAGAAAAGTGATGTCTAGTTTTATAGTGAGGCAGAGCAGAGACATCTGCACTGTATGAAGAGTACTTATGAGATAGCAGGGGTGGAAAAAATGGTGGAGAAGCTGGGCAAATCCATAGCCAGGGGAAGGTAAGTTCTAACCATGGCTTCCCAGGACTTGTGGATTCCCAGGATTTGTCTGCACTGTGTGACTTCCAATTATCATCTGGGATGAAAACCCAGATGATAATTATTTGGATATTGAAAGGAGGCTGAATCTAAGAAGCTAGCAGGCCTTTGTATTACATCTATAATAACATGAATTTAATTCTCAAACTATCAGCTATATGATCTTGAGTGAGAGAGAAAAAGATAGCATCAGAAATACTGCTCAGGGAATTGAGCTTAAATGTCATTCATGTGTACTGCATACATGAATGCCATCATTTATCATGAGTGTTTACTGTGGAAGACAGATGAGAATCACTGGTACCTTTGTTCACCAGAAATACCAGGAAAACTAAGATGGAACAACAGTGATATTTTGATGTAATTTATTGAAAAGCAACATTGATATCCTGTATCTGACAGAATCCTAGATTATATTTCTCTTTAGCTATAGCCAGATGGAGATGATTTTATTTTCAACACAGAGGTACCTCTTGTAAATAGTTCTTCAATCTACCCCATATGATCATAGTTGTATGATTAATCAAGGAATTATTCTTGAAAAACAAAAATTATGTAAGAATAATTTTGGTTATTAAAGTATTTTTCCATCAATTAATCTATTTTCTTCTAAAGTTTTCTCCACTAATAAAATTATATTCATTTTTTTACATATAAATCAATAATTATTGCTTTTCTGTGTTTCCTGATTACATTTATCATGTTAAGATGCACTTCCAAATTCAGTTTAGGCTTACATTTAATCATACATAATGCATTTATTTGCTTTTCTAACCACACAGGCTATCAAATGGATTTTTAATCAAACCTGATGCTTATAAAGTTTTTGACCTAAAACATAAGGTTATAGGCATCTTGGTAATATTAATGAGATATGTAGAACTTATAAAAACAAAATAAAAACATTTCAACTTTAAGTCACATATAAATAAGTTTTCTGTTGCTTATGTGTAAAACTCCTCCTTAGTTTCAGCTTTTCCTTAAACATCTCCAATACCTTTTTCTGTTCTGTGTCAGATCCCTGAAATTCATCAGTTAGTATGGTCTGCTATGGTGGTCATAAAAATGGCCTCTCAAAGATGTCCACATTCTAATTATGGGAACTTATAAATATATTGATTTACATGGCGAAAGGAATTAAGGTTGTGAATCAGCTGACTTTAAAATAGGGAAATTATTTGGTATATCCAGGTGGATCCAATATTGTTACAAGGGTCTTTAAAAGTAAAGGAAGAAAGCAGAAGAAAGGCAATGATGCTGGCTTTGAAGATGAAGAAAAGGGATGATGAGCCAAGGAATGTGAATGTCCTCTAAAAGCTGGAAAAGACAGCTTCCAATATTCTTCATCCTCTCCCAATTAAAAACCAAAGTCCCTCCTCAATCCCATGTCCCTTACCAATTATTACATTTTTTGCCTCTCTTATAGAAAAATCTATTGGAAGTTTTCTACTTGTTTCCTCAATTCCAACTACACCTCTAACCACTGCCATCTGGTTTCCACTCCCACTATTCAACTGAAGTGGTCCTGATAAGATCACAAGTGGCCTCCACTCCATTTCCAATATATCTGAGCCTTTATCATTCTGAAATTCTCAACTACATTTGATAATATTGGCATTGCTGCTCTTCTCAATACTTTCTCCCATAACTCCTATAACACCTCATTCTAAGTTTCTGGTAATTATTCATTGTGAACTTCTTCTCTTTAACCCATTCCTTATTCATAAGTGTTCTTCAAGGTTGTGTGGTGAGACCTTTTATGTTCAGACTTTACGAACTCTTCCTACGTAATCTCATCTACTCACATAGAATCAACTATCATCTTCATACTAAAGGCTTCTGATTATACGTCTCCAGCTAGATTTCTTTCACAGTTTTTAGATCAAAATGCCTACACCTTTTTAAATATTATGAAAACCTCAAACTCAACACATCCAAAACTAAACTTATTTTTTTCAAACTATTTCTCCCAAATTTAGTGTACTTAGTACCAGTAAATGGTGTGAGTATTCACTCGTTTCCCTACTCAAAAAAATTGGGAGTAGGTCAATTGAAGAAAGAGTCAATTTTTGAGTCAAAGAAAGAAAATTGACTCTTTCTTCTCCCTCTTCCTCCATATTAAATCAGTTCTACTTTGTAAACATTGCTCAAATTAGTTCACTTCTTATCATTGCCATTGAACTACCCTAATTCAAATCATTATCACCTCTCACCTGCATATTAGAACAACTCTTCAGAAAGAAGCTGCAAACACTAGCTAAAAGTATGCCAGGGAGATAACTGTGTTGCTTCCCCTTAAGAGTAGCCTGCCTAAAACTAAAGGCAACAGAAAGGAAAGCAGAACAGCGATGTATAAAGGAAACAGATGCCTCCTATAGCACATGAACCCCCTGGGTAAGCCATGCCTGAAGCTACATTTCTATCAGGAACTTTCAAGTTACCTGAGCCGATGCATTTCATTTTTTGTTTTGACTTTTAAAGTTTACTGGATTTCCATAACTGTCAATTTATAAGTCTTGACTTACAAAATTATTTCACTAGGACATAATCTACATTTTATCCTCAGTTCCTAGCACAGTGCCTGACCAGGTACTGAATTTGTTGAATGAATGATGTATATAAAACACTTTCAGTTCAACTTCACATTTACGCCAACAATATGCTTTAATTCACTCAAGAATTAAACATATGTCAAACGTATATTATGGATCAGGCACTAGCTAGATATTTGGAACACATCTAGTCCTGAAGGAAACATACAAAATTCTTATTCTAATGAAGTTTAGATTTAGTATGTCAAAAGATAAACAGTTAAGAATTAAGGTGTGCCAGTTAGTACAGGATATCTACTATTTTCCCATGGATTTTAGAAAAGCCCCTTGGATTTTATGCAGCAAAATATTATGTCTCAATGAACGAAATCCTTCAGTGTTTATCTCTCAGTGTAAGATATTCATATGAAAGAATTGAGGAAATGGTATCCAATAAAAATTAGTCCCAAACAAACTCCAGGGCTTAAAATTCCATTAGAAACAAATTATTATTATAGAGTACTGAGGATTCAGGTCACAGAAACACACTCAGTTCACTGACCCTTTAGCTCACTATTCAAGAAACCAAGAAAAAGAAAAAAATGTTATTTAGAATAAGCCATCCTGGAACTGAATACCGGATTCAAATAAAAGTTGTGTCCTCTTGGGAAAGTTTCCTGAACTTCCTAAACACTGTTTCCTCATTTGTAGAAGGAGGACTATTAATACCTAATTCACTAGGCTTGTTCTATTCACGTAAAAATTAGCCAGTGATCATTAAATTTTGGTTAAATGAATAAATGCTAATACAAATATTAAATGACATGACATATATGAAAGCATTTGTAAGCTGTAATGTGCTGTCTAAATGTTAGCTGCTTTTGGTATTGCTGTTGTTGTTATCACTATTATTATTCTGGTGAGAGCGAGGGGTGTGGGAGAGTTGAGAGGAGAGTACTGGAAAGAGAAGGAAGTATGAGAACAGACTTGAAACAAGTCAAAGGAGAGTGGGCAAGGCTGCAATAAGCAACATGTCTAAGTAGAGGGAGTTTGTATTCCCTGTTTCCAGCCTCTCAGCTCCTTTTCTTTGGTGCCCTCATGGTTCTCTCCATAAAAACCCATAATCCACCAGGCACAGTGGCTCATGACTGTAATCCCACACTTTGGGAGGCCAAGACAGGCAGATACCTTGAGCCCAGGAGTCTGAGACAAACCTGGCCAACATGGCAAAAACATCTTTTAAAATAACTGGGTATGGTGTCTCACATCTGTAGTCCCAGCTACACAGGAGACTTGCTTGGAAACAGGGAGGTTGAGGTTACCGTGAGCTGTGATGGCACCATTGTGCTCCAGTTTGGGCAATAGAGACTGTCTCAAAACAAACAAACAAAAACCCCTAATCCCATACCCTGTTTAGCAACCAAAATTACCTCTTCCCTCAGCCACACCACACTTTCCTCAAAGGCTGGTTTTAGGAAAGAATCTGATTAAGTGATAATATTATAATGTTGTGGAAATTTGCTATTTTTGTGCCCTGCCACTTTGGGTTGCATCTTTTTTCCCTGTGACTGTCACCTCCCCTTTAATTACTCTTTAAGGCTGAAAGTCCCCCATGACATCAATGGTCACTGGCCGACATTTTTGTTTTCCATTTTCCAATTTTTCTATAATAAATTGGAATATAATAAAAAGAGAAATACTATTTTTAAAATTAGATTTTTTAAAAAAGCTATTCCAATAAGCAAGGAGTAGCTTCCTTTATCTTCTTTGTTATCAGCTGCCACCTTGGCCTTCTAATGATCTGAATGAGTTTCCCTATGGTGACCATTCTCTATTTCTTGGAACACTGAGCACAGTTGAAATCTAGAAGTTCTAAACCTCAACTAACTTGTTTGCCCACCCCAGCTTTTGGAAATTTAGAACAGATACATAATGGATTTTTGTCTTGTCTTATGGAGTTTTCAAAGTAAATACTTGAGTCTGTGCAGAAACTCTCTTTAAGTAATACCTTGGGATTCAAGGAAGAAGAAACTAATCAGGAAAAAAGAAGCCTAAATATATATACAGACTATTTCCACTGTCTCTGAACCACTTTCCCAAGTAACATACTTAGCTTCACTATATGAAAATCTCACTATTTTCATTTAAATGGTAGTTTACTATTAAAGTGTAATTCAGAGCCCAATAAATCTTAGCACAATAAATATTGTGCATATAATTAACTATATTGACTTAATTTTTTGTAATTTTAATTGAAACAAACAACAGTATTATACATTATCTGAATTGTATACATTCCTGATATAGCATAGCTCTTGGTTATAACCTTCAAAAGAGGAAGTTATATTGGTCATGGACATAAGATTATTAGGGTAACTGAGGCCACAAAATGCTAAGGATGGGGAGTGCATAGAACTGTGTCAGACTTGGGAAGGAGAACCCCGTGAGCCATTAGCAGTGGAAGCACGCAGTAATTCTAATAGTCAAAGACCTATAAGAGGTCAAAACTCCGTTCATAGCATGTGAGGGGTCATAGCAAACAGGAGAGTCTGTGAATGAGAAGTTAAAAACATGGGCAGTTTGGATACAGGTCCTGGGTAAACTCAGCTAGCAAAGCCTTTCTATTTTGCCAGCTGCCTGACACCCCCTGGATTTCTATGTGATTCTTATTGAAATAGAGGGCAACCAACATGATAAGTTTAGGTCTGAAGAAGGGAGTATTAATAGAAGTGCACAGATGAGAGAAGAAAGGGTAGAAAATTAAAGTTCCAGAAGAGGGACAGATATATACAAGACAACATTCTCTTAAAAAGAGATAAACAACTAAAACGTCCAGTGCTTGAATTTGTGGAAGGAATAGTCCAAGTATTATTGCAAATCCCACCATCCCCACTTCCCCATTATACATTATTCTTAGACTTAACAGACTATGAGTGTATCTAAGTATTTTTAAGAAACTTAAGAGAAAAGTTACCTTTCCTATGTTTAAAGAAAATAAATGCTCTACTAACAAACACATATTTTCCTGAAGGCTTTATTAATGCTTAGCCACAAACACATCTAGAATAGTTGTGTAAGGAGATTGTATTAAACTATCTTTATCTCAGAAAAATAAAACCCCAGGGCTTCACCAGTACATAAGTGAGACAGATATACTCTTTGGAACTAAAACCCTGCTACGTTGAAAAGAAGAAGCAATCTTGCCCTGGATCGATCAAGAGGAAGCAGAACACTGAGACTGTATTACCTGAGAAGGCCCCAGAAAGCTTGAAGTGCCACTGCTCACAGATTTTTTAAGTTTGGTCAAGAACTCCCAAAGGTGATATAATTCTAAAATTAAATCAAGGATCAATTAGGTCTTCTGAAAACTATTACTTTTAAAACATGTTTTAAAAAATGAATGAATAAAATCTAATTCTTTGTTTCCACACTTAGAAAACCTACTTGCCTTTTCAGTTTGCTTGATCTACTTTCCTCTCAATAAAATGCCAAGGAAGATACTTATACAGATAGAAATGAAGGATTTTTCTTAATAGATATAGAATGGTCACATTGTATGTCATCTTATATGCTACTTTGCGTATCTCAGCAAACTGTGTGATATTCTTAGAATGAAAGACAACATGTGAAAATGGTAACAAGTGGAATCAGTGACAGGTTTACTTAGGAAGCTGGATTTTCAATCTGAAAATTTCTTAAAGAATCAAATATGAGTTGATATGAATTTGGGGTTGAAAGCAGCACATTAAAACATAGAAAACTATTCTAGAACAAGTCATGGGAAGCCTACCAATAGCTTGCTAATCTGACAAGCAACTTAGATTTGGGGGCGGTTTTGGACAAATGCTTAAAGTTAATTAACTCCTGGAAATCCCTGGAAGCCAACTGACAAACTGCCATTTCAAAGACAAACTCTTGACCTTTGGCACAGTTCTTTTTAATAGTGGTGGTATGGAAGAAACAGGACAAGGGGCAGTTCCCACAGCTACTTAGTAAAGTTTGTCTCCTTCTGGGATTCTGGAGATCAGAGTTTCAACAGTGGTGCAACTTCTGACTAGTCATTTACCCTCTCTGAGTCTTAATTTCTTCCTCAGAGAATGACAGTGTGATACAGTTAATTGCCCCAGTACTTCTTTTAGTAACAAAACCCTCAAATGTTAGTTAGGCATAAGAGGGCCCAGCTAGAGACTATCTTTCCAGCCTTCCTCATAGCTAAGAGTGGCTGTGGCTAGCAAGAATGATATTGTAATTTTTATGTCATTTCCTTTAAGACAAAGCCACTTGTTTTGGACTCTCTCCTGTCCCACTAGCTGAGAAACGGCCATGGATCCACCACCTATACCCAGAAATGAGAGCCCTGTGATGAGGATGGCAGAGCCCACCACCAGCACAGGATCCCGATAGACATCACTAAACAGAGAAGCCCATCAGCCCTGCACTACTTAATTCTGGATTCTTACATGAGAGAGAAGCAAAAATACTTCTATCTTGTTCAAACTGCTTTAGTTATATTAGCTCAGCATGAACCCTAACACAGAAGGTCCTACACAAACTATCTCTAAAGTATGTTCTAGATCTGACTGTTCATAAATATAATGGAAGAAACAGAAGTTTTACCTTAGTACTAAAACATACAGAATAAACCTTGCTATTCTGCCAGTGATGGTCACAGAAACGCATGCTAAAGCTTAAGATCAATTTTTAAATGATAGCCTTTTCTTTTTCTCAGCATCTCAGACTTACAGGCCCCATCATTATATCTTTTAATTGCTCTGTTAATCACTTTCAATATTCCTCTACCTCACTATCATGCAGTATGACAATAGATTACCTTCATTACAAAGGCTATCTTCAAATTCCCACAGGCATTTAGTAAAGTTTCATTATCCTCAGACATAATCCTATGAGAAGATTAGATCACATAAAGTAGTTTTCTGCCTATCAGCACAAAGCAGCCAGGGAGTGCTTGCAGTTGATGTGAGGTTTGAAACCTGAAATCCTGCAGCTCACATGGGAGAGCCAGAAGGAGCTCTGGGAGAATCAACTTAAGTTGACTCAACATTGCTCTTGCTTATGCAAGTCAATTCCCAACATGAACATAAAAAATGCTCTCATCAGCCAAGCACGATGGCTCATGACTATAATCCCAGCACTTTGAGAGGCTGAGGTGGGCAGATTGCTTGAGCCTAGAAGGCCAGCCTGGGCAATATGGTGAAACCCCATCTCTACAAAAAAAATACAAAAATTGTCCAAGTGTGGTGGTACACACCTGTAGACCCCGTCTCTCTAGAGGCTGAAGCAGGAGGATTGTTTGAGCCAGGGAGGTCCAGGCTACAGTGAGCTGAGATCACACTCTGCACTACAGCCTGGATTACAGAGTGAGACCCTGTATCAATAAACAACAACAACAACAAAAGTTCTCATCATTTTGTAAAAGCCCAAACTTGAATACTTGATTTTACAGAAATTTTACAGTCATGTACACGTTGTCTTTTTATTAATTATTCAACATTTTATTAGCAATTTTTTCAATTGAAGCTAATGTAAAGTCTCAATGATCTGAAAAGATCAAGAGTCATTTGACTGAATTGAATTCTTTGTGCAAATTTAAACTTTCCTGTCTGTTGGAGTCATTTGACTGAATTGAATTCTTTGTGCAAATTTAAACTTTCCTGTCAGTTGATGTCTAAAGGAGAAAAATACATAATGGATGACAGATGGATTCAGAAACATAGAATATTTCCCAAGAGAGCATTTTGTACAAGAAAGAAATCTGGACCTCTCAAAGGCCAACTAAATAGCCATTATGAACATGGGGTAGGGAGAGCTGATATCTTCGGGGAGAACTAAAGAGATGCCAAAAAGGAAAATGGAGGGATACAATATGATGCTGTACCACCTACTAATCCATCACCCACACTGAAATCAGGGCAATTATTTAAAACCACGAATATGATCATTTCCACTCCCCTGCTTAAAATTCATAAATGGTTTGCCATGGCCCTTAGAAAAAATGTACAGAATGCTAAGTTCACCTAAAAGTGTGTTATGTGCTGGTACGCTAATTACCTTTCTGAGATCACATCAAACCATTATCCCCACTCCTCTCTCCAGGCTAGGCATGTCCCCCCAAAATGTCATATATTGAAGTTCTGACTCCTCAGAATTTGACCTTATTTGGAAATAGGGCTATTGCAGATGTCATTTGTTAAGATGAATCCTTCTAGAATATAGTGGACCCTTAATTCAATAGTGTCCTTGTGAAAGGGGGAAACATGGACCTAGGCTTATACAGGGAAGATGCCATATAAGGATACAGGCAGAGATGTAGATGATGCTTCTATGAGCCAAAGGGACCAAGGATTGCCAGCAGAGCATCAGAAGCTAGGGGAGAGGCATGAAACATTCTTCCTCACAGCCCTTAGAAGGGACAAACCCAGCTGACTCCTTGACCTTGGATCTCTAGCCTTCAAAACTTCAAGGTAATAAATTTCTGTTGTTTTAAGCCACCCAGTTTGCTGTACTTGGTTACAGCAGCCCTAAGAAAATAAGGCAATGGGATTCTCTCAACTTCTGTATGGACCTTTGCCCATGATGTTCCTTTTATCTAATAGAGCAACTTCCCTCTTTTCCTAGCTAAGACATCCTTAAGTCTTGCTTTAGAAAACACTGTCTTTAAAGTAAGACCTTCTTTAACCTTCCATACTAGATTAGATCTATCTTCTCCTCCATGCCACATTTACCCCAAATTTTACAGGACCTCACAGTTCTTCAAAGCCCTAGTTTCTTCTGAGCTATTTCATTATTGGCTTACTGTCCATCTTCCGCATTTGACTGAGAACCTAGGCTGGGACTATGTCTGTCTCATTCATGTCTATGTTCTCTGTGCCTAGACTAGTAGCTGGCATATAATTTGTGCTTAAGAAACATTCATTGACTGGCTTCCTTCATTTTGACTTGGACGCCTCTGTTTCCAAATATTGTTTCAAAGATTTCACATCCTTAGTAATAATTCCCACAAAAATATTTCTACCCTCATGTATATATTCATGTGCCTGAAGGCAGCCTCATATTTCTATAATTTGTTGTTGTCATACCTAACATTTTATCCCATTCCACCACACATCTGTATAAGCAATAATATTTGTAAATGTACTAGTCTCCAGGAATGTTTTTGATTTGAGTCCTATATTACTGAAAAGAATCTTAATTATTTGGCAAGCTGACATCCTCATAAGATTCTATCTGCCCAGCAAGACAGATGAGAGAAATCATGTGAGAGAGAACACTAAAGGAATGAAGCACTTTTTATAAAACAAACACTTGTTTAACCTGTATTTCCTGATATGGAAACTTCTGATGAGGTACTGAAGTGAGGGGGTTGGAGAAAACTATCTAGAATCTGTGGAATAGCAAAAGTTAATCTCAAAACATTGATATTTATATCTATCCAGATACCTGCCTTTCTATATATATTTGTAAAAAGACAAAAAGAACAAAGGTTTTGGATAGGTTATTTGTACCTATCTGGTTAATTTTAACTTGGTCTGATTTTTTTTTTTTCTCAAAGAATTGCACCAATTCTTAAAAAGAGTCTGTTTAAACAGACAGACTCAGAAATGTGTAATGAAGATCTTGGTGATTATGTTCACCGAGTAGAAACATTTTGATTTATCCTAGAGAAAAATTTTTGAATAAATGTGAACTTGACAAATATTTTCCTAAGAGGATAATAGCTGGAGATACTATATTATTTAGTATCACATCTTCAGACAGGTTCTGCTGGTCACAGAAGAACTAAAGAGTGGTGAGTTCATTTTGATTTCCATCATACAGTGGGCATAAGATCTACTACTCTTGGGTACGAGAAGACTAAGGTGACTAAATTTGCCCTAGTCTTCACTTAGTAAATATTTCTTAGGCATTTATTCTCTATCAGTCATTGTAACAAATGCTGCTAATGCAAGTTGAGTGAAAATAATAGTAACAGCAAGAATCACTGATTTTTATCACCGGTTCATTATGTACCAGGTACTATGCTAAATGCTTTAAATACTTCATCTCCTTTCACCCTCACCATACTCCTGTGACTGCTATTTTCTTCATTTTAATGGAGAATGTAAATCTCAGAAAGATGTGAGAATTTTTGTAAAATTGACCTTGTAATTTTTACAAGGTCAAAGAGCTAGGATTTAAAAACAGCTCTGTTTTACTCCAATGCCTAAGTTCTCACCCAGTACTACTTCAATTATACTACTTCACATTATAGCGTGGCTCAGTTACTAAAATTCTTTCCCCAAATCCATAAAATTCAAGGTGGGATTTTGACCTAAGAAAGATAATATAAAAGTAGGTTTGAGAAAAGGGATTTAATTCCACAGTAATACAGAAATGGCATTAAGTAATCTTTTCTTAGAATGAGTTTATGGACCATTTCACATAAGCTCTCCAAGTTCAAAAGTCAGGATTATAGTAATTTTGGCTTGACTCAAGTGGCTAAAGGAAAACCAAAATGAAAGAAAAGGCCTCCAGAACCTCAAGCCCAATGTGTGTGTGCATGTGTACATGTGCGTGTATGCAAAATTAAAATGGTATAAAAAGAGGAGCTGGAGTTTTGAGTCAATAAATAAATTCAGTCTGGTTTTACTCTCACACACACACACACAAAAAAAAAAACTGAATCTGTATACATTTTTTGGTAAGGGAGAATCCAAAGCTTTCCTAAGTTCTCCAAAAAGATTTTGACCCCAAATTTTGAACCAAAAGTGGGAAAAACATTTTTCAAAAATCCAAAGAGAAGGTAGGATACAAATGTACCCACTGGTTGAACTCAGAATTCTGGAGATGTTCGTAGAACCACTGTAAAGTAGAGAATTGGCCACCGAGCCTGTGCATCCCTGGCACCTGTCATTTTATCTTTCAGATCCACCTTTCCTTCTGTGGACTTAATACTCCTGGCCTCTCTCTGCCTCCCTCACTCATTTAGTTCCATTCCAGAAACATAGGAAAGACTTAACCTGATCAGTGAATTTGGGAGAGTAACTATGAATGGAAGCTTCCAGGAAATATGCTCCCCTCTCCAGCTTGGGAAGAACCTACACTTGGAGCAGGAAACTCCTGCCCTGTTCTAGTGCAAATGAAGCTGAGTAGATGCCCTTCAAATTCTAGATATAGCATCAGGGGGCCACATTATCCAGACACATAGTCAAATTATCTAGTTTTATTAGTAATTAAGGTCATTTTTGAGGCCTCTATACACTGACCTTTTCCTTTCTGTTCTTCACTTTTTCTGAAACTGAATGTGGAAGCAGTGTATTATTTATCAGACCTTTTCAAAGAACCCCAAAGTATATATAAATAGATAACAATAATTGGTAAACAGAATGCAAAAGAAAATGTTTCTTCTTGGCATATTCTGGAAATAAATGACTAGAAGTGGATAGAAGTGACTTAACAAAAGCCCACAAAGGTGACAAGAAGATAGTTTCTATCCCTAATTCTGAAGCCAATGGAACCATTGGATAGAAGAGAATTAGAATTAACATTGAGGCAGTAAACGGGGACAATTCTGCCTAATAGAAGAAAGTCTTCTAGGTATTGTTCAGGTATTTCATTTTCTAGCTATCCCATCTTTTATCTTTCATTTTCTTTTCTACCCATCATCACTGAAGCAGGAATTGTACAAGGCATGTGTTTTTCTCATGTCTTATTCTAGAGAGCATGATGGACCAGGGGTTCCAGCTTGGAAATCAGTAGCAGGGTTTGCTTCAAGGCTACTCCTCTCATAGGCTGCTCCAGCCAGTGACTGAGTGTAGCAGTGATACTAAGGCAGATCCCATTCCAGAGACACATGGGATTTTTTGTTGGCCAGCTTTGTTTGAGGATTTCCTGGTGGCTTTGCCAAAACTGTGTGGCACTCAACATTCACTGCTGCTCTGTCTCTCTGTCTCTCTTTTACTCTGGATTAGACTGGGATAGTGGTCAGGTGGTCCTCCTATTTCCTGCATACAGGCATGTTCCCTTAATAGAGCTTATCTGTTTAATCTCATCCTGGTGTCTGCTTCTTGGAGGACCCTGACGGAAAATTTTAAAGACAGTACCAATAGAATCTATTTATACTGGAAAAGAGTCAGAGAAACCAGCATCTATACAACTTTATAAAATAATAAAAGAACAGTTAGCTAAAGCTTTAGAATATAGTTAATGTAGCTTTACAGCCAATGCAGGGTGGTCCTGTACTTTAAAGGAAGGATTTTGTATAATATCAGAAAGAAATAATAGCATTTGGATTTGTCAGAACTGTTACTGACTTTGTTTAGCAAGCATGGGTATGGGAGAGGGATTAGCATGAGCTTTAGTTGAGAATGAATCATAGGTGCAGACCCAAAACAAAGACAGAGACTTTCCTAGTCACACTGACCATGAGTTTTCTCAGCACCACTTAAAAAAATGATTGGTGATTAGCACCAGAAATGCATTATTTGGCTTTATTCAGTAAGTTTCCAGAATGAGTAGAAAGAGAAATAACACCCCTTACAGATTGGTGCCTCAGCAAGATACATTTTTGTTTATATATGGTACTCTTCCAAAATAAGTCTGAGCCTTGCCAATCCCTCCATTACATCATGCCTAAAGACAACAAGAGGTGCAGAATTTTGCACCTGGGCTATGGTGCATTGGTAAGCAGACTCTAGGGTTGTGTTGTCCAATACTGTAGCCACTAGCCACATGTAGCTGTTTAAATTTAAATTCAAATTATAGACTAGGCATGGTGGTTCAGGTCTGTAATCCTACTACATCGAAAGGCTGATGTGGGCAGATTACTTGGGCCAGGAATTGGAGACCAGCCTGGCCAACATGGCAAAACCCCATCTCTACTAAAAGTACAAAACTTAGCCGGACATGGTGGCAGGTGCCTGTAATCCCAGCTACTAGGGAGGTGGAGGCAGAATAGCTTGAACCCAGGAAGCAGAGGTTGCAGTGAGCCGAGATCATGCTACTACACTACAGCCTGGACAACAGAGTGAAACTCTGTCTCAAAAAAAAAAAAAGAAAAAGAAAAAGAAAGAAAGAAAGAAAAAAAATTAACTTATTTAAATCTGAGTAAAATTTAAAATTTAGTTCCTGACTGCACTGTCCATATTTCAAATGCTAAACAGCCATAGGTGACTAGTGGTTTCTGCATCAGACAGCACAGATATAGAATATTTTCATCATCAAAAAAAGATTATTTTAAACGGTCCTGTTCCAGAGGAATTCTCTTGGAACAGAACAGTAAACTGACTTCTTAAAGTGATTCCTTCACCTTTGGTGTGGAGAGAGAGTATAAGGCCACTGTTCCAGCACAGCTCCTCCTCATATCTACTAAAGAGGCATAAAGACTGTGCCACTGTTTTTAGGAGGCACCAAAGAAGGCTCAGTTTCATCTGGGATAATGATTAATAACAAAAAAACTTCATTAAAATTTTAATTTATTTGATTTCTTTCCATGCATTGCCTAATGGGATTAAGTTTTAGGACAACGGAAGCTCCAGTTAAAAAAGCAATGGGCTAGCAAAAAGCTGAACCAACCCTGCTGTGGAAAACCACATGGACATGGGAATCAGCATCATGTGTAGTCTGTCTTAGAAGAGCCAGGGTCTGGAAGACTCCTGTAGCTAGAGGAAGAAACTGGGCTTCAACTGATGGGTGGAAAGGCAGTCTGGCCTCCTCTTTAGAGATACTCTGCTCTGAAAGAGTTTAGATGTGCAGATGCTGTTGAGATTACAACAGAGAATTAGTGTCTCAAGAGAAGGAAATCTTTCTGCCAGAATTATTGATTCTGCTGGGGAAAAAAAAATGCAGTCACTGACAAATCCAACTAAGAAACTCTAAGACTTCCCTGCCGATATGCAGATGATCAGGGAGAGCTGTGGGTAGACAGATGACTGAGAGAGCACACCACCTAGGAAGAGATGCTGAACTGGAGGACAGAGAGCCACAGAACTACACTTAGAGCATCTAAGTATACGTTTATATGGGTCGTATATTGGCACTTTCTTCATACTCCCATGCCTTTGATGATTCCATGGACTTCATATCAGTTTGATTCCATGGTTCCTGTTGCATTTCTTGGCCTTTACTAGGACAGTTCATTCCTGATTTGGCATAGGTTTATTTCCTGCTGTGTTTTTTCCCTTTGAAACAGGACATCTCTGTTCACTAATGCCTTGGCCTGTGACTGCCATTCTCCTACTTATAGTCTTCTCCACAGTCTCAGCTCCTGGCTGATCTACTCTCTTTTTTTTTCTCCCAAGTCAAACTTGCTTACACTGGTACCAACAAGTTCTGCCTCTCAATCCAGAATTATGGAAGGGACATGATGAATTTTCTAAGAATAGATCAATATATATATAGCTTACCTTTGAGAGGATTGATTAAGAATTCTTTGGCTTCCTCAGCTTCATTTGTTATTTCAGTCTTTCATTAAATTAACCATGGATTTACTCATTCAATCACTGAATAAACATTTATTGAGAGTACATGAAACACCCAGACAGTGATTTAGCACTAGAGATACAGTGGTGAACAAGACAGACAAATGTCCTGAATAGAGCTGCTTATGTTGTAGTGGGGAAAGAAAGATCATACACAAAGAGAAAAGTAATTATTTCCAACAGTAGCAATCATTATTTCAAAATAAGATGGAGTAATGAAACACGTAATACTAGGGGAAGTGATCAATTTAAATACATTGATCAATGACATTCTCTGAGAGTAGGTGAAAATTGAGCAGGAACATGAATGTTGAGAAAAAGTCAGTCGTGTTAAGGTCTAGGAGAGGAACTAGCTAGGCTGAGA
Organism: Saguinus oedipus; assembly: GCA_031835075.1. Taxonomy (NCBI): domain Eukaryota; kingdom Metazoa; phylum Chordata; class Mammalia; order Primates; family Cebidae; genus Saguinus; species Saguinus oedipus. The sequence continues at coordinate 95,518,598 of CM063171.1, read as the reverse complement.
AAACAGCAAGTGTACAGGCCCAAGGTATGAGTGACCTTAGCATGTTCAAGGGAAAAAGGATGGGTATGGCTGGAACAGAATGAGAGAGAGACTGGAAGGAGAAAAAAATGGAGAGTTAAGATCATGAGGTTCTATCAAAGAGTTTGCTTTGATTCTAATTGCAAAGGAAGATCACTGAGGAGTTTGGAATAGAGTAGTAATGTTATTTGACTTCAGTTTTATAAGGAGTTCTCTAGGCAATATATAGAATTTATATCTGTCAGGGTCCCAGCAGGAAAAACAGCCACACTCAAAAAGGGCTTAACTAAAGAGAGGTCAGTGAAGAGACTGCATGTGGAATCATAGGTAGGATTATGGAAGCCAACAAAGGTTAGTGAAGTACCCAGGGACTAGCAACAGCGAAGCTCTGTTACCCCAAAGCCTGAAGGGACAAATTGAAGAAAAAAGGAACATATGAGCCTTGGGAGAGCTGAAGCAAGAGAAGATTACCCCACAAGAGCTGTTAACTATGGAGATACACAACTACTGCCCGACTGTAGAAGGGACAATGAGGCAAAAGAGTTATCTCTTTCCCTTCTTTCTCTCTCCAACCTTCTATTGGGACTCAACTTTCTGGACCTTCAACCTTCTACTGAGACTCTCAACCATCAAGGCAAGAGAGTCAGGCAAGTGGACCCAGATAATTCCTTTCATAATGGTCAGCTACCAAGTAGTCAAAACATGTCAAAAAAAGGATAGGGAATGAATATGGAGGGTGGGGAAGGAAGCAAAGAAAACACATTAAATCAGATTAAAACAGAACAGAGTAAATCTGTGAGATTTAGTGGAACAGGAGGAAATCTGTGAGAAACAATTGAGAACAAAGCATGGTAATAAGTACTGTGGAAAATAAACTTACAGTATAATATAAAAAAGATTTTCCAATATTAACTATCATTTTCTGAAAATTCAGGGGTGAAGAGAAGTTTATAAATATTGTGTTTACCAAGTATATTAAGGTGACTTCATTCCACTTAAAGAAGATAGTGCCTAGGAAAAATAACCTCAATATTTTGAGGAGAATAAAGGAAGAACTAGTTATGTCAAAATCATAAAATAAAAAACTAAAAAGCAGGTCATATGGGGAAAAAAATCTACTTTATCTTCTGAGTTTGTTCCTCCACGGTATTTGTGCTGGCCTCCCTAGCTCTTAAATAAATACTCTCCCAGGTAGAAATATGAATGAGAAATGATTGTGGGCAGACATTTAAACTATGATTCCACAAGAAGCAAACATTAACTTTAAGAAGAATGTTCTCATAACCGTAGTGCCTGAAACCCAGTTTTCTCCCACTTTTATAACATCTTACTGTTTTCTCCACTCATTACCCTCCGGGATAGTGAACCATGGAAAACTAACAATAGAACAAACTGAAGAAAATTTGGAAACTCTTAGCAATGTAATAATCAGACTGTGTGATGGGGACAATCTTAGCAATGTTAGGTAAGGCTGAAAAAGGGGACAGGGAATCCTTTCTCACAATGATGATTGGGAGTCTTATTAATGAAGGAACCTATCTTAGAAGTAGAAATATTTGCTTGCCTTTTCTTTGATTCTTTTCATTCCTTCACCTGTACACAAAGTTTGATCCCTTTCTACCCTATGATCCAAAAGGTAAGAATAAAACAAATGCTGGTGTGCTGGGTAGTGGGGAAAAAAAGCAAGACAAGGAGGACAGACTGAAAACTAAGAGACAAGAAACATCTGTTTCTGTCAATGAGAAAGTAAGGTAAATTACCCTTCAAACCACTATAAAATTAAATCAATTACCCTTCAAACCACTATAAAACTGAACAAAATACAAGAAACAACTATTTTCAGATATTGGACAATGGACAATAAAATAATAATGTTCCTCGATAATTGGGGAAGGGGAAGAAGGAACTAGATGAATCTTATCCATGCCCAAGTGAAGGGGGAAGGAAGAACCTAAAGAGTGTCCAGCAATTTCACTGTGTTGAACAGACACAGTTAAAGTTCAGAAAGGTCAGAGTTGCTGGAATTTTTAAGGCAATGTATCTGACAGTACAAAACTACATAGAGAAATAACTTTAAAAATCTGGGTAAGGGTCACCTTGAGTCTTTGGCTAAGGAGATATTTGCCCATTTATAAGGTAAAATCCCAGGAGGACAGACAAGAATAATTTCTGCAGAAAAGCAATTACCATGGAGCTGAAAGATGAACAGTTTCTGGAGCTGAGACTGGGCCAAAAACAGTTTGAATTCCTTCCAGCCAGAATGGAGAGATTTCTCTGAATACACAAGGTATTCAGTAGACTGTAGAAGGCTCAGACCTTAAAAGTGGGAAAAATTTATCTTGAGAATAAAACATACTCTAAACTCATCTAAGATAAAATAGCTTAAAAACAAACTTTGAGATAATCAAACTAACCCACAAGTGACTTAATTGTCTTCAGGCAAAATTTTAAAAATATTAAATTAACACAAAAACATCTACCACTCAACAATATAAAATTCAGAAGTCTAGAAAACAATTAAACATTGATTAGATAAACAAAGAAGCCAAAAATATAACAAATGGCCAGAAGAAGAACCAGTTAATTAAAAACACACCCCAAAATAATAGAGATTTAATTAGGAGATTAAAAGCTTAAGATGATATACATTTCCTACACATATTGAAGGATGCAAAGGAGAGGAAAAAGAACATAATAATAAAAGAAATGAAAGTCATACAGAAAACCAAATGCAATATCTAGAAATGAAAATTACAATAGTGAAAGTGAAAAAGTGACTAGAAGCGAGTAGCATTAGTTTGAACACTGTAGAAAGAAAAAGCAGTGAACTTGGGGCCATATACTTATCCAAATATAAAGCACAAATATAAAAACACTTAAAAAATTGGCAGAACCTCAATGGCCCGTAGAATAATAGTAAATAGTTTAGCACAGACATAACAGGAGTCTGAGGGAAGCAGAGAGGGAGCAGAAAAATTATTTGAAGAATAAATGGTGGTCCGATGTATTCTAAATTTTCTGAGATCTTGCAACAAACAGATCTAAGAAGTTTAATGATGAACAAGATATAGAGAAAATCACATGAAGATGTAGTATGATCAAATTACCAAACACAAGCATTAAAGGGAAAAATTTTAAAGCAATCAAAGAAAAAAAGGCACATATATATAAAAGAATAAAGCAGAATGTCCATAGACTTCCTGTCAGAAACTATGCAAGCCAGAAGACAGTGCTGTTGACATAGAGTCTGTATCCAATGAAAATATTCTTGAGGGGAAAGAAAAGAAAAATAAGAATTTTATCGGGCAAGTAAAAAGCAGAGATAATCCATTAAATAAATCATTCCTGGAAGTAAAATATAAGCCTAAAAATATTAAGCATTATTAATATTTAATATTTGTACATGTTAAATCAGGAAATACGAAAACAGAGAAAACAAACAGTAAAATGATAGATTTTTTAAAAATATATATTTTCTTACATTTTAGGTTTTGGGGTACATGTGAAGAACATGCAAGATTGTTGCATAGGTACACACATGGCATTGTGGTTTGCTGCCTTCCTCCCCAAAATGATAGATTTAAACTCAACCATATCATATTACATATCAATAGTCTAAATAGTTTTATTAAAAGACAGATATCTTCAGACTGGATTATAACAAGACCCAACTAAGACTCAACTGTATGTTGTTTACAAGAAAACTATTTTCAAGATAAAGATGCAGGTAGATTAAAACTTAAAGGATAGAAGGATGATAAAGCATGAAAATATTCATCATAAGAAAGCTGGAGTGGCTACATTAACATCAAACAAAGTAAACATTATAAAAAGGAATATTTTCAGGTCAATGATGGACATTTTGTAATAATAAAGAGGTCAATTCACAAAAAAAAGACATAATAAAGCTAAAACCTAGAGTTTCAAAATTTGGGGGGAAAAAAAAGCAACCCTTGACACACTGAAGCAAGACAAATTCAAAATTGTAGTTGGAGACAACCATACTCTCAAGTTATTCAAATAATTTAACAGAAAATCAATTAGGATATGAAAGACTTGAGCAACACTATAGCATCCAATCAGAGCTAACTGATCTTCACAGACCCTTCCAAACAGTAACATCAACAAATGCATTTTTTTCAAGTACATACGGAATTTACATCAAAATAGCCAAATGCCATGCCATTAAAAACTAGTTCCAACAAATATAAAACAATTAAAGTAATACCACATTTATTACCTTATCACAATCAAATTAAATTAGAAATCGATAATAGCAAAACATCTACCAGATGTCTAAATATTTGAAAATTAAACTTTTAAGTTTGGTCAAAAAAGAAATCACAAAATGATTAGAAAATATTTTAAATGAATTGAAGATTAAAAACAAAACATACTGAAACTTGTGGGAAGCAGTTAAACCAGTGCTTAGCAAGGAATATATAGCTTTAAATGGTTATATGAGAAAAGATGTTAAATAAGTGACCTAAGCATGACCCTTTAAGAAGCTAAAAAATAGTACAAATTAAACCCCAAGTAAGTAGAAAGAAGACAATAGTAAAGAATAGAAATCAAGAAATTAGAAAATTAAAAAACCAATAGAGATAATTTAAAAAACCCCAAGGTAATTGTTGGAAAACAAAAATGAATGAAATTGATAAACTTCTGCCTAGACTTATAAAGGAAAAAAAAGAGGCCAGGCACAATGGCTCACAACTGTAAGTAATCCCAGCACTTTGGGAAGCTGATGCGGGAGGATTGCTCAAGCCCAGGAGTTCTAGACAGCATGGACAACAAGACAAAACCCTGTCTCTACAAAAAATACAAAAATTAGCTGGGCATGGTGGTGCACACCTGTATTCCCAGCTACCCAGAAGACTGAGGCAAGAGAATCACGTGGTCCTGGGAATTTGGGGCTTCAGTGAGCCATGATTGTACCACTATACTCTAGCCTGGGCAACAGCAGGAGATCATGAAAAGAAACAAAGAAAGAAGGAAAGAAAGAGAGAGAGAGAAAGAGAGAAGAGATAGGAAGAGAGAAGAGAGAGGAAGAGAGGAAGAGAAAGAGAGGAAGAAAGGAAGAGAGAAACAAATGACCAATACCAATAATTAAATAGAAGACATTGCTATAAATTCTGCAGTCAAAAGATAAAAAGAAAATATTGCAAAAAAAAATTCACCAAAAAAAATGACAACTTAGGAGAAATGGGGAAATTTCTTAAAATTTATAAACTACCAAAAACTAACTGGTGAAACAACTTTTAAAAACTAAATAACCCTAAATCTATTAAAGAAACTGAGTACATCATTCAAAATCTTCCCACAAAGAAAACTCTATTACCAATGGCATTAATGGTAAATTATTTTAATCATTTACAGAAAAAAAAATACCAGTCTCACACATATTTTTTCAGAAACGAGAACTCCCAAATCACCATAATAGGCCAGAATAACTCTAATACCAAAACCAGACTCACACATTCCCAAAAAAGGAATATACATGTCAATATCCCTTAGAAACCTACAAGCAGAAATTTTTAACAAGCAAAATCTAGAAATGCACAATGACAATAAGACATCAGGACCAAGTGGGGTTTATTCCAAGAAATCAAGCTTGATTTAAAATTAGAAATCATTCAGTGTAATTCATATCAACAGAATTTTTTAAAAACCAATATAATCATTTCAATAGACACAGAGAAATCATTGATACATCTTAATATTCTTGTTTTTTTTTTTTTAACTCTCAGCATACTAGGAATAGAAGAGAACATTTTGCAGCCTGAAAATATCTGTGAAAAGGCAACAGCTTAAATTATACTTAAAGATGAATGACCAAATACTTTGCCACTAAGATCAGGAGGAAGGTGGGAATGTCCACGGCTACTTCTACTGATACTTGTAAACTTGTAATGGAAGTTTTAGCTGGTGCAAAAGGCAAGGAGGAAAAAAGAATTACAATTTGAAGAAAGCTAAAACTCTTTTTTTCAGACAACATAATCATGTCCATTTTCTAGATTCCTTAGAAATTTTTTTTAAAAGCTAATATAGAAATAATATTCTAGTTTAGCAAGGTTAATACGCAAAAATCAACTGCATTTCTATATACTAGCAACAGCAATTGGGAATTATAATACAAGAACAATAGCACTTATCATACCATCAGAAACATGAAAAACTGAGGAATAAATTTGACAAAATATGTCCAAGACCTTTTTAATGAAAACAAAACATTACTTTAAAAAGTTAAAGAAAACCAAAAGAAACCAAGACATATACCATGTTTGTAGATTAGAAAACTCAATAGTATTTAGATGACAAACAATTCTGCCCAAAGTAATCTAGAATGTTGTAACTGTTCTGTCCTCTTGAAAGTCACCAGAGTGACCATTCTAAATTGCAAATTTGATCATGTAATTCATCTACTTTTTTATGGTTCCCCAGAGCTTATAGGATAAAGTCTGAACTCCTGAGAAGAGCATACAGAGCCTTCCATCATCTAAGCTGGACTGCTGCTTTCTACAATGCTCTCTGACTGAAATACTCACCTTTATCCCCGCCATAGTGAACTCTTTTTTATCCAAGATTCAACTTTGACCCTGCTCCATGAAGACATTTCTGATGTACCAAAGAAGATTTCATCACTGCCTCTTTCGAGTCTGCAATGACCTATGTTACCCATTTTTGTCCAGTATTGTCATGGTTCATTTGATATTGAATATCACCCCAAGAAAGACTGTGGGCTTTTTTGTAGGCTCTACCTTGAGGGCAATGATTATGTTTCATTCATTTTATTTGGTTTCTCCAGTGCTAGCATCATGCATGGCCACATAATAGGCACTCAAATGTTTTTTGAATGAAGCATTGCCTGCTTGACTGACTGGATGAAAGAGAATTAGAGTCCTCCAAGAATGAAACACCCAAACAGAATGAATTTTACAGGAGAATATGATACATTACCTAAAGTAAGTTGAGATAAATATGAAAAAGGACTTTTCATAACAGGAAGAATTATTAAACATTTTTATTCTGGCTCCCTTTTCATTCTGGCATTGCTTCTAATCTAAAGCATCTCTGAGGAAATTATGTTTGACCACAAACCCCACAAACTATTTCTAGTTTCCCATAGTAAGTCCCAGTTTTTTAAATCATGTCATCTATAGCCTCACTCTAACTCTGACTTCAAATTTCCCTCCCTCTTTTATTCTCTCTTCCATACTAGACAAATGAAAATACTTGTAAGTTAAATAAAGAACTCAGTGCCAGAAACTGCCTGGCCCAGGAAAATTTTTCTGTTTCCTTTCCATCATTCACACAAAGTATTAATAGCATGCTTACCTCCCTACCCTTTCTAGAACCTGATTCTCCTCCATTTTCTTTGACCTATAAGTTTGGGTGAGTAACATATTCATTTGCTAACATTTCAGAGATTCCCAAGAACACAGTGGCCTAACTCTTCTACATAGAAAAGTTTGGGAACCCCACAAAATCTCATTTCCTTTTGGTATCTGGAGACATTTGTGCTACACTATTTTAAATATTTAATTATTTTTAAATACCATTTTGAAACAAAGTCTAATCTATAGAGAGCTATGCAAAAGATATGACAAAGCTAAAATGAAGGTAGGAAGACACTTGGGAGAACTCCCAAACTTCTTGTTTTAACCAATTAGGCAGAGGAGGCTGGCAAAAACATCAGGCAGAGCTCGCCTACTGGAAGAGCTTGTCTTCTCCTTTCCTATTCTGATGCTTTCTCCTCGTGGTGCCGTCTCTCTCCCACCCTCTCAGCCAGATAATGATCTACTCTTTCTTCACATTAAAACTGTACCTAAATATGTAATGGATGAATTTCCTTTCCTTGGGATTTGCCTTTTATCAGAGGGCAAAGGTCTTTCCCACCCCACTTTGTCAAATTACACCACCCCAAAAAATATTTTTTTGGAAGAAGCAAACTAGGTGGGAGAGGGAGTAGACTTATTACTTCTTTTATGGAGGAACTGCAGAATACAGAGCTGATGGGAAAATATTCCCAGCCAACACGAAAGAAATACTCAGGGCCGTTTCAGCAGAGGCTAAGGCACCATCTTCAATGTTCTACTGGAGATTCAGCACCAACCTTGTTAACTTAAGCTCACACATTGAGAGACTAACACATTAAGGAACAGAGGCAGCATAAATCCTGACTTCCCTTCCCTTCCCTTTACCATCAACTAACAGTCCAAGATCTTTTCTGTCTCACTCTCAAAGAGCTGCTTTCTACCCCTTCTCCTTGAATGTGAGATATGTTACTCCTTCTTAAGTGTGTTCACATTCCTTTGCTCCCCGTTTTAAATTTTCCCCTGTCTTTTCACCTCAGCTTGGCAGTAACATAGGTCATTGTCAAAGACGCTTAAATTCGATTGTTGTCTTCTAAGTTATTACCTCTCCATTCAACTTAATGCCAACAACCAACTCCTAAAGGAAGAAAAATTTGAGTGCGTTAACTACATTCAATAAATCTTATAGTGCCACAAAGAAAACCACAGCAAGAACAACCTAATTTCCAGGACCTAAGGTTTAACAAATCATTTTGACAGCTGCCACTGCCAAATTTACTATTCAGTGTTAACCATGTGCAACTTTTTCTTGAATAACCCAGGAGTGACCTGCTGAGAAGAGATGGCCTGGCCGAGTATTAGGCCTACGGAAAGCTTGTTAGCTCACCCTTCCTGCAGAACTCCTGACTAGTGTAACTAAAATTATAAGTAAAGAGAAACAGGCAGAATGTATTTTTAATCAAAACACAATTTTAATCACAATTATTGATTGATTGTTTAATAATTCCTTTCTTTGGTCAGGTGAGGAATATTATAGTTAGAAAAAGGAAAAAACTATAAAGAATACTGAAATACTTTAAACTTAAAGGAAGTAAATAAGACCTCTTAAAGTCTCAATGCTGCATTTTAATTTGTGAAGCAAAGACTGAGCTTTGGCAGAGTGATAAGTGTCGGTCCACGTGAACCTGGAGTCCCACCTTTGCACCAAAACTGTAACACTGCTGGGACTCTGATAACAGATAAGGAAAGCAGATGTTACAGAAATTCACTTGCTTATCTGGCCAAGGACTATCTTGAGAAAGAATGCTCTACTGCCAGGAAAGTGAGAATCAATGGCACAAATCTGATTTATAGAAAATTGTTCTTTCCCAAGGAGGTATCTGGGGTCAAAAGGAAAAAAAGAAAGAAAATGTTTCAATATCAGAAAGAAAAGCAGTATTGAGAAACTCACACAGCCTATCCTCAGATAACCCCTGACCTAGTTTGCAAAGCCCAATGTCTAATTCCCAGAGTTACCTATACAAAACAGTCACCATGAGGCCCAGTCATGTTAACAGGGGCTGGGACCCCAAAATAACTAGAAAACATCTGTTCTCAGGGTCTCTCTTTGCTCCAGTCTAATCTCCCCACAAAAGGCAGTCTCTCAAAAATACATTCCCAAAGGCATCTTAAACTTCTTGGACCATTTTATCTTCTCTTCCAGATTGCTTCTACCAGCCACCCTCTTCCCTTTTGAGTGTGAACCCAGCTGCCCTCTCTAGATTCTCCATTTTTCCTCATCCACTCGTATTCTCCATTGACTCAGCAAAGTACAAGGTATAGTCTACTCCAGAGCTTTCCAACTGGCACATAGGGTGACCAGCTTGTCCTGGTTTATCCAGGATTTTTCTAGTTTTAGCAATGAAAAATTCACATCTCAGGTTTACTTCAGTTCTAAGTAAACCCTACTGCTATACCACGAATGGGTGAAGATATTGATACCTTCAGCTCTGGGGATGACTAAAGAACAGAATTTGTGACTGCTGAAGTCCCTGGATCATTTCTAGCCACAGGGAATTCATCCATTTACCCAAATGGCCTATACAAATATCATGTCATCATGTGAAAAAGTTTATGAAGCACTGTTCTAGAAAATTCCCTTTTCATTTAGTTTAGTTAGAAGGGATGGATAGAAAATGTTGCAAAGTAATGTCTTTTCTTTTTCCCTAGTCCACCTAGTAAGAGACTGTAGATTCAAAAAGAAACTGAGATGCACAGCACAAAGTTCCTCCTTTTTTCTTGGTGTGGGGTTTCAGCAGAGTGCTGTGCCATCACTGTCTGACTTTGTGAGGGGTCAGGTGACGGTAGTGCTCATTCATCACCTGGAACCAGAAGAGGCAGCACTGTTCTCCATAGCAAACACTACAGTGTCACAGGCCCCAAGGCCTTGATAAGAAGTGGGAAGCAATACTAGAGCTTCAGGGTACACCAACAGCTCTTAGTGTAACAGGTGATAAGAGTGGCAACAATTATAATATCATTTAATGAGTGCCTAGTGCATGACAAGTATTTATACTAACAACCTCCCAAAATTATCTCATTTGACACTTTCCCAAGCTCTGTTTTATAGTTGAGGAAACTAAGACTCAGTGAGATTAAATCACTTGCAAACATCACCCAGCGGATAAGGGAAAGACCAAAATTCAAACACAAGTCTTTTTGATGCGAAAGCCCATACTCTTATCCTCTCTACTCTAGAGGCATGAACACCCTCTCTAGTTGCTGCCAGAACAAATAGCAGTCACATCCTTATCTTCACTGTCTCAGGATGAGAGAATTCCTTCATATGTCACAACTGGATTCAGGCATGATTAGTTCCATTAGAAGTAACCACAGGAGACAGTGAGAAGAGCTACAAGTTACACAATCTCAGGTAAGTGCCAAGAGCCAGAGAAATTTTGTGTGACTTTTATTTATTATAACTCTAGCTTTGCCACCAGGCTGCTGTGGCAAGGAAAACATACAATACTGGCAAAAGAGGCAAGTTCAAGTAGTGGATTTTATAGGCAACTCATAATATCCTTTCCTACTTTACAAATTCCAAAAATTCCACTGCTGATCCTTAAACCCTTTAGATTAAACTTGGATTCACTTGATTCTCCCTGGCAGAGCTAATACAAGCTGGTCTTTGATTATGTGTGCATCTCCATGAGGATGAAGGATATGTCCTGGAGGGTCAAGAGGAAATAAAAAGAAGAATATGATCACCCTACAGAGACACGCAACTTGCCAGGATAATCTTTGTGATTAGTTTATGGTTTGTTTTGCTTGTGTATTTTGGGTTGGTTTGTTGTTTCCCGAGTCTAGCCTTATAATTAAATATGAGTTTGGGCATGAATTTGGGACTCTCTGAGCATATTTTCCCCAAATATTAAGAAAATGTTTTCCAATAGTGTCCTGTTTTGTGTTTCTTAATCAACTTGAGGTAAAAGTGGCATCAAAAAGATGAAACTTAAATAGTTGATCTAGCTGAAATTTTTTCAACATATCAAAGTTCGTGGGAAGAATAGAACACTATTTTTTGAAGTTGCAACTGCTCTGGAAAATAAAATCCACTGCATTAAGGAGGATATTGTCTTGGCTACTATAACAAAGACCAAAACACACTGGCTTAAATGAGATAGAAAACTTATTTTTATTTTGTATAAACATGCAAATTGATAAAGGGCAGGAAACTCTGTTCAACCGAGTTGCCTAGGAAACTCGGGTTTCTTTTATCTTATTGCTCCAGCATTCAGTAGGGTCATCTATGGGGGCAAGCTGATCTACCACCACCAAGTCCATGATCCAGACAGCCAGGAAGGAGTAACTGCGATAAAGGAAGCAGATGCCCAATCCTTGGTAGAGATAGTCTCAGGTGTGACACAAAAGTCATACACGCATGTCCCATTGACCAAAACTTAATCATATGGCCATGCCTTGATGCAAGGAAAGTTAAGAAGTGTACCTTCTATCTGGATGGCCACTGGTACAGCCAGAACTCTTTAACTATGGAAGAAAGGGACAATAACCATTTAGAAATAATTATAGCTCTAGAGTCAGTCTTACTGTAGGTAGAAGCATAAGACTAGCAACGATGAACTTATATACTCAAAATAAAAGAGAGTAGCAGTGGCTATAGAGGAAAGAACATCAGACAGGAAATCAGAAACCTGGGTGTAGGTTGCTTTGGTATTAACTAGAGATGTGGTTCTGGGCCACTTATTTTACTTCTCCTATACCTTGACTTCTTCAATTGTGAAACTTTGACTGAAGGATCTATAAAAAATAATCTAAAAGGAATAGTCTATGGATCTAACATTTCTAACTAACACTGAAATTTTAATATTTAAATAAGATTTCAGATTTTTACAGACTAAACTCTAGAAATTATGTAAGAATAGGCTATACTGTACTTCTAGTCCATTGGCTACATTCTTAATATTTTATGATGATGTCTCAAGAGATCAAACTTAGTCTTGTACATTTTTTTCATGTCATCAGGCCCAAGCTATAGCAGTGCGTGTTATGATTTCTCTACTGGTTCCTTCATCTCTCATAGCATTTCCTTCACTAAGGTTCCCCTCTGGACCCTGTGGTCGAGGGCTGACTTTTGGATGTTCTGCATTAATTTTTTGTGCCATTTTCATGTGTACAACTAGTGACATTAAGTACATTCACATTATTTTGCAACCATCACTACCATCCATCTCCAGAACTTTTCATTATCCCACACTGAAACTATACCCATTAGACAATAACTCCCATGCCCCTTTTCCCCATCCCCTGACAAGTACCGCTCTACTTCCTGTCTTTGTGAATTTGACTACTCTAGGTACTTCATGTAAGTGGAATCAGAGAGTACAGTCATATGTCACATGATGACATTTCAGCCAATGACAGCATTTACTGCAGTGTTCCTATAAGATGATAAAACCATGTTTCTAATGCATCTTTTCTATGCTTAGATATGTACAGATGTACAAATAATTACCATTGTATTATAACTTACTAGACTATTTAGTAGTAACAAGCTGTGAAGGTTTGCAGCCTAGAAGCAATAGGCTATACCATATAGCCTAGATGTTTAATAGGATATACTGTCTAGGTGTGTGTAAGTACATGCTATGAAATTCGCATGATGATGCAATCGCCTAATGCTGCATTTTGCAAAATGAATCCCATTCCCCATCGTTAAACAACACATAACTGTATTTGTTCCTTTGTGACTGACTTATTTTACTTAGCATAATAGTCAAGGTTCATCTATGTTGCAGCATGTCAGAATTTTCTTCCCTTTAAAAATTTTTAATTTTAGCTTTACTTACTTTACTTTTGAGTGTAATAAGGAACCCACAGCATAAAATTTACATTTTAACCACGTTTAAGTATACTGTTCAGCAGTGTTAAGTAAATTCACATTGTTGTGAAGCATATCTCCAGAATTATTCATCCTGTAGAACTAAAACTCTGTTCTCATTAAACAAGCATTTCTCTTTCCCTCCTCCCCATAGGCTCTGGTAACCACCAATCTATTTTTTGTTTCTATGAATTTGATTACTTTAGATACCTCATATAAATGGAGTCATATAATACTGGCCTTTTTGTAACTGAATAATTTCACTTAGCATAATGTTTTCAAGATTAATCCATGTTATAGCATGTGACAGGATTTCTTTCCTTTTTAAGGCTGAATAATATTCCATTATATGAACATATCACATTTTCCCCCATTCTTCCATTGATGAATAATTGGTTTGCTTCTACTTCTTGACTGTTGAGAATAATGCTACAATTAATATGGGTATGCAAATGTGTCTTTGAGAACTCTACTTTGAATTCTTTCACATATATATCCAGAAGCGAGATTGCTGGATCACATGTTCATCATGTCAATTTTTAGTTCAATAAAATGTTAACTGCTTCACAAAAAATCTTCTATATTCAATTAATTGACAAAGTTTTTACCAAGGTTTAATGTCAGAATTCTAAAATCTTAGCCAGAATGGCTGAATATTCATACAGATACTCTTAACATGAATAAAATATGATTGATTCTATAATAAAATATAACATTTATAGGAAATATAATGAATGTCTAAAATAATAAAATATTACATCAACAGGAAGACCAAGGCCTGTAGTCCAGCTAAGCAAGACCAAGAATCTGGACATAAAAGAATGACAAATGCAGCAGATCATTGCATCCAGAATCATGAATGATACGGAAAAAGATCTTTATTATAGGGATTAAACATTATGTATTTGTCATGGCTGGTAAAATCATTAATGGAAGACTTTTGCCTCTGTGTCTGGTCATGGACCTGACTGTACTGTTGTAGGTCAGCAAGGACTGTGATACAGAAGGAAGACTGAAGGCAGAGATGAGCAAGGACAGACTAGGAAGCACACAGATCAACTGAAACACTCAACTGCCTCTCATTGCATCTAACCTCAATGACACAGATGACCTGCACAAAAAGCTGGTACCCTTTCCCAGCTCAACTGGGCCAGAACTTCAAGAAGTGAAGGAGGAGATTGAGCAGGAGGAAGAAGAGTTGTGGGCCCAACTGTCACTCAATGTCAATGATGAGTGAGAAATTACCTTTGACTTCTACCACACCTCATATCCATTTCCACAGCAAATCCTTTTAGAGATAACCTGCAAAGTATATTCAGAATCTGAATGCTCCTTGGCATCTCCATGCTACCACTCCAGTCAAAACCACCATTATCTGTCGCCTAGATTTTGCAGCAGTCTCCTTAATGGTCTTTCTACTTCTTCCATGACCTCCATACTCTCTTGTCAAAACAGCAATCGAAGTGACTACACTGAAACATAAAGTAGATTTTGCTTTTCTTCTGCTCAAAACCCATCTTTCTGTTGGGGAAAACCATAGTACTTAAAATGGACTCCCAAGTCCTGGTCCCACTCATTTCTCTGACTTTACTTCCTTGCAGTTATGCAGATACCCAACGTGTATCTGAATGTCTCCCGCCTTCACTACCTGCACTGTAGCAACCTGGGCCTCCATGCTTCTCCTGAGTCTTTGCCCCTGCAGTTTCTGCTGGATGGACTCTTCTTCCCATGTTCATTCACCTGTTTCCCTCTCTTCTTTTCTTCAGATCTCCACTCAATAGCAGCTTCTCACTGAGGCCATCCTGACTGCTCTACTTAAAATAGCAAATGACTAAGTCTCCCACCACCTGACACTCCTTATCGCCTCTCTCTGCTTTTTCTTCATATCAATGTTTGATCTCCTTTGTATTTTACTTATTTATTTCTCCCCTCTATAGAATATAAGCTCAACGAGGACATAAATTTAAGGAATGGGGTGAAGGTCTGATTTGCTCACTATTATGTTTTTAACATATGGAGCAATAAATGAGTGTTGAATAAATAAATCAGTGAATAAATGCTAGTATTCTTTCATGTATTGCTATCTTCCTACAAACTCCTGGAATACTTCTCTTACCCTTAAATGACTCCATGTACCAGAATTGACTACAGAAGGCTCTGGGTGAAAACCTAATGGCACTGACCTTATAAGATGACAACTGCCTACGGTTTCTATTGATTTTTGACTTAACTGTGGGATAAGGGATATTACATTTTCTGAGCAAAAGAGGGCCTTGAAAGGAAATTGAGAATTAGGGAAGAAGTTGTTTCTTGTTTAAAACAATCTTTCTAGTTATCTCTGCTTTTAATCTTGTTTCATGTGATACTTTACCTCCCCTTGAAACTATTCTTAGATCAGGCATCCTCTCCCTTGTGAATGTCATCACCTCAAACATCAATGAGAACCAGAAGAAGAAAAATATGCATATTTTACTTAGAAAATTTCCAGAATTACTTTATGACCAACAGTAATTTAGTTGTATTAGGTTGTTCTGGTTTTAATGCTGTTTCTCAGGATAGAAAATACAGAGTTGCATCATTTGGCAATTTGCCGTGTACAGCATCCAGCACAGTTTGATACCCATTTACAAGTTTCATGGAATTTTTTTTCTGTAGTGATCATTAAGTCTATTTATTATGTTTTATATTTAATAATGTGTTATAACTGTGGCAAATAAAAGAAATATAGTCCTTTCTTGCTGGGAGATTACAATAATACATGAAACAGAAACTAATAAAAAAGTAATATATTATGAAGTGTCAAAAAAATTTACTTGATGTGTCTATATCACCAAAAAAAAAAAATTCATTATTTCTTCTGCTTCTTTGATAAACTCCCTTTTAAAATCAACAGATCTAACATTGCTAGTAACCTAAAAGGTAATCTATTTTTTTTTCACCATGCCTAAAATTTCAATATCTCCATTTCTAACCTATTCTGCCTCAGAACAAACTGAATTTTAAAGCAATTTTAGTTCAAGGATCAAATTTAGCTCAATCGGCCTTTTAGGGGAAGAAATTCATTTTGTCTACTAACTGGGATGTAGTGTCAATTAACACAAGTAATGTATGAGGTGATTTTAAAATGCTAGGACCAAATGTTCACTCCTGTGATGGTTACAAATGAAATTCAATGACTTGGCAGTAGAGGTGGTTCAAGCCTATAATCCCAGCACTTTAGGAGGCCAAGGCCAGTGGACCACTTGAGGTCAGGAGTTCGAAACCAGACTGACCAACATAGTGAAACCCTGTCTCTATTCTACTAAAAATACAAAAATTAGCTGGGTGTGGTGGCACATGCCTGTAGTCCCAGCTACTTAGGAGGCTGAGGCAGGAGAACGCTTGAGCCCAGGAGGCAGAGATTGCAGTGAGCCAAAATTGCACCACTGCATTCCAGCTTAGCAACAGATCAAGACTCCATCTCAAACAAAACAAAAGAAAGAAACAAGAAATTCAATGACTCGATGGCCTATATATTAGTAGTTAGAGATCAACTATTCTTTAAATTTAATTTGCATGTGTAGGTATAAGTTCAATTGATAGCACTGCTTATTTTAAAAGAATTACATAGTAGTACATTTTCATTAAGTAATTTGGTCACAGCATATCTCAAAATTAATTTAATTTCAATTAACACTGTGATTTTTTTAAGTTTATCCAATGCTTCAGATAAACTTTCAAACTTAGGAGTCTTAGAAGAATTTGTAAAGATAGCTTTAAATTACTCATTCATTGCTTGTTTATGCCAGCATTTATTTGAAACAATATTTATTGCCAAGTCAGGTTTTTCTCTGCCTATGCAACAACATATTTTTATTAAAAAACTCCTTCCTGTCACTTGATTGATAGAATAAATATTAAATTTTAATATCATCAGAAGGAAAATAAAGTTACCTAGGACTACCAAAAAAATGGTTTGTTCCAAAATCAAGTATACCTTTTGGTGTTTGGTTACCTATATTATTTCTTCTCTCCCTAGATTTCTCATTAAATATTCACTGTAACAAAATGTTACCTCTCACAGAGCTAGACACCCAACCCTCCAAGGATAGTCAGGAGTGGTGGTGGAGTAGAACAGTATAACTTTGGAATCAAACTCTCTCCCTAACTCCTAGTGGGAATTTTAAAAGACATTAAATATTTCTAAACCTTAATTTTCTCATCTCCAAAATGAACTTAATAATGACTTACACCCAAAGGATTTTAGGATAAAACTCTCCAAAGTATGTGGCATATGGTAGACATTCACTAAATGTTGGTTTGTGTTGTGTAGTAGGGTTCTTTTAATTTTTACAATTTTAAGATTTGGGATTTTTCTAAAAATCTGACATATATATTTTCCCATCAATTTTATGCTGTGTCTTTATTCTGGACAGAGAGAACCTAGAGTGAGTAAAGTAAAGCACATGGGATGCAAGATTTAAGGAGGCACATATTTTCAGGGTCACATGATTTGAGAAAGGTCCTGAAATTTGGTTAGCGGAGAGTTTCCTGGAGTGTTTCCCAAACTATCTACTCCTCCCTTTTTCCAAGCAGCTCATGGTTTCCAACCTCTGTAATGATGTCTCAATCATTTCTAATTTTACCAGGCATATATCCTGGTTCCTCAAAGCTTGATGTGCAGACCAGTAGCAGAAACATCACCTGAGCACTTGTTAGAAATACAGAATCACAAGGCTGGGCACAGTGGCTCATACATGTAATCCCTACAGTTTGAGCAGGCCAATCAGTTGAGCACCAGAGTTCAAGACCAGCTTGGGCATCATGGCAAAACTCTGTCTCCACAAAAAATACACAAGTAGCCAGGTGTGGTAGCATGTGCCTGTAGTCCCACCTAGTTGAGAGGCTGATGTAGGAAGATCACCTGAGCCTAGGGAGATTAAGGTTTTGTGAGCTGTGATAGTGCTAACAAGACTCTGTCTCAAAATGAAGTATTTTGGGGTGGTATTTCCTATTAGGGCTCAGGAAATACTACTTCAAAATCTTTCTGTTTGGCATATTGACTATTTTAAGTGAGTTATTCTGAGAAGCTACAGATACATAAATAGCTCTGAAAAGCTGCCCTTTGTAAAATCAGTTTACATTTTGAAATAAATTTTTTTAGTAAAGTTATCTATATCAGAAAGAGAGCTACTCCTTTTATCACCCAAGAGACTTTTATTTACATAACGAGGTAGCCTTTATTTACCATATATTTCCTCCCCTCACCCTCCCATAACTTGTCTTCACCACCAAAAGCTCCAAGCCCTTATTCCTTTCTATAGCTCAAGATGCTACCGAAGCTTCAATCATCTCACCCTACTTCAAGTCTCATATTTTTGTGGGTCTTCTATATAGATGTATATAATTAAATAGGGTTTTTCTCCTGTTAATCTTTTATATGTCAATTTAATTCATAGACTAGCAAGAACTTAGAAGGGGGAAGAGACTCATTTTTTTTTCTCTCTACAAAGCCCTTAAAAAAAAATTTAGCTTCATCTCAGCTATGTTACAGCAAGTTAAAGGGAAAGACCTTGGGTTCACTTTGGGGCTAGAATATAAAATGTAAAACAGTACCATAAGCTCACTACGGAACAGAGGAAATAATGACAAAGAGTTCTTCTGAGATGTGTAAGATTTCCCTTCAGGATCAACCTTGAAAGACTAGGGTTTTATTTTCTTTAAGAGGAGTGATTGTTCCTTTTACCTTATTACTATAATACCAGGGCTAGAGTGGTGAGGGAATGGAGGGAGGGACATAGAGAAGCCGTTACTTGTCACCATAGCCCCCAGGGAAGAGATCAGAGATCCAGGAAGATTAACGACATTACCCAGAGAAAACGACATTTCAGAACATCTACTCAAAGTTTCAGATCCATTTACACATTCCAACTGCTAACTACTCCTTAGCCAAAAAAGCTGGATGAACAAAATTCTGTAGATTATTTTAACTGATTCTTTAATCTTTATTAAACAGGTTTTTAGAAAGTGAAAAAAAGTCAAAAGACTAATTCTAAACAAATAAAATCTGGCTTCAGAATAAAACGCTTACTCATACAAGGTAAACAGTTCCTTTAAGGCTAAATGGTTCCCTAAATTGAATTAAATTTGAAAATGTCACATATCCCTCCTGTCCTTGAAACTGCTTTGCCTCAAGGGAGTGTTTGATTCCTTAGGAGTGCTCCACATTTCGATTCTTGATTCAATATGAACTTAAGTCAAATACTTAAACTTGACATAAATATTTAAGTTTGACCCTCAAATATTGTATGCACACAAAAGTAAAATATTCAGGCTATTAAAAGTAATTCATCTTGGGTAGTTGTAAAGATTACAGAAAATTTAAATTTTGTTTCTTATATACTTTATGCATTCTAAATTCTCTATAAATAGTATATGTTACTTTCATATAAATAAGTATATAGTTGTTGTATATACAAGTAGTTTCTCTGGCCAAGCCTACAGCCATCATCAGATTTTCCTGCTTCCCATGACCCAGAAAGTTAAGCAATATTAATTGGTTTTTACTGTGTTTTAGATACAATCTTAGGATGAAACAAACAAACAAAAATAATCCAGCTCCCATTTTTAAAGAACTTATGGTCTAGGAGAGACAGATATTCATTAAAACATCATTGTTCAGTCTCTGCTATTAGTGAGGTACCATGGCGTGCTATGGAAATGCAGCGACAATGCCTACGTCACTTTGGGTAACTTAGGGAAGCCCTGAGGAACAAATTTGAGCAGAAAAGCAAGGAGCGGACATTCCAGGCAAAGAAAAGAAACAGCATGAAAGACACCTTCACTGCCTAATTTTTCAGCCAGCCTGATTTTAAAGCATGTTATCCTCATTAACTAGTTAGTCCATGTCAAATCTCTAAGAGTTATTTCTGTTAACAGTACATTTGGTTGATTAGATTTTGATGTTAATGAGAACCTTTGCTAATTTAATGGCTTACCAAAAGAATGCACACAGAGAAACTAGGGTAAAGAACCCTAGAATACTTTGATCCTAGCCCATAATGGCATTCCAAGACAGGTAGTCATAGGAATTTATTCAACAGCTAGTTCTGGGAATTTATTCTCACAGGTCCTGAGAGCAAGGTTTTTGGGGGCATCCTTAAGACGGTTATTTTTCCCTGCAGCCTCTCCATTCCCAAACACACGCAACACATACAGCCACACCCTCTCCCCAACACCAACATCACCCAACATACACATATAACACTTAACTTCATAGGAAGCAATAGAAAGAAAATTAACTAGTCAACATCGACCAACTTTCCAAACAACTCAAAATGTGCCCCATTTTCTATTGGTAGAATAGCTTTGGTTACCTCTTTGTTTATTCATTTATTCAGCAAACACCTAGCAGGTACTAGGGATTCAAATCTGACTAAGGCACGGTGTTTGCTCTCAAGAAGGTGCAAATCAAAGAGCATGTGGCACAGTACAATAAGTGCAGTGACAGATGGACACAGTGGTCAGAGACTGTTAGGAGAATAGAGTGCACTAAGTTGTCCCAGGAGGGAATTACTCTGAAAAGTGGTCTGCTTCTCTCGGAAACCACAGAGAACTACAAAAAGCCCAGTATGGCTGGAGCAAAGGGTGAATGTGAAGGAGTAGCAGACAACAAAGCTGAGATTATAGGAAGAAATGGGATCACGAAAGGCCCTATGTACTAAATTAAAGATTTTGACTTTATCATTGAAAGCTGTGGCGGGGTCTATTGAAGGACTCTAAACAAGAAAATGGCATGATTTAAAAGATCAATATAATTGCAGTGTGGAGAACAGATTGGAATGGGGTCATCCTAGGAGCAGGAGAGTTAGTTAGGGGACAGTTGCAGGAATCTAGAGCCTTTAATGGGTTCAAATTAGGGTAGTTGCTGTGAAAACAAGAAGGGGAAGAATTTAAGAGATAGTGAGGAACGAGATCTTCACAAGAAAGTGTTACCAAGGATACCTCCTTCAGCTTCCAGCTCTGAGGTGTTTAGTGTATGGGGAGAAAAATCACCAGGAAAGTACTAATCTCAAAGCAGTTTTCAGTTTCAGTAAGGTGGAAGGAATGTTCACACAAGACAGTATAGATGTAAGGTAGCTCTTTGGTGATAGGCTATGAATTCAGGATGGCACAAGAGGAAGTTCTGAAAGATCAGGTGGGCTGTTTGGTGATCAGGTTGAGAGAGATGCAGAGCAATGTGGAAATTAGCAGTCAAATAAAGACAGGTTATCTGGAAGTCTTGAACAGAGACATGGGCTTGATGTGGTCAACCTCTAACGCTTGCTGTATGTGATATAATCATGTTAATCTAACTTACTTCACCATAAATGTTTTTAACTTCATAATGTATTACTGGAATATTTAAATGAGTTCATAAAATATGATGAGCTCTTTGATTAAAGTAGCTAGTGTTGGGGCTCAGAACACGATACCGCAACGTATGACACCTTGGCATGCTGAGTATTTTGAACTGAAGGGCCTTAGTAGCAATGTCTTTCTGACCCTCTCCCACCTTCCTGTCTCTTGCCCCTTTTTCCGCCTGAAGTGATTCACAGAAACCAGAATTCCTCTCCCCTAATTCAGGTCATAGAAAGTAGAACTCCTCTTCCCCAAGGCAGGCTATAAAACCTAGAAAGATCACCCTCTGACCTTCTCCCTTCTCCTTACTAACCCTTATGTGACAAGCACCCTGTCCTAAATACAGAGGAAAGTAATGCCACACAGAGAGGACAAGAAGAATCTGAACAGACAGGCCTCGCTGCCCCACTTCGTCTCTTTCCATTAGACCACCCTGTCCAGTCACATTTCTACATGGCTGTTCATTCTTCACTGAACCTAAGCATAAAAATAGACAGTTTTCCCTGGGTCTTTGAGTCTTCATTTATGAATGCTTCCATGTCATGTAAAACTTGAATTTGTTGTGCTTTTTTTTTTTTTTTTTTTTTTTTTACAAAAGTATTCCTTGTGATACATGAAAAAAAACATTTCCCACGTTTCTGCATCTAGAGTAGGCAAAAGATGGTCTTTAGGATAAATTATTTTCTTCAGAAAATTATCAAAAAGCTTGTATTTATGTCATTTTAGTGCTTAATAGTGAACACATCAGAGGAATCGAATATGTTTTTGTTTTAGTGAAAATAGAAAAGGAAAACATGAAGGACCTCGATCTTGATAGATAGAGGTCCAGCCCTGCACACAGCTTCTCCTACCCCATGCCTAGAGGCTTCCCCTCACCTTATCCAGTCCAGGCTAAGTAATGTTTGCTTATATAATATTCCAGCCCCCTCCCTAATTGGCAACATCCTTTTAGTTTTCTCAAGAGAAACTGAAGCTGAAAGGAAGGTTTAAATTCAGACTGAGTGGATTTCTTGAGGTTCTGCACCGCAGGCTGAATACCGCCTCCTCTCCCTTCCCATCCTTAGCTCCATCCCTATCACCAGGGCAGCAACATGGTTCTTTCCAAAAAGAAAAAAAAGGAACTATTAGGGCCTGGAAGTGGGCTCAGTTATGTTTGGGAGGAGAATTCTGGGGCCAATATATCCAGAACACAATTTAGATGTCAGGTGCTAGAAGGCGAGAGGATGAGAGGTTGGGGTGAAGGGCAATGAATGGAAACAAGGGTTTTACTCAGCACATCCTGTTGGCCACACAGACTCCTCAATCTCAGGGAAGGACCACAGTTAGAGGAAGGCCAAGGTAGGGTCTGCTAAAGCACAGGACTCAGAGCAGGAGCCTTTTGCCTAGGTTTGTGTGTGGAAGGGCACTCAGAAGTGAGAAAGAGCAAAGTTATTTCCTAACCATATACAGAATTCACCGTCAAGCCATGAAGCATCACAGTCATAATTTCCAACACCACATCTTGAAGCTTCAGTGGCCCATCTTTCAATTATATATTTTTCTGTAAATAAAGGTAAAAGTTCAGTTCTCTGGATCAGTCTGAGTCCCAGTGGAAAGCAAAAGGCACACTCATCCCTGAGAAATAAAAATGAAATTTTAAGCCTCCCAATTGACTGAACAGAGCCCCTGCTGGCCAAGGGGAACCCAGAGTAAGCTTGAAAACTGAGTTCTCGACCATGAAGAGATGGGGCATCAGACATGTCTCCTTAGAAGCCCCTCCCTCGTTTATTGCCATGACATTTTCTTCTAAGGGCTAAACTGAAACCAGGCCTTTGAAAGACTACATATGAATATCAACCAATTGCCTGATGCTGCCCCTCCATTTTGCAGTTTCAACAAAACAGTACCAGCAGCTAGGCACGGTGGCTTATGCCTGTAATCCCAGCACTTTGGGAGGCCAAAACGATGGATCACCTGAGGTCAGGAGTTCAAGAGCAGCCTGACCAACATGGTGACACCCCATCTCTCCTAAAAATACTATACTAAAATTTAGCCAGGCATGGTGGTGAACCCCTGTAGTCCCAGCTACTCAGGAGGCTGAGGTAGGAGAATCACTTGAAACTGGATGCGGAGGTTGCAGTGAGCTGAGATCAGACACTGCACACTACAGAGCAAGACTCTGTCTCATTTAAAAAAAAAAAAAATGCCTATAATCCCAGCACTTTTGGAGGCTGAGGCAGGCAAATCACCTGAGGTCAGGTATTACAGACCAGCCTGGCCAATGTGGCCAAACTCCGTCTCTAGTAGAAATACAACTTAAGCCAGGAGTGTTAGCACTCCTGTAGTCTCAACTACTTGGGAGGCTGAGGCAGGAGAGTCACTTGAAACTGAAGGCGGAAGTTGCAGTGAGCCAAGATTGAGCCACTGCACTTCAGGCTGGTCGGCAGAGCAAGACTCCATCTCAAAAAAACAAAACAAACAAACAAACAAAAACCAACTACCAGCATTTCTTTCTAATAAGAGATTACTGGCCGTGGAGTGTTCCTGGCCAGTCCACAGTGGATGCATAGAAAGGAGTTTCAGGTCCTCTGCTTCACCTTTTGACACCACAGGACCAAAAACTCCACCCTCACACCATGCTAACACGCTGCCTTTTCTTGAACATGGATCCTATGGAGAAGCATGAAGCTCAATTGCACATGCACATGTGTCTCCTCTCATAAATATTTACGACTCCTCCTACAGCTTATTAAATATGTATCTTTGGCAACCTTGTTCAGAATAAATTCCTGTTCCCTCTGCCCCTCCGTTGAAGTGTATGTTTCCAGCTTCTGACCAGAGGCTATGCTTTCTAGCCTGAGAGATTGGCCACCCAGCAAGCTGCAACACTTTATGAGACATAAAGCTCTCCTATCCAAATGTATGGATCTCATCATTCTTCAGCTGACAGCCCAAAGGCTTAAGAGAATTTAGTGAGGGGACTATTTCTGGAGGGGGTGGGTAAGTTAAGGGAACCTATAGAAAATGTGGATGCACCCAGGGTTTAGAAACAGGAGGAAACTGTTACCCCCAGCCTGAAGAGATAAGGAGAGGAACTGATAGTGTTGGAGTCCAGTGAGAATAGCCCAGTACCATCTAGCGTTTTAAGGCACGAAGACAGGAAGGGAGCAGGTGAAGCAATGCCCCAGCCCCTTTTTCATCAGGTCCTCTGACTCTCTCAGTCCACCCAGAAGCCAGAAGGGTAGTGGACCCAGGAACTGTAATTAATAGGGTCACTCCACCAGAAGTACTCACAACAGCAGAGCAGAGAAGGAAAGAGAATAAATTATGAATTTGGAAAGGGGAAAAAGGGAGAATAATCAAGCTCCCTTTTATAATTAGCTTGCTAACATCTCTGGGAATGTGAACACAGCACAGTCAAATCCTAGTCAAAAGAAGCACTGAACATTTACAAAGTGAGTAAGTACCCTTCAGTCCTGTGATTGACTCTTGTTTTTAAAATTAAGTTTAATCACTGATTATCTTTTTTTTCTTTCTGGTTCACAGAATATTGACATGTCCAATGGAAAAGACCTTTGGTAAATTAGTCACATATTTTGTATTGGCCTTTGTCTGAGAAGGAACTGTATCTAAATATCAAATAAGTCCTTGGGAATTTTCTAAAAACATCAGGTAAGTGTTTGCTGCCATTTCCAGAGGGTAATTTTTCCATAAATATAAACTAACTTTACTCCTAAATTGTATTCTGACTTCTTTTAGGTAACTAGAATGTAATTAAATGTCTTGAAGTTCAGATTGAGGGAAAATATAAAACACTCTCTTGATTCTGATTTTTTTTTTTTTTTTTGCGAAGTTGACAATATGCTGCCTATTCTTTCCAAAGGCATTGAAATCTGCAGTCAAACTCTGTCCAAACTTTCTTTTAATTATCTCATGAGGTTTTATGGTAAGCGAGATGAAAATAATGTGTCTGAATATGACTTTGGAGATTTTCTTTCTAATTTATATTTATAGATATCTTCTAATAACCTCCTCCCTTCCCTCAATTGGCTGAAATTTTAGTAGAGACAGAATCTTCTGTCTTCTAGAACTTTTGCTCCATAGTCAGAAAATTTCCTACCTCCCTCTCCATTTTTAATGGATATACCTTCTGTTTTCTCACCTTAACTCTGTAAAATAAAAATAAAATCCTAAGCCAGCAACCAACTGAATGAACCCCCATTTTATGCACTTAGAAAGTGTTAGAAATTAAGATGGCATATTAACAAAAGCCAGTGTAATTCAGTGGAGATAAAGAATGCTGGGGTATCAGAAAGATTTTTATGAAAATAAAGTAGGAATTAAAGTAGGCTTTGAACAATGGAAGGAGTGAACATGTAGTGACAGAAGAATCTCGATAACTCAAGTACATGAAAGCGCCTTGAGATGGGAATGCATGTAACATTTAAATAGTAGCATGCTTAGAACACATAGCACCTACAATGCAATAGGGAGAAAACTCAATGATTGCATTTGTCAGTGGCTAGCTGGTAATTGTTTGCATGTAACATGATCAAGGTTGGGCTTCGGATCTATCAATTTGGCAACAATGTATGGTATGCATTGGAGGGAAAGAGATCCTATGGAGGGAAAACCATGAGAAAATTCTTAGAATGTTTGTAAAGACATGACAAGTGCTTAAACTTGGCAATTAGTTGGCTGTGGAGAGTTAAATAGAGAAAAGCATCAGTGATGTTTGGGATTTTTTTAGCTTAATAAACTTGGAAAAGACTAGTATGATCAGCAGAAACCACAATATGGGAAGAAAAAAATTAGAAAACATGATTAGCTAGTTTTAGATTTTATACCTCAGCATGAACATATCTGATATCTGACAAGAAGGGAGCTTGCAAGTGAGACCAATGCTGAGGACAGATACTGACTCACCTACTCAAGAACCGTTTATTACTATAACCTCTTGAAGAATCGTGGTCATCTTATCACCACTGTATGTCTAGCATCTAGCAGGTTCCTGATTTATAGCAGCCTCTTGTTACAGACATATTGAATGAATCCTAGGCAGTGGGCTTACAGCAGTGAGGAGATACAGACCCAGCTCTCAGGAAGTTCACTCTAGATTTGAGAGTTATTATGGTAGAAGTTATAACTGAGGCTATAAGAAAAAACACAATTGGTTAGATTTCTTTACCCAACCACTAACTTTTCCCCCAAACAAAACAAAATCATAGTAAATAAGAAAAAATAGGGTCAGAGGAGGAAGAAAAAGGTAGAGCGATGGAATAAATAATTACAAAAAGAAAGAAAATAAAATAACCACATTTCATAGAAACCAAGGTAAGAGAAAATTTCCCTAATATTGCAGAGGTAAAGAGTATCCGAATTTCTAACAAGATGACGAATGCAAACAAGTAATTTGATTTGGCAACATCAGGTCTATGACACTTTTTAGGAGTTAAGCAGTTGAAGAAGACACCACCTAGCAAGAACTTAAGGAAACTGGAGGTGCTGGATGAGTGAATGCAGTATAAACTTTTCAAAAGGTGAGATAGGAAACAGAAAAGAAAGAACAATACAGTAATTCTGGAGATGCTTCATTGCTGAATTAAAGTAACTCATAATTATGTACAAATGACTGATATTCTTCTTTGGTTGGTCCCTGTTTAGTTATTTCACAGTCTATGTCAGCTAAATCTCTGCTCTTAACCATGTTACTTTCTCAAAACTTTCCTCTGTCGTTAACTCTTAAACTTGCCTTAGACTTGTTTATTCGCTCCAGTGCAAGTGCCAACCTTATGCTTTAAGGCATAATCTTCTAGGTCCCTGCCTTATAATAAATGTATTCTATGCTCTAAGCAAATTAGTAACATTTAGTCCACTCCTCTCAAAAATAAAAAATCTTTCTGACCTCGATAGCTTTGTTATATACTTCTGTTCAGTTATACTTCATTATTCTTGCATCCCTGACTTCCACATAAGTTGACTGATCCATGGAAACCTCTGAGTCTCCTTAACCAGTCTTCCTCCTTTGAGCAGAAAGAAGCAAACACCAAAACAGTGAAATACAGAGGCAAATAGGTATAGATATAGCAAGATTTTTAAAATTTTTAAAATAAACATATAATCTGAACTCTGTGCTAAAATAGTAATAATCTAGATTAAAGGGATATATTTATTGACAAAACATAAAATGCCCAAATTGGTAGAAGAAAATTTAAATATCTTTGATAGACAAGTAACAAAGAATTGGAAAGCTTAGACCCAGAGAGTTTCAAGTAAGATTTACAAAACTCTCAAGAAACAAGTAACTCTATACTAGCTGTTCCATAAATTTGAACATGGTTGGGAAGGTGGTCGCCTAATAAATTTTAGGATGCTAAGATAGCCTTAACTCCAAAACTTGTTAAGGCTTGTCCAGAAAAGGAAAATTACAGGGCCATTTCACTTATAAACATAGATGCCAAAATCCCAAGTAGAATATTAGCCTATTAAATCCAGCAGTGCATTTTAAAATGACTAAGGGTTTTTTCCAGGATTGCAAAAATAATTAAATAACAAAATACAATGGATGCAAACTGAATAATCATATGATTTCTCCAATGATAGGAAAAAAATTGACAAAGTTTAATGCCTATTTGTTATTTAAAAGCTAAAACAAAGTGAAACATTTCCTGAGCCTAGGAACAGAAAACTTGAAATTTCCATTATATAAGGTTTTTATGCCAAAATTCTAAACCAACATAAACAACTATCTGTTGGCACTATTAAAACAAATCAGCCATTATTATCGAATCAGTTTGAAAAATGTAAATATTCCTCTACTGGCAAAGTCAACTACAAAATGAAGATCCATTCACACTATCAATATGAACTGGAACTAGCCTTATATGGAATGTCCAGGAACCTTGTGAAGTAGGTATTTCATGATTATTGTTAGATAACTTAACATCTATAATTTCAATGTCATCTCAGGTGAAACTCCAGACAAAATTTTTACCACTTTTCTGAGATTTTTCAAATTCTTCCTTTTGCATCACAATGTTAAATGTACTTATTCCTCCTCCTAAACCTCCCATTCCTATCCTCCTAATGATTACTTACCTATCATTAGAAGGATAGAAATCTCTTCTCCATATTTTAAATTCCTCAGAGCACCTAACGCAATGCCTTTTATGATAGATGCTTAAAGAAATACATATTAAAGAAAGAAAGGAAAGAGATTGTGAAGGTACATTGTTCATTTTCCATGAATTTGTCCAAGGAAGAGTTATTTTTAAAATAGATGAATAAAGTGACATCAGTTTTGAAGAGCTTCTCAATTTTTCGTATTCTATAATTTTTAATGTTATAATCAATTATAACTTAAGCTGGTTAAAACACTAGTAAAGATTTGGCATATTTAGAACATATTTCACCAAATAGAATTATTTCACCGTTTTATATTAATTTTTAACCCAGTTTACATTTATATCCTCATCCACCAGCTATTTTCTTTTGAGAAATGTATCAAGCTTAATACAAGCTTTTGAGAAATGTATCATTTAAAAAGTTGTATATATTTCCCTTCCTCCACCTTTTCACACACAAAAAAAAATTCACACACCTCTATTTTGTTTCTACATTACTTGTCTGTGTTCCTTTAAGTAGTGTATGACTCTGACAATTCATCTGACAAATTACTAGTTTGTGTAAAGTCCAAATATCACAACAGAAATAGAATCAGAATAGTCACCAAAATTATCAAATGATATGAAGATGGTGTCTATTCTATGAAAATCTGAAATTCTCAGAACATATATGAGCTCATACACTAATCAAATATTAGAACTCGAAATTGGCCTCAATTATTAGGTGAGGACAGAGAAAGCTTAAGTGCTTTTCTTAATGTCTCAAGGAAGTTGGTGAAAGAAAATACACCAGTCTCAATCAGTTATTAACTGCACAAACCTTTTGTTCTCATTATTATACAATTATTTATAAATAAATAGGATAAATTTGAATAGAGTCATATGAAAGTGTCAGACTTGCACAAAACTATAAGGTCAACAGCATTTTCCTTTCTTTCACAAATTTCTCTTCAGTAAAATACCATTTCCTCACCTTGGAACCATCACTTAACCTCTGAGCTTGTTATCATATGGTATATTGGAGACAATGCCTATTCACAAAGCTGTGGATAAAGTCAACTAAATGTGAGTCCTTGTCTAGCGGCCAAACCATAGCTGATGAAAAACATTTTTTCCTCTTTGCTTTCTTAAGATAATATTGTTTTCTAGTCTCTAACAACCTGTTATATCAAAGCAGCAAAAAGTATTTAACCGAACTTATTCTTTGGCAAAACTAATTTACACCATCTTTTAAAGAGCTTTGAAAATATTTTATGAATATAAATATTTTAAATATATAATTATACATAATATAAATAACATTTTATAATTATAAATATTTTTATAAAATGAAAATTATGTTATATAAAAGAAATATTGGGTGGGTCATTTATGTAAATCCTTACTTTGTGATTGCATATCATACTGAAAAAATAATTATATATATATCCTAAAATTTGACACATTAATCTTGTTACAAATGCATTACAATCAAAAAGGAAGGCATTTTCGAGAGAACACTAGGGTAGGAGTCAGGAAACCTTGCCTCTAACTCTGGCTCTGCCATTATTCTATCACATCTTTTAGGGTAAATCACCTATTCTCCCTGACTCTCCTTTTCTTTATCTGTAAACTCAAGGGGCAGAGCCAGGCAATTTCTGATCCTTCAGCCCAGAAAAGCTTTTTTTTTCTGATGCTTTTATAGATACTCAGCCTTCCTGAGATTTTCTCCTATCTCATATACTTTTAATTTATTCAAAGCCACCAAGGACCTTATCCACTTGCAGATATTTGCTCTTGGAAATGGGAGACATAGCCTAAAAATGAATAATAAAAGCATATGAAAGGATTTGACTTAGGGTTACACAATTGTTAAATATAAGAGGGGTCTTCAAAAACTCATGGAAAATGGATATTATGAAAGAAACTATGCATACGTTTCCATTTTGTACTAAGTTGTTATAACATGTTTGAATATGATCTAGTTTGAGGCAATAAGAAGGTTAAGACATACATCAGTTTGAAAATAGATCCTTTCAGAAAAGCATAAATTCTGCTAATATTGAAACAAGAACAAACACCAAATGCATGGTGAAGCTTGGGTGGAAGAAGCATCACTGATGCTTTACAAAAAATTTATAGGGACAATGCCCCCAAGGAAATCAGCAGTTTACAAATGGATACCTTCTTTTTGGAAGAGAGGAGACAATGCTGAAGATGAAGGCTGCAGAGACAGACTACCCAGGTCAATTTTGAAGAAAAAGTTTACCACGTTTGCAGCCTAATTGAACAAAACCAATGATTAGAAGCAGAAAAATTACCCAACACCATAGACTTCTGGTTTAGTTCAGCTCACACAATTCTGACTGAAAATTTAAAGGAGCAACCTTTCCATACTTGATAGGTGACAAAACCATTGCATCCAGATTAGCTGCAGACAAGAGCAGAGTTTTCAATAAAATTTTAAAATAAGTAGGATCAATATTCTGAAGCATTTCTTCAAAGAATTGTAGCAGGAAGTGGAACATGACTTTACCAGTATGATCCTGAAAACAAAGCACAACAAAGCAATGGCGACCAAGTAGTGGAAGGTTTAGTCAAAGCAAAAGAAGAGTGGTCAAGAGTAAGGTCATGGCAGCAGTTTTTTGCGGATGCTCAAGGCACTTTGTTCACTTACTTTCTAGAGGGCTATAGAATGATAACATCTGCTTATTATAAGAGTGTTTTCAGAAAATTAGCAAAGCTTTAGCAGAAAAATACTCAGGAAAGCCTCACCAGTGAATCCTTCTCCACTACGGCAATTCTCCTTTTCATTTCTCTAATCAAGCAAGGAAAATTTTGCAAGAGTTTTGATGGGAAATTGTTATGTATATCCACCTTACAGTCCTGTTGTCTTCTTCTGAAGTTCTTTTTGTTTCCCGATCTTAACATGTCTGTAAAGGATTCCCATTTTTCTTCAGTAAAATAAAAAATAAAACAAAACACTCATATAGTTAAATTCTCATGGCCTCAATTCTTTAGAAATAGACTAAACGACTGGCTGGTATCATCACTTTTAAAAGTGTCTTGAACTTGATGAAGCTTATGTTGAAAAATAAAGTTTATATTTTTTATCTTTTCATTCCATCTTTTTCCACAAACTTTCTAGTTTTCTCATATGTAGTGTTATACTAGCCTCTTATCTCATCTGAATTGTTAGACTATCATAGCATTTTTCCCTCAAAATGTGTCGGCGAGAAGTAAAAGGAATATGAAAGGTAAGAGTAATTACTTTTTGCATGTGGTAAATGGAAAATGCTAAGCCAGTCATCACAGTGGATAGTAGATGAAATTACAGCACTACAACTTCAACTTTCAAAAAATGAACATAATAAATGACAAGATATTTGAGATGTCCTAAATACTTTTAATCCCCTGAGCATGGTATTATCTGAAGCCAAATTTGCCTTCTACTAACCCAACCACAGTTATCTGAAGGGAACACTCACTAGTTATTTCATTTATTTATATACTCCCTCATCTATTTAAAAGCTATTTTTTAATTGAATCCCTCCACTTTTATACTGGGTTCCAATCTTTTTTACCTACTCAAGAAAATTGCTACAGCAATTCTTCCCTAATCGACATAAGTACTTCTTGTTTGAATACGTCCCATCTACATTTTAAAATGCTATAGCTTTCTCCCATGAAAAAATAAATTCCTCTTGAATTCAAATCCCCTTTGGCTACTGCTTCTCTACTTAACAGAAACATTTTTTAAAAGAATTGCTTATATATTCTATATACAATTATTCTCTTCCATTTTGTCTTGACCTCTACCCAATCAAGCTTTTGCCACCACTATTGCACGAGGTCAACAATGCTTAGTTCTCATTTTAGTTGACATAGCAGCAAGTTACATACATGATAACTTCCTCTTTGTGGAAACAGTTTCTTCCATTGGCTTCCAGGATAATTGTAACAAAAATAATGACCAACAAACTAGTACAGCTTTATTTTGAAGTTCACCTGTATCTACCATGATTCATCTGGCTTTTCGTAAAGGCTATATAGTTCAATTTAACTTTGATATGATGAAGACGACTACCCCTGCATCTTTTTAGTCTTTGATAGAGTTCCTGCAACTCCTCCTGGGATAGAGTACCGTGTTACTGCTTCTTATTTACCATATTGAACAAAGTATGAGGGAGTGATAGGAGAAGGCAATTTCAGAGGTTTCCATTTGGCCTTTTCTAACATGACGGCTCTTACTCCACAAATGCAGAATCAAAGTGATGATTCTGTTAGGTGCTGATGTTGCTCCCATTTTTCTGTACTCAGGAACTGAAGAAATTACCAAGAATGACTTGTGGGTTGGATCTACTCTGGACCTGCTATGAGTTGAACTTCAGCCAAGACTCCATGTGTTTCATGGCCTTTGTATTCAGCAACTCTAACAAGGATGCCATGAGAGCATTTGATTGGTATCACTATTGGCTTACCCCTCATATACAGTAATCCTCACAAGATCTGAGCATACCCAACCCCAGAGTATAGAGCATTGGTAAGTAGCTATAGAGCCCTTGAGTGATGAACTGGTAAACACTTTTTGGAAATACATGTTGTAGTATTTTACTGTCCTTCAAGTTGACCAGCCTCCTCTTCAGTCAATAGACTTCCTATCTGGAAAATTAGTAAGAGTGATTTTTTTCTATTGTAAGAAAAACATTGATTTCAACCTTCTACTTGTGAGCTCTTAATATTATTTGGTTATGTAATTCAAGCAATACTTTCATTGGCTGCCCATCTCTCTCATCCCTAAGAAATCATGGTTTATCTGCCATTGCTACAGATCCCTATAAGTATAGGCTCCCTGGTGGCTATCCAACTGTGTTGAGGAGTAATTAAAATCACCCTGCCTCAAGTGGTTAAGTGTCACCATTGGGCCCCTTCTATTCTAAATTCCTGTTACCACCACTGACATTAGGCAGTTAGTCCCATAGTAGCAACTTTTATAATCAACTTGCCTACAACACACAGCCCTAACTGAGCTTCTAGGGCTTGCTATCTTCCCTCTTACCAGTGTACTTTTCATTGCTTTAGTGCAGGAAGTGTCCTCTATGCCCTACCAAAAGATATAGTCAGCTGTTTCCTGTAATATGTTTATTCTAGCATAATGATTCCTCTGGGACTTCTGATCATTTGCTTTTTTATTATCTTCTATGGCAGTTTCAACATCTCCACCTCACTTCCTGTGTCATTGCTATCACCATAATTTCAAGGAGTTACTGAAATATGTATATTAAGACTAGATCCCAGCATTATTGCCAGTATGTTAAACCCTGAGTTATGAGAAAATACCTCCATAGCAATAAACTCTTCCCTATCTAATCATGCATTTTGCCCCTACCCCTATTCTATACTATTCCTGTATATGTTCTATGTTCCTGTCAGCATCAACCATAGGTTACAGGTCTTTAATTAGTAATCCATTCCCTCCAATAGCAGAGACTATACGTCCCTGTTTTTTTTTTTTTTTCCATGCTAAAACTTGACCCTAGTTATTAGCCTAGAAATAATGAGAAAATGTGTAGGCAGTTCTTAAGGAGGGCAAGTGTCATCTTGACAGGCCTCAAGTGAAGAAGCTTCCAGGCCATAGAAGCTGCTAGCCAGAGAGAGAAGGTTGTTTCTCCAAACCTTGAGGGTTTCCAGAAACCTGGTAATAGCAATGCTACAACATGTTGGTATTATTACCACCCCAGTTAGCACCAGCAATGGGATCTCTATTTAGCCTGGCCAGAGAATGATCAGATTTTAGACTCTCATTCTAAGGGCTCACTTTCCATGACCACCTCTAGTACCAACAGCTTTAGATTAGGTTTCCTGAGTCAAGGATTTGGATGCAACTAATTTCCTTGGGAAGCAATTCCAGGAAGCATGTTAAGGGATTGGGAAGTTGTTGAAAGGAAATGGAGGAAAGCCAATAAACAGATTGTTAAAGAGCAAGTTATCACAGCAACAACAGATATCCTCTAAGAAACCGTAGAATTCAGCATGGAATTGTCCCATTAAGGGGCAAGAAAGTTGACATATTTATTGACAAATTCCTGACCCTCATTGTTGGTTGCTCTGAGAGCAGTTAACACTCTTCTCCCAGTCAGGCCTAACCTAGCCATAGACCAAGCATCCTCCCTCAGCAAGTTAATCAGAAATAATGAGTTTGTATGGTCCATGGAAGCTCTAAGGCAGATCCAGGTGGGCCAAGAAAATATGGACAGGGTACTGACAGCATCTGCTACTCCAGCATATATCAAGACCCTAACTCTCCTGTCTCAAATAGCAGGTATCAGTTACATGTTTAAGTCCACATAAAAATAAACCTACAAATGATTCTTTTTTATACAGTTATCCAATTCCCACCTAAAAACTTTCATTCTATCAGTTTTATGGATTCTACGGAATTGTTAAAGATGTGATAAGCAAACTCTGAAGAACTTTTATATATGAGTAATATACATAATAACTTTGTGCAATTAAGATGATGAATTTAAAGGAAGAAAGGTCATATGTGGGGAACCAGATGGGAGACTACTATAATATCTATAGCATTAACTAAGACAGTAATTGTGGGTGGAATGGAGATAGTGGCAGTTTTGAAACATCTTAGCAAATGAAATTTATAGGACTAATTGACAGAAAATGAGGATTAGGAGTGAAGGAATTAAAAATATAGTATCTTTCCCTTCTTTTAGATATGCAAGTACTTAACAGCAATCAAGTGACAAGTGGAAGAGAAATTACAGATATCAGAAATAACTGGTAGAAATCCTTCACACTGAAGTTTAAGCTAATGCCACGGGTGATTTAGATACTTTACAAAGTTTAAGAACTTTTGTTCAGCTTAACCTTGTTGGGGTCGGCAACCATTTTGGGCGTGAGCCTGCTGGCAGCCCGGGCACCCAAATTAAAGTTCTCTTCAGTCCCCAGGGAAGAAAAAAACAAAAAAACAACCTCTGTTTCATATGATACTACTGGAATCCCTTCTCAAAAGATCTGAGTGTCATTAACTGGCCCGCAGGTAACAATTCCCAGAATATCTTCTCTATTTTAGCTGTTGAAAGTTTTTTACGGAAATTTTTCATGTCATATTAGCAGAAACCAAGAAACTTAACTATACATCTATCAGACTTCCAGTAACTGCCTTGGCAAAAAGTCAAATGATATTTTAATCATTGTCAGACACCATTCTTAGCAGGAAAAACTTTCCTGGAACAGAAGGTAAACTGAGAGAAGAATTGCATAATTCTAATCCAAATAACAAAATGTAAATACCTTGCCAGGTCTGTCCCACAGACCCTGGCTGATAGATGAAATGAGTCCTCAGACACAGGTATGCAGTGTAAGAGCAGCTAGGTAACTGCCCAGCCCTAGTGGCCAGAGAGGCAGCCTCGAGAAGCAGGAGCTGCTTGCTTTTATTCAGTGTGTGCCCAATGCCAAAAACCTGGAGCAAACACCACCTGTAGGTAATTAATATTTATCATTCCCCTTTCAGGGAACGTCAGGCCTAGGGATGATCAAAGGTCAGTTCCTGATCAATATAAGTAAGCAAGTGTGTTTAAAATAAATTCCCCTATACTCCCTTGAACCTACTCCTTGCCCTCTGCCTCTGGGTTATAGAGCACCTGTCTTCAACTATTCTCCCCTGGGGCTCTGCAGAACCTTCCGACCTTTCTGGTTTGCATCCTTTCTCTATAGTTGTTCCCACCACTGTTACTGACCCCCCACAATACCTCCTATTCTGTTTCCAGTAACCACTGAATGAATATCGATTGAGGCAGCTCTAGAATGATTTAGGATGAATTTATAATTGGCCATGTAAACATATTAATTGCCCCATATTAAGCTCACAATATGCTACCACCTGGTTGCCATGCTACTAAAACAAGCCAGCTGTGACACATTCTTTCCACCTGAGGGACTGATTTAATGCCACAGTCAACAGAAGACTGTATCTCTCCCGAGTTTGCATGCAGATTTCTTGTAACAAATCATTTATAGCAAAAAGATGCCCGATTTTTGACAGCTTCCTTATGACTGAGAAGTTTAAAAATCTCCTTAAATTTAAGCAAAAGAAAAAGGGGAGAGATTTACTATGAGAGGAGTTGACATTTTAGGGATAATGGTAACATGTAAATCCTAGAAGATCTTCAAGAAAAAGTAAAACCACTAAGTGATCTCATCTAGTCTTTATCCATGCAACAAGTATTTACAAAGTGCCTATTTTATATGTAACAAGTACTTTCTCTAAATGTGGGGGATACAGCAGTGAGTAAGACAAGCAAAGTGAATCCTATGAACACCACAGTGGTAATTATTTAATAACCGGTTTTTCAGGTTCCTAGAGTTCTGTAGTTTAAATACCCCCACTGTGGCCAATTTCAAGCC
This sequence comes from Saguinus oedipus, assembly GCA_031835075.1. NCBI lineage: Eukaryota > Metazoa > Chordata > Mammalia > Primates > Cebidae > Saguinus > Saguinus oedipus. The sequence continues at coordinate 95,481,501 of CM063171.1, read as the reverse complement.
ACTGACGTGGCATCACTGGGGAGCTGGGAAATGATGCATACACTTGGCTTTCATGAGCTGGTAGGAACCAGCTTCAGCACTCCTCTGGAACTCTGGTCCAATGAGGCTTTCAGAAAAAGAAGGTGATTGAATTATGTAGAAATCTAAGTTTTGAGAAACACTATATCCCTTTGTTGTATACTGTGTCATTCTTTTAGAGGTTTTTCAAACACTTTAGCTCAGCAAGGAGTCATACAGTAAAAACTTTAAATTATTTACCCAGTGTTTCTCAAGGAGATTTGGCCACAGACCAGCTTGTTAGCCTGCATAATCCTTAAACTCATAATCAGCACCTGGAGAGTTGGAAAGTTGGCACATTTGACTGTGAAGAACTTAAATGTAAGGATCTCAAAATGTGTATGACTGGCAATACCAGGTATGCCTTATCTATTTCTAAGACGTTTAGGAAATGGTCAGATTTTATCTTGTTTTGTGAACTACATAAATCCTTTATTTTATTTTTCTCACTTCTTCCTTGTTCATCCAGTTAAGTCTGATTGATAGGGGAAAAAAAAACTGTCAGAGGCATGGGAACCAGATAACTTCATCTTGAATAGGGGCTGGGTAAAATAAGGCTGAGACCTACTGGGCTGCATTTCCAGAAGGTTAAGGCATTGTTGGTCACAAGATGAGATAGGAGATTGGCACAAGATACAGATTATAAAGACCTTGTGGATCAAACAGGTTGCAGTAAAGAAGCCAGGTAAAACCCACCAAAACCAAGATGGCAACGAGAGTCCCTCGGTCATCCTCACAGCTACACTCCCACCAGCACCATGGCAGCTGACAAATGCCATGGCAACGTCAGGGAGTTACCCTATGTGGTCTAAAAGGGGGAGGCATGAATAATCTACCCCTTGTTTTGCATATAATCAAGAAACAACCATAAAAATGAGCAACTAGCAACCCTCGGGGCTTCTCCATGGATAGTCATTCTTTAATTCCTTTACTTTCCTGGTAAACTCACTTTCACTTTACAAACTTGCCCTGAATTCTTCTGGCACGAGATCCAAGAACCCTCTCTTGGGGTCTGGATTGGGACCCGTTTCTGGTAACTAAACCAGCTATTTTATATAACAACTTCACCAAAACAATAACTTAGAAAGGCTTTGGCAATATTGGTTTAAATTATGACTGGATCAATAATCTAGCCTCTTTTTTGCAGAACAGCAGAGATAACTGAAAAATTGTGATAAATGACTTACACCTTTATAACAGGCAAAATTGTGAAGATATTAATTTTTTTACTGATATTTAAAAAACTGAGATTCAAAGCAATGAACTAAATTAGAAAATATCCAGTAATGATTTCTTATTGCAGGTGTAGAATGCATGTGATTCTGAAAAACCGTGATCTAACAAATAATGAAGTTTCTCCTCTGAGGTTTTAGGAGAAGTCCAAAGTGGTGAAAGGATATTATACATGTTACATATAATATGTATTATGGTTTTATATATTATAAATAACATTTATTACATGTATAAATATTTATATATAAACTATGTAAACTACAAATAAAATCCTGAGCCCTCAACTGACTAAATGAACCGCTTTTTGGACAAGGGGACCCCAAAGAAACCTGAAAAACTGAATTCCCAGTCATGAAGTAACAGGGGGCCAAATATACCTTGCTATGTTCCCTCCCTTTTGGAGTTTAGGCACAACTAGCCAGCATTAACATTGAAATTGAGATTATAAGACTGACAAAACAGACTCTTTGACTCTTTGTGGCAGTAAGATACTGAATTCCAACCTGACCCTGCTATAGCATCACATGACAGATAGTAAACCCTGGAAGAAATAAAAATATACCCCAAAATATATTTCTTGGACATGTTTTGAAACGGCCCTGCAAAGCTATCTTTGCAGGTGGAGATTTGCGTCTGTGGAGAATCTCCACTAAGGCAGGCAGGCCTCCCTTTCTAGCCTTGTCCTAGATCTAGAAAAGATAAAATGAAAGTGTGACACCTTTAAGGTTTGAAAAGAGACATTTATTATCTATTCTCTCTGATGGTTGTTACCTGTGAGTCTTCATCTATGTAAAAACCTTGGTGCCCACAATGCCTCTTAACTTGAACATTTCTTTCTACTGACTTAAAGTCTAAAAACAAAGTTTTAGTTTTTCAAACAATTGCCAATCAGAAAAATCTACCTATGACCTGTAACCACCCTCACTTCCCTGCTTCAAGTTATTTCACCTCTTTAGGTTGAACTAATGTAAACCTTCCATGTATTGATTTATGTCTTTGCCTGTAACTCCTTCTCCCTAAAATGAGTAAAGCCAAACTGTAACCCGACCACCTCAGGCATATTTTCCCAGGACCTCTTGAGACTGTCTTTGGGCCGTGGTCACTCATATTGGCTCAGAGTAAATCTCTCTAAATATGTTACAGTTTTATTTTTCTGTTAACAAATATGTGTGTTTGTGTTTGTGTCTGTCTGTGTGTGTCCCTGAGTTTTGCTTTGGGATCAAGACTCTAAAAGGTATATATTGTGAACCCCCAAATTGGACATGGGTCTCAGTTAATTTAGAAAGTTTATGTTGCCAAGGTTGAGGATGCACATCCATGAAACAGCCTCAGGAAGTCCTGATGACATGTGCCTGTAAGGCTTTATTACTGGTTCGAACCCGAGAGCTGACAACAAACAACACAAGGCATGTGTAGTAACACGCAGTTTTAATGAGCCCCTGGGTGCAGGTGGGCTGAGACCTAATCCTGTAAACAGGCAGTGTCCCAGTCTGATGTAACTGCTACATGGTACCTGGATGGCCTTTTTCTCAATCTTCTTCAGGGGGTACGTGTCTTCTGCCAGTTCTCTTCTGACTTCTGCTATCTTGCTGATGCTCGCTGCTGGCGCAAGTGGCCTTGTACCTTGGGACCCGGCCTGAGAAGGGAGGAGTTATTCATTCTCCTAAGCTTTCAGGTTCTGGGAAAAATCTTTCATTCCCGTCTATTTGGTTATAGAAAAAGGGAAAAGGGACAACTTTCTCAATAATTACTTCAGGCGTGACATAGGGGGTGGCATGGGCACCTTGGAAAAAAGAAAAAGAGAACTTAATTTGGGGGGTATTTTTGAGAGACGGGCTGGCATCCATCATGTTGTCGTAGCAGTAGCGTCATCTGGATTGTCTGGTGGTTAACTTTAAGGACTGTTTTTTCTGTTTGGGTTATCATGCACGGGGACTCTGAGTGTGTTGCCTGCTGCTGATGTTTTAGAGGAAGAAGTAGTCTTGGGGGTGAGCTTGACCTTGGTGTGATGGATCCAGCGGGGGAGTCCTTGGACTCTCACTGCAATTGGCATGCTGAGTCTCACAGTGTAGGGGCCCTTCCACTTCCATTGTAGCTTTTTGTGAGGGTTGGAATAAGCACATCCGTGTCTACAAGACAGTTAGGGTAAGAGGACAAGGAGTGTCGACAGGCAGAGACGTAGCCTCATTTGCTGCTTCATGAATGAAAGACCATGTCTGGATTAGGGAGGGGAGGTAATTCCCGAGTGGTTCAGGGTCTGGTAAGGGTGGAGGCCCTAAGAGAAAAGTTTGCCCATACATGATTTTAAAGGGACTATAAAAACAGGGTGCTTCTGGTGTTACGTGGAGTCTTATGAGGGCAAAGGGAAATTTTTTTGTTTATGACTGGAGGGTTTCTAGAGCCAGCTTGGGGAGTTGGGCTTTGAGGACAGAGTTGACTTTTTTAACTTTGCCTGAAGATTAAGGCCTATAGAGTGTTTAGAGAACCTATTTTATTCCTAAGGATGTAGTGACACCTTGGGTAATTTGGCTGAAAAATGTGGGTCTGTTAAAGGTGGGACTGGATGGATACTGGGAGTCCAAAACGGAGAATTATATGTATGATGAGACTTTGCCTGACAGTATTTGCACCTTTCGAAGTTGTTGGAAAGGCTTTTACCCACCCAGAGAAAGTGAAGACAAAGACCAGAAGATAGTGGAGCTGTTTATTGGATGGCACGTGAGTGAAGTCTGTCAATCTTGCCTGGGAACCTGGCCCTGTGCTTGGTGGGTAGGAAAAAGCAGCGGCCGGAGGGAGCCCTGGGGTGACACTGAGGGGCAGATAGAGCAGGACCGACTAATCTCTCAAACACGTCTGGAAAGGTGGGGACAAGTGAGAATAGAGTGGAGAAGTTGCAAGAGAGGTCTGTAACCAACCTGGAAAGAGTTGTGGATGCTTTGGAGGATAGGGATTGTTTGAGAGTGAGGAAGAACAAAGTGCCCTTCCTTGACATACTGTGGTCGCTGCTTTTGAAGATCTGGGGCTTGGAAGTCCACCTTTTCTTTTAAGGAGTAAAGAGGGAAGAATGAGGACAGGGACAGAAACTGGCCTCGTACAGGTTGTTGGGCTACTTGTTTGGCTACCTGATCTGTTAGAGCATTTCCAGCCAATACTGGATTGTCTGGGGTTTGGTGATCCCTGCAATGGATGATGGCAACTTTCTGCAGCTTGGAGGAGTTTGCAGATGAGAGAGCCATTTATGACAGGAGTGGTTTTTTTTGTAGTTAGGGAACCCCATTCTTCCTAGATGGATGAGTGTGAGTGCACTATGTGGAACGTATAGCAAGAATCTGAATGTATGTTAATTTGTTGGCTGGCTGCTAGAGTGAGAGCTCCAGTGAGGGCAATGAGCTCAGCCTTTTGGGAGGTGGTGCCTAGGGGAAGTGGATTGGCTTCAGCAGTATGGGGGGGTGACACCATAGCATAGGCAGCATATCGGTGTCCTTGACATAGGAAGGAGCTGCCAACTACAAACTAAGTAAAGGAGGCATCTGGAAGAAGTTGGTCTGTTAGGTTTGGAAAGGGTATAAGAAAGGTTTGAACAGTGTCTACACAGAAGTGTGCAGGGTCTTGGGAGTTAGTAGCTTCAGTTAAGCGAATAGGTGGGTTTAGACAAGAGCTGGTTAGCATGGTGATTTGGGGAGTTTCTGTGAACAAAGCATACAGTTGGAGGAGCCATGGGGCAGAGATGAGACTTAGTACACTGCAGTAAGCTAACAAGTCTTCAATGTTATGGGTTGAATAAACTGTTAGGTTGGCATGAATGGATAGCTTTAGGCTTTCAAGGGTGAGAACAGCAGCTGCTCCAATGCTCGGAGACAGCCAGGCCATCTGAGAACAGTGGCTTTAAGCTGTTTAAAGAGGTAGGTAGACAATAACCTGGAGGGTGGGTCCCTTTGACTGCGTTAGAAGACCTAGTGCAACTCCACGCCGTTCATCAGTAGAGAGGGAGAAAGGTTTGATGAGGTCTGGGGGAGTGAGGACGGGGGCTGAGGTGAGAGCCTTTTGGAGTAGACAGAAAGACTGGGTAATAGGCTGTGTAGGGTTAAAGCCTTATGGAGAGGGTCTTTGGCAGCTTGGTATAACGGTTTGGCAAGTAGAGCGAAGGAGGGAGCCCAGAGCCTCAAGTATCCCGCTAGTGCCAGAAAAGAGAGAATTTCTTGTTGAGTTTGTGGAGGCAGGAGGGACTGGAGGAGAGACACATGGTCAGTTGTGAACCTTGGGTTTGCGGAGTAGGAGCTAGGCCTAGGTAGGTGACTGAGGAGGTGCGTATTTGTGTGTTTTTAGGGGAGACCTGATGCTCTGTTTCTGCTAAGAAGTTTAAAAGAGATAGTATGGGTATTGTGGTCTTTTTGAGAGGGGCTACGCAGGAGCAGATCATTAACATATTGAAGGAGAATGGACAGTTTTAGGGATAAGGTACAGAGGTAGCGAGCAAGGGCCTGTCCAAAAAGGTGGGGGCTATCCTTGAAAGCTTGAGCTCACCTGGTGTGAAAGGTGGGTTGTCAGGGTCTTCCCATGTTAAGGCAAAGAGGTTTTGAGAATCAGGGTGCAAAGGAATTGTGAAAAAAGCATCCTTTAGACCAAAAACGGAAAAATGGGTGGTATCGAAGGGAATGTGGTGTATGGGTTAGGAACTCCTGGACATACTGGGAGCACAGTTTGGTTAATGATCCTGAGGTCCTGGACTAGGCACTAAGTTCTCTCTGACTTTTTAACAGGTAGAAGTAGTGTGTTAAAAGGGGAGTTTGTTGAGCAGAGTAGGTGACTGGTGAGGAGTGGGAAATGACAGACTTTTGGCCTATGAGAGCCACTTGAGGGATTGGATACTGCTTCTGTGATAAGAACTGGGTGGGAGTTTTAAGAGTTTTAAGGGTGATATGGATAGGGGTGTGGTGTTTTGTGACTGAGGGTGTGGAAGTATCCTAAAGAGCAGAGTTAACTACAGATGGGGGGATAAGGAAAGGTTGTATATTTTAGGGTGGGAGGCTGGAGGAGTAGAAGAAAGAAGCACCAGAGGCGTCTGGGTGGATGTGTTGGATACCATAGGGAATGTGGAAGTGGAGAGTAGTGCGGGGTTTTAAAAGGATGTTTCTGCCTAGGAATGGAGCTGGGCATGAGAGCAAAACTAAGAAAAGGTGTGTAGGGAGCAGAAGAGTGGAGGGCTGGCTTGGGGTTTGGAGACTTGTCCATCAATTCCTACAACAGAAACTTGGGAGGACTGGGTGGATCCTGATAAATAAGTTAAAGTAGAGTAGGTTATCCTGGAATTAATTTAAAAACACACTGGCCTATGTGTCACCATCAGAATTACCCTTGGCTTGGATGAAGAGATGGTAGTTGCTGAGGCATCCGTTGCAGGGCACCATCAGTCTTCAGTGGCAAGGCCAATAAGATCTGAGTAGAAGGTTTTGGCCAGTTCAGGAAGGGATGACGGTGGTTCTTGTGGGGGCCGCTCACAGTCTGACTTCCAGTGGAGTCCTCCACAGAGGAGGGCACAGCCTGGTAGACTTACCTGGGTGTGAGCATTGTCTGTACTAGTGGCGCTCATTGACACATCTGAAAGAAACGCCAGGTGGAGGTGGATTACTAAGAGGCTTCTGTGGGGCCTGCAGGGCCCCTGGTGGCGGAGGCAAGCATTTGAAACTCTGCCTGTTTTTTGTCTTTTACTTTTCTCATCATGATTGTTAAAGACTTTGAAGGCTAAATGAAGAAGGTCTCACTGTGGGGTTTGAGGGCCATCATCAAGCTTCTGAAGCTTGCCCCGAATATCGGGGTTGGATTAGGAGATGAACTGAAGGTTCCTTTTGGGCTGGCTGAGTCTAGGTTGATATCCTTTCTCATGGCTTCAGTTAAATAAGAGAAAAAAAGGGCTGGGTTTTCATCAGGACCTTGGGTGATTTCTGAAAGTTTTGCCTAGTTGACTGTTTTATGGGCACCCTTTTTGAGTCCAGTAAGGAGACACACAATCATGGGGTCTTGATGGCAGCATCCAGGGGCCCGTCTTGATGATCCTAGTGGGGATCCTGGTTAAGGACTGCCTCTGCGCCCATAGGCTGGGCAGGAGCTTGGTGGTGAATTGTATCAGCATGTGCCTGAGCTAGGGTCCAGATACAGTCCTGGTCTTCTGGGGTGAAGGTGGAAAAGAGGATAACATAGAGCTCATGCCAAGTTAGTTTAGAAGACTGGGTAAGGTACTGAAACTCTTTAATATAAGAGGTAGGGTCTTCTGGAAATGAACTGAGTCTTTTGTTAGTTTGAGAGAGATTAAAACATGAACTTTTACAATACCTTCAGTTCCTGCTATGTCCTGAAGGGGGTATTCTAGCACAGGCACTGAAGTACAGGTGGGACTTGGGCCAAAGATGGCACCTGAGCGAGTATGGGCAGGAGAAAAGGAAAAACCTGGAAGTGGTTCCGGCTGAGGGTTCAAGGGAGAAGGGGGGTTAAGTTAATAGGCAGTGGAGGATAAATAGGGGCATAAGGTGGCAGGATGGGTTTACAGGCCTCAGAAGAGGGTGATGGGAGAGGAGTACAAGTACGGGCAACACTAGAATTGTCCTGTGAAGAGGCTGGTGTAGGAAAATAAGTGGATACTTTTGGAGGTAGTGCTGGCTGGGAAGATGGCATCTGGGAAGGTGGCGGCTGAGAAGATGGTGGCTGGGAAGACAGAGGAGGCTTGGGAGATTGGAGAAGGTGATTGAGAGGGAAAGGTAGGGGCTGGGAGGAGTGCACAGCAGTCTGCTGGATGGAATGAGGAAAAAGAGGTAGGATCAGGAGGAGAAAGGCCATCTGGGCAGCAAGAATGGAGGAGAATTTGAACAGGCAAGCAAGAATTGTAGAGGTCAGATTATGATCTGAGGGCAGGAACGGCCTGGACATTAGGAATTTCTTATCATTTTTTCAGTTGTTGGCAATAATTGCTTAAATCAGTTAAAATTATAAAGTCAAATGTTCTATTTGTGGGCCATTTGGACTTATTATCCAATTCGTATTGTGGCCAGATCGAATTGCAAAAAAAAGATGAGGTGCTTAGGGTGGATATCTTGCCTGAGGCCTAAGGTTTGCAGGTGTTTCTTTGAGGCAGCCTAGAGGGCTGTCCTTTGGAATGGAAGACCAGGAATTTCCCATAATGGTGGGTAGGCTTGGGAGAACAGGGAAAAGGAGACCATCCTGGATGGCAAGAGGGAAATGATAAAAGGAATGAACGTCACTGCTGCCTTTTTTATTCCCAGAATGGGATCAAATGGCACAGAGGTGTCCCCCTAAGACCTGATGATCAGTGAGTGCCTGGCACATGCGAGAGCCTTCTTGGACCAAGGTTGGATTTTTGGACCAGAGAAATCAATAGAGTCCATGTGGATTTTTCTCTGTTAACTGGGCTCCCAGGAAACTTACCAGTAGGCGAGATTAGTAACTGATGTGCACGTACAGAGAGGTGACGAGGCTGAGGATCTTCCTTTGTCCAGTTGCAGTGGCCTGCTCTCCAGGGTGGAGGGGTAGGTCCACTGGGACATGGACCAGAACCCCTTCTGGGTTTTGGACCAGATGTAAGGCTCTGTTACTGGTTTGAACCCTGAGAGCATACCAACAAACAATATAAGGCAATGTGGAGTAACACACTGATTTTTTTGTTTGTTTGTTTTTGGTTCTTTTTTTTTTTTTTTTTTGCATTTCATACATATATTTTTTATTTTAAATATATATTAAATAAAATCCACATCAAACAGTTTTGTTTTCGTTTTCCCTACCACTTTTCTTATATATATATAATGAAATATATATATCTATTTCATTATATATATTATTTATAATTATATATAATAATTATAAATAATATATAATATATATTTCATATATATTATATAATATATATTTCATATATATATATCATATATATTTCATATATATATATCATATATATTTCATATATATATATCATATATATTTCATATATATATATGATATATATATATATATATGATATATATATATATATATAATTGCATTTTAGGTTCCGGGGAACATGTAAAGAAAATGCAGGATTGTTCCATAGGTACATACATGCATACATGGCAATGTGGTTTGCTGCCTCCATCCCCATCACCTATATATGGCATTTCTCCCCATATTATCCTACCCCCCACCATCCCTCCCCTATTCCCCACACACAGACCTCAGCATGTGATGCTACCCTCCCTGTGTCCATGTGTTTTCCTTGTTCAACACCTGCCTAGGAGTAAGAACATGTGGTGCTTGATTCTCTGTTCCTGTGTCAATTTGCTGAGAATGATGGTTTCCAGGTTCATCCATGTCCATACAAAGGACATGAATTCATCTTTTTTTATGGCTGCATAGTATTACATGGTGTATCTGTGCCACATTTTCCCTGTCCAGTCTATCATCAATGGGCATTGGGTTGGTTCCAAGTCTTTGCTATTATAAACAGTGCTGCAATGAACATACATGTGCATGTGTCCTTATAATCAATTTATAATTCTTTGGATATATACCCAGTAATGGAATTGCTGGGTCAAATGGAATTTCTATTTCTAGGTCCTTGAGGAATCGCCACACTGTCTTCCACAATGGTTGAACTAACTTACACTCCAACAGTGTAAAAGTGTCCCTATTTCTCCACACCCTCTCCAGCATCTGTTGTCTCCAGATTTTTTAATGATCACCATTCTTTTTTTTTTTAAATTTTTATTGCATTATAGGTTTTGGGGTACATGTGCAGAACGTGAAAGATAGTTGCATAGGTACACACACGGCAGTGTGTTTTGCTGCCTTCCTCCCCTTCACCCACACTTGGCATTCATCCCCAAGCTATCCCTCCCCAGCACCCCCTGCTGTCCCTCCCCCATTCCCCCCAATAGACCCCAGTGTATAGTAGACCGCCTCTCTGTGTCCATGTGTTCTCATTTTTCTCACCCGCCTATGAGTGAGTATATGCGGTATTTCTTTTTCTGTTCTTGTGTCAGTTTGATGAGAATGATGTTCTCCAGATTCATCCATGTCCTTACAAAGGACACAAACTCATCATTTTTGATTGCTGAATAATATTCCATGGTGTATATGTGCCACATTTTCCCAGTCCAGTCTATCATCGTTAGGCATTTGGGTTGGTTCCAGTTCTTTGCTATTGTAAACAGTGCTGCAATGAACATTCGTGTGCATGTGTCCTTATAGTAGAACGATTTATAGTCCTTTGGATATATACCCAGTAATGGGATTGCTGGGTCAAATGGAATTTCTATTTCTAGGTCCCTGAGGAATCGCCACACTGTCTTCCACAATGGTTGAACTAATTTACACTCCCACCAACAGTGTAAGAGTGTTCCTATTTCTCCACATCCTCTCCAGCATCTGCTGTCTCCAGATTTTTTAATGATCGCCATTCTAACTGGCGTGAGATGGTTCCTCAATGTGGTTTTGATTTGCATCTCTCTAATGACCAGTGATGATGAGCATTTTTTCATATGTTTGTTGGCCTCATGTATGTCTTCTTTTGTAAAGTGTCATAAAATCCTTCATGAACAAGCAAGTACTCAGAGATTTTGTCACCACTAGGCCTGCTTTATAAGAGCTCCTGAAAGAGGCACTACACATAGAAAGAAACAACCAGTACCAGCCATCCTAAAAGCATACCAAATGCTAAACAGCATCAACAAAATGAAGAATCTACATGAACCAATGGGCAAAACAGCCAGCAGGCATCAAAATGGCAGTATCAAATTCACACATAACAATATTAACCCTAAATGTAAATGGGCTAAATGCACCAATCAAAAGACACAGACTGGCAAATTGGATAAAAAACCAAAACCCATCAGTGTGCTGTATACAGGAAACCCACCTCACATGCAAAGATACACAAAGGCTCAAAATAAAAGGATGGAGGAAGATTTACCAAGCAAATGGAGAGCAACAAAAAGCAGGAGTTGCAATTCTCGTCTCTGATAAGGTAGACTTTAAAGCAACAAAGATCAAAAGGGACAAGGAGGGTCATTACATAATGGTAAAAGGATCGATACAACAAGAAGAGCTAACGATTCTAAATATATATGGACCCAATGTAGGAGCACCCAGATATATAAGGCAAGTTCTTAATGACTTACAAAGAGACTTAGACTCCCACACAATAATAGTGGGAGACTTTAACACTCCACTGTCAATATCAGACAGATCAACCAGACAGAAAATTAACAAGGATATCCAGGACTTGAACTCAGACCTGGAATAATGATCACCATTCTAACTGGTGTAAGATGATATCTCAATGTGATTTTTATTTGCATTTCTCTAATGACTGGTGATAATGAGCATTTTTTTCATATGTTTGTTGGCCTCATATATGTCTTCTTTTGAAAAGTGTCTGTTCATACCCTTTGCCCACTTTTGAATGGGTTTGTTTGTTTGTTTGTTTCTTGTACATCTGTTTTAGCTCTTTGTAGATTTTGGATATAAGTCCTTTGTGAGATGGGTAGATTGCAAAAATTTTTTCCATTCTGTTGGTTGCCAGTTCACTCTAATGATTCTTTCTTTTGCTGTGCAGAAGCTCTGGAATTTAATTATATCCCATTTGTCTATTTTGGCTTTTGTTACCAATGCTTCTGATGTTTTAGTCATGAAGTCCTTGCTTATGCCTATGTCCTGAATGGTTTTACCTGGGTTTTCTTCTAAGGTTTTTATGGTGTTAGGTCTTATGTTTAAGTCTTTAATCCATCTGGAGTTAATTTTAGTGTAAGATGTCAGAAAGAAGTCCAGTTTCAGTTTTCTGCACATGGCTAGCCAGTTTTCCCAACACCATTTATTAAACAGGAAATCCTTTCCCCTTTGCTTGTTTTTGTCAGGTTTGTCAGAGATCAGATGGATGTAGATGTGTGGCGTTGCCTCCAAAGCCTCTGTTCTGTTTCATTAGTCTATATCTCTATTTTGGTACAAGTACCATGCTGTTTTGATTACTGTAACCATGTAGTATAGTCTGAAGTCAGGTAGCGTAATGCCTCCAGCTTTGTTCTTTTTGCTTAGAATTGACTTGGCTATGCAGGCTCTCTTTTGGTTCCATATGAAGTTTAAGGTGATTTTTTTCCAGTTCTGTGAAGAAGATTACTGGTAGCTTGATGGGAATAGCATTCAATCTATAAATTACTTTGGGCAGTATGGTCATTTTCACAATATTGATTCTTCCTAACCATGAGCATGGAATGTTTCTCCATCTGTTTGTGTCCTCTCTTATTTTGTTGAGCAGTGGTTTGTAGTTCTCCTTCAAGAGATCCTTCACATCCTTTGTTAGTTGTATTCCTAGGTATTTTATTCTCTTTGTAGCAATTGTGAATGGCAGTTCATTCTTGATTTATGTAGGAATGCTTCTGATTTTTGCACATTGATTTTGTATGCTGAGACTTTGCTGAGGTTGCTTATCAGTTTCAAGAGTTTTTGGGCTGAGACGATGGGGTTTTCTAAATATACAATCATGTCGTCTGCAAATAGAGACAATTTGACTTCCTTCTTTCCTAATTGACTATCCTTTATTTCTTTTTCTTGCCTGATTGCTCTGGCTAGAACTTCCAGTACTATATTGAATAGGAGTGGTGAGAGTGGGCATTCTTGTCTAGTGCCAGATTTCAAAGGGAATGCTTCCAGTTTTTGCCCATTCAGTATGATATTGGCTATAGATTTGTCATAAATAGCTTTTATTATTTTGGGATACATTTCATCAATACCTAGTTTATTGAGCGTTTTTAGCATAAAGCACTGTTGAATTTTGTCAAAGGCCTTCTCTGCATCAATTGAGATAATCATGTGGTTTTTGTCTTTGGTTCTGTTTATGTGGTGAATTACGTTTATAGACTTGTGTGATCATAATGGATAAACTTTTGATGTGCTGTTGCTATTAGTTTGACAGTATTTTATTGAAGATTTCTGCATCTATGTTCATCATGGATATTGGCCCGAAGTTTTCTTTTCTTGTTCAGTCTCTGCCAGGTTTTGGTATCAGGATGACGTTGGTATCATAAAAAGATTTGGGAGGGTTCCCTCTTTTTGGATTGTTTGGAATATTTTCAGAAGGAGTAGTACCAGCTCCTCTTTGAATGTCTGGTAGAATTCAGCTGTGAACTCATCTGGACTTGGCCTTTTTTTGGTTGGTAGGCTATTAATTGCTGCATCAACTTCAGCCCTTGTTATTGGTCTATTCAGGGATTAGACTTCTTCCTGGTTTAGGCTTGGGAGGATGTAAGTATCCATGAATTTATCCATTTCTTCCAGGCTTACTGGTTTATGTGCATACATTTGTTTGTAGTAATCTCTGATGGTAGTTTGTATTTCTGTGGAATCTGTGATGATATACTCTTTATCATTTTTATTGCATCTATTTGATTATTCCCTCTATTCTTTTTTATTAATCTGGCTAGTGGTCTATTCTGTTCATCTTTTCAAAAAACCAGCTCCTGGATTTATTGAGTTTTTGAAGGGTTTTTTTTGTGTGTGTATGTGTCTCTATCTCCTTCAGTTCTGCTCTGATCTTAGTTATTTCTTGTCTTCTGCTAGCTTTTGAGTTTTTTTGATCTTGCTTCTCTAGCTCTTTCAATTTTGATGATAAGGTGTCGATTTTAGATCTTTCCTTGCTTCTCATGTGGGCATTTATTGCTATAAATTTTCCTCTAGAAACTGCTTTAAATGTGTCCTAGAGATTCTGGTACATTGTGTCTTCATTCTCATTGGTTTCAAAGAACATTTTTATTTCTGCCTTCATTTCATTGTTTATCCAGTCAACATTCAAGAGACAGTTGTTAAGTTTCCATGGAGTTGTATAGTTCTGAGTTAGTTTCTGAATTCTGAGTTCTAATTTGATTGCATTGTGATCTGAGAGACTGTTATGATTTCCATTCTTTTGCGTTTGCTGAGGAGTGATTTGCTTTCAATTATGTGGTCAACTTTAGAGTAGGTGTGGTGTGGTGCTGAGAAGAATGTATATTCTGTGGATTTGGGGTGGAAAGTTCTGTAAATGTCTATTAGGTTTGCTTGATCCATGTCTGAGTTCAAGTCCTGGATATCCTTGTTAATTTTCCGTCTCATTGATCTATCTAATATTGACAGAGGAGTGTTAAAGTCTCCTACTATTGTTGTGTGGGAGTCTAAGTCTCTTTGTAGGTCATTAAGCACTTGCTTTTTGTATCTGCGTGCTCCTGTATTGGGCATTTATATATTTAGGATGGTTAGCTTTCCTTGTTGCATTGATCCTTTTACCATTATGTAAGGCCTTTCTTTGTCTCTTTTGATCTTTGTTGGTTTAAAGTCTATTTTATCAGAGACTAGGATTGCAACTCCTGCTTTTTTTTTTTTTTGTTCTGCATTTGCTTGGTAGATCTTCCTCCATACTTTTATTTTGAGCCTATATGTATCCTTGCATGTGAGATGGGTTTTCTGGATACAGCACACCACTGTTTTTTGACTTTTTATCCAATTTGCCAGTCTGTGTCTTTTGATTGGGGCATTTAGCCCATTTACATTTAAGGTTAATATTGTTGTATGTGAATCTGATCCTGACATTTTGATGCTAGCTGGTTGCTTCGCCCATTAGTTGATGCTTTTTTGACTTTTTATCCAATTTGCCAGTCTGTGTCTTTTGATTGGGCATTTAGCCCATTTACATTTAAGGTTAATATTGTTGTGTGTGAATCTGATCCTGCCATTTTGATGCCAGCTGGTTGCTTTGCCCATTAGTTGATGCAGTTTCTTCATTGTTGTTGATGCTCTTTACCATTTGCTGTTTTTGGGATGGCTAGTACTGGCTGTTCTTTTCTATGTTTAGTGCTTCTTTCAGCAGCTCTTGTAAAGCAGGCCTGGTGATGATGAAATCTCTGAGCAATTGCTTGTTCATAAAGGATTTTATTTCTTTTTCACTTACAAAGCTTAGTTTGGCTGGATATGAAATTCTAGTTTGAAAGTTCTTTTCTTTGAGGATGTTGAATATTGGCCCCCACTCTCTTCTGGCTTATAGGGCTTCTGCTGAGAGATCCACTGGGAGTCTTCAGCATGCTGTGGCTTCAGCCTGATGGGTTTCCCTTTGTGGGTAACCCAACCTTTCTCTCTGGCTACCCTTAGGATTTTTTCCTTCATTTTAACCCTGGTGAATCTGATGATTATGTGCCTTGGGGTTGCTATTCTCGAGGAGTATCTTTATGCTGTTCTCTGTTAGCCTGGCTTGCTAGGTTGGGGAAGTTCTCCTGGTAATGTCCTGAAGAGTATTTTCCAGCTTGGATTCATTCTCTCCATCACATTCAGGTACACCTATCAAATGTAGGTTAGGTTTTTTCACTTAATCCCATATTTCTTGGAGGCTTTGTTCACTTCTTTTTACTCTTTTTTCTCTAATCTTACCTTCTTGTTTTATTTCATTGAGTTGATCTTCAATCTCTGATATCCTTTCTTCTGCTTGATTGATTCAACTATTGAAATTTGTGTATGCTTCATGAAGTTCTCGAGTTGTGTTTTTCATCTCTACCAATTCATTTATATTCCTCTCTAAACTGTTTATTCTCATTAGCATTTCATCAAACGTTTTTTCAAAGTTCTTAGTTTCTTTGCATTGGGTTAGAACATAATCTTTTAGCTCAGAGAAGTTTGTTATTACCCACCTTCTGAAGCCTGTTTCTGTCAATTCATCAGACTCATTCTCCATCCAGCCTTGTACTCTTGCTGGTGAGGAGTTGTGAACCTTTGGAGGAGGAGAGGTGTTCTGGTTTTGGGTGTTTTCATCCTTTTTGTGCTGGTTTCTTTTCATCTTTGTGGATTTATCTACCTGTGGTCTTTGTGGTTGGTGACTTTCAGATGGGGTCTCTGAGTGGACATCCTTTTTGTTGCTGATGAAATTATTTCTTTCTGTTTCTTAGTTTTCTTTCTAACAGTCAGGCCCCCCTGCTGTAGGACTGCTGGTGGTCCACTTGAGACCCTGCTTGCTTGGGGATCACCTGCAGTGGCTGCAGAACAGTAAGGGTTGCTACCAGTTTCTTTTTCTGTTATCTTTGTCCCAGAAGAATACCTGCCAGATATTGGCCTGAGCTCTCCTTTATGAGGTGTCTCTTTGGTTATATGGGGGTAGGGGAGCTGCTTGAGGAGGCAGTGTGTCACTTATAAGCAATCACATGCTGAGCTGTGAGCTCCATTGTTCTGTTCAGAGCTGCTGGGCAGGTGTGTTTAAGTCTGCTGCAGTGGAACTCATAACCACCTTTTTTCCCCAGGTACTCTGTCCCTGGAAGGTGGGGCTATATTTATAAGTTCCTGTCATTCTGGTGCCTTTTTTCAGAGATGCCCTGCCCAGCAAGGAGGTAACCTAGTCACAGTCTGCCAGCAGAGGTGTTGCTGAGCTGTTGTGGGCTCTGCCCAGCTACTGTGTGAACTTCCTTGCAGTTTTGTTTATAGTGGTATAGTCAGAACTGCCTCAGTAATGGCAGTCTGCCTTAGTAATGGTGGACTGTCTCTGTAATGGCAGACTGCCTCAGTAATGGTGGACTACCTCGGTAATGGCTGACTGCCTCAGTAATGGTGGCCTGCCTCAGTAATGGTGAACTGCCGTAGCAATGGCACACTGCCTCAGCAATGGCGGACTGCCTCAGTAATGGCAGACTCCCTCAGTAATGGTGGACTGCCATGGTAATGGTGGACACCTTTCCCCCCATAGAGCTGGACCATCCTGGGTCCAGCTGTGCTTGTTGTGAAACTCTCAATCCAGAGTGTTTCAGATTGCTGGTCTTTGTGGGGGTGGGACCAGCCAAGCCAGACCACCTGGCTCCCTGTTTCAGTCCTCTATTTTTCAGTTGAATGGGTGACTCTGTGTCTCAGGTGTTCCAGTGGCCAATTGAAACAGCATGCAGATTTGTGAGTTTTTGTGCAGAGACCCACTGCCCCAGCTGAAGTAGCTCTGCTGAAGACTGGTGGTGCTTTTCTGCCCAGAAATCTCCTGGTCTGTGGGCAGTAAAAATTCATTTGGAAATGCAGTGATCACTCACTCTCTGCATTTTTGCTGGGAACTGCAATCCAGAGCTGTTCCTATTCATCCATCTTCATAACACACTGTTTTAATGAGCACCTGGGTGCAGTCAGGCTGAGGCCTAAAATGGGTTCACATGAAGTGAGAATGGGGCAGGAGTTTTATGGTCTCCTGTAAAGAGGAAGTGTCCCAGACTGATGTAACTGCCATGTGGTACCTGGACAGCCTCTCTCTTGATCTTCAGGGGATACGTGTCTTCCAGCCAGCTCTCTTCCTGCTTCTGCTATCTTGCTGACACATGCCACTGGTGCAAGTGGCCTTGTGCCTTGGGACAGGGCAATTTTAGGCCCAAGCTTTCAGGCCCCAGGGGGAATCTTTCAGTGCCCAAGGTAGTAGAGCACAGCTTTGTTATATACATTTTAGGAAGACATGAGACATGAATGAATCGTTATATGTAGGAAATACATTGGTTTGGTCTGGAAAGGTGGGACAACTTGAAGTTAAGGCAGGAAGACCTGAAGTAAGTAGGTGGGCTTCTGGGTCACAAATAAGTGAGAGACAATTACATTCTTTCAAGTTTCTGATTAGCCTTTCCAAAGTAGGAAATCAGATATGCATCTATCTCAGTGAGCAGAGGGATGACTTTGAAAAGAATGGGAAGCAGATATACCCTGCACAGTTACCAGCTTGAAGGGGTCCAAGATATTTTCTTTTCACATTTCCCACCTTTTCTTTATTAAAATGTTTTGGAGAAAGCATTTTAGAAGAAAATGAGTCTCTGGTCTCAAGATTCATCTGATCTCTCATGGTTAAGAAGCTTTATTCCTAAATGGGTAGGTCCTGAAAACTCACTTCTAGCAGGTTGTGAAATCTCATGTCTTATTAAGAGAAAATGGTGGGAAAAGGGATAAAAACAACAATACACAGAAGAACAATCCTGAAAAACCAATATAGACCACATTACTCTGAAGTCTGTACATCAGTAGACAGTTATAAAAGTGGTTTATGGATGTAAATATGTTGCTGTTATTATCCTCTGAAGTTTAAGTTGTCTAATTTCAGTTCACAAGGCTTTAAAAAAGCACAGCTTAGTTTTCAGTGACTCCCAATTAGGAAAAATGGAAAAAAAATAAAAACATATTTTGAAGACTTTTAGCCAAGAAGATATTAGAATTCAGTCCAAACTGTAGAAAAATAATAAAAATTGAAAAACATAAGGCAAGACTATAATCTAAAAATAGGTATACTATAATTTTTGAAACATAATTTTTTTTGCTCCAGTTTCCCATTTTTGCTAAAGACAAATCATGGTAGAACTGTTGCCTTATTGCCCTAGGCCTAATTATTTGTATACAGTGTAGCACAAATAATTATTTTTTACATAGGCTTTTAAATTGACTTTGATGCATCTTTGTTTCATAGAAGGAATCTCAGGTAAGTCTTTTTTAAAGCTGAACCAAGCCATGGATTTGTATCATCAAATGTCTGTGAGTTGGGTGATCCTCTTGAGGTTCCAGGGTAAACTCAGGGATCCTAGACCTGTCAGAAAGTGATATTTTTCACTTACCACAGGTCAGGAACCCTATACAGGAGGTGTGTGGGCAAAGATATAAGGCCAGTTTTCCCAAGGGGCTTTATTAGTCCATAAGTTATGTTTGATTCCCTACACCAATCTAGTCAAAGCCTTGATAAAATAACCATTTCCTCCAATTCCATCCTGTTACAAATGAAAACAGATTTTTATTACACTTATGCAAATAATAGTATTGCCATAAGTTAAGAATACTCACAAATAGTTTCCAAATTGTGGAGAAATCAGAGAGAAACAATAGTATACTTATCTATTTAAAGATGTCAATAGCTTAAATGAAAAGTTTTAAGACTCTGAAAAAGGCTAGGCATGGTGGCTCATACCTGTAATCCTAGCACTTTGGGAGGCCAAGGTAGGCAGATCACCTGCATTCAAGGCTTTGAGACCAGCCTGGCCAACATGGCAAAACTCCATCTCTACTAAACACACAAAAATTATCTGGGCATGATGGTATATGTCTTTAATCCCAGCTACCCAGGAGGCTGAGGCAGGAGAATCACTTGAACCAAGGAGGTGGAGGTTGCAGTGAGCCAGGATTGTGCCACTGCACTCCAGCCTGGGTTGACAGAGTAAGACTCCATCTCAAAAAAAATAAAAGAGTCTCAAAAATAAAACAAAAGGATCAGCAAACATTTTAAGCCAAAAGTAAAAATGATCGGTTCATTCCATGCAGTTAATTCCTGTTCTGCTTGACATTCATGAACATTTTAGCTCTCCATGAGTCCTGAAAGTTTTTCTTGCTATTATGTCAGAGTATCTACAATTTATCTACATATATGCATAAGAATATTTCTAGACCTGTTATGAAAAGGGTTTTTTTAAAATGTGTTTGGTCTTTTTATAAAAGAGACAAATATTATTTATAGAATTGTAATTATTAAGCCTTGCACTCCAGAAAGTGAGGTTTCAGGGACAACCTGCATGAATGCTAAAACTTGATGCTAAACTAAATATTTTAAATTAATTCATTAAGTTTCTACTAAAAACATGCTGCAAGAGGCCTTGTGCTTACCAAGTGAGGAAAAAATCTTATATGTCAAGGGTTCAAGTCTGTTAGAGGCTTAAGTATTTGAAAATTTTCTGGTGTTTATTTTCCAGAGAAGCATAGACCATGAAATAAATATTTGCCATGTAAAATAGAAGATAAAGTTAATAATCTAAAAATAATTCTGGTTGAATTAGACACAATTCATGCAAATTTGGCTTACTCAACACCGATGAGTTTAAGTGGGAGAGTTAAACTATTGACTCCACTCATACAATTTCTGTTAACTTATGGAACAAAATCACTGCCTAGAATAGCACTTACCAAATATTGTCATAAACTTCTGACCTCATGCATCTAGATGATGATAGTTATTCTGCTAAAGTCTTTTGAAACAATTGGTTGTGGCCTTCTTAAGCTCTATTTTAAAAGATTTCTGTTGTGAAACAGATGGATTTGCATGAATATTGCTCCTATGCTTTCTGATCATTTGTTTTCTGTCATAAGACTGAAATTTGTTATCTGTATCCTCTCTGGTTGCTAGGATAAAATGTCTCCTTAAGGTTGCCAAGACTAGCAGCAACAACAGCTGGTGAATCTAATTTGCATTTAAATGGGCAATTCAGAACAATGTCCTTCAAGTCCCAGGATGCTCTGAATGTATTCCCTATTTACATACACAGTAGTAGCTGCAAGATGCATATACAAGCAACAATACAATCTAAAAGCTGCATATTAAGGATCAGTCACACTATGAAGGGCTGCTGATGCACTCACTCATCACCCTCTTGAAAAAATAATTATCCCAAATCTAATGTCTGCTCCTCATATCAGGCCATCTCCTTCTAATATTTCAAGCTGCTCAAGGATTAATTTTAGCAAGCCTAGAATTGGCCTGTGTTATATTACTGAATAAAAGATCTTCCAAAAATCTGTGATCTCTGGTCAAGTCATGAAATAATTATTATAATTGATAAAATTGCTTTGTAACCAAGAGTCCAAGGAGTTTCAGGGAAGTTTGTACCAGGTTGTTAGCATTGTTCATTAACAGTGAGACTGATGATTTGTATCCAATTGTGTTAAGATCCCAGAAGATTTCTGCTATTGGTGCTGATTTCATACCAAGAATATTGCTTTGGGCTATGATGCATATTCTTACTTTAATACTGTTGCTATATTGTATCCTTTTCTTGTAAAACTAGATTTGAAAATACTTCAACTTTGGGTCTTGAGAATGTTCTTTACCAATTAAATCCTGTTTGATTGCCACTGTTCATGTGAAAGCTACACAAACTCTCCTTTTAATAATCACCTTTAAAAATAATCACTTTTATGATTATAAATTATTATGTGCTTATCAAAAAGCTTAGAGACTGTAAAAAAATTCTAAGGAACAAATAAACTAAAGTTACTCATAATCTTAGAATCAAGAAATAATCATTCTTCCATATACTTTCTGTTTTCCCGAGATCATGTGTCATAATTGTTTTGTAATTTGTTTTTCTTCAGGTGACCTTAATAAGAACATTAGCATTACTCTTAGTAAATATTTTCCTGACTATATACTGTTTCACCAATGGATATTCCATTGTTACAAAAAAAGATTTGGATTGTTGAAAATTCCATTTATTTTGTTTTTCTTCTTTAAAAATAAGAAGTTATGGCCAGGCATGGTTGCTCACACCTTGTAATCCCAGTACTTTCAGAGGCCAAGCTGGGCAAGTCACGAGGTCAGGCATTCTGGACCAGCTTAACCAGCATAGTGAAACCCCATCTCTACTAAAAGTATAAAAATTAGCTGGGTGGTGGTGCACACCTGTAATCCCAGCTACTCAAGAAGCTGAGGTAGGAGAATCACTTGAATACGGGAGGTAGTGATTGCAGTGAGCCTAGATCATGACACTGCACTCCAGCCTGAGTGACAGAGTGAGACTCTGTCTAAAAAAAAAAAAAGCATTTATGAAACTGTATTGTGCATAAGGCTGTTTATCATATTTCTTCCATATCTTTCAGATAGATTCCTAAAATGAGATTGACTATGCCATAGAATATAAACATTTTTAAGGCTAAGGACATAACTATACTGATTAATTTCCAAAAAGGTAATATCTACTTTTATACTCACAAAAACTATAGAAATAATTTACTAAAGCAGTCATATCTTTTAGAAATATTTAAAAGACCATGACAGACCTCTTGTCTGTCATATTTATTGGAATAATTTTTGTTTGAATTTTAATTTATGTATTTGGCTTATAGACATTGTATGTCTTAACACAATTACATCTATTATCTTTCCCCTTCTAATCTCTTATATTACTTTTAAGTCTGGAAATCTTTTCTCATGCAAACATTTGATAGTATATTCATTTTTATTTTTTTCTAGACTCTTACAGACCGATTTTTTTTTTACCTTTAACTCTTTAAGTCCTTTAGATGAAGTTTCCCAAATTATAACTTCATTTATTCTAGTACTATTTATTGAAAACCTTTACTATATGTTAATATATTGTTCATATATATTATGGAAAAATAAATCATTACTGGCTTTTTAGATTTCCCTGCAAAGTGTTGAACTCCTGAGCCATGGTATGTTGCAAATTAGAAAATATTTGGCTTTATTTTTTTCAGAAAAAAAAATCCTTTTCATATGCCTGAGTAGGACATCTTCATCCATTTGCCTTCCATTCAAAAGATAATAAACTTCTTATCCCCCAGGATCCAAATGGTTTCATTTCAGAATGGGAACCTGAGTTAAAGGAAAGGGTCACTGAATAATGCTTAGACTACTGGAAGAATTTAGAGTGTTATGTTTCCTTGTATTTACATTTCCAAAGAGACAATTCTGGGTTGCAAACTTGGAGAACTCATCTTATCTTGCCCTTGAAAATATTCATTGGCACTACAAACTTAGGAACCCAGAATCCTTCCTCTTCTAACAGAAAGAGGAACGGATGATCTTCTCCCCTTCTAGATTAAAGGAGAAATGTAAAGTTCTGGGTCCCTAGCCTACAGTGCAATCCCACAGCATATTTTAGAATTTATCCATACACTTATCATCTCTAAGGGCTGTTTTAGCTTTGGGTACAATAAAGCTCTGATCTCTGACTGTCTGCAGGTGTTTCTGTTAAGTTTTCAACTGTCTACCTATCTAAAAATAGGGAAACAGATCCATCACAATTTCTATCTTAACATACATTACATTTTTATTGTCCTGGAGCTTCTTCTGGACTATTTTCTTTGTCACTGTCACTTTAGTGATTATGTAAGCTTTATATTTAAGATATTTATAAATTTTATAACTTGTATTTTTTCTAATTTTTAAAGCAATACTTGTCCATTTACTTTTTTTAAGTGACTTACAGAATCCTTTCATTGAAATCTAAAAAGAAGTTGGCATATTTATTAAGCCTATCAACAAATTGGTAAATAATTCACATTCTCTATAATGATTGGTTTTCCCTTGAAGAAGTATTTCTTCATTTATTTAAATATTTTTATTTCTCATTTTTGCAATTTTCTATATAGAATATAATTTCTATTTGATAATATTATTAAGAATTTATTTCTGTTGCTGATGTGTATGTCATCTTGTTTTTCATTATGCTTTCTAACATTATCAATGTGACTATAAAATAGTCTTACTTTCAGTCATTGTTTTTTTTTTTTTTCTGAACTCTCTTTAATTTTTTTGAGACAGGGTCTTGCTCTGTCACCCAGGGTAGAATGCAGGCTGGAGTGCAATCACAGCTTACTGAAGCCTGGACCTCCCTGGCTCAAGCAATTCTCCCACTTTAGCCTCCCAGAGTAGCTGGGACTATACACGTGCACCGCCATGCCTGGCTAATTTTTGTTTTTGTTTTTGGTAGAGACAGGTTTTGCTATGTTGCCCAGGCTGGTCTTGAATTTCTGGGCTCAAGTGATCCTCCTTTCTTAACCTCTCAATATGCTGGAATCACATCCACAGTGCCTGACTGAGAATTTGTAAAATGCTTTTACTGGTATAACATATTTGTTCAGCCCTGAAAAAAAAGATTTTCATGCTGACCTATCCAGCATATTCATCATGAGTACTTGCCATTCTTAGGCACTGGAAACACCAAGTTTTGTAAGATAATATAATGATGGCTTTTAAGAAAAACTCCAAAATTCATTCTATATCCTTCCATGAAAAACTAAAACTGACTTTGAAAATTATGACAGTAAGAAAAAACTGCTGTAGTTGACTTCACCTTGCTTCTAATCTCCAAGCAGTATTTCGTCACTCCTGGGCATAAGTCAAGCTCTCTTTGGGAGGAATTTAGTTTACAGTTTAAATTTAAAGCAAGGATGATAACAGATTTTCTTTATCTACTCATTGATTGATGGGCATTTGAGCTGGTTCCATATTTTTGCAATTGCAAATTGTGCTGTTCTAAAGATGCATATGCAAGTATCTTTTTCATATAATGACTTTTTTTCCTCTGGGTAGATACCTGGTAGTGGGATTGTTGGATCAAACGGTAAACTGATTTTTAGTTCTTCAAGGAAACTCCACACTGTTTTCCATAGTGGTTGTACTAGTTTACATTTCCATCAACAGTTTAAGTGTTCCCTTTTCACTGCATCCATGCCAACATGTATATATATATATATATATTTTTTAATTTTTTATTTTGGCTATTCTTGCAAGGAGTGAGTTCGTATCATACTGTTGTTTTGAATTGCATTTCCCTGATCATTAGTGACGTTGAGTATTTCTAAATATGCTTTTTGGGCATTTATATATCTTCTTTTGATAATTGTCCATTCATGTCCTTAGCCCACATTTTTATGTCACTGTTGTTTATTGCAGATTTGTTTGAGTTTTTTGTAGATTCCGGATACTAGTCCTTCAATGAATATACTATGCAGATCTCCCATTCTGTGTGTTGTTTGTTAACTCTATTGATTATTCCTTTTGCTGTTCAGAAGCTTTTCAGATTAATTGAGTCACATCTATTTATCGTTGTTTTAGTTGCATTTGTTTTGGGGTTCTTGGCCATGAACGCTTTTTCTAAGGCAACATCTAGCAGGGTTTTTCCAGTGTTATCTTCTAGAATCTTCATGGTTTCAGATCTTAAAGTCTTTGTTCCATCTTGAGTTGATTTTTGTATGAAGTGAGAGATGAGGCTCCAGTTTCATTCTTCTTTATGTGGCTTGCCAAATATTTTAGCACCATTTGCTGACTAGTGTGTCCTTTACCCACTTTATGTTTTTCTTAGCTTTGTCAAAGATCAGTTGGCTGTAAATATTTGACTTCATTTCTGGGTTCTCTATTCTGTTCCATTGGTCTATGTCTCTATTTTCATACCGATATCATCTGTTTTGGTTACTGTGACCTTATATAAGTTTGAAGTTAGATAATGTGATACTTTCAGATTTGTTATTTTTGTTTAGTCTTGCCTTGGCTATGCAGGCTCTTTTTTGGTTCCATATGAATTTTAGGATTGTTTTTCCTAGTTTTATAAAGAATGATAGTGGTATTTTGATGGGAATTGCATTGAATTTGTCAATTGTTTTTGGCATTATGGTCATTTTCACAATATTGATTCTACCCATTCATGAACATGGGATGTTTCTATTTGTTTGTGTCATTTATGATTTCTTTCACCAGTATTTTGTAGTTTTCCTTGTAGAGGTCTTTCACATCCTTGGTTAGGTGTGTTCCTAAGTATTTTTTTTTTCAGCTACTGTGAAAAAGGTTGAGTTTTTTACTTAATTCACTGCTTGGTCACTCTTGGTGTTTAGCAGTGCTACTGATTTGTGTACACTAACTTTGTATCCTAAAAGTTTTCCAAATTCATTTACCAGTTCTAGGAGATTTTTGGATGAGTTTTTAGGATTTTCTAGGTAAATGATCATGTCATTAACAAACAGTGACAGTTTGATTTCCTCTTTACTGATTTGGCTGTCCTTTATTTCTTTCTCTTCACTGATTGGTCTGGCTAGCACTTCCAGTAGCATGTTGAATAGAAGTGGTGAAAGTGGGCATCCTTTTCTTGTTCTAGTTTTTAGGGGCAATGCTTTCAACTTTTCCCCATTCAATATAATATTGTCATAGATGGCTTTTATTACCTTAAGTTATGTCCCTTCTATGCCTATTTTGCTGAGGGTTTTAATCATAAAGCGATGCTGGATTTTGTCTAATGCTTTTTCTATGTCTATTGAGATAAAGACATAATTATTGTTTTTAATTCTGTTTATGTGGTGTATCACATTTATTGACTTGTATATGTTAAACCATCCCTGAATTTCTGGTATAAAATCCACTCAATCATGGTGGGTTATCTTTTTGATATGTAGTTGAATTCAGTTTGCTAGTATTTTGTTAAGGATTTTGGCATCTATATTCATCAGGGATATTGGTCTGTAGCTTTTTTTTTTTTTTCCAGAGATGGAGTCTAGCTCTGTCACCAGGCTGGAATGCAGTGGAGCAATCTCAGCTCACTGCAACCTCTGCCTCCTGGGTTCAAGCAGTTCTCCTGCCTTAGCCTCCTGAGTAGCTGTGATTATAAGCACATGCCACCACGGCCAGCTAATTTTTTTATTTTTAGTAGAGATGAGGTTTCACCATGTTGGTGAGGATGGTCTCAATCTCCTGACCTCATGATCTGCCCACCTCAGCCTCCCAAAGTGCTGGAATTACAGGCATGAGCCACTGTGCCCGGTCTACAGTGCAGAGCTTATAGCTTGCAGTGAATGCCAAGAATGAAGTATTCAGACACTTCCAGCTGAGTGGGAATGGGGGAAGCTCTTCCAAGAGAGTCTACCCCAGCATCTGTCCACCAAGTATTTATTGAAAGGGCTTGTATTAACTACAAACATCCACTAGATGGTCATTTCAGGAGGGTTGCTGAGGCACCTGTGACCTTGCACATTATTCAAGCTGCATTCTCAGGAGGCTATTTACAGCATTCCTTATCACACCATACACTCCACTCCCTGTCCTGTTTTCAGGGACAGGAGTCTCACTCCCATGCAGAAATAGCATACACAGTGCTTCAGTATTTTTCCATGCCCAACCTCAAATGCCATGTACATAAGCTTTAATATGTTGCCATGCACCCCCTATATCTCCCCCTTCTTTAATTATTACTCCATCCAAAGCAAGGTAAGCTCTTCCCTGGTTATAGATGCATCAGGTGGCAGCGCAGAGCCATCTGCAAATGCCTAGCAAACTAATACAAAAAAGAATAAGTATAGCAGCCATCACCCAAATATGTGTGTTTAGCCACACAACTAAGTGTTTGGGTGTAACCATTGAAAGCCTTTTTGCAATTACTGAAGGGTACTTGTTTGTAATTGCTGTGACATTCCTCCAAGTTGTTTCTTTAATTCACACTCAAAAGTGGAAATTTGGCCAGGCGCAGTGGCTCAAGCCTGTAATCCCAGCACTTTGGAAGGCCGAGGCGGGTGGATCACGAGGTCAAGAGATCGAGATCATCCTGGTCAACGTGGTGAAACCCCGTCTCTACTAAAAGATACAAAAAATTAGCTGGGCATGGTGGTGCATGCCTGTAATCCCAGCTACTCAGGAGGCTGAGGCAGGAGAATTGCCTGAACCCAGGAGGCGGAGGTTGCGTTGAGCCGAGATCGCGCCATTGCACTCCAGCCTGGGTAACAAGAGCGAAACTCCGTCTCAAAAAAAAAAAAAAAAAAAAAAAAAGTGGAAATTTAAGAAGACAAATAGTCATAATAAGCCCCTTGCAGTTGTGCTTTTCTAAATTACTGCAAGGTGGAATCTCCTTCCCAGTTCCAGGTTAAACTTACAGGCAGCCATAATTCTTCATGCCATTTTAAAATCATGACCTAGGTTATATTTAACTGTACAACGTTTTGTTAAGACAAGGATGTAGCATACCAACTACTAGAAGAGGCTTTAATATTGTAATGGATTGGTTCTGCTTTATGTTAGGAACACCTTGCCCAAACAGAAATATATAAGGGTGCATAGTACAAATCAGGACTGTATCACTAGCATTATTCTGCAAAGCAAGGGCATAGTTGCCACCACTAGTAACATGCTCACCATGTGAAAGAACTGTTTTAAAAAAGGAAGACCTAGTCTCCAGATTTGAGTATGAGCAGGGCTTAAAGCTTGTTTCCCTTTTAGTTGTAATATTGGTCCTGAAAAGCTCATACTCTGACCAGGTGATAGAACTATTGGAGAGACTCCCAAATCCAGTAGTTTGATTTGCAGACATAAGATAACTGTGGGAACCCCAATCAAGTAAGCTGCCATTAACAAACAGAGGCCCTTGGTGTGGTGCAAGCTGCACAGAGACCACTGGACAGCCTCAAACTTACGTCACCAGTTCCTACTTGGATGGTATGTAGTAAGATCTGAAAGTAAAGATACTCCTGAGGAATGAGAGTATCTTGTCATGTGCTATTGTGGAAAACAAAGAGGGGGATTATTAAGCAATAAAGTCAAGGCATAACTAAGTTTAATCCATCTCAAATTTTCAATTAAGGGGTAAGATAGGAGCATCTATTGACCTCCTGTCCAAGAAATATCATTAGACGACAAAGATAGGTCAGCAACCCACCATGTAGTAACATTAAAAACAGAGGGATGGCTGGGCGCGGTGGCTCAAGCCTGTAATCCCAGCACTTTGGGAGGCTGAGGCGGGTGGATCACGAGGTCAAGAGATTGAGACAATCCTGGTCAACATGATGAAACCCCGTCTCTACTAAAAATACAAAAAATTAGCTGGGCATGGTGGCGCGTGCCTGTAATTCCAGCTACTCAGGAGGCTGAGGCAGGAGAATTGCCTGAACCCAGGAGGTGGAGGCTGCAGTGAGCCGAGATCGCGCCATTGCACTCCAGCCTGGGTAACAAGAGTGAAACTCCGACTCAAAAAAAAAAAAAAAAGGATTTAGAACATGACTCCAGTAAGCATGTTCTTAAGCTGATCCCACTTGGCAAAGGACAAGAATCACCAGCCACCCTAACATGCATGTCTATCTTACTTTCTTAGAGGTTTCCCCAGTTACCAACAAATACATGACAAATTGATTTTCTGGACTTGCAGGGGCTTCCATGGTGGCTAGCCAGATAGTTTGTTGTTTATCCAATTTCTTTAGCTGTCCTCATGTAATGTCAGATGCCTTCCGAGTCATCACCATCATTGCTGGTCAATTCTGCAATGACAGGTCCTTTTTTCAATGAAGGAGCCCCATGTTCCCCCTTTTTTGTTTATTAAGATATACTTTAAGAGTTAGAGTTTATTCAATAATGGCCTAACTGGTTGAGTAATAGGGGATGCCAGTTTTGTGTTGTATGTGTTAAAGTTGCAATACATATGTAAATTGAGCACTAAGATAGTAAAGGCCATTATTAGTTTTTATAGTTTCTGAAAGGCCTAAAGTTATAAAAGATTTAAACAAATGAGTAATTGCATCTTAAATTTTTTCTTCTTCCAGAGGGTAGCCTGTATCAAGCCTGTATACAAGTCCATGGTAACGTGGAGAAATTTTAAAAGTCTAAAGGGTGGATACTGAGTAATATCAGTTTGCAAG
The DNA here is from genome assembly GCA_031835075.1 of Saguinus oedipus. NCBI lineage: Eukaryota > Metazoa > Chordata > Mammalia > Primates > Cebidae > Saguinus > Saguinus oedipus. The sequence continues at coordinate 95,452,056 of CM063171.1, read as the reverse complement.
ACAGCACTAGGCACCAGACCTTGTGGGTTGGCACCAAGCCAAGGAAAAAAGGGTGAGAGAATGCTGTTGTCAATTTTTAATGATTATGTGAGCTTGAGCAAGTGTTACATGAAACTGTTGTCTAAGAGTGCTGGCATTTTGATGGAAAAAAAACCCAGCATGATTAGCTTTAGCTTGTAATAAAGCAGGAAAGTTTTCAAACCACATTTGTGGTTGTACCAGAGCATCAGCTCAAGCATTCCCTTCTGATAAGGGACCAGGTAACTGAGAATGAGAGCGAATATGTGATATGTAAAAATGGTGATGATGAGCATAGAGCTTTTGCACTGTAAGAAACAAACCTAGCAGAGATTAATTAGTAATGCCCTTCATGTGTGCAAGATTTAAATGAGTAATACCATACACTGCGTAAGCTGAATCACTATATTTATATTTTGATGAGGAAAGGTTTGTAAGGTCAATATTAGGGCATCTAACTCTGCCTGTGGCATAGGTTTAAAATGTTCCTGGATTTTGCTTGGATCTTGCCACACTGTAGCTGTCTTTTCAGTTTTTCTTGAGCCATCTGTAAAGACAGTAGTGGTGTGAAACAAAGGCTTAGAAACAACAATAGATACAAATTTAACAGGCACAATTTGTAAAAAGTTTAGAAGCTTAGAGGCTGGTAAATGGAAGCTGATAGTACCAATAAAGTCAGCCATAGCTACTTGCCAATCAAGATTACAAGCTAAGAGAGTATGAAATTGTTCCTCGCTTAATGGTAGGAAAAGAGTATCAGGGTCATATCCTGACAACTGGACACAACGCCAGTGTTCCTTTATGATAAGAGAAGCTAGTAAATCGGTGGTCTTTTGTATATATTTAGAGGGCTTATGAGACAGGTACACAGCACATAAAAATGTGGAAATGGCAAAAGATAAAGCCTACCTGTTAAACTAAGGCATGGAAGGGATAGATATTTTAAGTGATTTTTACCATATTTTGGCCTTTGAAAGTCATTAAAATGTGACTGAAAGTTGCCAGGATAATAAACTTGCATTGAGTTAGCTTATGTGTACTTAAAATAAAACTTTTAAAAAAGTCTTTAGGTGCTGGCCATTTTCTTGCATTAGCCTTTAGCTGGAATATCTTAGAAGTGATCTTGGGAAAGCAAGGCTGTGGCTGGTTTCTTCCCATCTGCTCCGGGCTCCTTAGGCAGCCTCTCTTTCTAACAGCTGCCACCTGTTGCTACTCTTGCCCTGAGAGGAAGGAAGGAAGACTACAAGAGGCAGTAAGGGGCTAGAGAATGACCAGGTGGTAAAGTGTGCATGTGTAAGCACAGAGGCAGGAGGCAAGAAGGTAACAGCCTGGGAGAAGACCACTCCCTGCATCCTCTAGACCACCTATGCTTGGAGCCAACCCTGTTACATAAGGTACTGAAAACATACTGGGCTTTTTATTATTTTTACAACCCTCAAGCAGAGAGGCTCAGGAGAGGAGCAGACATGCAGCACAGTGTTTTTTTAAACATTTTATAAAAAAGTGAAACAAACATTTCTTACTGCTGCATCTATCTTCCGAATATGACAGCAGCTGGCAGAGCTCGTCCACCTCAGCCTAGCATTTGACATATGGCTACAGGAGAGCACCCCTTATTAGCAGGCTTCCCCCCCAGAGCTCTGTACTCTAAGCTGCTCTACACTCTTCTGCTCACCTTAGGCTAGTAAGGCCGGGGTGCACATGGACTGTTTCTTAGCCCTTTCCCCAGGGGGCCAGGGAAGATGAGGAATTGTTTGTCAGCTGGACCTGTGAGGGGTGGCAGGAGTAGGAAAAGCAGCACAGCAAGCAGCAGGCCACTTTCTGGGCACAGTTACTAAGGCAGGTGACCATGGTGAGGAGGATTCTCAGGACCAAGCTGGAGCTGCCTGCAGCCACCCGGGGACTCGGTCTGTGGCTCTTGGCCTCCATTTCATCACCACAAACTCAGAAAGGGGCAACTTGCCTAGACTGCTAGTGACTAAGCGGGCACTCCATGGCATCTTAGCACCTCTCCTGCCTCAGGCCTCGGTGTGCAGCAAGAAAGCCAGTGCTATCTGGGATCAAAATCAAGGGGCAGCCTGCAACTTTCCCTTATACTCCAGAAAAACAGAAAACAGACAAAACCAGAAAGGCCAATGCTGGAAGTAGGAGGTGAGAACGTGCATATTAGGAAGAGAGTTATAGTCAGCCACTCTCCTTCCCTCCTGGGTCACCCCTCCAGTGGGGAAGTTTGTCAAGGAGATGCAGACACCCAATCATATAGATGTCCTCTGACCAGGGGTCTTATCTAAGAACTGTCCCTTAGGAGATTGGCCTCCAATCTCCTCAAGGGGGATGGGAGGCACTGTTTCCTGAACGGAGCCAACAGATGCAGGTCCCTTTAAGGGTGGAGGAAAAGAGGGCAGTAGCTTTTCTATTGGGGGGAGGAAAAGGCTCCAGTCTGTCCTTATCCTCACTGTAAAAAATCTCTTTCTTATTCCCCACAGAAGGGAATGAAAGAGAGAGAGAGGCCTCTCCCTGTTGTTCTGGTTTCTGCTTTTCCTTCTCCTTTAAATCTCCTGAATTCCCTTCAGGTGGAGATGGGTGGTCTGACTCACCACAGTCTAGCAGATAGAGGATACAATACAGAGCGTACCAGCGCCCAGGTGGTCAAAATAGTAACATTAGTAAAATGACCTTGCTCATATCCTCTTTTCAGGTAGCGACCTACTTGCTCCAATAACTCTAAATCTAAGGTTCTTTGACCAGGAAACCAAGGAGGTTCCTGCCAAATTAAGAGCATAAGCTTGTGTAGAGATCCAGGCTCTACAGTGCACTGGATAGCCTTAGGTAGCTGTTGCACTGTTTTAAAAAACACTTTCCGCTCTTTGGTTATTTTTTGACCCATGACAACCTAACCCCTGATATTTTATACACCTATTCCTACACTTGCCCTGAGAAGATGAATTAAACTTAATTATGCCTTGACATCCCATCCTCCTGATACGAGTCAAGACTCCTTTACCTGGATTCCCTGAATATTGATGAGCTCTTCTTCACTCATAAATTCAAGGTGATCACATTAAGATCACCAGTTGCAGAGCTTATAGCTTGCAGTGAAAGCCAAGAATGAAGCTGTCAGACACTTCCAGCTGAGCAGGGCTTGGGGGTAGCTCTTCCGAAAGAGTCCACCCCAGCATCCATCCACCAAGTATTTATTGAAAGGGCTTGTATTAACTACAAACATCCACTAGATGGTCACTTGAGGTGAGTTGCTGAGGCGCCTGTGACCTTGCACACACTCAAACTGCATTCTCAGGAGGCTGTTTTCAGTGTTCCTTATCACACCACACACTCCACTCCCTGTCCTGTTTGCAGAGTCAAGGAATTTCATTTCCATCCACAAATAACATATGCACAGTGCCTCAGTATTTTTCCATGGGCCGACCTGAAATGCCATGTACATAAGCTTTAATATGTTGCCATGAGCCCCCTACACTGTAGTTTTCTTTTTTGGTTCTGTCCTTCCCTGCTTTTGGCATTAGGGTGATACTGGCCTCATGGAATGATTTAGGGAGGTTGCCCCCCCCTTGTCCCCTCCCCCCTCTCTCTTTTGGAATATGTCAATAGCATTGGTACCGATTCTTATTTGAATGTCTGATATAATTCAGCTGTGAATCCATCTGGTTCTAGACTTTTTTTCTTATTGGGTTTGTTTTGTTTTGTTTTTGTTTTGAGGCAGAGTCTTGCTCTGTCACCCAGGCTGGAGTACAGTGGCATGATCTCAGCTCATTGCAACCTCTGCCTCTTGGGTTCAAGCGATTCTCCTGCCTCAGCCTCCCAAGTAGACGGGACTGCAGGCACATGCCACCACACCTATTTTTTTGTGTTTTTAGTAGAGATCAGCTTTTGCCAGATTGGCCAGGCTGTAACTCCTGATCTTAGGTGATCTGCCCACCTCAGGTTCCCCAAGTGCTGGGATTATAGGTGTTAACCACCATGCCCAGGCTGTTGGCCATGTTTTTATCAATCTTGTGGCTTGTTATTGGTCTATTCAGAGATTCTGTATCTTCCTGGTTTAATATAGGAGAGTTGTATATTTCCAGGAATTTATGCATCTCCTCTAGATTTTCTAGTTTATGCATGTAAAGGTGTTCATAGTAGCCTTGAATAATCTTTTGTATTTCTTTGGATCTCCTCTTTTCTTTTTTGGTTCATCTCATCTCACTAATAGTCCATTAATTATATATATATATATATTTTTTTAAAGAACCAGCTTTTTGTTTCGTTTATCTTTGATACTGTTTTTGTTTGTTTCAATTTCATTTAGTTCTGTCTTGATATTATTTATTTTCTTCTGCTGGGTTTGGGTTTGGATTGTTCTATTGTTCTTGTTTCTCCAGTGCCATGAGGTGTGACTTTAAATTGTCTATTTGTTCCTTTTCAGACATTTTGATGTAGGCATTTAATGCTACAAACTTTCCTCTTATCACCACATTGGCTATATCTCAGAGGTTTTGATAAGTTGTGTCACTATTATTGTTCAGTTCAAAGAATTTTTTAATTTCCATCTTGATTTTATTGTTGACCCAACAATAATTCAGAAGAAGGTTATTTAATTTTTATAAATTTACATGGTTTTGATGGTTTCATTTGTAGTTGATTTCCAATTTTACTCTACTGGGGTCTGAGAGAGCACTTGACATAATTTCCATTTTCTTAAATTTACTGAGGTTTGTCTTGTGACCTATCATATGATCTCTCTTGGAGAATGTTCTATGTGCTAATGAGTGTATATTCTGCAGTTGTTGGGTGAAATGTTTAGTAAATATGTTAAATTTTATGGTACAACAAATGAACTTAAGTCTGTTGTTTCTTTGTTGATTTTCTGTCTTGATGACCTGTCAAATGATGTCAGCGGAGTGATAAAGTACCCTCCTATTATTGTGTTGCCATCTATCTCATTTCTTACATCTAGTAATAATTGTTTTATAAATTTGGGAGCTTTAGTGCTAGGTGCATATACATTTAGAACTGTGGTATTTTCCTGTTGGACTAGTGCCTTTATCATTATATAATATCCCTCTTTGTCTTTTTTAACTGCTATTACTTTATTTATTGTTTTATCTGATATAAAAATAACTACTTCTGCTTGCTTTTGGTGTCCAATTGCATGGAATATCTTTTTCTGTCTCTTTACCTTAAGTTTATGTGAGTCCTTATGTGTTAGGTGAGCCTCCCAAAGATAGCAGAAACTTGGTTGGTGAACTTTTATTCATTCTTCCATTCTTTATCTTTTAAGTAGAGGATATAGGCCATTTACATTTAATGTTAGTATTGAAATGGGAGGTACTAACATTTAATGTTAGTATTGAAATGAGAGGTATGTTGTGCTATTTGTTGCCTGAATACCTTTTTATTTCTTTAATTGTGTTATTTTTATATAGTTCTTGTGAGATACTTTAAGTAAGTTCTACTTTGGTGTATTTTTAGATTCTCTGTGGGGGGGATTTAGAGGTCCTTTTAGCAGTCCTTGTAGTGCTGGCTTGGTGGTGATGAATTCTTTCAGCATTTGTTTATCTGGGAAAGACTGTATCTTTCTTTCATTTATGAAGGTAAATTTCACTGGATACAAAATTCTTGGCTGATAATTGTTTTGTTTAAGGAGGCTAAAAATAGAACCCCAATCCCTTCTAGTTTGTAGGGTTTCAGCTGAGAAATCTACTGGTAATCTGATAGGTTTTCCTTTCTAGGTTACCTGATGCTTTTGCCTCACAGCTCTTAAGATTCTTTCCTTCATCTTGACTTGTGCTGATAACCTGATGACTATGTGCTTAGGAAATTATCTCTTTGCAATAACTTTCCTAGGAGTTCTTTAAGGTTCTTGTATCTTTAGCAAGGCCAAGGAAATTTTCCTTGATTATTCCCTCAAATATATTTTCCAAACTTTTAAATTTCTCTTGTTTCTTAGGAATACCAATTATTCTTAGGTTTGGATGTTTATCATAGTCCCAAACTTCTTGAAGGCTTTCTTCAATTTATTTTTCTTCTTCTTTCTTTGTCTTTGACACATATAGTTTGGCAGTGTGATTTCTCCACTCAAATCTCATCTTGAACTGTAGTTCCCTTAATCCCCACATGTTGTGGGAGGAATCTAGTGAGAGGTAATTGAATTGTGGGGGCAGTTTCTCCCATACTGTTCTCGTGGTAGTGAATAATGCCACTTGGTTCTTATTCTCTCTGTCTGTTGGCATGTAAGACAAGATTTTTGCCTTCCACCATAATTGTAAGGCCTCCCAAGCTACATGGAAATGTGACTCCATAAAAACTCTTTTTCTTTGTAAATTACCCAGTCTTGGGGATGTCTTTATCAGCAGCAGGAAAATGGACTAATAAGTTAAATTGATACTGGTAGAGTAGGGTGCTGCTGTAAAGGTACTCAAAAATGTGGAAGCAACTTTGGAACTGGGCAACAGGAAGAAGTTGGAACACTTTGGAGGGCTCAAAAGAAGATAGGAAAATGTGGGAATGTTTGGAAGTTCATAGAGATTTGGAGGGCTCAGACGACAGAAAGATGTGGGAAAGTTTGGAACTTCCTAGAGACTTGTTGAATGGCTTTGACTAAAGTGCTGATAATAATGTGGATAAAAAATCAGGCTGAGGTGGAGTCAGGTAGAGATGAAACTTTGTTGGGAAATGAAGTAAAGGTGACTCTTGCTATGTTTTAGCAAAGACTGGTGGCACTTTGCCCATGCCCTGGATATTTGTGAAACTTTCAACTTGAAGGAGATGATTTAGGGTACCTGGTGGAAGAAATTTCTAAGTGGCAAAGTGTTCAAAAGGAAGCAGAGCATAAAAGTTTGTAAAATTTGCAGCCTAATGATGCAATAGAAAATAAAAACCCATTTTCTGGGGATAAATTCAAGCCTGCTGCAGATATTGATATAAGTGACAAGGAGCCAAATATTAATCACCAAGACAGTGGAGAAAATGTCTCCAGGGCATGTCAAAGACCTTTGTGGTAGCCCCTCCCATCATCACTGGCCCAGAGGCCTCTGATGGTTTCATGGGCCAGGCCCAGGCCCCCCTACTGTGTGTAGCCTAGGGTCTTGGTGCCCTTTTTCTCAGCAACTCCAGCTGTGGCTAAAGGGGCAAGGTATAGCTCAGGCCATGGCTTTGGAGGGTGGAAGCCCTTAGCCTTGGCAGCTTCCATGTGGTGTTGAGCCTACAGATACACAGAAGTAAGTAATTGAGGTTTGGGAACCTCTGCCAAAAATTTAGAGGAGGGAAATGCCTGGATGTCCAGGCAGAAGTTTGCTGAAGGAGAGGTTCTCTTGGAGAACCTCTGCTAGGGAAGTGTGGAAGATAAATGTGGGATTGAAACCTCCACACAGAGGACCCACTGAGACACTGGCTAGTGGAGCTGTGAGAAGAATGCCACCATCCTCCAGACCCCAGAATAGTACATCCACTTACCGCTTGTATTGCGTGCCTGGAAAACACACAGACACCAATGCCAACCTGTGAAGGCAGCCTGGAGGGAGGCTATACCCTGCAAAGCCACAAGGGCAGAGTTGCCTAAGACCACAAGAACCCACCTCTTACATCAGCATTACCCAGATGTGAGACATGGAGTCAAAGAAGATCATTCTGGAGCTTTCAAATTTGACTGCCCTCCTGGATTTTGAACTTGCATGGGGTCTGTAGCCCCTTTGTTTTGGTCAATTTCTCTTATTTGGAAAGAGTGTATTTACCCAATGCCTGTACACTTATTGTATATAAGAAGTAACTAATTTGCTTTTGATTTTACAGGCTTATAGACAGAAGGGACTTGCCTTGCTTAGATGAGACTTTGGACTTTTGAGTAAATGCTGAAATGATTTATGACTTTGGGGGACTGTTGGGAAGGCAGGATTGGCTTTGAAATGTGAGGACATGAGATTTGTAAGGGCCAGGGCTGGAACGTTATAGTTAGGCTCTGTCCCCACCCAAATCTCATCTTGAATTGTAGTTCCCTTGATCCCCACTTGTTATAGGAGGGACCCAGTGGAGGTAATTGAATTATGGGGGAAGTTTCCCTCATAAAGTTCTCCTGGTAGGGAATACATCTCAAGAGATCTGATGACTTTATAAGGGGTTTACCCTTTCACTTGACTCTCATTCTCTCTTGTCTGCCACCATGTAAGATGTGACTTTCACCTTCTGCTATGATTGTGAGGCCTCCCTAGTCATGTAGAACTGGAAATATATTCAACCTCTTTTCATTTATAAATTACCCAATCTTGGGTACGTCTTTATCACCAGCATGAAAATGGACCATTACAGTATTGACAAATTGGGTGAATTCAAAATCTTTATTATCAAGCTCTAAGGTTCTTTCTTCCACTTGTTTGATTCTATTGCTGAGACTTTCCAGTTCATTTTGCATTTCTTTAAGTGTGTCTTTGATTTCCAGAAGTCATTATTGTTTCTTATTTATGCCATTTCATAGAATAACTTTTTCATATCCTGTATCATATTTTTTATTTCTTTAAGTTGAACTTTATCTTTCTTTGGCACCTACTTGATTTGCTTAGTAATTGACTTTCTGAATTCTTTTTCTGTCAATTCAGAGATTTTGTCTTGGTTTTGATCCATTGCTGGTGAGCTGGTATGATCTTTTGAGGATGTTAAAGAACCTTGTTTTATCAAATTACCAGAATTGGTTTCTGGTTCCTTCTCATTTGGGTAGACTATGTCAGAGGGAAAATCTGGGATTCAAGGGATGCTGTTCAGAGTCTCTTATCCCATGGAGTGCTCCTTTGATGTGGTGTTCTTCTTCCTCTAGGAATGGGACTTCCTGGGAGATGAACTGTAGTGACTGTTTTTGCTCTTCTGGGTCTAGCCACCCAGCAGAGCTACTAGGCTCTGGGCCAGTACTGGGAAGTGTCTGCAAAGAGTCCTGTGATATGATCCATCTACATGTCTTGCAGCTGTGGACACTATCACCTGCTCCAGTGGAGTTAGCAGGGAAGTGAAGTGGACTTAGTGAAGGTCCTTGATTGTGTTGTTTCTTAGTGTATTGGATTTCGTTGGTTGGCTTCCAGCCAAAAAGTAGTACTTCAAGACTGCATCAGCGGCAGTCTTGTAGGCAGGATATAAACTTGCCCTAGGGACACCTAGCTAAGTATTCAGGATTCTCAAGTGGTGGGCCGTAGAGTTCCCATAAGATTATGACCTTTGTGTTCAGCTACCAGAGCTGAAGAAAGGTCACCTGTAGAGAAAGACCACAAGGTGAGGGCAGGGGTAGGTATGTCTGAGCTCAGCCTTTCCTTGGATGGGGCTTGCTGCAGCTGCTGTCGGGTATGAGGTGTGGTTTCAATGGAGTTATATTCCTAGGGGGATTATGGCTGCCTCTGTGGAGTCACACAGGTCACCAGGAAAGTGGGGGAAAGCTGGCAGTCACAGGCCTCACCCTGCTCCCACACAGCCTGCAGTCCTAAAGGCCAGTCTCACTTCCATTATGCCCCATGACAGCACCAAGTCTATTTCCAGACAGCCATTGACCAGGGCTGAGAACTTGCCCTAGACCTCAAGCCTCCCCATTGAGAAAGCAAGCAGAATCACCCTTGTTTGGTATCTCAGGGAGCCTGCAGCAGTGATCCAGTTCCTTCAAAGGGTTTGTGGATTCTCTCAGCTTTCCTGGTATGTTCTTGCAGTAGTTCTTGGAGCAAAAGTTAATGATTTGAGTTTCTACACACTGCTTTGATCATCAGAGCAGGAGCTGCAAGCTAGTCCTGCCTCCTATCCATCATTTTAATCTGTCTCCCAACTTTTAAATTTTTTAAAACACTTGTTTTTAACTCAGGTAAAGATACATACAGTAGTGAAGAGTGAAACAAAATTCAGCTATGGGAAAGGAGTTTCTCTGTACACAAGTATCATACCATAATTCAACATTCCTGAAATTCTGGGAAAAGTTGAAATTTAGTTTCTTAAAAGTAATTATTGGTCAAATTAAACTCCTTTCTGTTTTTGAGCTTGTTCCTATCACATGAGGATTTGAAGTGAAGATTAAAGAGGGCATATCTAAAAGCATGTAACAGAATTTCTGGCCCAAGAAAAATGCATAGTAAATAACTCCCATTGCTGTAGGGTGCGTGTGTGTGTTGTGTGTGTATGTGTGTAACGTGGGGCAGCCATTTTAATTAAACTTTTAGTTTTACTAAATGTATACTTGTTTTATAGAAGAAATAAGTATTTTTTCTAAAAATTAGCTGTAAATTTTTCACCATCAGCTTTTAAGAATTCTAATTTTGGTAGTTATCAAACAGAATAATTCTTGTCAACTGCAACCAATTTTTATTTGTGACAGGATTCGAATTTAAAACACCAGACCCTTATAAAAATATGTATAATATAAACATATATTTGGTGTAAAATAGATTTCCTAAAAATTTTATCTACAGGTTATTTTCATTATACTTAAAATTAGAGTTTTTAAATTTCAATCTAATCTATTTTTTCTGGATTTCTTATATTTGCCATGTATGCACCTCTCACACTGAATTGGCACAAGGCAAATGGATCGATGGATAGAGAAATAGAAGATGATAGATAGACAGATAGATAGTCAAGGTGGAAAAGAAGAGAACAAAGAATTTTTGTGATAGTCTGATAAAAATAGTCATTTCTTGAAATCCAATTAAATTATTACAAAGTTGAAGTTTAAAAAGTTACTCAAGATCTAGAGTATAAATTGGATATCTCTTTAATGCTCTTTTAGCCAACATTTTCCATTCCAACAAGAATTGTTTTACTACAAATTTTCAGGGGTAAAATTTGTTTCTTAACCAATTAAAAGTATTTCTATTTTCCAAAACTTGGGTGTTCTACTGAAAAAAAAGTTGAGAATAAAAGTAAATATAGTCCGTTTTTCAATGTTTTTAAAATACAAATTTGTTTCAAAGCAATTGGTATATTAGAAACAATTTTTAGTATAATATGAGTTTTGTATTTCACATGCATGATTTTATCTGCAGAAAACACTACATGAAGGTAAAAACCTTTAGCCAGCTGGACTGAGACAAGTAGGAATGCGCAGAATGCATATACACACACTCCTTAAATATCTACCTCACTTAATGCAAGTGTTAAATTACAAGGTTGTTTTTTGTTTTCTTTGCTATTTCTTTTGTGTGTTTGTAAACTTGTTTATTTATTTTTTTTTTTTAAAAAAAAGCCTCATCATCTTATATAGGTCTAAATGCCCTGGCTCAGAAATGCCAAACTATGCATGCAGAAGGATAGCTTTAAGAATTGAGATGAAGCTTGAAATAGTAAAACATTCTGAATAAAATGAGAGAACATGTGATACATTCTGAGCAGCAGATGTAAAGGAATCCATATTGCCAACCATCAGAGACAACACTGGGAAATAAAAGAAAAGCCCATAGTCAGGACAATTTAGGTACTAAAGGCAATGAGAGCAAGGCCTAAAGAAGAAGAAAGAAATAGATTTTAAAGTATATGGACTAAACACAAAATGGTAAGAAAATTGGAAACTATCTTTCCCCTAATTGAAGAGACAGCACTATCTATATTCAAAGACCCTAAATAGAAATTACCAAATCTTGCAGAAGTGGTTTTGTTTTGTTTTGTTTCAGTGATAACAGTGGCTTCAAACATGGTAAAACTTCCAAAGGATTCAGCTGCTGGATGGAGCTATAAGAACAAATTAGCCACAAAAAAAAAAAAAAAAGAAATTCCCAGCAGTGATACAGAAGGCAATTGAAGAAAAATGTTATACTTTAGATTAAATTATCTATTTTGAAGAAACATATAACTATTATCATTGTACACCTGAAAAACCTACATCTCAAAGGCAGGAAAACATACCCCAGGATTCAAGGATGTAAACTATACAAACCTGATTCTGGCTAGCTCAAGCGCAAGTATCTACAGTTATCTATATCTGGTCTTACAACTTTCCATCTTCAAAATAATGGTTCTTCTGCCATTTAACAGTAACTCACAAGTCACAACCCTTCAAAGCTCACTTCCACAAGCAAACTTTATGTCCTTTTCAAGATAAAGTACCATATTTCTTGTAGTACTTATGTATTTCTTGACCATTTTCAGGCATACATGTTGACCAGCCTCATCTTGAACTCCTGACCTCAGGTGATCCACCTGCCTTGACCTCCAAAAGTGCTGTCATTACAGGCATGAGCCATCATGCCCAGCCTTTTAGTTTAAGAGATGTGGTCTCACTGTGTTGCCCAAGCTGGTCTCCAATACCTGGTCTCAAGTGATCTGCCAGCTTCAGCCTCCCAAGTGCTAGGATTACAGGCAGAAGCCACCACATCAGACTAGAATGCACAGTTTTAACATCAGATAATCATAAAAATAGCAATAATTAACATGTTGATATTTGCAATTCACCTTAAGGACAACTTTATTGATTATTGTTATTATCTATCATCTCCAATTAACAGATGAAACTGAAATCCAGAAAAGGTAAGCAATTTGCCCAATTTTACACAGTCAGGGATAGAAGTTAAATAGCATGTTCTCCAAATACTCTCTTGAGAGGCAAGAAGAACCTGCTCACCCTGAGGGAGTTGAAAAAGGTTTCACTGAGAAGTCACATTTGATCTGAATTTTAAAGAATGAGTCAAAGGTTTCCTAATAGAAAATTATGTGAGGGCATTCCAGGAGGAAGAAAAATGTATGCATAAATGTGGGAAAGGGCATGACATATTTGTTTTAGGGCAAAGAGTTCACAGGAGCTGAATTGCTAAGTTACATGGCAGAAAGTACACAGAAAAAAGGCAACAAAATTAGGTTTAGATCAAACTGGGAAAGGCTTGCCTTAAATCTAATCTGGATGACAGAAAACCAGTGATAGATTTGGTCTACAAAAAGGAAAATCCAGATAACTTTCTGTGACTTAAAATGGTAGGCCCATACAATTCTGCCAAAGAGGTAAAAGCACAGCTAGCACCTAGATCTTGATTTCTGAAGACTTTTATCCATTGTGAGCTAGGGATTTTGTGAAGAAATAGCTGATTCCAGTGCTGGGGTTGAAAAACTACAGTATAAGCCTCGAACAACTTATGGTGTCTTGAAGTGAGGAAGTGCTCAAAGAATCATAGAAACTAGTAAAAAAAAAAAAAAGAAAAATTAAGAGTCAGGTTGAAGGAGCTTCCACTGGACAAATCAGAGATAATTTGGAGGTCAAATGAATACAAAGTGGCAGACAATAATGCATTAAATAACATAGGAAATTATGAGTTCATATTAATATAAGCAAATGAACAAACAGATTGAAACTGCTGAGAGAGGATTTTACATCATCTCAAAATACTTTCACCTGCAAAAAAACACTTATTAACTGCAAAGGGAAAAAGAGTCACCTCACAGTGAAAAATCTAGCTGATTCCACCTCATTCAAGTGATTAAACACCAGTGATAAGACAACATGAAATTGTGGTCCACCTAATAAAACGCAAAGAACAGAACACAGTATCATTTTAAAAATATTTATGCCAAGGATGCATAACCTGAAACTACAGATAAGGAAATGTTAGATAAATCCAAACAGTGAGATAGTCTCTAAAATAATTGACCTGTAATCTTCAAAAGTGTCAGGGTATTAGTTAAGAAAAGCCTGAAGAAGTAACTGTTTCTTACTGAAGGAGACTACACATGACAACCTGTGATCTTAACTGCATTCTTTAGACACAAAGGATGTTATTTACACACAGGCTGAGGATGTGATGGTAGTAAGGTATCAGTGTTAATATCCTGATTTTGAGTGTTGTATTGAGGTTATATCCTCCTTTTATAGGAAATGCACATTCAAGTTTTCAAGGATAATGAAGCATAATATCAGCAACTTACTCAAAAATAGATTCAGGAAAAAAGGTTCTTTGTACTATATATACACAGTTTCTTTTAAAGAAAGAAAGAAATTAACAATAAAATCCCACATATGTGTCAACTCAGTTCCCCAGAACTCAGCTTGAGCTCAAATGTAATGCAGGAGGACCTTCATCCTTAAAACCCCAGGCAATGTACTGTTTCCCTTAGCAACTTTACTAAAATTTATATTTGTTCTTTCTTTAACTCACAATTCTTAACAAATCATTCTTGGTTTTCAGTCTTTCTGGCCAATAGCTGATTACATGGCCACTGTTGAAGCAGACTAAAGACTAACTTTAGTCTTTTAACTTGTAAAATAAATTTAAAAAGTGAAGGTTATTTAGCTTGCTGCAGGAAGGAAGACAGCACTCCATAGGAACATAGGAGCATGTCAATAAAGAGGAGCAGGTTAAGAAAGGCTTCTGATGGGATTTGAGCTTATGTTGGATGATTCTAAGGAGGAATTAAGTAAGGAAACAAGAACCAGTTCTGAATTGGGAGCTTTCAAGAATCAGGAAAAACTCTGTGATTGGGAATCTTAACACTTTTTATCTAAGAGGTAGGAAGAATAAAGCAAATCTAGAGTTGCCACTGATAAAGAAGCAGGAATCATTCATGTTAGTCAAAAGAGGGGCATATTTAGTTATTTCTCTGATCACATAGCAGTCTTGTCTATGCCTTGTTTTTAGCATTGTTTATGAGAATGCTAAGAACACAGCATTGTGATGGGAGAGAATATTGTTGTCTGGTTGTCATCAGCACCATGTTACAATTTCTCACCAGAAAAAAAATACGTGAAGATGAATAGTACTGTAAGATGCAGATACAATGTAAACACAGGAAGTAATCACCAAAACCTGCCATTAAGAAAGGAAACAAAAAAAATTAAAAAACATGGTCCCAAAATAATTATAATAATAACATGTTAACTGTTGCCAATTCTAAGGACTGTTCTAAGGGTCATACATATAACAATCATTTTTAATTCTTAAAGATATACATCAAGTTAATATTATCTTCTTTTTACACATAGAAAACTGAGAGACAGAGATTAAATTCCCCGATGTTGCTCTGCTAGTAAATAGCAGAGCCAGAATTACTATATAATATAATGGTGGATTTCCACACTCAATGGCTAAACATTTGCTGAAGTCACTCTCTAAAAAGTATTATCTGAACACTATAGGGAACAAGACATAGCACCTTCTAAAATATCCCTTAATATCTCTTCCAAACATTGGCTACTTTCAACAATCTCCCTTCCTTGCCTCAATCCCAAATTTTCAAAGGATGTAATCTATCCTTCTATTTCATAGTTGAAATAAGGATCGATGATGTACTTCCCTCTGACTTTGACTTACTCCAAATTTAGCCCCTTCTCTCCTTTCATTCTTTTCTCTATTTTGCATTTTCTTTTTTGTTTGTTGAACTCTATTGCCCCATACATACTACATGTGTTATCTTGCAATTGCCTGTTTATATACCTGTCTTAGAAAACATAATTTATTTTTGTTTTTGTCTGCTCAGCATCCTAATTGTTTGTGAGGGAATTACTCATACTCATGCTGATATATGTTCAACAACTGGTTCTGTGTGTGTGTGTGTGTGTGTGTGTGTGTGTACGTACTTATACATTTACTCATATCAATAACATAGATAATTTATAAATAATATCTAATTTTCTTTTCATTTTAAATTCCATGCAACCAGTTAATTCTCACACAACATTTTTGTTGATTTTGCCAAATTTCTGCAAACTAGACTTGTAGTTGATGAAGGGGTGTGGTTCTGCCTCAAAGGCAGGTTGATATTTTCATTTATGTTAATGATTAAGGCAAAGTGAAACAACAAACACCTATGTCAAAACTTTTATTTCATCAATGACAAGTAATGGTAAAATAACTTGGGAAGTAAAAATCTTTGAGTATTTATTACCTTCATTTTTAATATAATTTATTTAATTGCAAGTTATTAATTTTAAATAATATCTACATATAACAAGCTTATAGGACTTCTAAAATTTTAATAATTGGCTCTCAGGAGCAGATAGAAGACACATCTAACTTATCACTTGTGATAGTTAATATTAAGTGGCAACTTGATTGGATTGAAGGATGCAAAGGTATTGTTTCTGGTTGTGTCAATGAGGGAGTTGCCAGGGAAGATTAACATTTGAGTCAGTGGACTGGGAGAGGCAGACCCACCCTCAAACTGGGTGGGCACCATTCAATCAGCTGCTAACATGATAGAAAAAGCAGGTGGAAGAAGGTGGAATGAGCTGATTTTTTGAGTCTTCCAGGCTTTATCTTTCTCCCATGTTGGATGCTTCCTGCCCATGAGCATCAGACTCCAAGTTCTTTGGCCTTTGGGACTCTTGGACTTACACCAGTAGTTTGTCAGGGGCTCTTGAGGCTTTGGCCACAGAGTAAAGGCTGCACTGCTAGCTTCCCTACTTTTGAGGTTTTGGGACTTGGACTGAGCCCCTACTGGCATCCTTGCTCCTCAGCCTGAGATGGCCTACCATGAGACTTTGCCCTGTGATTGTGTGAGTCAATTCTTCTTAATAAACTCCTTTTCATATATACACATATCTTATTATAATAGTTCTGTCCCTCTAGAAAACCCTGACTAATACAGATTTGGGTACCAGGAGTGGTTCCAGTGGAACAGAATTTTAAGGCTAGATTTCTAAAGTTGGTTTGGGGGTTTCTGGAGTTGGCTGCCTAATCTTATTAGATCCAAAAATGTTAAGGACTCTACTTCTAGTAGTATAGAGAACACTGATAGTCCTTGGCATTAACTGTTTAGAGAGTTATGCCTAATAAATGCATTTGATACTCCTGATTCACCACTCTTGAGAGGCAAGGAGTTTAGCAGCTCTGTACCTAATACCTTTGTCCATATGTGGAGAACCAAGGAATATAATGAAGTTGCTTGGTTGCTGCTAAGTTCACTGGAAGAAGTGATGAAAGAAAAGGATGAACTCAGGGATTCTGACTCCCAGCTCCAGAAGCACATACTGAACCTCACATCTTCTGAGATTGCTGTGAGAGTCTGCTCTCCCATAGAAAAAGGGCTGAAATTGTAGATAATTAGACACGTGCACTTACCATGCAAGTGGGTGAGCTGCAACAGGAAAGGTGCATGCTTAGTCTTGCCAGGTGTCTACTGTTAAAGGGAGAAATTGGGAAAGTATGGGACCATGCAACTCGGAACCGGGATGTGCGGAGAACACTGATAAACCTGGGGACATTGAACTTATAAATCCTGATGAGCTGTTTTTGCCAGAGGAAACAACCTCCTCACCCTCAGAGGTCTCAACATCCCCTCCCTGACCCATGCTGCCATCAGCCTTTCTACCTTTGTCTGAGGAGATCAACCCTATACTGCCTGAGGCAACAGTGATGCCCTCCTTTGAGGCAGTTGCCAGGCAAGACAATGCTGATTCTCCTCGGGAACCACTCCCAACACCCTTCTTTGCATCTAGACCTGTAACTAGACTCAAGTCTCAGCAGGCTCCTGTAGATGAGGTTCAGAGTGTGACACATGAGCAGGTGCACTACACTCCAAAATAATTCCTTGAGTTTTCTAATTTATATAAGCAGAAATCTGGAGAACAGGTATGGGAATGGGTATGAAATATGTGGGATAATGGTGGAGGAAACATGAAGTTGGATCAGACTGAATTTATTGATATTGCCCACTACGCAGGGATTCTGTGTTTAATGTTGCAGCTTGGGGAGTTCAAAATGGTTCTAATAGTTTATTTGCTTCATTAGCTGAAATGTGGTTTAAAAGATGGTCCACTGTGAGTAAGCTGGAAATGCCTGATCTCCCTTGGTTTACTATAGAGGAAGGGGTCCAAAGGGGTCCTTAGGGAAATTTGAATGTAGCATCACTTTAGACCTACTTATCTCAGTTGGGAGGGTTCAGAAGACATACCCTTCACCAATACCTTGAGAAACTGATTTGTGAGGGGAGCACCTGCATCCTTAAAGAGCTCTATGATGGATCTTTTCTGTATGTCAGATCTTACAGTGGAAACCACAGTCACTGAATTACAGAATTTTAATGCAATGGGAAAACTTAAATCCTGAGGTGGCAGAAGTGGCGATACTCAGTTGTCAAAGGCAAGGTGGGTATATTTACCATAATGGACAGCAGAGGTAAAGCAGCAATCAGACTACTCTGACTTGTGTAGAACTCTGGCATTTGGCTAATTAATCATGATGTTCCTAGAAGTGCAGTTGATAGGAAGCCTATTACATTCTTATTCAACTTGTATAAGCAGAAAACTTCCAGGTCAAGTTGACAAAAGACTAATTTGAATTATAAAAATAGAGAATCATGGCCCCTCAATCAATTTCTATTCTTGAACCACTTTATAGATCCAGAACCCCTTGAATGAAAAGGAGACTGGGTCTCCTTGAGGAAGGACCCCACTCTACTACCAACAATTTATGCTGTTAATCATTCTCCCACATTTTCCAAAGAGACCTCCAATCTTTTACCAGGGTAACTGTGCATTGGGGAAAGGGGAATGATCACAACTTTAGGGGATTACTGGACACTGGCTCTGAGCTAACATTGATTCCAGGGGACCCAAAACATCATTGTGGTCCTCCAGTTAGAGTAGGGGCTTATGGAGGTCATGTGATTAATAGAATTTTAGCTCAGGTCTTACTTGCAGTGGGTCCCTGGACTCATCCTGTGGTTATTTTCCCTGTGCTAGAATGCATAATTGACAAAGACATACTTAGCAGCTGGCAGAATATCCATATTTGCTCCCAGACTGGTAGAGTGAGGACTACTATGGTGGGAAAGGCCAAATGGAAGCCATTAGAGCTGCCTCTACCTAGAAAAATAGTAAATCAAAAACAATATTGCATCCCTGAAGGGATTGCAGAGATTAGTGCCACAATCAAGCACTTGAAAGATGAAGGGGTAATGATTCTCAACACATCCCAGTTCAACTGTCCTATTTGGCCTGTGCAGAAGACAGATGGATCTTAGAAAATGACAGTGGACTATCATAAGCTTAACCAAGTGGTTACTCCAATTGCAGCTGCTATACCAGATGTGGTTGCATTGCTTGGGCACATTGACACATTTCCTGGTACCTGGGATGCAGCCATTGATTTGGCAAATGACTTTTTCTCCATTCCTGTCCATATGGACCACCAAAAGCAATTTTCCTTCAGCTGGCAAGGCCAGAAATATACCTTCACTGTCCTACCTAGGGATAAATCAACTCTCCAGCTTTGTATTGTAATCTTGTTTGCAGAGATGCTGGGACATTTGCATGCCAGTGGATGGGAAATAAATCTGACTAAAATTCATAAACCTTCTAACTCAGTAAAATTTCTAGAGGTCTAGTGGTGTGGAGCCTATCAAGATATTTCTTCTAAGGTTAAGGATAAGTTGTTGCATTTGTCCCCTTCTACAACCAAGAAAGAGGCACAACAGCTACTGAGCCTATTTGGATTTTGGAGGCAACACATCACTTGATAAATAAGCTGTGTTACTCCAGCTTATTTATCAAGTGATCCAAAAGGCTGCCAGTTTTGAGTAGTGTTCAGAAGAGAAGAAGGCTCTGCAACAGATCCAGCCTGCTGTGCAAGCTGCTCTGCCACTTGGACCCATATGACCCAGCAGATCCAATGGTGCTTGAGGTGTCAGTGGCAGATAGGGATGCTGTTTGGAACCTTTGGCAGGCCCCCATAGGTGAATCACAGCAGAGGCCTCTCGGATCTTAGAGTAAGGCCCTGCCATCTTCTGCAGATAACTACTCTCCTTTTGAGAAACAGCTCTTGGCCTCTTACTGACGTTGGTAGATACTGAACATTTGACTATGGGTCACCAAGTTGCCATGTGACTTGAACTGCCTATTATGAACTGGATGCTTTCTGACCCATCCAGCCATAAAGTTGGGTGTGCAGAGCGGCATTTCATCATCAAATTGAAGTGGTGTATACAGGATTGGGCTCAAGCAGATCCTGAAGGCACAAATAAGTTACTTGAGGAAGTTGTTCAAATGCCTATGGTCCCCACTCCTGTCAGCCTGTCTTCTCTCCCTGAGCCTGCACCAATGGCCTCATGGGTAGTTCCCTACAATCAGTTGACAGAGAAAGAAGACTAGAGCCTGGTTTACACGTGGTTCTGCATGCTATACAGGCACTATCAGAAAATGGACAGATCCAGCATTACAGGCCCTTAGGACATCCCTGAAAGATAGAAGTGAAAAGAAATCTCCTCAGTAGGCAGAACTTTGAGCATTGAACTTGGTTGTGCACTTTGCTGTAGGGAGAAGTGGCCACACGTGTGGTGACAAATATGGGGAAGAAGTATGTAGATAGCCCTGAGTGATCAAAAACTGTGAAGATATTTGCATCTCATGTGAGTGTTCACCAAAGGGTGACCTCAAGAGAGGAGGATTTTAATAATCAAGTAGATAGGATGGCTACTCATTATGTGGATATCATTCAACCTCTTTCCCTAGCCACCCCTGTCATTACCCAATGGGCCCACTTACAAAGTGGCCATGGCGGCAGGGATGGAAGTTATCCATGGTCTCAACGACATGGACTTCCACTCACCAGTCACTGCTGACTGCCCAGTTTGCCAGCATCGGACACAAATACTGAGTCCTTAATGTGAAACCATTCCTTTGGGTGATCAGCCAGCTACTTGGTGGCAAGTTGATATTCTGAACCTCTTCCATCATGGAAAGGGCAGTGGTTTTTTATCACTGAAATAGACACTTACTCTGGGTTTGGGTTTGCCTATCCTATATGCAATGCTTCTGCAAATACTACCATCTGTGGACTCATGGAATGCCTTATCCACCATTATGGTATTGCCTCTGACCAAGGCACCCTTCAGAGCTAATGAAGTGCAGCAGTGGGCTTATGCTCATGGAATTCACTGGTCTTACCATGTTCCCCATCATCCTGAAGCAGCTGGATTGGTAAAACAGTGATATGGCCTTTTAAAGTCACAATTACAATGCCAACTAGGTGACAATACTTTGCAGGACTGGGCCAAAGTTCCCCAGAAGGCTGTGTATGCTCTACATCAGCATTCAATATATGGTACTGTTTCTCCCATAGCCAGGATTCACAGGTCCAGGAATCAAGGGGTGGAAGTGAAAGTGGTACCACTCACCATCATCCCTAATGATCCACCAGGAAAATTTTTGCTTCCTCTTCCCACAACATTATTTTCTGCTGGCCTAGAGGTCTTAGTTCCAGAGGGAGGGATGCTGCCAACAGAAGACACAACAATGATTCTGTTCAAGTGGAAGTTAAGGTTGCCACGTGGACACTTTGGGCTCCTCCTACCTCTAAGTCAACAGGCTAAGCAGGGAATTACAGTGTTGGCTGGGGTGATTGACCCAGACTATCATGATAAAAATCAGTCTACAACTTTACAAGAGAGGTAAGGAAGAGTATGTATAGAATGCATCCTAGGAGATCCCTGAGAACTTCTCTTAGTATTACCATGCTCTATGTTAAGGTCAATGGGAAACTATAATGACTCAATCCAGGCAGGACTACAAATGGCCCAGACCCTTCAGGAATGAAGGTTTGGGTCACTACACCAGGTAAAAATCCACAACAAGCTGAAGTGTTTGCTAAAGGCAAAGGGAATGCAGAATGGGTAGTATAAAAAGGGAGCTATGACCATGTGACCAGTTGCAGAAATGAGGACTACAATTGTTATGAATTTTTTTGCCCTATTTTGTTAGCAATATGTTTGTGGATGTATACAGTTGTACTGAGAAAATTCTTCATTTTATTTTCTTTGTTTTCCTTTATCATGTGACATAAGATTTATTGACTGCATATCAGCATTTAGATGTTGTTAACTTGGTGTAATAGCATTTAGGTTCAGGATCAGTGTGCTTCTGGTTATATGGATAGCCGTTTTATGTTAAGTGTAATTATGACCTTATTATTGCCTTTATTTAGAGATTAAGTAAAATTTCAGAAGCTATATATGGGTTCAGTTGACAAGGGATGGACTTTGATGGTTAATATTAAGTGTCAACTTGATTGGATTAAAGGATGCAAAGTATTGTTCCTGGGTGTGTCTGTGAGAGTATTGCCAGAGGAAGTTAACATTTGAGTCAGTGGACTGGGAGAGGCAGACCCACCCCCAATCTGGGTGGGCACCATTCAATCAGCTAGAAAAAGCAAGTGGAAGAAGGTGAAATTAGCTGACTTTCTGATTCTTCCAGGCTTCATCTTTCTCCTGTGCCGGATGCTTCCTGCCCTTGAACATCAGATTCCAGGTTCTTCAGCCTTTGGACTCTTGGAATTACACCAGTGGTTTGTCAGAGGCTCTCGGAGCTTTGGCCACAGACGGAAGGCTACACTGTCAGCTTCCCTACTTTTAAGGTTCTGAGACTCAAACTGAGACACTACTGGCTTCCTTGCTCCTCAGCTTGCAGATGGCCTATAATGGGACTCCACCTTGTGATCATGTGAGTCAACTCTTTTTATATAAACTCCTTTTCATATATTCTTCTATTCTGTTATTTCTGTCCTAGATAATCCTGACTAATACACAACTGCTGCTTCTTTGCTGTGGATAGTCTTGGGTGGGAGAGACCATCTTTGATAAACAATCAATAAAGCTAGCCTCCTCTCCCCTGTGGTCAGTCAAGAAACAAACCCAAGCTTGGGAAGTTTTGTGCTCTCTTCTGGGACTTGGAATCTTAATTGAGTTGTAAAGGAGAAAAGAAACAGTTGGAGATCAATCATCCATCACATTAACAGTTGCTGACTTCAAAAGATTAACAGCCATGGGACAAGTCTTCATTAATGGGAAATAGAAGTCACTAGGTAATTCTTGCTATTAGACTGGGCCATGTTTCTTTTTCTACTGTCTGGCGATTCCTTGATTGCTACCTCTTTCTATACTAGTTCTCAAGCCTATGATTCTCTTGTTATTCCCATAAATTACATTTTGCTTAAGTTAGAGCATATTTATATTGATCACAATCAATAAATCTGAAATGTTTTATCTGAGATCCTTAGGAGCAAGGACCAGATTATTTTCCTATTTCTAAGACTGTTTCTAAACTCTAAAGTGTTTCTATGCACTTTACATAGTTCTAGCACTAGGTGAGCACTCAATAAATGTTTGCTAACATGAATGAACAGATTTTATAGTTAAAATAACATTTCTGATTACATGGGTCATATGTAAGCCCCTAACATAACTTAAAATAATATTATGTTGTGAGTTCTAGAAGTTAGGAATAAATGTTATAGTATACTATTTCTGTACAGAAAATTATCAATATTTGCAAAAATTTCTCAAGCCATTTCTAGATATTAAGATATTGGTGATCTTAATAATAATACTGGTGGGAGCAGGTGGGTGGGAGGTGATGTTTGTCACGCAATTGAATATTTCTTCTGTCTACTTTATATCCCCTTTGCCTACTGTTTACTTGAGTCATTGATGTAGCAATTAACTTTATAGAGGTATAAACTGGTAACTCCTTACTTCAGCTGTGACATATTCCCTGGTATCTTCCTGACATCTTGGCATGGTTCACACATGTATATATAATCTTGACCTCAAAAGATTAACAGCCATGGGACAAGTCTTCATTAATGGGGAATGTAAGTTAGTAGGTGATTCTTGAATTCTTCTCCTCCTTGGTCCCTCCAAGAGACAATTCTGAGTGGCAGTTCACATGGCTTTTCAGAAGATTCCAGGAAGACTGATCCCAGTTGTCCATTTAGTGATAAGATAATCTCTACTGGGAAAATATTTTAATTATTTTCCTATAACCCCCAGTAAAAATTCAGCATGGAGTAATCATTGAAATATAGTGAAGAGTTAGTCATCATTAATATCGTATGTAGAAATTTTATTCAAAACACTTGGGAGACTGGGATGGACATACAAACATTCATAAGTCTCTGAGTAACTGCTACTTGACCTCAGCATAGCACTCATTGGTCACATTTTTCAGGATGCCAGTCTTAAAATTTCCAGAAAGTTACAATATGTTTCTTCTAGGAAAATAAGAAATAATATTTCAAAGAAATCCTTTAGGCAAGTTTCAGTATATTACCTAAAACTCTTTTAATTAAATAAACTGTCCACCACAGAAACAGAGTACTTTGAAATTCTATGATGATACATAGAGATAGGGAAGTGACTGGCAGAAATGATGGGTTGGTTGTATCACCAGAGGATACTATTCATTACCAGTATCCATTTTAGAGGCATCTTATGGAAATATATAAAAAATACATTTTTGCTCTAACCTTAATCTAGTGAAGGAAAGTATCAAGAAGCCTTTATCGTGGTATCTATTCATATTTTTAAAAGCAAATAGTGTTAGAGGGCTGATATGATCCTGTGTATTAAACACTCTGGCAAACTACGTATGAACTAATTGCCACCAGCAGAAGACTTTTGACTTTTGAAATGTTTAAGACAGAAATAGTAATACATGTCCCCAGGCAATTTTTTTGTTCTTAACTTACTGTTTTCCATAAAGAATAAGTCATCTCAATTTTATTTATGATATTAGAGGACAATGCTCAGAGCATTTCAGTGTATTTACTTATGATTAATGAACTTAAACTGAATTTCCATCTAATCCTATATAACAATCTCTTTGTAATTTGATTCTCCCCACCCCAAATTATGTAACATGTTCCATTATACTGAGAACTATTTCAGACAGAGCAGATGCTTCCCTCAGTTTCAGTATTTGTAATATGAATGCACATGCATTTCACAGAAAACACCTTCTAAAGACTTAAGGCAGAAACTGCCCTCAGTATATCAGTATTTCAGCAAACTGATACTAAGTCAGTTCAGAAGTAAAACAACAAAGGCTATTTAAACAAATTTTCATGGAAAGCAACTTAGTTAAGTATTAAATAATCTTTACTCTTTGCATGTTTTTCTTGAGAGCAAGTGTTCTTCCAGAATTCATACAAGATTTTCAGCATGTTGTGAACTCTCTGAATGTCATAAAGAATTTTGTATAATTGATTTATAATTTCCTCTAGGAAGAGGAGTCCTAGCTTTCACTAGTTTCTTAAAGCATCCATGGCAAACAAAAACAGCACTAAACAAACTTTCGTTTCTTCAAAGCCAGTTCTTTTTCTTCCATTCCATGATTTAATCTATGGATCTTCTCCATCTGTTTTCAGATAAGATCAACACGACTTTTTCCTTGCAGTTGTACAATTTATTCTTGACAGCTTTTATTAGGTAACAGCCCAATATCCTTTTTTTCCAAAAGAGAGACAAAGCTCTATTGGAAAGAGTAATCATTGAGAGGAATTGTTTTAAAGGAAGTAAAAAGGGCCAAATTTGAAGTCTCTTCAGAAATACTTTGTGTCCACTCTGGAGTAGCAAAGAAAACTACAAAACTTATTGATTGATAATGTATAACTTTCATAGTACTAAATCACAAAAGAATGTCAAGCCAGGTAAGTCATTAGGAAAGCACCTTTGATAAGTCAACATTTTGTTCAAATAGTAAAAGTTAGTATTAACGTGCTTTCCTAGAAAAATGCTCATTTCCCTACCATAAATCATGCAAGAAAGCAGGCATTTTTGAAATATCTTTTAAAATCTGTATATTAAAAAATATAAAGACAGAATGTACAGTAAAAGACATGTAGCAAATTTTATAAAATGGTGATATTCTGCACCTTTGCCCCAAACCCACTAATCCCAAGTACAGCTATCTTTCTCCATTAGTTAATGTAAGTTCAGAATGTGATTGCCTTACATGTGGCATTTTATTAAAGAAATCTCAAACCTGCAGGAGTATCTCAGTTTTCACAATTAATGCAAAATCAAGGAGCCCTTTATTCAATAGAAATTTTATCAAACATCTTCAAGAAAAAGTCAAATTTTTTCACTACTTATTAGTTTTAACTTCAATATATATGGCAATAGTTAGGAGTGATATTTTTGTTTCTTTATTCTTAAGTCACTGAGATTAAACAATTATTACCACATTATATCCCAAACACATTCATTGAACAAATCATCATAATGCTTACTATGTGTGAGACACTGCACTAAGTAATGGTGCCTAAAAGCATGTGACGGTGATAAAGAACAAGTGTGAGTCCTTAACTGTAACATGGACAAAATAGATGGTGAATAAGTAAATCATTTTATCTTGGACAAACATGAATAGTGATAGGAAATCTTAGTAACGGTATGTCACATATCAAAAAGCAAACTGTGAAAATAACAGCAGCATTCTGTATACTTATTAAGTGCTAGCCATTATACTAAGAGACTAAAAGGTCTTATTGTCCCTAAACTTTATAGAAACCCTGTGCAGTGGGTATATTTGTTATAGGACTCTGAGTCACAAGTGACAGAAATGCAACTCACAAAACCCAGTATTAAGAATGTAGTTAAAATCCAGAAACCCCTAGGACCAGGTTCTAGAAGAAATGCTATCAAGTTCCTTACTGTGTCTGTCATCTCTTTTCTTCTTTTCAAGTCTCCCTTATTCTTCTTTGTCTGTAGGTGAATTTCCTCTAGTTCTCTGTGTACATGACAGTAAACAAGACCATTAATAACTCTCAAGTTTTATATCTTAAAATATTAACACCTAACAAAAGGCTATGCTTTATGTGTAGCAATTCTAAGATTCCTGAAAAAAAAAAAAAAAAAAAACACAATTGGCCAAAGTTGATCCAGATGCCCAACACCAGACCAACAGTGTTCATAGGTGAATTCGGTTACATAGAGGAAACAGGATCTTGACGTGTCAGTCTTTCTGATTTTACTTTTTTTTACACACTCATACCTTTTCTCCAATGAGTCAGTGAACACAGAAGCATCACCATTTTTCTACAAGAAAAGTAAAAAGAAAAAATACATTTGCATTTATTTTTCTACAAGAAAAGCAAACCAAAAATACATTTACATTAATTTGTTCATTTGGTTTGGTTATTTGGATTAGTTGTTGGTTGGTTGGTTGGGGTTTTTGTTGTTGTTGTTGTTTCTAATGCTTTCTAACTAGTCGCTTGAGACTCAAAAGAAAATCCCCGGAGTGGGACAAAGAGATTACATGACAAAAATTTTAAATTGAAAAAGTTAAGTCAATAACCTCAACTCCTATAACTGGAGGGAAAATTGTTGAGGGTTACCTAGGCTGAGAGAGAGGAAAGAACATGAAGGGACCAAAACCTCAGAAGAGGGCAGAATCCTCAGACCTAAAGCACCACAGGGGCGGTAGAGATAAAAGGGAAGAGTTACCATGAAAATATGGCCAATTATCACTAGCTGGCGAGCTTTAGGGAGCAGAGCGGAAGCTCGGATAATAAACTATCCTCACTTTGGCAGAAAGTGGCTGAAACCATGTCAGTGGCTGTCATTGTTGGGCGGATAATAGCTGCCACCATCAGCAGCCTCCACCTCAGCAGTGCACCGTCCAGCATATTAGTATCTGTCTATACCTCAAGATTTTGCAGAACATCCATGGATACTGTCACTATCATCAGCCGGGACACTCATAAGTGTCCCAAAACAGAGCATAGGAAACTTGATCCACCAAAGACAGCAGTGGTAAAAAAGGGAAAGCCTTTTTTTTTTTTTTTTTTTTTTTTTTTTTTTTTTTTTATTTTATTTTATTTTATTTTTTTTTATTGCATTATAGGTTTGGGGGTACATGTGCAGAACAAGCAAGATAGTTGCATAGGTACACACATGGCAGTGTGCTTTGCTGCTTTCCTCCCCTTCACCCACACTTGGTATTCATCCCCAGGCTATCCCCCCCAGCCCCCCCCGCTGTCCCTCCCCCATTCCCCCCAACAGTCCCCAGTGTATAGTAGACCGCCTCTCTGTGTCCACATGTTCTCATTTTTCTCACCCACCTATGAGCGAGTATATGCGGTATTTCTTTTTCTGTTCTTGTGTCAGTTTGCTGAGAATGATGTTCTCCAGATTCATCCATGTCCCTACAAAGGACACAAACTCATCATTTTTGATTGCTGCATAATATTCCATGGTGTATATGTGCCACATTTTCCCAGTCCAGTCTATCATCGTTGGGCATTTGGGTTGGTTCCAGGTCTTTGCTATTGTAAACAGTGCTGCAATGAACATTCGTGTGCATGTGTCCTTATAGTAGAACGATTTATAATCCTTTGGATAGATACCCAGTAATGGAATTGCTGGGTCAAATGGAATTTCTATTTCTAGGTCCCTGAGGAATCGCCACACTGTCTTCCACAATGGTTGAACTAATTTACACTCCCACCAACAGTGTAAGAGTGTTCCTATTTCTCCACATCCTCTCCAGCATCTGCTGTCTCCAGGAAAGCCTTTTTTACAGATAATTGGGTGGGCGAGAATGGAAAACCCACCCTTTTTTTTTTTTTAAACCACTTTTGCAATTTCTAGGGTAGCCATGTGGATGACAGGGTAGAGGAAGGAAAATTCCAGAAAAAAAATGGCTGTCATGGCTTGTATGGTAGATGCAAAAATAGGAACACTCTAAAATGCAAATATTGTCATTTGACATGAGACAACTAATTTTTATAAAGTTGAATACTTTCTTTCCCAAGAACACACAGTTAGAAAATTCTGAACCAAAATGCAGATGCAGATCCAGCCAATGCTCTGAACCTTGAAGTGACAGTGGCTCAATAACTAGGTCCTTGTGGCAGCTTCTTTTATAAACAAAAATGTACAAGAGGCATTAATGAAAATTTTTGGAATTAGAAATCTAACTGATTGCATAACAAATCTAACTGATTTTGGCATTAAGTCCATTTTGGGCTACTATAACAGAATACCTGAGACTGGGTAATTTATAAAAAAAAAAAAAAAAAAAAAAAAGACTTATTTATTATTCTAGAGGCAAAGGAGTCCAAGATCAAGAGGCCCCCATCTGGTGAGGGTCTTAGTGCTGTATCATCCCTTGGTGAAAAGTGAAAGAGCAAGAGAGTATGAGAGAGCGAGAAGAGGTCAAACTCACTTTGATAACAAACCCACTCTCAGGATAACAAACCCACGCCAATGATAATGACATTAACTCATTCATGAGGGCAGAGCCTCTTACAGGTCCCACCTCTCAATATTATTGCATTGAGGAATTAAGTTCCCAATACATGAACTTTGGGTGACACATTCAAACCATAGCAGGCACCATGCAAAGCAGATAGCTCTCTCAGCAGCCCTGGGAACAGATAGGTCTTAAGATCTTATGTACAGTATTAGGAAAGGGAGCTGTTTTCGTTTTTGCCTTTTGAAATAAAATGTAGTTATTATTGCTATCCATTATTGCTCTAGATCAGTATGTCTCAAACTCAGATTGGGGCCTGAGATTATGTTTTGTAAAGATTTTATACATACATGTCTTTATTTTGATGAAAAATCCATCTATATATATAGAGAGAGAGACAGGGAGCCATTTGACCCACTAAATCACTGACTTTTAAGGAACAATGGGGCAATGGGGCTTCAAAAGGCATAGAAAACATGTGATCTTAATCTATACACATTAAAAAAAAATTTTTTAATCTTAAATTCATAGTAAGTGCTATAAAAAATCTTCAAATATAAATCATGATTCTTCTAAGTCATTATTCTAATATTAATCTATTTTTTTAATATGGCATATATGTACTAAGTAGCAAATTAGAGAAACTGAATTCAAGTTAACTTAAGCAACTAATTGAAATTTTGGCTCATGTCACTGTAAAAGATATTTAAAATGTGTATGCTTGCTTTCTCTTTCTCCTTGCCCTTCTTTCTCTCTCTCCATTCATCTCTCATATCTTCTACTCTCTGCAGGGCCTCATTCTCTTCTATAACATGCATGGATAAAAAGCCCCAAGAAGCTGAGTTTATGATGTCACAGCTCATCATTCAAGCGCAAAGAAGGAAATTCTCTCAGCTTTCAAATGTTAAATTTTTTATAAAGACCTTAATCCAAACTGGTCCACCTTTGGACCAATACCTGAGGCAAAGGGATTGGGCACAGAATTGGTCATGTCTTTGTCCTGTGTCCAGCATTTTGTCTCAAGTATTGCAAATGTCAGCCCTACAAGAGTCACATGTTTGGTAGGGAATATGAGTAGTAGTGGGCCAGTTCCAGCTTGCTGGAGTTGACTGTGTGTATCTTTCTTACAACCCCAGATGGTGGAAATATTTACACAACAGAAAAAAAAGCATATGCTACAGACCAGGGATGTTTCATTTTCCTGAGAGTAGGTTGTTCAATACCAGAAACTCCTGAATAGGAGTATTTCTTTCTAGGGCTAGAGTCAGGAAGACAAAAGGGTGTTGAATAGAGATGTCACTATGTACTACCAGACCCATTTGTTCTCTATAAGTGCAACTAACAAGTAATATTTATAAAACTAGCAGATTTATCAGCCTTTACAGTAATTTTTCATGAACAGAATTCTAAGATAATGAGGTCTTTTAAAGCTTTCCCCTGTTTTCAGACTATATAAAACAGTTTTGAAATTGTTTTTTACATAGCATCTATTCATCTCACTAGTGTTCAAACACAGAAAAATAATGTTCCCAGAAAATAACATGCTCTCAAAATGGAAAAAAGTTATCTGTATTCAGATAATTTTGTAAAAACATTACCTGTATACTATGGTATCTCACTGTATAATGGTATCTCCTGTATAATGACTAATAATAGTCATTATTAGTCTTTCCATGAGTCATTTATGGAAGGATAATATTTTTGATTTTTTTTTTTTTTGCCAAGAAAAGTATCATGTCCTGATACATGCAACCCATGGTGAATAAAGATAATTTTTGAAAAATTCCTTTAAAACTCTTTCAAATATCCACATGCTATACAAAAGAATTCATTTTACAAATATTATTTGAACATCATCTACATACAAGTCTCTAGTTTCATCTTAATGAAAGACTGAAAGTAAACAAACTCCAATCATTCTGTTTCAGTGCTGATTTTTTTAAGACTTATTGAAAGTTCTTCAGACAATGGCTTATACTCATGGATTAGGCTAATTGAGCCTATTTTTTAAATAGTCATATGATATATAGTACCTACTGTTTTTGTTTAAAAGAATTTTTCTTTTACAAAGAGAAGCTTTCCCTTGAATTTATATGTAATTTCACTTCTTGCACAACTAATAGTTATGAAATAGCTTGTATTCATAGAGCAAACATTTTTTTGAACATTTACTCACTTGCTAGATATTGTGCTAAGTACTTTACTTGCATCATACAACTTAATCCATAGAACAGCTCCATAAGACAGGAAAACTTATCCCCATTTAATATATAAGGACATTGAAAAGTAAAGAAGATAAATAGCTTTCTCAAGTCACATAAAAATTGAATAGCATTTCCAGGAATCAAAGCCTAGTGTGACACCAATATCCATGCACCCAACTGCCTATATATACTGGCTGCAATATCAGGCACTATGGTGCTCTCGTGTATTTCTCATTCAGTTCCAATGCACAAAGTCTCTGTTATTCTTTTCCATTACCGAAGATAATAGCAAGGCTCAAAATACTTGAGAAATATGTCTCAATTTCCAAAGCAACAGATTATAACTGCCAGAGGTGAGAGTCAGATCCAAGCCTGACTGATTCCTTGAGGAGGGCTTTTTCTACTACATTGTGCACCTGTCAACAGAGCCAAATTATTTGAATGTGTTACAAATTTAGTTACTTAAAAATGTCAAAGGAATAGCCTTAAATTATTAATGTAATTATGTTTTGCTATATCAAAATATGGAAGTTGTTCAGATTGTTTGATTACATTTGGGCATAACAATAGAGAGTATGTTCCAGAATAAATCACAGATGCCCAGCAATTTTGTGGGAAGATGTCAGTGGAGACATCTATATGATAGAAGTTGTAATTTAGCACCAGATAGTATGAATAAAAAGAGTTGGACAGATCCAGGTGGCGCTGTGCCAACTAGTCAGAACTTAGGGAAAAGAGATAATGAAGGCAGAATCTAGAATCATTTATATCCTTTAATCACAATAGTTAGACTAAGAACAGACCAAGCTGAGTTAAGGGTCTGTCAAAGTCACACTAAACAACCTCAACCCTTAGTTATCCCAGCCCTAGTACCAACTCCTTATTGTAATAGGCCCATAATAAGAAAACCACATGCAAATTAAATAAACAGTCATTAGAGACAGTCAGAAATGTCTACTCCTTCCACTTTGGAGTAAGTGAGATCTAGGCAGGATTGAGGGGTGGTTTGCCATACAGAACAAGAAAGATATCATAAAGTTAATGGATATGACAAGTTTAAGAGTTACCTAAAGGCTCTGTATCAAAAGGAGGGAAAGAGACTTTGAGTCCTACCAAGTTGTTGCTTTCCAAGCTGACTTCAATGGTGGAAAATATGAGTAATAAATCATGCAGATGTGCTTATTATCTTGCCATATATAATCATTGATGCTTGGAAGGAAACCATACAAGTCAGAAACAATGGGCTGGGATGAACACTTCGAAAGGTATGTTGTCTTCCTCTGAGCGGAATCAAAATCACAAAGATGTCAATTCTGAACTTGCTTGGTAAAGCAAAATACAGCACTCTCCTTTAAGTTTGAAGATACACAGAGAACCAACAACTGGGTCACTTTTAAGCACCTCTGGTTCTAGAAATTATAGAGGGAAACCTGAAGAAAATTTTCTAGTAGAACAAAGGTAATTGATCAGCAGAGTCACTGAACATAGGTTGGGAAGAAGCTTAACTAACAGTAAATCTTATTTCTCACTAGAAATTTACAATCAAAGAGAGGATATGGCTTCAGTTTGGGGAGGAGGTTGTGGTTGGGAAAGTGTTTGAAGAGGTGGGCAAAGAGGGAGCCTCTAATAACGGCAACAGGCTTAGAAATAGTCCATGATAATTTCAAGATCTACATTTAAATGTCTTGTATACTAGCAGACTTGTGGGCTAGGAAACCTGGAACTTGTGCTTGTTTTTTGGAATAATAAGCAAAGCTGGGAAGCTTTCCCAGACTCCTAAGCTAGATGACAGCTAAGGTAATAGCTCTTCCTGAATTCTGCAGTCAGATTTATCTTCTCCCACAAGATTGTGAGCTCCTCACTGATAAAAAGTCTCCTAACACAGCAGTTGCTAAACAAATATTTATTGGATAGAACTATTGAAATATATTAGTTTAATTGTCTCGTCCTAACTAATCTTAAAATTACCCACTCATGGGTAATTTTAAAATAAATGGCATGCCTCTACAGAGCTCTACGTAGATGTTCCCTTCCCTTTTAGACCCATACTAGTTTAAAATCTGATCATCTTAATTTTTAAATAACTTTTTCCTTGTGGAAACTGTTGCCTGTTTTAGCTATCCAGTTTGTTTCTGTTCCATTTTTCTTGCCTCTAACTCTAGATGGGCAGTCAGCGTCCTATAGTGTGGACACCATTCCACACAAGATATATGAGATTGGCATGGCCCAAGCTGCCCTTGGACAGAAACATGAAGTCACTGAAATGTGACCTTGCCTTCTTCCTGTGTCATCTATCAGTGGCCCTGATCAAGAAAACATTTTGTGCATTTTCTTAGAATCATGACACTCACGTGGTTCTTTTGGATCATAGTTTAAATTCATTTATCTATTTCCTAATATCCCAGTGGAGGGTGCTATGAGACTAGTCTACAGGTCAGCATGGCTACCTCCATGACAGGGAGGGAGCAAGAAACTCAAATAAATAAGGAGAGAGAATATGAATGGAGGTTAAAGCTCAAGTACCCACGCCTGAAGCTAAGTTTTTTGCCAGAATAGGATCTTGAGGGAGATAAGAAAGCCATCTAGTTGAAACACAACAGATAAAATGGAACCTGGTAATAGGTTAATGACCTTATAATGCATTCTATGTGAGAAGGCAGCAGACATCACACTTCATTTGGATCTCTACTCATACCGTTCCCAACAAAGAAGCCTTCTCTGATCCTGTTACTAAAACAGTATACCTCCTGTTGCCAATCCCATCTTACCCTGAATTTGCAGAGAGCCCACATGGATTATTGAGTAAGGGCCAGACTCTGACTCCATACTGTTTGGATTGAATCACAGCTTCATGATGATCATTCTGATCTTATCACAAGCTATTCTAGGTAGCACTAAGATTGGAACTTATAACAATCTTAGCATCCAATCATAAATATATGTAATTAGTCTGATTGTATAATTCTGGAACTGAGCCCATTCTTAAAACCTCCCATAAGTAAGAAGAGACATGGGAAGAGTGAACTGGCTATATATACATTTAACAATTCACTTATTTAACAAATATTTATCAGGCACCTACCATGTGCAAGGCATCCCTGGGCTCCTTGAAAGTTGTTCAAGAGAGGATGCAGACTTCTCTCTGTCACTCTTGTGGAAAGAAATAGAAGGGGACAGTGAAATACTAACTTCTGAGTTAAGGTTTAAAGCTTAACCTAATCACAGAAGTTTCCTAACTATGAAAACAGGAATAGTGCCTTGCTGATCATCTGCTTTTTCTTTCTCAATAAGTTGTCTGCTTCCTGAATGCACACATGTGTGCGTACACACACACACATGCACACACAAACCTGTAATCTTTATTCCTGAATAACCTGGATTCTAGTGTCAGAAAAAGAAAAACATTAGCAACCTACAATGTTAATAGTTTCAATTAGTAAAATTAATGGATTTGGGTACTTCTTTAATTTTTTCTTAATTTGTTCTACATAATTTAAACAATTAAATTATAATGATGAAAAATATGCACTCAACCAAGAGATCAAATCAGATGTGAGACAGGGAGATAAGCAGGATTCTTCTCTCCTGAGATGGTGATAATTTTTTTTCCATGTTTTCTATAGCTATGAAGAGAAGAGGGTCAACAGTGTGGAAAGGGAATTTTCTCTCAGTTTAGATATTCTGTATGTGAATCATGTCTTTGGAGGCCTTTCTCTGTGGTTTGATGTGTTATCTCAGACCATGTTGGTATAATATTTGTAAAATTAAAGAGTAGTTGATTTACCATATCATTTTCACTGAGCATGCGAGTATTATAGACCCCAAACAAATAAATTATTTCTAACATATTAAAATAAACACATCCTGAGGCCATTTTCATTACAAATAATGGTGGACTTCTGTTAATGTAATACAGACCAAAATTCACTGTAGACTGTAAATAACATCTAGAACTTACTTGCTATAATTTAAAAACATGAGGAAATTTCCTGAGCAGTGATATTAGCAACATGGCAGAATAAGACATCCCAGCCCTTGTCCTCTAGACAAATAACAATTTGGCAACTATCCACAGACAAAAGTACCTATGTGGAAATTTGTGGACACAGGTAGGAGCTTGTAACGCCCCAGTGAACTCAAGACAGAAGAGCTGCTTTGAGAAAGCAGGCTTATACCCCAGTAGTGGACTTATCATTACAGACCCTACTACACATCTGAAAACAGCTTCATTCCCCTGTGGAACTGACTTCAGCTCTGCTTATTTGTGGCCTCAGAGAAAGGCTATTTCTGAGAAGGGGTCTGGCAAGAGCCACATTCACATATGACCCTAGTAACAGGCCTGCTGACAGTAGACCCAACTGCAGATACAGAAGCAACCCCATGACCCAATTTTATCCCCACTTGACCACAGTTCAGAGTCAGTCCTGTCCATCTGGGGACCCTTCAGGAGAACGTTTGAAGAAGTCAATAAATTCTGGAAGAAGTGACTGTTCCTTCAAATACACAAAGAAAACCACAAGGCTACAAGGATCACAAAGAATCAGGTAATACCACCAAAGGAAACTAATAAAGCTCCAGTAACCAACCCTAAATAAATGTAGATTCATAAACTGTTTGACAGAGAATTCAAAGTAACCATTTTAAAGAAGCTCAATGAACCACGAGATAACATAAGTAGACAATTCAATGAAATCAGGAAAGCAAGATATGAACAAAATTAAAAGTTCATTAAGAAACAGAAACCAAAAAAAGAAAGAAACTGAAATCTTGAGGATAAAGACTACAGTGACTGAATTGAAAATCTCTAATAGAGAGTCTCACTAGCAGGCTCAATCAAGCAGAAGAAAGAATCAGTGAAATCGAAGACAGGACGTTTGAAATTATCTAGTTATAGGAATCAGAAAAGAGTGAAGTAAGCCTACAAGTCTTATGGGACACTATCAACCACACTAATATATGTATTATGAAAATCCAAAAAGGAGAAGAGAGAAAGAATGTGACAAAGTGTATTTAAAGAAATAATGGTTTAAAATGGCCCAAATCTAAAGACAAAAAAATGGACATTGAAATTCATGAAACCTAAAGACACCTAGACAGGTGAAACCCAAAAAGTTTTACAGTGAGATACACTATAATTAAATTGTCAAAAGTAAAAAATGAGAAAGATAATTTTGAAAATAGAGAAAATCAATTCTTCACACACAAGGGAAGCTTCCTAAAACTGTAAATGAATTTCACAACAGAAACCTTGCAAGCTAGGATAAGGTAAGCTGATACTCAAAATACTAAAAGAATAAACTGCTAATTAAGAATACTTTACCTAGCAAATATATCCTTTAGAAATGATGGAGAGAGAATTCTAAAACAAAAACTATGGGAATCCATTATGACTAGGCATGCCTTACAAATGCTAGAAGTAACATTTCAAGTTAGAATAAAAATATGCTAAACAGCAACACAGAAACATATGAAAGTATAATTAATTTCAATCTACAGGTAATATAAAGACAAACGCAGAATATTGTAATGCTGTAATGGTGACATGTAAGTCATGTTTTAACACTAGTATTTAAATTACAAAAACAAAAGTAGGGATAATAACTATAACCACAGAATACTTTTAATAGAACACCATATAGAAAGAAGAATAATCTAACATGAATTACATAAGAGGGAGGAGGAAATATAGAGTCTTTTTTTTTTTTTGGAGACAGCCTCGCTCTGTTGCCCAGGCTGGAGTGCAATGGCTCAGTCTTGGCTCACTGCAACCTCCACCTCCCTGGTTCAAATGATTCTCTTGCCTCACCCTCCTGAGTGTCTGGGATTACAGGCACCTGCCACCACACCCAGCTAATTTTTATATTTTTAGTAGAGATGAGGCTTTCACCATGTTGGCCAGGCTGGTCTCAAACTCCTGACCTTGTGATCCACCTACCTCAGCCTCCCAAAGTGCTGGGATTACAGGCATGAGCCAGAAATACAGAGTTTCTCTATGAGATTATCAGCTTAAAATCAACAGTTATAGCTATAAAATGTTTGATAAAGCTCCTATGGTAACCACAAAAAAAATATAGTACGTAAAGATAGAAAAGAATGAAAGCATAGTACTATTTTTAAAAATTCATCAAAACACAAAGGAACTAAGAGAAGAAAAGAACGAGAGAAGTACAAAACAGGCAGAAAAAAATAATTTTGTAAAACAGGCCTTACAAATTAATAATTACTTTAAATGTAAATAAACTAAACTCCTCAATAGTCCAAGCAATTGGTAGCTAAAAGAAAGTGGAGTGGCTACACTTCTATCAGACAAGATGGACTGTTGGTCAAATACTGTCACAAGGAACAAAGCAGAGCCTTACTTAATAATAAAAGTCATTTCAAAAGAAGGATAAAACCATTATAAACATGTATGCATCCAACATCAAAACACCTAATATATAAAGCAAACAGTGGTATATATGAAAGGAGAAATAGACGGAAATACTATAATAGTAGAAGACTTCAATATCCAACTATTTATAGTAGATAAACCATTCAGACTGAAAATTAACAAGGAAATAGCAGAACCAAAAGAACTAAACTATACTAGAGACCAAGTGAACCCAAAAAGCATATACAGTACATTCCACTAAACAGCAGCAGAGCACTCACTTTTCTTAAATGTACATTCTCCAGGATTGGTCACATGCTAGGTCACAAAATAAGTCTCAACAACTTTAAGAAGATCAAAATTATTCCAAGTATGTTTGCAGTAACAATAAAGTGAAACAAAAATCAATAATTAAAAGATGGGAAAATTCACAAATGCATGGAAATTAGATAACAGACTCTTAAAGAATTCTAGGGTCAAAAAACTCAAAAAGAAAATTATAAGACAAAACTTACAGAATTCAACCAAAGTAGTACTATGAAGGAAATTTATAATGATAAATGCCTACATTGAAAACCAAAATAGATGTCAAATAAATGATCTAACTTTGACCTCAGGGAACTAGAAAAAGAACAAGAAGCTAAACCTAAAATTAACAGAAGGAAAGAAAGAAAATTAGATCAGAAATAAATGAAACTGAAAGAGAAAAAAAATTGAAAAAATTAAGAGTTGATTTTTTGATGCCTGTAGTCCCAGCTATTTGGGAGGCTGAGGCAGGAGAATTGCTTGAACCCAGGAAACGAAGGTTGTGGTAAACTGAGATTGCGCCATTGCACTCCCTGGGTAACAAGAGCGAAACTCGGTCTCAAAAAAAAGAAAAAAAAAAGTTGATTTTTTGAAAAGAGCAAAATCAGCAAACCCTTAGCTAGACTAAGAAGAAAGAGAGAAGACTCGATTAAATAAAATAATAAATGACAGAGGCAACATTATAATTGAACCCATATAAATGAAAATGATTTTAAGGGGCCATAATTAATAATTATCCACCACCAGATTAGACAACCTAAAGGAATGTTGAGAAATTCCTAGAAACATACTATATTAGGGTTTTCCAGATATACATACATCCCACAACAATTAATTGCTTACTTGCCATGATATAGGCAAAACATTAGTTATCAAATAAATGATACAAACCATAAGAGTGATATCAAGAATGATACCAGGGCAAGCTTTACAGAGGAGATAGCATTTCATATGGGCCTTGATTAAAAAGTAAGATAAAACGGAAGGATTTGGAGACAGAAGAAAATGACTCCAGAACACAGACTGTGGAATTATGAGGCTCACTTGGCTGAGCAGAAGGTGCTTGCAGGTGAGGCAGGGGACTAGAGGGAGAGGTTATTGAAAGAAGCAGTTTATAAAGCTCTTGGGAGTATTTGTATTTATAAAGATGATTACTAATCCTGGGAAATTAGACAATAACAAACCTGGATTGAAAAGATATTTTAAACAGCAGAACCCTCAACTCCTACCATCTAGATCAATTTCTACTTTGACCAACCCTACAATGTCTGTTTACCCTTGACTTACATGGTCATGTGTCACTTAACAGGTATAGGTTCTGAGAAATGC
The DNA here is from genome assembly GCA_031835075.1 of Saguinus oedipus. Taxonomy (NCBI): domain Eukaryota; kingdom Metazoa; phylum Chordata; class Mammalia; order Primates; family Cebidae; genus Saguinus; species Saguinus oedipus. The sequence goes on along the minus strand of CM063171.1, from coordinate 95,412,926 downwards.
GTTAGGAGATTTCATTGTTATGCAAACATCATAGACTGTACTTACACAAAGCTAGACAATAAAGCCTACTACAGTCTAGCCTGCATGGCTAGACTACCCCTAGGCTAAAAATCTGTGCTGCCTGTACCATACCGAATACTATCGATAATTCTAACACAATGGTATTTGTATATTTAAACATATCTACATATAGAAAAGGTACAGTAAAAATATGATAGAAAAACATGGTACACTTACACAGAACACTTAAGCTGAATGGAGCTTGAAGGACAGGAAGTTGCTCTGGGTGAGTCAGTGAGTGAGTGGTGAATGAATGTGAAGGCTCAGGACACAACTGGACACTACTTTAGACTTTCTAAACTGAATATACTTGGGCTACACTAAATTTATTTTTAAATTTTTCTATCCTCAATAGTAAATTAACCTTAGCTTACTATAACATTTTTACCTTATAAACTTTTACTTTTTTTCATCTTTTTAACTCTTGTATTAATATTTACCTTAAAACACAAACACATTATACAGCTGTTCGAAAATATTTTCATTTTTAATTTTCTTCTACAAGCTTTTTTTCTATTTTTAAATTCTTTACTTTTTAAACCGTTTTGGTTAAAAACAGTAACACAAAGTCACACATCAGCTTTGACCCACACAGGGTAGGATCCTTACTGCCACTGTCTTCAACCTTCACATCTTGCCCCATTAGAAGATCATCAGGGGCAATAACATCCATGGGGCTTTCATCTCCTATGAAAATGCCTTCTTCTGGAATACTTCCTGAAGGACCTGCCTGAGACCGTTTAGTTAAAATTTTTTAAAAAAGAATACACTCTAAAATAATGATAAGAAGCATAGTATATAGTAAATACATAAACCAATAACATAGCCATTTATTACTCTATCAAATATTATGTGTTGTAGATAATTATATGTGATCTACTTTTATACAGCTGACAGCACAGTACACCAGCATCACCACAAACATATGAGCAATATGTTGTGCTATATGATTTTACTACAGCTACAATATCACTAGGACACAGGAATTTTTCAGCTCCATTATAATCCTATGGTACCACTGCCATAAACAGGTCCATGGTCACTGAAACACCATTATGTGGGTATGACCATATTTAAGTTAGTTTCTTACTGAAGTAAGGGAAGCACCATTAAACCCAGTAAGCAACTCCAAATCTAACATGAATGTCTTTTAAAACTTCTTTCCCTCCAGACTGAAAACTCCATGAAGTGAGAGACAACAGCTATTTTATTCACCAATTTTTATTAAACATATGCCATACTACCTGGCCCTAGTAAGTGCTCAGTAAATAAATGTGGAATTCATTTTGAATAAATTATCTAGGTATATTTTCTTTGGAGTTACAATTGTATATTACACTGCTTTATCCTTGCAACCTTCTCTTGTGACATACTAAAATATAAACTAATTTGTTTATATTTTTTAACCTTGAGTTTAAACATTGTAACAACTTTTCTGCTATCTCTTGAAATAGTTGGAATAACCCTGAATCACAATTTCAGAGGTAGGAAAACACAGCCCCACCCAGTTATGCCAGAAAGGTTTAAATACTCTCTTAAAACATTTCATTTTTAGCCTTCAGAATGAAGGTTTGGTTTTTTTTTAACTTTGTGAAAGCTGTGCATGTGAAAAGATGTACTCTGGGAAAAACCAAATTTAATCAATATTGGCCAGAGAACAAAGGCATTTAGACCTGAATGATTTCTACATTTGGCTACTGCATATCAATCACTGGAGACAGCAGTGACTGCTCTGCTGTGGCAGAGAAGAGCTATACTGATTTCCGTTAGACATGCTTCTGCTAAAATAGATTAATTCTTAGTCAGCAGAATCTGATTAAGGCCTAAGCTTAGCAGGCTAATTTTCAGCCTATGGGAATAAAGTCACAGTAATTTTCCGATCATTTAATGAGAAAGAAACCAGCAAAGATAAAAGAAAAACACGACACCAGGAGACTACAAATGCCAAACATTTCCTGCCTGTCTGGCCCATTGAAACATCATCTGGGTAGGGTTTACTTTTACAAGGCATAATTTCCCTAATAATTAAGAGTGGGAAGGTTCTCAGAGTGCTTAGTTTACTATTTAGGAAAACATCACCAGAACAAGGCTAATTAAACCTTCGCTTTTTATTACAGTGTATAGTTGCCATACTTCTCTATGATTTGAAGCAATGGTCTTGGACTATATTTTACTTCCAAAATATACAGTGTACTTTGAAGCAAAAAGTTATCAGAAAAGAATAATTTCCAATGAAAATTAGATTTATTTAAAGTAGTAATTGGTGGCTTTTCTTCCCTTTACTTTTTACATTGAAATAGCTGTGCTCTACTCCATAACCAAATTGGCTCAAACACACACATATTTATTGAATGTAAACAATCATTTTTGTGAGAGGCATTTTTCCAGATACCGGGCAAAAAATAAAAACCGATTCTGGCTCTTGCCTTTGAGGTTGCCCAGTCCCCTGGAGAGACACTGTGAGAAGTACAATTAAAAGGAGGTATATTAGTTCATCTTCACACGGCTGATAAAGACATACCGAGACTGGATTATAAAGAAAAAGATATTTAATGGACTCACAGTTTTGCATGGCTGGGAAGGCCTCGCAATTATGGCAGAAGATAAAAGGCATGTCTTACCTGGCAGAAGGCAAGAGAGAGAATGAGAACCAAGTTAAAAGGAGTTTCCCTTTATAAAACCATCAGATCCCATGAGACTCACTACCATGCAAACAGTATGGGAGAAAACTTCCCCATGATTCACTTGTCTCTCACCAGGTCCCTCCTGCAACACTTGGGAATTATGGGAGCTACAATTCAAGATGAGCTTTGGGTTAGGACACAGCCAAACCATATCAGAAGGCAAGTACCAGGTTCTATGGAAACCATGTTTCTGGAGAAATTATAGGAAGCTTCCCAAGGACATCACCATCCAGCAGAGTCCTGAAGCAGAAGTAGGACATTTCCAGGATTATGAACTTCTGGTTAAACCTGGAAGAACATAGTTTCTTCTTGGAACTTTACCTATACAGATTTTTTTCAATAAACTTCTTAATTTTAAATTTATAAAAGAGAAATTACAAACAATACAGGGAGATTCCAGTTTCCTTAAAGTTAACATCTTACATGACCTTGGTATATTTGTCAAAACAGATATTAATGTTTATTATTAAGAAAACAGACACTCTATTTCCCCAGTTTTCTCACTAATGTTCTTTTTATGTTGCAGTATTTAATTCAGGATACTATATTGAATTTAGTGGTGAGTTCTCCTTGTTCTCTTCTAATCTTTGACAATTTCTCAGTTTTTTTCTTTTTTTCATGACCCTGACAGTTTTGAAGAATACTGGTCAGGCAGTGTCTTAATCAATCTGAGCTGCTGTAACAAAATGTTTTAGACTTCATACTATATAAACAGTAAAGTTCTTGAAGCCAGGCAATCCAGGATCAAGACACCAGCAGATCTGCTGCCTGATGAGAGCCTACTTTCATACAGATGGCACCTCACTTGGTAGAAGGAGTGAACAAGTTCCCTTGAGCCTCTTTTACATGAACACTAATCTTATTCATGAGGGATCTGACCTCAAGGCCTAGTGATCTCCCAAAGGCCCTACCTCTTAATGTTATTAAGAGGTAGAGATTATGTTTCAATAACATGAATTTTGGGGGGATGTAAACATTCAGACCATAGCAGGCAGTTTGTAAATCATATTTCAATTTATATTTATCTGAGATTTTCTCATAATTAAATTGAAATTATGAGATTTGGGGAACAACATCACAGAAGTATCCTTCTCATGGTATCAAATCAGGGTGTATTTATCTGTTTTCATGCTGCTGATAAAGATATACCCAAGACTGGGCAATTTATAAAAGAAAGATTTATTGGACATACAGTTCCACATGGCTGGAGAGGCATCACAATCATCGTGGAAGGCAAGAAGGAGAAAGTTACATCTTATGTGGATGGCAGCAGGCAAAGAAAGAATTTGTTCAGGAAAACTCCTGTTTTTAAAACTATCAGATCTCATGAGACCCATTCACTATCACAAGAACAACACTGGAAAGACCCACCCCTTGATTCAGTCATCTCCCACCAAGACCCTCCCACAACATGTGGGAATTGTGGGAGCTACAAGATGAGATTTGGGTGGGAACACAGAGCCAAACTATATCACAGGGCTACATGATATTAACATGACATATCACTGTTGATGTTAACGTTAATCACTTCGTTAAGGTAATGTCTGAAAGGTACAGTAAAGTTATTTTTTTCCTTTTTATATTCTATCCTTTGGAAAGAAGTGAGTCAGTCCAGCCCACACTCAGAGAAAGGAATTAAGCTACACTTCCTAGGTCAGGGAGTATCTACTATATTCTTTAGAATTATTTTGTAAGGAAGATTTATCCCTTCTTCCCTATCTATTCAGTCACGCATTTGTATCAATTTGTACTTATGTATATTTATCTAATACTTTTTGTATTGGACAAAAACTTTTTTATTTTGCTGCCCAAATTTTTCCAGATTTGGCCAGTGGGAGCTCTTTAGTTTACTGCCTGTGTTCTTTCAACCTCTGTATTTTTATTCCTTTAATACTTTTTTGCATTTTGACATTACAAGATGTTCCAGGATCATCTTGTATCATACATAACTAGCTCTAGAACCAGCTATTTCCTCCAAGGAGCCCTGGTTCATTTTATTGGAGAAAAGGATTAGAAATCAAGATATGACTGCTGAGTATGTGTTTTTTGTGTATTCACATGCTGAGATAAAACACAAGGATGAAGAAAAGAGAAGAGATGGCAGCAAACAAAATAAAGCTGGAAAGCAATGAGCCAACTAGAAGTGATTCAACAGACTGAGAAAAATAAAAGGTAAACCAGCAGTGGTGAAAATATTGAAACAAGCCAACTGGTTCCACAGAACTCCAAAAAGTCTTGGAATTGAGGGAACAAGCTGACTCTGAGAGTGAGCATACTGATGGGCTGAAAAAAAAGTGGGTAAAAGTCTATGCAAGGAAATATTGTATTTCCTTCCCACACCATGTATACCGATATGCTTTGGCTGTGTTCTCACCCAAATTTCATCTTGAATTGTAATTCCCACAATTCCCATGTGTCATGGGAGGAACGAGGTGGGAGGTTATTGAATCATGTGAGCAGGTCTTTCCTATGCTGTTCTTCTGATAGTGAATATGTCTCAAGTATAAAAATGGGAGTTGCCCCACACAAGCACTCTTCTCTTGTCTGCCACCATGTGAGACATGCCTTTCACCTTCCACCATAATTGTGAGGCCTTCCCAGCCACGTGGAACCATCTATTAACCCTCTTTCTTTTATAAATTTCCCAGTCTCAAGTATGTCCATCAGCAGCATGAAAAGAGACTAATAAATTACCCAGGCAGTATTCCTCCCTACACAAGCACAAGACTGAGGCTTTAATGCTCCATAGAAGTTCAACCAGAAGGACTCTGGAATTGGGAATACTAAGCTCAGTTGAGCAGAATTAAATGAAATATAGCTATATGAAATAGTGAAACATCTTAGCTCACTTCTTTCATTTATTTCTGAGAACACTGTCAACCAGATTAAAGATTCCTCTCTGGATAAATTGAACAGACCAAGAGAAAGTCTTGCAGGTGATTTAGAGTTGGAGTTTCAAAATGAGTAGCTCAAATCTACCTTGCAATGAAGTCCACAGGTCAATAACGCCAATGCTTGCACACAAATTTTCAGTAACAATTATTGTCATTTTTTTGGTTAAAGGTATCATACATAAACAACGTATATAATGCACGTGAACACACATATACATGTATGTATTTGATATATATAATATATAAAAAATAATTGTAAAATATTCTGTAGTTAATTGCAAGTACCATAGAAGGAAAACCCTGATTCATATGCCATTCCTCCTAAGGATAGCCATAATCCTGATTTGTAGGCTTTTCTTTCCATATACAGGATATATATGCATCCTTAAAATGATAGTTTATTTTGACTGTTTTTAAATTTTTATACATGGATTTATACTGGATGCATTACTTGTAACTTGATTCTTTCCTTTAACATTATTTGAGAGATTAATTTATGTTAATGCATGTACTTGTAGTTTGTTCACGTTCATTTCTCTATATAATATGTTTATTTTAATATTGTTAGAAATTTGCTTTGTTTACAATTGGGGATTCTTATAGATAATACTGATATGAACATTCCTGTGCATGTGTGCCTGTACACATGAGCATGCCTCCTTTTTATATATATATATATATATATATATATATATATGTAGGAGTAGAATTGCTGTCTGGTATATGGATTTGGCACAAGTGCAATTTAAAAATTTCAGCAACTTTTTAAGAAATTGACATGATTATTCTAAAATATATATGGAAATTCAAAGACATGAGTGTAGCCTAAACAGTTTTAAAAATAAGAATTGAAAAACATGCACTATCTGATTTTAAGACATTCTAAAAGTACAATAATCAAGATGGTATGCTATTTGTGTCAAAATAGACAAATAGATCAGTGAAACAGAATAAAGAACCCGGTAAAATATCCACACATATATTTTCATCCAGCAAAGGTACAAAGCAATTGCATGGTGGAAGAATAGTCTTTCTATATATAGTACTAGAACAATTTATTATCTATATGCAAAATAATGAACCTTGATTCTTTCCTCATACCATATACATGTTTCTTGAAATAGAGCATGGAACTAACTATAAGAACTAAAATTATAAAACTTCTAAAATCTTAGTGACCTGGTGTTTGGTGTTGCTTTCTTTATGTTGTTGTTCTTTTGCTTTTTAAAAAATAAATTTTATTGTGTACACTTAAGGTATATAATGTAATATACAGGACACATATAGATAGTAAAATTGTTACTACAGTGATGAAAATTAACATATCCATCATCTCACATGGTTACCAATTTTTTTTTTGTTTCTGTGACAAGAGCAGTTAAAATCTACTCAATTAGCATAAATCTCATATACAGTACAATTTTATTACCTATAATTCTCATATTGCACATTAGATATTCAAACTTGTTTATCCTACATATTTGCTGCTTTGCGTCTTCTGATCTATGTCTCATTTCTTCCTCCTGCTCCCCAGCTCCTGGTAACCACTGTTTTGTTCTCTGTCTCTGTATATTTGACTTTTTTTAGATTCCACATATAAGTGAAATTATGCAATATTCTTTTTCTGTCCCTGGCTTAATTCACTTGGCATAATTTCCTCCAAGCTCATCTATATTGTAGAAAATGGGAAGATTTCATTCTTTTTTAAGGCTGAATAATATTTCAGTATATATTTGCACCGCAGTTTCTTTATTTGTTCATCTGTTGACAGACAGTTTGGTTGTTTCCATATCTTGGCTATTATGAATTATGCTGAAATGAACAAGGGACTGCAAATATCTTTTTTTTTGGCATATACTTAGAAGATAAATTGTTGGATCATATGGCAGTTCTACTTTTTATTTGTTTAGAAACTTCCATATTGTTTTTCATAATGCCTGTACCAATATGCATTCCCATCAACAATGTAGCAGATTTCTCTGCCTCCACACCCTCAGCAACATTTAACTTCTGACTTTTTGATAACAGCCATCCTAATGCGTGTGAGATGGTATCTTATGTGTTTTTTATTTTTATTTTTTATTTTTTTAGGGAGGGCACAGGGGTGGGCTGCGGGGGTCCCGCTGGCTCGGCCACGCCAATTCCAGGTGTGTCACGGTGATCTTATGGTGGTTTTGGTTTGCATTTCTCAGATTATTAGAGATGTTGAACACATTTTCAAATACCTGTTGTTCCATTAGTATGTCTCCTTTGGGAAAATGTCTATTCAGGTCTTTACTCATTTTGAAATAAAGTTATTTGTTTTTCCACTCTTGAGGCCTTCATAAATTTTAGATACTAACCCCATATCAGACATACAGTTTGCAAATAATTTGTCTCAAGCTATAAACAGATTTTCTTTTCATTTTGTTGTTTCCTTTGTTGTGCAACAGCTTTTTAGTTTTATGTAGTCCAATTTATTTATTTTTGCTTTTGTGGCCTAAGCTTTTGGTGTGATACTCAAAATATTATTGCCAAGACCAATGTCCAGGATGTTTTCTCTTATGTTCTCTTTCAGGAGTTCTAGAGTTTCTGACCTTATATTTGAGTCTTCTGTCCATTTTGAGTTGATTTGTGTGTATGGTTTAAGATAAAAGTCTTATTATTTTGTAAGTTAAAATTTAGTTTTTCTAGCACCATTTATCAAAGTCTCTCCTTTCTCCATCATGTCCTCTTACATGCCCTTGTTGAAAAGTAGTTGACCATTGATGTTTGGATTGATTTCTGAGCTCTCTACTATGTTTCACTGGCCTACATATCTGCTTTTATACCAGAACCATATTGTTTTGGTTAATATAGCTTTGTAATATTATAAATCAGGAAGTGTGATACCTCTGACTTATTTTTCCTTTTCAGAATTGCTTTGGCTATTCAGGGTTTTTTTTTAGTTCCATACAAATTTTGAGATTTTTTTCTTATTTCCTTGAGCAATGTCTTTGCAATTTTCGTAGAAATTAATTGAATTTGTAGATTTTATTGGCCAGCATGAACATTTTAACAATATTGATTCTTCTAATCTGTGAACATGGCACAGCTTTCCATTTATTTGTGCCTTCTTTAATTTACTTCATCAGTGTTTTATAACTTTTAGTATAGCTTCTGTATACAGATCTTTCACCTCCTTGTTAAATTTATTTCTACATATTTTTTATGGTATTATAAATGGGAATCTTTGTTTTCTTTTCTTTTTTTTAGACAGTCTCCCTCTGTAGCGCAGGCTGGAGTGCAGTGGCACGATGTCAGCTCACTGCAACTTCTGTCTCCCAGGTTCAAGCAATTCTCTTGCCTCAGCCTCCTGATTAGCTGGAACTATAGGCACATATCACCACTACCAGCTAATTTTTTTTGTATTTTTAGTAGAGATGGGGGTTTTACCATGTTGGCTAGGCCGGTCTTGAACTCCTGACCTCAAGTGATCTGCCCCCTTGGCTTCCCAAAGTGCTGGGATTACACGTGTGAGCCAACGTGCCCAGCCAGGAATGTTTTCTTAATTTATTAGGTCACTGTTTGTGTGTAAAAATACTACTGATTTTTCTAGTCTAATCCATAATTACTGATTTTTATATGTTGATTCTGTATCCTAGAATGTCAGTGAATTCATTTATTAGTTCCAACAGGCTTTTGTTGTTGAATCTGTGGGGTATTTTTAACACATAGAATCATGTTACCTGAAAATAGAAAAAATTTTACTTCTTTCTTTTGTGTTTGTACACATTTTCTTTCTCTTTCTTGTCTAATGGCTCTTGCTGGCACTTCCAGCACTATGTTGAATAGAAATAGCAAGAGTGAACATCCTTGCCTTGTATCAAATCTTAGTGAAAAACTTGGTTTTCTTCTATTGATTATAATGGTAGCCATAGGTTTTTTTCATAAATTGTTTTCATTATGTTGAGAAACTCTATACCCACATTGTTGAGAGAGTTTTTAATTGACAAAGGATGTTGGACTTTGTCAAATTTCTTTTTTCTGTGTCAGTGAGATAATCATATGATTTTTTTACTATCATTCTATTAATGTGATGTATGATATTAATTAATTTGCATATGTTCAACTAGACTAGCGTGCTAGGTATAAATCCCACTTGGTCATGATATGTAATCTTTTTGATATGTTGCTATATTTGGTTTGCTAATATTTTATTAAGAAATTTTGTGTGACTCTTCATCAGAGTAATTGGCCTACAGTTTCCCTTTCTTGTGATGTTTTTGTCTTGCTTAGGTATCAAAGTGATGCTAGCTTCATAAAATGTACTAGCTTAATTTTTTGGAAGAGTTTAAGAAGTACTAGTATTAATTCTTCTTTGAATATTTGGTAAAATTTATCTGTGAAGCCATCTGGTCCTTAGGTGGTGGTGGTGGTGGTGGTGTTAGGAAGTCTCTTAATTACTTCTTCAGTCTCATTACTTTTATTTGTTTTGTTTTTTTGTTTTTGTTTTGTTTTGTTTTTTGAGACAGAGTTTCACTCTCGTTACCCAGGCTGGAGTGCAATGGCACAATCTCGGCTCACCGCAGTCTCCGCCTCCTGGGTTCAGGCAATTCTCCTGCCTCAGCCTCCTGAGTAGCTGGGACTACAGGCACGCACTACCATGCCCAGCTAATTTTTTGTATTTTTAGTAGAGACAGGGTTTCACCATGTTGACCAGGATGGTCTCGATCTCTTGACCTAGTGATCTACCCGCCTCGGCCTCCCAAAGTGCTGGGATTACAGGCTTGAGCCACCGCGCCCGGCCTTCAGTCTCATTACTTTTTATTAGTATACTCAGGCTTTCTATTCTTCCTGACTCAGTCTTGGTGGGTTGCATTTCTCTATAAACTTACCTATTTTCTCTGGTTATCTAATTGGTTGGCACATAATTTTTTTTATAATAGCTCTATTGATCCTTTTTTATTTCTGTGGGATTTCTTACAATTTCTTCACTTTGATTTTTAAATTTTTTTGCCTTCTCTCTTTTCTCTTTTTTTTTTTTTTTTTTAGACTAAGCTACTGCCTAGAAGGGTTTTTAGAATGTTATCTTCTATAATTTTTATGGGTTCAGATCTTAGATTTAAGTCTTCGATCCATCTTGAGTTGATTTTTTTATAAGGTGAGAGATGAGGATCCAGTTTCATTCTTCTACATGTGGCTTGCCAGTTATCCCAGCAACCTTTGTTGAACAACATGTCCTTTCCTCACTTTATGTTTTTGTTTACTTTGTCGAAGATCAGTTGGGTGTAATAAGCATTTGGCTTTATTTCTGGATTCTCATTCTGTTCCATTGGTCTATGTGCCTATTTTTTACAAGTACCATGCTATTTTGTTGACTATGGGCTTATAGTATAGTTTGAAGTTCCATAGTTGGGTAATGTGATGCCTCCAGATTTATTCTTTTTGCTTATTCTTGCTTTGGCTTTGCAGGTTCTTTTTTAGTCTTGTGTGAATTTTAGAAATGTTTTTACTAATTTTGTGAAGAATGATCGTGGTATTTTTAAAGGAATTGCATTGAATTTGTAGATTGCTTTTGGTAGTATTGTCATTTTCAAAATATTGATTCTACTCATCCATGAGCATGGGATGTGTTTCCATTTGTTTGTATTATCTGTGACTTCTGTCAGCAGTGTTTTGTAGTTTTCCCTTTAGAGGTCTTTCACCTCCTTGGTTAGGTATCTTTCTAAGTATTTCTCTCTTTTCTCTTAACTAGACTACTAAGGGTCTTTCAATTTTGTTTATTTTTTCAAAAAAAAAAAAAAACTTCGTGAATGTATAAAACTCATTGGTAAGGGTAAATTCATAGTCAAACCCAGAATACTTCAATATTGTAATGGTGATGTATAAATCATATATATCTCTAGAATGAAAATTAAAAGTCTAAATGATAAAAAAACAACTGCAATAAGTTGTTAGTAATGCACAATATAAAAATCTGTAAATCTAGATATCAAAAACATACATTGTTTGAGGGGAAAAATAAAACTAGAGTTTTTGTGTGCACCTTAGTTCTGCAGGGTAAGTCTTTTTGGCTGGAAGGTTTTTTCCTTTGGCACATTTAAAATCTCACTCCGTTTTTTCTTGGCCTGTAATGTGTCTGCTGATAAATATGCAAATAGTCTTGATAGTCTAAGGGTAATTCCTTTATATGTAACTAGACAATTTTCTCTTGCTGCTATTAAAATTCTCTTCTTGATCATCATGGTGGTCAGGAGGCAGGACTAGATAGCAGCGCTGACTTGGACAGGCAGAGCAGCGTGTGGAGACTTGCATTGTGAATTTTAACTCCAGATCTACTGCAAGAAGAAACCAAGAAGACCCACAGACACTCCAAAGGAAGCAGATGACTTCTGCAGGACCTGGGAGACACCCCAAATACTGTGTGCCCCAACTACAGAAGTGGGAAAGGAGAGCCTCCTCACCTGAACACACATTCCCACTGGAGAAACTAAAGGTCTGTGTGCAGGAGAAGTTTCTGACCTTACCTGGAGCTGAATCAATTTAGAGAGCCCAGTGAAATACAGGGGTAGAGGAAGCAGCAAAAGGCCCTGAGAGCTCCCTGGATCCCCAAGCAGGCCACTCATGCCTAGCACCACAGGGATCCATTGGGAGGGCAGCCAGAGGAGCAGGGACAGAAAACACCACAGAGAGAAGGAAATCTCCAGCTGAACTTGGTAACAACTTGAATGGCATAAGAAACCTTCCCGCCAGAACTTGGGGGAGGGTGTGAATCCGATGTGCAGACACCACAGGCAGGAGAAGAAACAAGCCCTTTTCTTTCACAGATGGGAGGTGGGTAGCCTGGTGAAAGTTCTCAAGACTGACTCGTCCACTGCCTGCAAACAGACTTGGAGCTGTGGGGGAGGCACAATGGGAGTGACACTGGCCCTTTGGTTTGCATGGAAATTGGATGAGGCCTGTGACTGCCCGCTTTCCCTCACTTCCCTGACAACCTGCATGACTCAGCAGAGGCAACCATAATCCTCCTAGGCACACAACTTCATTGACCTGGGAACCTCACCTCCCATCCCCCACAGCAGCCACAGCAAGACACCTCCCCCACCACCAGGACAGTCTGAACTTATACCTGACTAGCCTGCTCCCACTTGATGGTCCTTCCCTACCCATCCTGGTAGCTGAAGACAAAGGGCACATAATCCTGGGAGTTCTGGGGCCCCATCCACTACTGGTTCTTCTTCATACTACCACAGCTGATGCTCTCTGGAAAGCACCACCTCCAAGCAGGAGGCCAACCAGCACAAAAACTGGATTCTCATCTCTCACCTTAAAAAAAATATCAACTCAAGATGGATTAAGGACCTATATCTAAGACCGGAAATTATAAAAATTCTACAAGATAACATTGGAAAAACCCTTCTACATATTGGCTTAGGCAAGGATTTCATGATCCATCAGCAGGGTTAACAGACAACCTACAGAGTGACAGAAAATCTTCATTATCTGTACATCTGACAAAGGGCTAATATCCAGAATTGATAACAATCTCAACTCAGTAAGAAAAAAAAAAGTCCCATCAAAAAGTGGGCTAAGGACATGAACAGACAATTTTCAAAAGAAGATATACAAATGGCCAACAAAGATACGAAAAAATGCCCAACATCACTAATGATTAGGGAAATGTAAATCAAAACCACAATGCGATAAGACCTTACTCCTGCAAGAATGGGCATAATCAAAAAACAGTAGATGTTTGCATGGATGTGGTGATCAGGGAATACTTCTACACTGCTGGTGGGAGTGTAAACTAGTACAGCCACTATGGAAAACAGTGGGGAGATTCCTTAAAGAACTAAAAGTAAAACTACCATTTGATCCAGTAATCCCACTACTGGGTGTCTACCCAGAGGAAAGAAGTCTTTATATGAAAAAGATACTTGCACATGCACTATTATAGAAACACAATTCACAATTACAAAATCATGGAACCAACCCAAATGCCCATTAATCAACAAGTGGATAAAGAAACTGTGAGATATACACACACAATTTTATATATATAGATTATATATAGAGAGATGATTATATATATTATATGTGTGTGTGTGTGTGTGTGCGTGTGTGTGTGTGTGTGTGTGTGTGTGTATATATATATATATATATATATATATATATATATATATGATGGAATACTACCCAGCAATAAAAATGAATGAATTAACAGCATTTGCAGCAACCTGGATGAGATTGGAGACTATTATTCTAAGTGAAATAACTCAGGAATGGGGGAAAAAAAAAACATCATGTTCTCACTGAATGTGGGAGTTATGCTATGAGGATGCAAAGGCATAAGAATGATACAATAGATTGTGGGGACTTGGTGGGGAGAATGGGAGGGAGTAAGGGATAAAAGACTATAAATAGGGTACGGTGGACACTGCTCAGGTGATGGGTGCACCAAAATCTCACAAATCACTACTAAAGAACCTTCTCAAGTTACCAAATACCACCAGTATCCCCTATAACGTATGGCAAAAAAAAATTTAAGTAAAAATTCTCTTCTTGCCTTTGAATTCTGATAGTTTGATTAGACATACCTTGGAGAGGACCTCCTTGGGTTGAATCTATTTGGAGATTTTTGAGCCTCATGGATCTGGATGTCCACATCTCTCTCAAGACTTAAAAAGTTTATAACAATTATTTTATTAAATAAATTTTTGTCTCCCTTCTCTGCCTCTCCTTTTGAAATTCGCATAATGTGAACATATGTCTCTTAATGATGTCTCATAAGTTCTGTGAGCTGTCCCGTAGTCTGTCTTTACTCTTTTTCATTCTTTTTCTTTTTCCTCTGAGTCATTCTAAAAACTTGTCTTCAAGTTCACAGATATTTTGTCTACTTAATTTATCCTGCTGTTGAAGCTGTCAGTTGCATTTTTATTTCATTGACTGAATCGTTTAGCTTCAAGATTTCTGGTATGGTTCTTCTTTTTTTTTTTTTTAATAATACCTATCTCTTTGTTGAAATGTACATTCAAATAATGAATAGTTTTCTTGATTTTATTGAATCACATACTTGTTTCCTCTTGTATCTCACTGAGTTTCCTTAAGATAAAGATTTTTAATTCCTTTTCAGAAAATTCACTAATTGTCCTTTATTTTCAGTCAGTAACTAGCAAATTATTGTGTTCCTTTGGTGGTTTCATATTTTCTTTCTTTTTTATGTTTCTTGTGTTCCTACACTGATATTTCTGTATCTGGTGGAACAGCCACCTCTTCCAAACTTTAGAGATTGGCTTTTGTAAGGGAAGAATTTCACATGCAGATGGGTCTAAGGGTGCTACTTGGGAAGGATATGGTGACACTGGTTCAATGTGGGCACAGTAGTACAATGTCTGTGCAGATCTTTCAGTTGTAATAAACACTGGCAATGACTATTGGCACCAGGTCAGACATGGCTCATAAGCAGCCACAGCAGCACTTGAATCCAAGATACAGGTGCTCAGAGCAGCTATGAAGCTGAGTTCCTGGACTCAGCGTCCTGTGAAACCACTGTAGCACCTGGGACTTTAGGTGTAGTTTCACTCTTCAAGGCCCAAGTGAATGTAGTTATAAAAAGCTGGGGTCTGTTGCTCTGAAGCACACCATAGCAGCTGGGGCCAGAGGACTGGGATGTAGCTGTGTTTATGATTATGAGAGGCAGGGCACAGCACTGACAAAACTCTGGGAAAGAAGAGTTGCTCTGAAGGGTTGAGTCCAGGAAGCAAGGCACAGCTACAGTTTAGGACCTGGAACCAACAGGTCACAGTGGCAGCTTGGGTTCTAGGAGATGAAGTACCATTCAGTAATGACTGTAGACCCCTGGATGATAGGACAGGGCAGTATCCCAGGCTCTGTGAAGCAAGGTGCAGCAACAGCAAGGACTCAGGAATGTCAAGATGCCACTATGGGAAGATGCTCAAAAGACTATTGTACATATGACCACCAAAACACCTGTACAAAATGCTCATAGTATCCTTATTCATAATAGCCTCAAACTGAAAATATCCCAGATGCTTATCCAAAGAAGAAGGGAATGTATATACAAATGAACATACACACAAGCATAGGAAAACTACACAGCACTAAAATACACCCAAATTACTGATATACACAACATGGATGGCTTTTAAAGACAATATAGAGAACAAAAAAATTGAAATAGAACCAGATAGAATGATTCTGTTTAGATGAAATTTAAGAATAGAAAAGAACTAAGATAACTTAAGGTGATCAAAGTCAGATTAGTGGTTACTTATGGGGAAAAGGATAGAAACTGACAGATGAGATGGTTTAGATATGTGTCCCCACCCAAATCTCATGTTCAGTTGTAATCCCCAATGTTGGAGGTGGGGTCTGGTGAGAGATGATTTGATCATGGGGGCAGATTTTATAGTGTTGTCATGGTGATCATGAGTTCTCCTGTGATCTGGTTGTTTAAAAGTGTGTGGCTCTTCCCCCCATCTCTCAGTCCTGTCCCTGCCATGTAAGTCACTTGCTCCAACTTTGCTTTCCACCATGATTGTAAGTTTCCTGAGGCCTCCCCAGAAGCAGATGCTGCCATGCTTTCTGTAAAGCATGCAGAACCATTAACAATTACACCTCTTTTCTTTACAAATTACATAGTTCTCAGGTATTTCTTTATAGCAGTGCAAGAATGAACTGATACAACAAAGAAATAAGCAAGGGGACTTTTTGCACTACTGGAAATATCCTATACTTTGATCTAAATGGTGGTTACACAGATGTATACAAATGTAAAATTTCATTGGCTGACTACCTAAATTTAGTTCACTTTTTGCTTTAAATCTAAAAAGATATAAAAATTAAGAAATAAGTTACATATAGTTTACCTTATATATGAACTGTAAACCATGTTTAGCAGAAATATTGTTACAAATAAGCAAAATTTCACAAGCAAGCTGTGCTTTTGCCCATAATCTCCAATAAAAACTGCCTTATCAATTCCCATTGAATCTGTGACCCCATAGATTGTATTATTATAATTAGCAAACCAAGGCAGGGGAATCCTGCAATAGATGTTCACAGACTAAAGAATATATGTCCTTCCTTAGTTTCTATAGTACTGACGAGGTTATAGTTGTGGCATATTTTATTAGAGCTCTTGCTCTAGCTGTTAGGATTATACTTCACCACCTCCAGGCTTGGCCAAATGACCTGCTTTTGGTCAATGAAAACTAAGTAGATAGGATATGGACCACTCACTGAGTACAGAGCTATTATGTGATAGTTATATTCTGTTTCCTCTGCTCTGAAACTGGCAATGTCTAGACAGAGGCTGCTCCGTCGGCCTAGGTTCTGAAATGGAGATGATCTGGCCTAGAGCCACATTAGTATAGCTTAAGAAATTAACATTTATTTTTTAAATCCACTACAATTTTGAGGTTATCTGTTGGCATAATTTAGGCCAAGCTGACATATAAAAATTGGTATATAGAAGTGTCACCATAACAATAAAAAAACTAAAATAGGTGAAATTGTCTCACAGACCACCCAGTGGATGGCAATGAAACTGTAAATGGACTCTGGAAAGATGACAATCCATTGGCAAAACATTTTACAAACTGTTGCCTGCCTGTGTTAATATGGAAGACAGTGAATGTATTGAGTGAGCTTTGGATTTAGGCATAGAGACTGGCAAACATAAAGTTAATGACATAATTTTCTTGTTGTGTCTGATAACATATTATGACAGAAATGAATTTTTTTAAAGCAAAATGAAACTAAAGTCAGTCTGCAATCACAGATGAAAGGGAACAAAATTGAAAGGTATACATCTGTTTCTCCTCTCAAAACATAAAAGATAAAACTGAGAGGGCATAAACTCACCTCATACCAATGATTACATCAGTATACAGCCAAAGTATCCTATGTTAAAACTTCTTAATAGATTAAGTTAGAGCCTATAACATCCCTTCAGTCAGATGAAATAGCCTATGGATAAGAGGCTAAGGGCATGAATCTATCCCACCTCCAAGAAACCTGATTAGCTCAAGTCATTGGTAATTAAGTTTACAGAAAGAGATATTGTAAAAAGAATAGAAGATGAGGCTATAGGCACATGAAGGTGGCTGAAATCTCATAAATAAAAGAGCCTAATGCTGAGAATATTGTCCTAGTTGGGACTAAATACAATTTGTAATTGTTCTAGATTAAAATGATCCTTGGCACCTCTAATAGTTCATGTGCAGGAAGTAGACTGAGAAATCTGCTTAGCTCCAAGGAGGACGTACTCTTCAATGTCTTCTTCAGTTGTGGCCAACAAGGATATTAGAGAAAAAATATTTTTCAGTGGACAAGCCAAGAGCTAAAGAAAAAATAGACTAGGGCATTATTCTCTGGGGGCAGAAAAGGGACCTAATCAAAAGGTATAACCTGTCTTCTGGGGAGGAGACTTCTTGAAACATCTATCCAATGTGATTTCAGAATTGCTTTGTCCCTCCCATTATTTCCCTTTCTGAAAAAGAATACTTGTTGCAATTATTTTCTCTCTATTCTATCAGTGAATTTGAGACTTGTGGGTGGAAGGAAAGTTATTTTCTGTTTATATGCTCTTGACAAAGGAAAATTACAATCAGATCCAATTTAGTAAAGACTATCACAAAATCGCTTACTTTCATCCTGATGTCATTCCTTGACTTTTGGATTTTTCTCCTCTAGGGAGAGAAATAAAAATATTTTGTGTGCAGACAGAAGCAAATATTTGCGAATAAAATTGGGGATGATGCTAGGTTTTTGTATTATGCATTATTTGCTGTCTTACCCTGAGAGAGGATTATAAATCCCTCCCTGTTGACCTCAAACTTGGTCATGTGACTTGCTTTGAACAATGCAGTATGAGCAAAAGCTTTAATAGGCATCAAAGGTTTTCTCATGCTCTAATTTCCCTCTGCCATGAATTCAGCCATATCCAGAAGGGGGAACTCCGTCAACTTGGATCTTGTAGCAAAGATGATGGAGCAGAGTTTCAGTCCATTAACTAACCTATAAAAACTTACTACACACATCAGAAATAGACCTCTGTTGCTACGAGCTTAGGAAGTTTTTGAAGCCTTTGTTAGTTCAACATAATTTTGCCTGAGTCAATTGCTATGTATTTGCTTTCTTTCTTGGTGTTTTTCTGATCCCTTCCAAAAGATATCCTTGAGCCCTGTCACACTTACATGGAGGGTAAATATCTAATATATTCTCACCTTCTCCAAACAGATGCTTCAATGGTTGGAAATATGAGTCACTTCATTGTACGACAAATATAAGTGCTAAAATGTAGTGTTAGGGGAGTAAGGCTTGCTTTCTCATCTTCTCATGACATCACTGCGGTTAGTGTCATTGTGTTGAGAATAGACCTGTGGAAGTCTAGCTTAGCAGGTTTTCTCTTTGGCTTGGGATTACAATGTATTCTTAGACAACTGCACAAGAGATTATTAAAAACCTACTTTAAGAGATTAGGAGAGATTAGATGTTTCATCAGCAGTATAACCTGTGCTTGTTTTGAACAGGAAAACTGGTTACTCTCATTATATCACAGAAACTCAAAAGGCTTGAATATCTAAGAGGATTTGAGGAAGCCTCTACTGCAAAACTAATTCCCTCATTTATTGGCTTCTAAACTACCAGTAAAAGTATGTGTTTATCATCACAGTCTAATAACCATTTGTTGAGTACATTGGCTTGTGGTTGTAGTATAAAAGAACTCAGACCATTTTCCCAGAAAAGGAATGACAAAAATAACCCTGATAGTCTGAGCAAATAGAGAGGAGGGCTGGATTCCTGGAAAATCTGTTTTATATAATATATTCTAGTGAAAAATGTTATGTTTCAAAGCATAGTATTAAAATAGATTATTATGAATATGTAGCATAGCATAGTGGTTAAGAGTACATATCCTAGGGCTAGACTGCTTGAGTCAGTTCTACTTATTAGCTATATGACTGTCTTAAGTCAGGTTTTCAGGAAGCCACCTCCGAGGCAGAGATTTTCACACAGAAGACTTATTGGAGAGTGCTCCAAAAATGTGTCTTTACAAAAGTAACTTATATTGTCACATTGCTTCCCAAAGAGCACTCTCAAAACTCGTGAGGGAGTAGGGAGAACAGAATTGAGTGGAAAGGAAAAGTTGAACCATGATGTAGTTGCAGCAGGGCCTCAGCTGATTCCATGAGGAAATCTAGAGCTGGAATGGCCTTTTAGGAATGTTCTGAATTGAGGCAAAAGGCATTGGATGTGGATTGCTCCTGAGGGAGGGGAATAACTGTGGGTAAAGCTTTGGCCCACTAAAATTCCTGGGGAGGGACTCAACTGTGACTGTCAGCAGCCAATACAGCTAGATCTGAAGGAGTGCTGGGAAGGATATAGCACTCCTTCAGGAGCACTACAGTTCCCTTGGGAAAGTTATTGAACTTCTTTGTCCTTCAGTCTCTTCATCTATAATATGGGAGTAATAATAGTACCTCTCTTTTAGGGCTGTTATTGGAATAAATTAATATTTGTTAAGTATCTGGAACACTCCCTACCACATAGTGTGACTATATAAAGTGCTTGTTAAATAAAAAATTATCCAGTAGAGGTTATTAGAGAATATACTTTAACAAACAGAGGAATTGTGTAATAGTTTATTAAATGGTTCATGGGGACAAGTCACTCTGAAGTACTTTTGAATGTTTGAAAGCAGTTAATTCTCAAGAAATTTAGTTCTACAGGAAAATCTTAAGAAAAGTATTAATTTGCTTCATAGTTATTTCTTAATAATCATGTAGGTATTAGAATTATCCTAGGCTTTATTCAAATTACTATTGTGAATTGCTGAAATACAAATTAAAAGAGTATTTTTGGCAAGTGCTATACTAAATACTTTATGTGCATTTTCTCATTCCTCATTACAACCACTTTAAGAGATAGATTCTATCTCTTGTACAGAGGGGAAACTGAGACTCAGAAAGGTTTGCAAGGCCAGAATTCAAGGCTGATTCTAAAGCCTTGATGTTTAACCACTTCACTACACTTCCTTCCACATAAGCCACTCACACATTCAGCTGTTCCAAATCTTTGAAATATCTGTTTGATTTCTTAAGCATTGCACTCAAAGAAAACCTGTCCTTCACAAACATTCACTAATAACCCAACAGTATTATATTGCATTTTCTTATTGGAAAAGCCAAGCTGTTCATATCAGATAATAGATACTTAAGGTAATAAACCATTAACTTGTATCCATAAAGAAGATGTTAGCTTGCATGGTATTCTAGAAGTATTGTATAAAAGGATACATTTATATTAAATTACATATTTATTATGAGGATATGTATCATAGCATCAAAAATATACTTAGCACTTTTATTATTATCATACTTTAAGTTCTATGACACATGTGCAGAACATGCAGGCTTGTTACATAGGAATACATGTGCCATGGTGGTTTGCTGCACCCAACAACCTGTCATCTACATTGGGTGTTTCTCCTAATGCTATCCCTACCCTAGCCCCCTACCCCCGACAACCCCCAGATGTGATGTTCCATTCCTGTGTCCATGTGTTCTCACTGTTCAACTCCCACTTATGAGTGAGAACATACGGTGTTTGGTTTTCTGTTCTTGTGTTAGTTTGCTGAGAATGAAGCGGTTTCCCACTTCATCCATGTCCCTGCAAAAGACATGAACTCATCCTTCTTTATGGCTGCATCTTATTCCATGGTGTATATGTGCCACATTTTCTTTATACACACTATCATTGATAGGCATTTAGGTTAGTTCCAAGTCTTTTCTACTGTGAACAGTGTTGCAGTAAACATATGTGTGCATGTATCTTTATAGTAGAATGATTTATAATCCTTTGGGTATATACTCAGTAATGGGATTGCTGGATCAAATAGTATTTCTGGTCCTAGATTCCTAAGGAATCACCACACTATCTTCCACAATGGTTGAACTAATTTTTGCTCCCACCAACAGTGTGAAAGTATTCCTATTTCTCCACATCCTGTCCAGCATCTGTTGTTTTCCAACTTTTTAAAGATCGCCATTCTAACTAGCGTGAGATTGTGGGTTTGATTGTGTTTTTCTAATGACCAGTGATAATAAGCTTTTTTTCATGTTTTTTGGCTGCATAAATGTCTTCTTCTCAAAAGTGTCTGTTTATATCTTTCGTCTATTTTTAATGGGGTGATTTTTTTCTTGTAAATTTGTTTAAGTTCTCCATAGATTCTGGATATTAGCCATTTGTTAGATGGATATACTGTAAAAATTTCCTCCCATTCTATAGGTTGCCTGATGATAGTTTCTTCTGCTGTGCAAAAGCTCTTTAGTTTAATTTCATCCCATTTGTCAATTTTGGTTTTTGTTGCCATTGCTTTTGGTGTTTTAGTTATGAAGTCTTGCCCATGCCTATGTTCTGAATGGTATTGCCTGGGTTTTCTTCTAGGTTTTTTATGATCTCAGGTCTTATGTTTAAGTCTTTAATCCATCTTGAGTTAATTTTTGTATAAGGTGTAAGGAAGGGATCCAGTTTCAGTGTTCTGCATATGGCTAGCCAGTTTTTCCAACACCATTTGAGAATCTTTTCCCCATTGCTTCTTTTGGTCAGGTTTGCCAGAGATCAGATGGTTGTAGATGTGAGGTGTTATTTCTGAGGCGTCTGTTGTTTTCCATTGGTCTCTATCTCTGTTTTGGTACCAGTATCATGCTGTTTTTGTTACTGTAAACTTCTAGTATAGTTTGAAGACAGGTAGTGTGATAGCTCCAGCCTTGTTCTTTTTGCTTAGAATTATCTTGGCTATACTAGCTCTTTTTTGGTTCCATATGAAATTTAAGGTAGTTTTTTGTTTTGTTTTGTTTTTGTTTTTTTTAAATTCTGTGAAGAAAGTCAGTGAAAGCTTGATGGGGATAGCATTGAATCAATAATTACTTTTGCCAGTATGGCTATTTTCACGATATTTATTCTTCCTATCCATGAGCATGGAATGTTTTTCCATTCGTTTGTGTCTCCCCTTATTTCATTGAGCAGTGGTTTGTAGTTCTTGAGTAGGTCCTTCACATCCCTTGGGAGTTGTATTCCTAGGTATTTTATTCTCTTTGTCACATTGTGAATGGCAGTTTGCTCATGATTTGGCTCTTTGTCTATTATTCATGTATAGAAATGCTTGTGATTTTTGCACATTGATTTCATATCCTGAGACTTTGCTGAAGTTGCTTAAGGATGAGCTTAAGGATAAGCAACTCACATGAGAAATTTTGAGCTGAAACTCTGGGGTTTCCTAAATATACAATCATGTCATCTGCAAACAGACAATTTGACTTTCACTCTTCCTATTTGAATATCTTTTATTTCTTTCTCTTGCCTAATTGCCTTGGCCAGAACTTCCAATATTACGTTGAATAGGAGTGGGGAGAGAAAGCATCCTTTTCTTGCGATGGTTGTCAAAGGGAATGCTTCCTGCTTTTGCCCATTCAGTATGATATTGGCTGTGGGTCTGTCATAAATAGCTCTTATTATTTTGAGATGTGATCCATCAATACCTAGTTTATTGAAAGTATTTATAATGAAGGGTCTTGAATTTTATTGAAGGCCTTTTCTGCATCCATTGAGATAATCATGTGTTTTTTTGTCATTGGGTACTGTTTATGTAATGGATTACATTTATTGATTTACATGTGTTGAACCAGCCTTGCATCCCAGTGATAAAGCCAACTTGATTGTGGTGGGTAAGCTTTTTGATGTGCTTCTGGAATCGGTTTGCCAGTATTTTAGTGAGGATGTTTCACATTGATATTCATCAGGGATACTCACCTAAATTTTCTCTTTTTTTGTTGTGTCCCTGCCAGCTTTTTGTGTCAGGATGATGCTAGCCTCATAAAATGAACTAGGGAGAAGTCTGTCTTTTTCTATTTTTTGGAATAGTTTCATAAGGAATTGTACCAGCTTTTCTTTGTACCTTTGGCAGAATTCAACTGTGAATCCATCTGGTCCTGGAGTTTTTTTTGGGGGGGAGGGGGGTTGGTAGGCTATTAATTACTGCCTCTGTTTCAGAACTTGTTATTGGTGTATTCAGCAATTTGACTTCTTTGTGGTTTAGTCTTGGGAGGGTGTATGTTTCCAGGAATTCAACCATTTCTTCTAAATTTTCTAGTTTATTCATGTAGAGGTGTTTATAGGATTTTCTGATGGTAGTTTATATTTCTGTGGGATCAGTGGTGATATTCCCTTCATCATTTTTTATTGTGTCTATTTGATTCTTCTCTTTTTTCTTCTTTATTAATAAGTGTGATGTGGTGCTGAGAAGAATGTATATTCTGTTGAATTGGGGTGGAGAGTTCTGTAGATGTCTATTAAGTTGGCTTGGTCCAGAGCTGAGTTCAAGTCCTGAATGTCCTTGTTAATTTTCTGTCTCATTGATCTGATATTGACAATGGGGTGTTAAAGTCTCCCACTCTTATTGTGTGGGAGTATAAGTCTCTTTGTAGATCTCTAAGAACTTGCTTTATGAATCCAAGTGCCCTGTATTGGGTGCATATATATTTAGGAGAGTTAGCTCTTCTCGTTGCATTAATCCCTTACCATTATGTAATGTCCTTCTTTGTCTTTTTTGATCTTTGTTGGTTTAAAATCTGTTTTATCAGAGACTAGGATTACAGCCCATGCTTTTTTTTGCTTTCCATTTTCTTGGTAAATCTTCCTCCATCCCTTTATTTTGAGCCTATGTGTGTCTTTGTATGTGAAATGGGTCTCCTGAATACAGCACACCATAGGGTCTTGACTTTTTATCCAGTTTGCCAGTCTGTGTCTTTTAATTGGGGCATTTAGCCTGTTTACATTTAAGGTTTATATTTTTATTGGTGAATTTTATGCTGTCATTGTGATGCTAGCTGGTTGTTTTGCCTGTTCACTGATGCAGTTTCTTCATAGTATCAGTGGTCTTCAGGGTTTGATATGTTTTTGCAGTGGCTTGTACTGGCTTTTCCTTTTCCTATTTTGTGCTTCCTTCAGGAGCTCTTGTAAGGCAGTCCTGATGGTGACAAAATGCCTCCATGTTTGCATGTCTGTAAAGGATTTTATTTCTCCTTCTCTTATGAAACTTAGTTTGGCTGGATATGAAATTCTGGATTGAAAATTATTTTCTTTAAGAATGTTGAATATTGACCCCAACTCTCTTCTGGTTTGTAGAGTTTCTGCTGAGAGATCTGCTATTAGTCTGATGGGCTTCCCTTTGTGGGTAACCCAACCAATCTCTCTTGCTGTCTTTACCATTTTTTTCCTTAATTTCAACCTTGGTGAATCTGATGATTATGTGTCTTGGAGTTGTTCTTCTTGAGGAGTCTCTTTGTGCTGTTCTCTGTATTTCCTGAATTTGAATATTGGCCTGTTTTGCTAGGTTTGGGAAGTTCTCCTAGATAGTATCCTTAAGAGTATTTTCCAGCTTGGTTCCATTCTCTCCATTACTTTCAGTTATACCAATCAAACGTGAATTTGGTCTTTTCACATAGTCCCATATTTCTTGGAGGCTTTGTTCATGCTTTGTCATTCTTTTTTCTCTGATGTTGTCTTCATGCTTTCTTTCATTAAGTTGATTTAATCTCTGATATCCTTTCTTCTGCTTGATTGATTAGGCTATTGATAATTGTGTATGCCTCATGAAGTTCTTGTGCTGTGTTTTTCAGCTTCATCAGGTGATTTATATTCTTCTCTAAACTGGTTACTCTAGTTAACAGTTACTCTAAACTTTTTTCAGATTTCTTAGCTTCCAAGCATTGGGTTAGAACATGCTCCTTTAGCTCAGAGGAGTTTGTTATTACTCACCTTCTGAAGCCTGCTTCTGTCAATTTGTCAAACTCATTCTCTGTCCAGTTTTGTTCCCTTGCTGGCAAGAATTTGTGATCCTTTGAAGAAGCAGAGGCTTTCTGGTTTTTGGAATTTTCAGTTGTTTTGTGCTGGTTTTTCTCCATCTTCATGGATTAATCTACATTTGGTCTTTGGTGACCTTCAGATGGGGTTTCTGTGTGGACTTTTTTGTTGTTGTTGATATTGATGCTATTTTTTTCTGTTTGTTAGTTTTCCTTCTAACAGGCTTCTCTGCTGCAGGTCTGCTGGAGTTTGCCAGAGGTCCACTCCAGAACCTGTTTGCCTGGGTATCACCCACAGAGGCTGCAGAACAGCAAAGATTGCTGCCTGTTTTTCCCTCATTCCAGAGGAGCTCCCACCAGATGCCAGCCACTCTCCTTTATAAGGTGTCTGTCAATCCCTGCTGGGAGATGTCTCCCAGTCAGGAGGCATGGAATTCAGTGACCCACTTGAGGAGGTAATCTGTCCCCTTGCAGAGCTTTAGCACTGTTCTGGGAAATCCACTGCTCTCTTCAGAGCCGACAGGCAGGAACGTTTAAGTCTGATGAAGCTGTGCCCATAGCCACCCTTTCCCCCAGGTGCTCTGTCCCAGGGATATGGGAGTTTAATCTATAAGCCCCTGACTGGGGCTGCTGCCTTTCTTTCAGAGATACCCTGCCCAAAGAGGAGGAATCTAGAGAGGCAGTCTAGCTACAGTGGCTTTGCTGAGCTGTGGGGGGCTCTGCCCAGTTTGAACTTCCTGGCATTGGATAAGTGCCTACTCAAGCCTCAGTAATGGTGGACACCCCTCCCCACACCAAGCTCAAGCATCACAGGTCAACTTCAGACTGCTGTGATGGCAGCAACAATTTCAAGCCAGTGGATCTTAATTTGCTGGGCTCTGTGAAGATGGGATCCACTGAGCTAGACCACTTGGCTCCCTGGCTTCAGCCCCCTTTCCAGGGGAGTGAACAGTTTTGTCATGCTAGCATTCCAGATGCCACTGGGGTATGATTAAAAAAAAACCCTCCTGTAGCTAGCCTGGTGTCTGCCCAAATAGCTGCCAAGTTTTGTGCTTGAAAGCCTGGGCTCTGGTGCAGTAGGCACCCAAGGAAATCTCCTAGTTTGCAGGTTGCAAAGACCATGGGAGAAGCATGGTATCTGGGCCCACATGTACCATTCCTCATGGCACAGTCCCTCATGGCTTCCCTTGTATAGAGGAAAGACTTCTTGTGCTTTCTGGGTGAGGTGACACCCCACCCTGCTTTGGCTCACCCTCCTTGGGCTGCACTCACTGTCTAACCAGTCCCAATGAGACAAGTCAGGCACCTCAGTTGGAAATGCAGAAATCACCTGCCTTCTGTATTGATCTCACTGGGAGATGCAGACCAGAGCTGTTTCTAATCAGCCATCTTGCTGGCCACTGTACTCAGCACATTTCTAATTATAGCATCTAATCTTAGTCTCACTGTTCAAAAACCTGATCCTTTAAAAACAGCTAATGTATAGTCACTAATCCACTAATTCATAGTTTCTTATAGTTTTGCCCAAAGTCAGCAATTGTTTGCCAGTTGAGTAACTTAGTAATTGAACCTCCACAACTGCTAATGTTTGACTGATGTACCCCTTGACAATTCCATTGCTAAATTCTAATGTTTGGAATTTCCCATCTAAGCTAAATTTTAACCTAGAAAATCTGAGATAGAAGATCAGGTTAAATAAGGTAAAGAAGATAAAAATCATTCCAGATACTGGAGAATGCTGTTTTCAAAACAAAAAATATTATAGTGCTATTTGATCTTTCAACATCCATTTCCTATCTTGTCACATTAACTCCAATTTGTTCAGGTAGTGGACTGAGATACCTTGGCTCAGAAAGTAGACTCTAACCCCAGACTATGTTCAGAAAATGCTAATCCAAATGCCATTAAATAGTGATTGATCCAATTGTGGGCAGATAATTCAAACCTGTCCGTGAAACATAAAGGGAAGTCTTACAGGTTGAACTTCCATCCCAATATAAAGGCAAATCTTGGCTATGAGAAAGCCCATTACCTGTATCCCAGCTTCTTTGTGTTTTGATGTGATGATTGAAAATGTAACACCCATCTTGTGAACATGAATGAAGAAACCAAGAGAATCACAGAGATGCCAGCTCTGACATCAACACATGGAACAAAAGCTGAAAGTGACTTAACCCCAGACTATTTGAGGCAGGGTTCAAAGTTGTCATTTTTTCCAAACACTGATGCAGTGTCTTCACACTGCTCTTCATCTCTTCTCTCACTCTGCTGCCCAACATTCTGTCAGCTGCCTGATACGTTTTAGGGATATCATTTGCATTCAGTTCTTTAACATCTAAAAAATTCTATGCCTTGTTTATGGATTCATTGTGAATGCTAAAACCAACAAATTGTGTTTCCATTGTTATAGCTATGTTAATGATTATTTTAATGTTCTAGTAGGACCAAGTAGTGGGCTATAATTACATATCCAATATAACATCTGAGACATTTAAAGGAGAATGTCAAGTTCAAAGAAATTCTGTGTTCTTATCTGCACCATTAATAGCTCAAACATTTTTTTAAATTTTTTAAATTTTTATTGCATTATAGGTTTTGGGGTACATGTGCAGAACGTGCAAGATAGTTGCATAGGTACACACATGGCAGTGTGTTTTACTGCCTTCCTCCCCTTCACCCACATTTGGCATTTCTCCCCAGGCTATCCCTCCCCAGATGCCCCCCGCCCCGCTGTCCCTCCCCATAATGTGATGAAAACATATAAGTAATTTGTGACCTTCAATAGACCCCAGTGTGTAGTAGACCCCCTCCCTGTGTCCATGTGTTCTCATTTTTCTCACCCGCCTATGAGTGAGAATATGCAGTATTTCTTTTTCTGTGCTTGTGTCAGTTTGCTGAGAATGATGTTCTCCAGATTCATCCATGTCCTTACAAAGGACAAAAACTCATCATTTTTGATTGCTGCATAATATTCCATGGTGTATATGTGCCACATTTTCCCAGTCCAGTCTATCATCGATGAGCATTTGGGTTGGTTCCAGGTCTTTGCTACTGTAAACAGTGCTGCAATGAACATTTGTAGTTAAGGAAAACTACAAATGTGTGCATGTGTCCTTATAGTAGAACGATTTATAGTCCTTTGGATATATACCCAGTAATGGGATTGCTGGGTCAAATGGAATTTCTATTTCTAGGTCCTTGAGGAATTGCCACACTGTCTTCCACAATGGTTGAACTAATTTACACTCCCACCAACCGTGTAAGAGTGTTCCTCTTTCTCCGCATCCTCTCCAGCATCTGCTGTCTCCAGATTTTTTAATGATCGCCATTCTAACTGGCATGAGATTGTATCTCAATGTGGTTTTGATTTGCATCTCTCTAATGACCAGTGATGATGAGCATTTTTTCATGTGTTCGTTGGCCTCATGTATGTTTTCTTTTGTAAAGTGTCTGTTCATATCCTTTGCCCATTTCTGAATGGGCTTGTTTGTTTTTTTCCTGTAAATCTGTTTGAGTTCTTTGTAAATTCTGGATATCAGCCCTTTGTCAGATGGGTAAACTGCAAATGTTTTTTTCCCATTCTGTTGGTTGCCTATTTACTCTAATGACTGTTTCTTTTGTGGTGCAAAAGCTGTGGAGTTTGATTAGGTCCCATTTGTCTATTTTGGCTTTTGTTGCCAATGCTTTTGGTGTTTTGGTCATGAAGTCCTTGCCTACTCCTATGTCCTGAATGGTTTCGCCTAGATTTTCTTCTAGGGTTTTGATGGTTTCAGGTCTTAGGTTTAAGTCTTTAATCCATCTGGAGTTAATTTTAGTGTAAGGTGTCAGGAAGGGGTCCAGTTTCTGCTTTCTGCACATGGCTAACCAGTTTTCCCAACACCATTTATTAAACAGGGAATCCTTTCCTCATTGCTTGTTTTTGTCTGGTTTATCAAAGATTATATGGTTGTAGATATGTTGTGTTGCCTCCAATGCCTCCGTTCTGTTCCATTGGTCTATATCTCTGTTTTGGTACCAGTACCATGCTGTTTTGATTACTGTAGCCTTGTAGTATAGTTTGAAGTCTGGTAGTGTGATGCCTCCCGCTGTGTTCTTTTTGCTTAGAAGTGACTTGGCTATGCGGGCTCTCTTTTGGTTCCATATGAAGTTCATGGTGGTTTTTTCCAGTTCTGTGAAGAAATTCAATGGTAGTTTGATGGGGATAGCATTGATTGTGTAAATTACTTTGGGCAGTATAGCCATTTTCACGATATTGATTCTTCCTAACCATGAACATGGAATGTTTCTCCATCTGTTTGTGTCCTCTCTTATTTCATTGAGCAGTGGTTTGTAGTTTTCCTTAACTACAAACCTCTTTCCTTAAAGAGGTCCCTTACATTCCTTGTGAGTTGTATTCCTAGGTATTTTATTTTCTTTGTAGCAATTGTGAATGGCAGTTCGTTCTTGATTTGGTTCTCTTTAAGTCTGTTATTGGTGTATAGGAATGGTTATGATTTTTGCACATTGATTTTATATCCTGAGACTTTGCTGAAGTTGCTTATCAGTTTCAGGAGTTTTTGGGCTGAGGCCATGGGGTCTTCTAGGTATACTATCATGTCGTCTGCAAATAGAGACAATTTGGCTTCTACCTTTCCTATTTGAATACCCTTTATTTCTTTTTCTTGCCTGATTGCTCTGGCTAGAACTTCCAGTACTATGTTGAATAGGAGTGGTGAGAGAGGGCATCCTTGTCTAGTGCCGGATTTCAAAGGGAATGCTTCCAGTTTTTGCCCGTTAAGTATGATATTGGCTGTTGGCTTGTCATAAATAGCTTTTATTACTTTGAGATATGTTCCATCAATACCAAGTTTATTGAGGGTTTTTAGCATAAAGGGCTGTTGAATTTTGTCAAATGCCTTCTCTGTGTCAATTGAGATAATCATGTGGTTTTTGTTTTTGCTTCTGTTTATGTGGTGAATTACATTTATAGACTTGTGTATGTTGAACCAGCCTTGCATCCCCGGGATGAATCCTACTAGATCATGATGGATAAGTTTTTAATGTGCTGTTGCAATTGGTTTGCCAGTATTTTATTGAAGATTTTTGCATCTATGGTCATCATGGATATTGGCCTGGAGTTTTCTTTTCTTGCTGAGTCTCTGCCTGGTTTGGGTATCAGGATGATGTTGGTCTCATAAAATGATTTGGGAAGGGTTCCCTGTTTTTGGATTATTTGGTATAGTTTCAGAAGGAATGGTACCAGATCCTCTTTGTGTGTCTGGTAGAATTCGGCTGTGAACCCATCTGGACCTGGGCTTTTTTTGTGTGATAGGCTCTTAATTGCTGCCTCAACTTCAGACCTTGTTATTGGTCTATTCATAGTTTTGGCTTCCTCGTGGTTTAGGCTTGGGAGGACACAGGCGTCCAGGAATTTATCAATTTCTTCCTGGTTTACTGGTTTATGTGCATAGAGTTGTTTGTAGTATTCTCTGATGATGGTTTGAATTTCTGTGGGATCTCTGGTGATTTCCCCTTTATCGTTTTTTATTGCATCTATTTGGTTGTTCTCTCTTTTCTTTTTTATCAGTCTGGGTAGTGGTCTCTCTATTTTGTTGATCTTCTCGAAAAACCAGCTCTTGGATTTATTGATTTTTTGAAGGGTTTTTCGTGTCTCTATCTCCTTCAGTTCTTCTCTGATCTTAGTTATTTCTTGTTTTCGGCTAGGTTTTGAGCTTTTTTGATCTTGCTCCTCTAGCTCTTTCAGTTTTGATGATAGGGTGTCAATTTTGGATCTTTCCACTCTTCTCATGTGGGCACTTATTGCTATATATTTTCCTCTACAGACTGCTTTAAATGTGTCCCAGAGATTCTGGTATGTTGTGTCTTCGTTCTCTTTGGTTTCGAAGAACTTTTTTATTTCTGCCTTCATTTCATTATTTATCCAATCAACATTCAAGAGCCAGTTGTTCAGTTTCCATGAAGCTGTGTGGTTCTGAGTTATTTTCTGAATTCTGAGTTCCAACTTGATTGCACTATGGTCTGACAGACTGTTTGTTATGATTTCAGTTGTTTTGCATTTGCTGAGGAGTGCCTTACTTCCAATTATGTGGTCAGTTTTGGAGTAGGTGTGATGTGGTGCTGAGAAGAATGTATATTCTGTGGATTTGGGGTGGAGAGTTCTGTAAATGTCTATCAGGTTTGCTTGTTCCAGGTCTGAGTTCAAGTCCTGGATATCCTTGTTAATTTTCTGTCTGGTTGATCTGTCTGCTATTGACAGTGGAGTGTTAAAGTCTCCCACTATTATTGTGTGGGAGTCTAAGTCTCTTTGTAAGTCATTAAGAACTTGCCTTATATATCTGGGTGCTCCTGCATTGGGTCCATATATATTTAGAATCGTTAGATCTTCTTGTTGTATCGATCCTTTTACCATTATGTAATGACCTTCTTTGTCCCTTTTGATCTTTGTTGCTTTAAAGTCTATTTTATCAGAGACAAGAATTGCAACTCCTGCTTTTTTTTGCTCTCCATTTGCTTGGTAAGTCTTCCTCCATCCCTTTATTTTGAGCCTTTGTGTATCCTTGCATGTGAGGTGGGTTTCCTGGATACAGCACACTGATGGGTTTTGGTTTTTTATCCAATTTGCCAGTCTGGGTCTTTTGATTGGTGCATTTAGCCCATTTACATTTAGGGTTAATATTGTTATATGTGAATTTGATACTGCCATTTTGATGCTAGCTGGCTGTTTTGCCCATTGGTTCATGTAGATTCTTCATTTTGTTGATGCTCTTTAGCATTTGGTATGCTTTTAGGATGGCTGGTAATAGCTCAAACTTTAAGTCGACTATATATTTGGAGTATTTATTGCTCAAGTGGTATTTAGTTTTTATTTTTCCTGGAGTTTCTGATTGCTTTTGTTTTCTTTTTAGGTATATAAACATATGTCTTCTTCGCCATATCTCCAAATCTTCAATATTTTACAGATTCTACCTCATTGTTGGAATCTAGCACATTATTTCCCCTGAAATCTACTAACTGCTATTGGTCTACTAATCTGATCTGGATTGGTTTTATAGTATCTGGGTCACCACTTTCTTGTACAACTTTTTGTTTTTCTAGAAATTTTGAACTGCCTTTTAAAAGGTAGGGGCTTTGTCATATATTCAAGCTTTCAGCCATTTATCCATTCTATGGGGTACTTTTTTAAAATGTGCTTTTCCCAAGACTTCTGTTCTCCTAATTTAGAGAGAGAGAGAGAGAGAGAGAGAGAGTGAGAGAGTGTGTGTGTGTGTGTGTATGTGTATGTGTTAAGTTTAGATGGAGTGTTGCTCTGTCACCCAGGCTGGAGTGCAGTGGTGCAGTTTTGATCACTGCAGCCTCCACCTCCTGAATTCAAGCAATTCACCTGCCTCAGCCTCCTGAGTAGCTGGGATTACAGGTGCATGCCATCACACCTAGTTAATTTTTTTGTGTTTTTAGCAGCGACGGAGGTTTCATCATGTTGGCCAGGCTGGTCTTAAACCCCTGACTTCAAATGATCTACCTACCTTCACCTCCCAAAGTACTGAGATGAGATTACAAGCATGAGCCACCACACCCTGGACCAAATTTAGTTTTGATTGTTGTTTACTAGGCCTGAGGCACAGTGATTATTCTGGACTTTATTGTTTGACAAGGTTGAATTGTATTTTTTTTTTTGACCCTAACTCTTTGTGTCAGTCAAATCCTTCATTGTGAAGTACATCCATAAGTAATTTCCTAAGAACAATTGAGTAGAATATGAACATTTGAAATAAAGTACTGCATACTTTATTCTAATATACATTTGATTGATGTTAGGTGGTTCTAGAATTTTAGGTTTAAAATAATTTTCTTCCAGAATTTTGAAGATATTATATTATTATCTCCTAGTAAACAATTTTGCTGTTGCATAGACTGTTACAGCTTGGTTCTGACTTCTCTGTAGATAGCCTTTTTTTTTCCTTCCTGTATTTCCAACATTACAGGGAAAGATTGCCTTTTTTTCTGGACAATTTTAAGATACTTAATCCCACCTTCTGAAGCTTTTATTTTTGGTAATCTAAAATTCTACAGTGTTATGAGTATGTATTTTTAATTATTGTTGTTCTGGCCACTCAGATTTGTATCTGAAGATATGTATCTCCTTTCATCACTGAGAAATATTCTTAATTTTGAGTTCTAATTTGATTGCACTGTGGTCTGAGAGACCGTTATGACTTCCATTCTTTTGCATTTGTTGAGGAGTGTTTTACTCCCAATTATGTGATCAATTTAGAATAAGTGTGTTGTGGTACTAAGAAGAATGTATATTCTGTTGATTTGAGGTGGAGAGTTCTGTAGATGTTTATTAGGTCCACTTGGTCCAGAGCTGAGTTCAGGTCCTGGATAGCCTTGTTAATTTTCTATCTCATTGATTTGTCTAATATTGACAATGGGGTGTTAAAGTCTCCCACTATTATTGTGTGGAAGTCTAAGTCTCTTTGTAGGTTTTTAAAAACTTGCTTTATGATTCTGGATACTCCTGTATTGGGTGCATATATATGTAGGATAGTTACCTCCTCTTGTTGCATTGATCTCTTCATCATTATGTAATGCCCTTCTTTGTCTCTTTTGACTTTGTTGGTTTAGAACTTGTTTTATCAGAGACTAGGACTCCAATCCCTGCTTTTTTTGTTTTCCATTTGCTTAGTAAATTTTCCTCCATCTTTTAATTTTGAGGCTTTGTGTGTCTTTGCATGTAAGATGGGTTTCCTGAATACAGCACACCATAGAGTCTTGACTTTTTATCCACTTTGCCAGTCTGTATCTTTCCTTTGGGGCATTCAGCCCATTTACATTTAAGGTTAATATTGCTATATGTGAATTTGATCCTGCCATTATGATTATAGCTGTTTATTTTGCCCATTAGTTAATGCAGTTTCTTCAAAGCATAGATAGTTTTTACAATTTGGCATATTTTTGCAGTGGCTGGTACCAGTTGTTCCTTTCCATGTTTAGTGCTGCTTTCAGGAGCTCCTGTAAAGCAAGCCTGGTGGTGACAAAATCTCTCAGCAGTTGCTTGTCTGTAAAGGATTTTATTTCTCCTTCACTTATGAAGCTTAGTTTGGCTGGATATGAAATTCTGGGTTGAAAATTATTTTGTTTAAAAATGTTGAATATTGGCCCCAACTCTCTTCTGGCCTTTAGGGTTTCTGCTGAGAGATCTGCTGTTAGTCTGATGGTGTTCTCTTTGTGGGTAACCCGACCTTTCTCTCTGGCTGCCCTTAACATTTTTTTTTCTTCATTTCAACCTTGGTGAATCTGATGATTATGTGTCTTGGGGTTGCTCTTCTCAAGGAATATTTTTGTGGTACTCTCCATATTTCCTGAATTTGAATGTTGGCCTGTCTTGCTAGGTTTGGGAAGTTCTCCTGGATAATATCTTTAAGGGTATTTTCCATCTTGGTTCCATCCTCCCCATCATTTTCACTTACACTGATTGAATGTAGATTTGGTTTTTTCATAGTCTCATATTTCTTGGAGGCTTTGTTTCATTTCTTTTCACTCTTTTTTCTCTAATCATGTCTTCTTATTTTATTTTATTGAGATCTTTAATCTCAGATATCCTTTCTTCTGCTTGATTGATTGAACTATTGATACTTGTGTATGCTTCACAAAGTTCTTGTGCCGCATTTTTCAGCTCCCTCAGGTAATTTATGTTTTTCTTTAGGCTAGTTGTTCTGGTTAGCAATCTTTCCAACCTTTTTTCCACGTTCTTAGTCCTTGCATTGTGTTAGAATATGCTCCTTTAGCTCAGAGGAGTTTCTTATTACCTACCTTCTGAAGCCTATTTCTGTCAATTCATCAAAGTCCTTCTCCATCCAGTTTTGTTCCCTTGCTGGCAAGGAGTTGTGCTCCTTTAGAGGAGAAGAGGTGTTCTATTTTTTTTGGAATTTGCAGCCTTTTTGTGCTGGTTTCTCCCCATCTTCATGGATTTATCTACCTTTGTTCTTTGATATTAGTGATGTTGATACTATTCCTTTCTGTTTGATAGTCTTCCTTTGAACAGTCAGGCCCCTCTGCTGCAGGTCTGCTTGAGTTTTCTGGAGGTCCACTCAAGACTCTGTCTTCCTGGGTATCACCAGCAGAGGCTACAGAACAACAAAGATTGCTGCCTGTTTCTGTCTCTGGAAGCTTTGTCCCAGAGAGGCTCCTGACAGATGCCAATCAGAGTTCTCCTGTATGAGGTCTGTTGGCCACTACTGAGAGGTGTCTCCCACTCTGGATACATGGGGGGGGGCCAGGGTCCCACTTGAGGAGGCATTCTGTCCTTTATCAGAACTCAAACACTGTACTAGGAGAATTGTTATTCTTTTCAGAGTTGTCAGGCAGGGACATTTAAGTCTGCTGAAGCTGCATCCACAGCTATCCCTTCCCCCAGGTCCTCTGACCCAAGGAGCTGCAGTGGGCTCATCCAGTTTGAACATCCTGGCTGCTTTGTTTACACTGCGAGGATTCAACCACCTACTCAAGCCTCAGCAATGGTGGATGCCCCTCCCCTCACCAAGCTCACATCCCAGGTCAGGTCGACCTCAGACTGCTGTGCTAGCAGCAAGAATTTCAAGCCAGTGGATTTTAGCTTGCTGGGCTCCTTGAGGGTGGGACCTGCAGAGCCAGGCACTGAAAAGAATCTCCTGGCCTGCCGGTTGTGAAGACCATGGGAAATGCCCAGTATCTGGGCCAGAACACACCATTTCTTCCAGAACAGTCTCTTGAGGCTTCCCTTGGCTAGATCCTTGTGCTTCCTGGGTAAGGCAATACCCCACCCTGATTCAGCTCATTCTCAGTGGGCTACACCCACTGTTCAACCAGTCTCGATGAGATTAACTGGGTACCTCAGTTGGAAATGCAGGAATCACCCCCGATCTGCATTGAGCTCACTGGGAGCTACAGACTGGAGCTGTTTCTATTTGGCCATCTTTTTTTTTTTTTTTTTTTTTGAGATGAAATCTTACTTCGTCCCTTAGGCTGGAGTGCAGTGGTGCGATCTCAGCTTACTGCAACCTCTGCCTCCAGGATTCAAGCAATTCTCCTGCCTCAGCCTCTCAAGTAGCTAGGATTTCAGGCACCTGCCACCATGCCCAGCTATTTTTTTTTCTTTTTTTTTTTTTTTTTAGTGGAGATGAGGTTTCACCGTGTTGGCCAGGCTGGTCTCAAACTCCTGACCTCACATGATCCACCCGCCTTGGAGGCCCAAAGTGCTGGGATTACAGGCATGAGCCACCGTGACCAGCCTAGAATGATTTTAAAAGCTATCTTCTACTCTCTGAGATATTTGTTTCCATAGAGTTTATATTTTCTATTAATTTCAGTCTTTCTCTGTGATGCTTAAAGGATTTCTTCAAGTGTTTTGTAATTCTTAATGTCTTATCTATACATTTTACATTTTAGAACTTGAGAGAAATATTTGACAGGGAGCTTTATGTCTTCAGGAGAGTATTCTTGTACCTTGCCTAGTTATACAGAACGGTAACCAGTTATTAATGTCAGAATGAGGAGAGCTTTTTTCTTTTTCTTACTGGTTTTATAATATTTTATAATATCTCTTATCAAATGATCCATCAGTTCCATTTTTTTCCTTAAAAGCATTTCTCTGGGAGCTCACCATCCTCTTGTTCTGATTCAAACCAGTTTCTCTTTAGTTCTGCTCCATATTTTTATTGTGGGATATTGCTTTGTCATAAACATGGGAATTTGGGTTCCTAATTTCTCCCAAGGTAATTGTTCAATTATCTTAGAGAAGAACCCTCTGATCTTTTACCTAAGATAAGAGCCAGGCATTAGATTGATTGACAAGCAGAGGTGGGAGACGGAGTTCTGTATACAGTAGACCCCCATTTGTGGTTTGGTTTTTACAGTTTCAGTTACCCATATTCAACTACAATGTAAAAATATTCAAAATTCCAGAAATAAGCAATTTATAAATTTTAAATGGCCTGGCATTCTCAGTAGTGTCATGAAACCCTGTGTTATCCTGTTGCATTCCTGCCTGGGATGTGAATATTCTCTTTGCCCAGTGTTTCCACACTGGCTATGTCACCATTTTATTGCTCATTTAGTAGCCACCTAGATTATCAGGTTGACTGTTGCAGTATTGCAGTGCTTGTGTTCAAGCAACCCTTATTTTACATAATAATGGCCCCAAAGAGCAAGTCTAATGGTGTTGGCAAATTATTATGGTTTATCTTTGTTGTTGTTAATCTCTTGCTGTGCCTAATTTATAAATTAAACTTTAGTTATCATAGGTATGTATCTACAGGAAAAGCCATAGTATATATAGGATTTGGTACTATCCACTGTTTCAGGCATCCACTGTTTCAGGCATCCACTGAAGGTCTTGGAACGTATTCCCTAAGAAGAAGGGGGAATTACTATACACACATACTGTAGACACCCACTCTCAGCCAGCCCCACTTCCCATTCCCATTCTCAGTACTACCTGCAATGTCTGATTCCAAACCTTCATGAGATTCTTTTGGCCATCTATCTATGGCCTTTACTGTGGCTTACTTTGCATGTGTTTTGGTCCACAGCTGGCTTCATCATTCAAAGTTGCATTTGCCTGTATCATTCTGAACTTTGTGGGAGTCTGCTCTACCTGTGCCCTCTTCCATAATGTTTTTATTAAGAATCATTGTAATAAAGTCTTTGAAAGGAGAGGTCTTGGTTCACCAATTTGTATATAAATTATTTTATATTTTCAAAAAAAAAAATACATTGGAGACAGGGTAGAAAGTATATGTTTCCTTTCAATAGGAAAACCTGGTGGCATGGATACCAGTGGGGAGACTAATTTATAATCCAAGTAGTAGATGATGGATATCTAGACTAGTGTACTGATAATTAAGATATTTATTAAAAGTTGATGATTTCAATCTGCTAAGGAAGTAGAACAGTACTCATGGTTCATTGAAGGAGTGAAACAAGAGGTGGGAATTCAGAATGACATTCGGGTGCATGAACTGAGCTACTATGTGGCTGATGGCATTCTTTGTGACATAGAGAACTTGAAAGATGTGCTTCAGTGGGATAGATGGGCGAGTTTGATTTTGATAAGTTAACACATGTCATTTAAATCCAAATGTTCTGGAATCACTTGCATATCTAAGTCAGAAGCTCAGGAGAGAGATCTGGACCGAAAATGAAGATTTTGTAGTTATCAGCATATGGATGCTATTTGAAGCCACAGGAATAGGTGTAATTGCCATGACACAACAGGAGGAGCAAGAGTCAGGCCTTGGGGAGAAATCTGGATGAATACAAGTATGAAAAGGACAAGAGGAAGGTGAGCTCACAAACAAACCTAGGAAGAAAGAGAAAGACAAACGACTTAAACACTGATAATTTATTTGAGGAAGGAGTAAGAGGTGTGACAAGTTCTAAGAAGATTTAGGCATAAATATATGAGAAAATCCAGGAGACAGCAGTGTCCAGAAGCTCTACTGTCCATCTGATGCACTGTTCTGGCAAAGCCTAACTCTGGACCAATCCCACTATCATCCCTCATTTGGATTATTGCAATGGTTTCCATTGGTTGGTCTGCCTCCGTCCATCAACTCTCCAATTTAGTCCTTATTCTGGGCAAATCTAATGCACTGCTTCTTCTTCCAAAAACCCTCAACAGATTGCCACTGCCTTTTAATGTCAGGCCAAACTCTGGGCTGCAGAAAGGGTCCCATGGTGACAAATACTGCGAGATGTACACTATCTCCAGGAGACACATCATGGACCTTGTTTTCTCAGAAACTATCATCTCTGAAAAGCCTCATTCAGACCTTCCCTGCTTAGATCACAACCTCCTAACCAGCCAATGTGTTCAGTCAGATACACTGGTACTGACTCCACAAAAATATACTGTCTTGAACATTCCGTATTTTCCTTCTCCTTTGGCCCCTTCAGTCTTAACTGCCATGGTGTTTCCTCTGCCTAGGCCAGTCTGCTCACTGTCTACCTGCCGCCTTTCACACATTCTTTGCTTTTCACTTAACTATCCCTCCAAGGACTACCCAGTATCCATTAGGTCAGGTTTACTCTCCCATTTCCCCATCCTTTTCCTTCACAGCATTTGCTGCAATTCGTAATACTGTATTTACCATTTTAAAATTTATTATATATCTCCTCTTCTAAAACACACAATTCATTAGGGCAGGGGCTGTATCTTTTGTTTGTTCATTTCCTTAACCAAGCAGAGTCTTTCACATGTATGTCCCATTATTATTAAATTGAACAAATGCATGCCAATTCTCTGCCTGCACCATTTGGTTTTACAGCTTCCAGGTTTGAAATGTCTTTAACCACGTTCTTAATTCCACTTTAGACTATTTGTCTGGCAAACATTTGCCCACAAAAACCTGACAGATTGCTTTGAGACTTTCTGACAGTTTGGCCTCTTATTCCCACAATGAATTGTTACCCACTGTACCCAGCGCATACTTCTATTGTGGTACTTATACATTTTTATTGCACTCCTTTGACTACATGTCTTTCTTTCTCACTTGAAGGTAAGCTACTTAAAATTAAGAATCATGTCTTATTTTTGGTTCTTCAGCAACTACCTCATTCAGTGTTTACCAAGGATGAATGAACAAAAATCAAATATGGCTTCACATTGTCTTGATGTCCCTAAATCATTATTCAGACCATTAATTACAATGTATTTTTACCTTTAAGATATTTAATCAGGTTAATAATTTAATCAGTGGATTTCAGTCAATATAAAAGCAACATATTTTAAGATCAGTTGTGGTGTCCTGCCTTTGTACTAG
Organism: Saguinus oedipus; assembly: GCA_031835075.1. NCBI lineage: Eukaryota > Metazoa > Chordata > Mammalia > Primates > Cebidae > Saguinus > Saguinus oedipus. The sequence continues at coordinate 95,372,637 of CM063171.1, read as the reverse complement.
ATAACCCAATTCTTAAGTATTTGAATATATTTTGTACAGGTTTTTTTAAAGAGGGAAAAAAAGAAAAAGAAAAAGAAAAAGAATGAAAGAGAGGAATAAAGAGGAAGAGAAAGAGGGAGAGAGAATGGTAGTGTTGCTTTATTGCCCAGGCTAGAATGCAGTCTAAAAATGGGTATTGAAAACCTCTTTTATGCCAATAAATGTGCTTAACAATGGAGACAGGAAGGAATAAGGGAGGAAAATAACAAACAAGCAGCCAACCAATGTTTCATTTAAACCTGTGAAATGCTATGCAATTGCTGAGGAGTGATTTACTTCCAATTATGTGGTCACTTTTAGAATAGGTGTGATGTGTTACTGAGAAAAATGTACATTTTGTGTATTTGGGGTGGAGAGTTCTATAAATGCTTATTAAGTTTACTTGTTCCAGTTCGGAGTTCAAGTCCGGGATATCTTTGTTAATTTTCTGTCTGATTGATCTAATATTGACAATGTGATATTAAAGTCTCCCACTATTATTGTGAGGGAATCTAAGTCTATATACGTCATTAAGAACTTGTCTTATGATTTTGTATAGTTTTAAAATATCTTCTTTCTCTCTTCCTGTCAGGACTAAGCTATTAATTCTGGCTACGTCAATTCTCTTATCAATAGTTTTCTCTGTTGTTTCTAATTTCTTCCAATTCAATAAATCTATAGATGACCAAGCTTATTAACATTTTGAATAAAATGAGCATTAATTATTCTGAATCAGGATTTGAGACCTAAGGTTCTCAAGTTGTCATGCCTAGACCTTGAGAAAGATGATTTGGTAGCTCAGATGGTTTTGTGTTGTACCTCCTAGTTCTCAGAGCAGGGGTCAGATAGGCTGTATAGCATAATGAAGAGTTGGTAAAATGCAAAAGCATATGCACAAGTATACTTTTTCATAATATACTAAATATAATTTGATCTAATTCCTTGAGTTTTATTGTTATGCACGGCAATATTATTTAATGACTCTTCTGTGTGTACGTTGAAGATACAAATTCTCCCAAATTAGAATCTATTCTGTGTGTGGCTTCTGCTGCTGCTTCCAGCTCAATGATAAAATCCCAATCCCATTCCCTAACCCCCATCATCACCACCACTCTCAGTCTCCTCATGCTCAGAGCTATTTTCTCTGTTAAGTTTTCAGATTAAAAGATTAGGCCAATGTCTCTGCCTCATTATTTTTGTTTTTATGTCACCTTTTACTGCAACCAGCAGTTCTCTCTTATCACCTCTATTATTTGGTCCCCACCCACCCAACGTCACCACTCTCTGATTATAATTTTGGACTGAAGTTTCCTAGAGAATTTTAAATATTAGGTGAAACCTTAGATAGACCCAGCAAAGGTGTATATACTGTATCTTCTGTGAAAAATCATTCTAAAATTTCATTCATTTGAATAATTCTTTTTTAGTAAGTACTTATTATGCTTAGCAGTTTGTTTGCTGTTTGTTTGTTTTGTTTTGAGAATTAATTTACTCTATACCTCATCCTGGATTCAAGAAAATAGTATTTTATATTTCACTATATAAAAGAAGACAATACTATCTTCTCAAAAAAGACCATTCCTATTGCTCTTAGTTGGACGTAGTTTTTCTTCCTTTGAATCTTTGCATAATAACATTTCATTAATACTTAGATAATTCTTAGAATCATTCTTAAACATATAATTTGGACACTAATTGTATCCTCCTGCCTGAAGCAACTAAAGCAATGTCAGACAAGGATTCTGACTTGCTTATCTTTGTATTCCCTGCAGCACCCAAAGAAATAAAATAACAGGCATTTAACAATTATATGAGGAGTTGAACAGAAGCACTTGACACCCATAAATGCATAAAGTTACTTTATTTTAAGTATACATATAATTTTGAAAAATATAAATGCTAAAATATCTCATCTTCTTCATCTCTTAATTCCATAAAAGTCACAATAGAAAGCTTCATAAAACTGTAAAATACTATAATGTTATAGGAATTTTAGGATTTATATTGGAAAAAGTTATTAGTAATATATTGAAATGTTTTCTGTTCTTTATCATTTTGTTCCACCATGTTGATCTACTTCATTTAAAATAAAAAGATGCATCATTTCTCTCTCCAAAGTTAATAAAGACTTGAGAATAAAAATAAGAATATCTGAAAGTGCGTATTGATTCTGAAAAGTAATGTGTACGAATATGTACCAGCCATGAAAATGGCTAAAAATAGGCAACTATTCACTCTTTTCACATTGTAGGACTGGGACAAAGTTACTTCTGGCTCTAAAAGTTTCACTGGATGACTTTAGCCCTGAGTTGCAATATTTGCCTAGGAAACAGAATTCTTGCTTTTTATATGTACCCATAGAGCACAATGAAATGAGCCAGGAAATCAGACATATCTAAATTTCTGTCCAAAACACAGCTTAACTGGTTAGCGTATTACAAAACTTTTTTTTAAAATTTCAGGCTGCAATGAAGCTTAGTGAAATCATCTGAAAACTTCCATGGCCTTTCGGATAGTGAAGTGCTATAAAATGTCACTTAATTGTACCCAGCCACTTGGTGCCACTGGGCTTCATGCTCATGCGTGAAGAGCAGATGTGAAATATCATGAACTATAAATAAGAAAATCTCAGGTTCCTGCACCAAAATCAAGTAGTATGAAAAGGATTGAAGAAGGCTTTGTCCCACTCCTGAACAATGTCAACCACTGTAATACAACTCAAATGGTTTCATTTTGTTTTTAAAATATAGTCAGCAGTCAATACACTTCAAGTACTTTAACACAGTTAAAAAAGAAACCAAAAACCTCGGAAGACAATCATTCTCTATTAAACACCAGTATATAGTTGATAAAAGATTTACTCTGTGTGGGTTGGTGCATAAATGTAAAATACACACAAACTGAATTACAGACAGCAGACAACTGTTTTTCCTCCACTCTTTAAGGTGGAGGGCTGAGGAGAGAGGTTTTTGTTTTCCTACTTTGTAAGTCAGTATATCTCCCCAGCCCCACTTCTCAACCTTGACTGGGAGAAGAGGCAGAGACATTACTGCCTCTGGCACACAAAACAATTAGGATTCCGAGTATTCATTTCACACAGTAGAGAAGATGACTTTTGTCAAGGAAAACAGTGTGTCCATGAGATTTTTCTCCCAAACATAAAACCAGGGGCATTTGTGCTCCTTTGATAAGGCAGACGCTTGGCTTAGTTCTCTCTTTTCTTCCAATAGTGTTTCTCCAACCACAGCCAGGACTTTCTGGTTAACAACAACTCTGAGTGTACTTCGCCTTTACCTCTTGAATCTTTTATCTCTGAATTCATATCATGAAGAAAAGGGAGAAACACTTATAAAAAAAATTTACGGTTGTAATTTGTGTCCAGTTTGCATAGAAACAAAACCACTGCCAAATCTGGCTCATTCTTAGTCAATGAGTAAATTCAGTTAAAATACTGATAATCTGGTATCTCTATCTGAACCTCAGGTTTTGCTTGTTAGTTTGGTTAACTATTTCTGTTCCTTTGAAAATAATGACATGTTGAAAAACTTTCCTGGGTTCTAGAATATTGAAAGGATTTGATATTAACTGTTTATTTAGCAAATGTAATATACTATTCTGTGTTCATGTCGTAAATACCCATATGGATCATAAACAGAAGTACATATAGGTTTTACCTCTACTCAGAGGCTGAAAGATGAGTTAAGTTGCTTCAGGAGTTCTTTAAAAGGTATGGAGAGGGCAGTGAAACCATAAATACTTGATTCCTGATAAGAAAAGTAAGCTTTATCTAGAGCTTTTAGAAAACTAAACGAAAGTACCTTTGACTTAACAAGATCACAGGTTAAGATAAATGTACTATAAATGGTTTTTACACAATTTATTGATGCTTCCATCAGTTAAGAAAAAGGGAAAGCCTCCTTATACAGGTTTTTATTAGGTAATAGAAAGCTAGATAACATAGAATAATTATTTTAAGATAGCCCTAAACACAAATGTGATGCCAAAATTTGGCATGTGAGGTTTTAACACAATAGCATATAATTCACCACTATTATTTTAATTGAAAACTTGGGTTCATTATTGTCTAATTTGTATAAATTGAAAGTTTTAGGAGTATCAGATACTGTAAAACTGACAGCTAACTCAGTATAATAAAAATTTTTGTAATCAAAATTACAAGGAGACAGAATTATGATTTAATTAACACAACAATGAATGGTAATTGATAAGTGCATGTTATCAAACCAAAAAATGTGGTTTCATTCTGCTTCTAGGATACTTCCCAACAACTGCAACAAGGGGTTATAGTTAAGATATATCACAGTTGTGGTTATATGAATCCAAACTTATAATTTCAACATTTAAAATAGTTTCTTAATATACATTCACAATATGTAATGTATCATTAAAAACATTACAATTAAATACCATGTTAGATTTGGTTAATAAATGTCTAATTTTCAGTATGGTGCTTTGAAATATACATACATTTAATATGTACACAAATACATTCTAAATGTCCCACTTACAAAGAATAATTGCCTTTGCATCCTAGGAAAATTGCATGAGAGTACTGTTACAGTGTACTCTGCAGGTCTGCAATCCCATTACATTTTATAGGCTTGTAAATGAGCTATTAATACTTCTGTGACTTTGTATTATAAACATGAGCTATTATATCAATTATAATGACTGATACCTGGGAAGTATACTATATTTGCCCTCATTTTCATAAGGATAGACTTCTTGGACCCTTGATGAATGTTTTCAAATGTGGTTTAGGTTTCATGAAAACTGGCACAAGGGACTCAATGACTTTGCCCTCTGCCTACCATCACTCTATTGCTTTCTACTATTGTACATATATGCACCAGCCATACACAGAGCACATACATAAACACACAAATATTTCAAAATGAGAAAATGTCTAACAATACTGCATAGGACACTGACGTGGTAATACAATCAGCATCTGGACCCAGATGCTACTATTATCAGAACATTGGTTATTCTCATGACATAGGAGTTTGTCTCTTCTCCCTCAGTCTCCTTCATAGAACAGTTAAGTTTCTTTTAAAGAAAGGGAAAAATTGATGCTTAGAAACATGGTGTTTTTAATCTGATCTTGCCTTCTGGCTTACCCTAGAGATTGTGTATTTGTGTGTGCATGTATGTGTAAAAATCACATTATATACAATACAATTTTTACAGAAAGCCTGGCAGCTACAAATAAGAGGTAGAACTACTCAAAACTATGTTTCCTGCTGCAGGAAAAAATTCATTTTCTTTACAGTAATTAAAAAAAAGTTTTAAAAATTGACAAAAAATAAGTTGCAGGTTAGGCCCCATAATTTAAACAACAAAATCTAGGAAGAAAAATATTCTTCAATGTACTCAACAGATAAGTTCATTAAAGGGTTAAAAAAAGTTGCATAGGAAAAAAGGGACATTCCAGCACTTGCTACAATGATGGCAATGGTTTCTGTATAGGGAGTAAAGTACCTTCAGTTTTTCTTCTTTTGATAACTCTAAGATTAGGGTTTACAAGCAAGAGCAAGTTAGAATAGCAGCACTTTTTCCAGTCCCAGAGAGCTCTATAAGAAAGAAGGGACTCTGTCTGGAGGTCAAGGTTTGTTCTACCAGACAAAGACAAGCCAGTAAGCACAGCTCCAAAGCTAAAGTTATAAGTTCCTTCAATATTTTAATAAAAGGTGTTATAAAATCCTTAATACTTTTATCCTCTGCTTAATAGAGGCAAAGGACAGGGTCTGTGCATGTCTGTGTCTTGAGTGACAGAAGAATTTCGTTATCAGAGGATACATCTGAACGTTTAAGAACAAAAGGGGGATTCCTCAGATGCTGTTTTTAAGGAACGGTGCACTATTACCTTGATCATATCTATGCAAGAGAGAAGCAGAGAGAGCACTGTATTATTTGGTCAGTGACCAAAAACTGAGACAAAACAAAAGTTAAAAAATAAACAGCCAAACAAAAACGAAGGACATGAACAACAAAATGTCAGTTTTAAGAAAGACAAATAGGTTACAATGTAGTTTCTGTTCCCTTGCTCCTCCAGAAATAATCATTGTCTTCAGGCTCAAGTTCTATTCTAATTTGAGGCACAACTTTTACTGGAGTTCTAGGAGGACTAGAGAAAATTAAAAAAAAAAAAGTAGTAAGTAAATCAGATTTCCTTCATCATCTGTCAAATGTACATGTATAGAAGTAAATGTGTCCTTCTTTGTTCTCTTTTAATACTTATATCCTCTGGGTATTAAAAACAAACTTTTTAAATGGGATGAAGGTATCAGTAGAGTAAAAAAATCAAGTAAAAGATTTAATCAGATCTCATACCTAGATTAAAAGAATAAAAACAAACGCAAAAGGAAAAGCAGCACTACCCGGTGAGTAATGCTGTCAGAAATTAAAGGACAAAAAGACCGCCATAATAAAAACATTCAGAGATTTCAGAAAATCAATTAGAACCTGAAATCTCTAGAACTTTATTAAGAGGGAAAGAAACCAGTGAAGAAGAGCTATCGGAAAGTGCCAGTTACCAGCCGGGCACAGGGGCTCATGCCTGTAATCCCAGCACTTTGGGAGGCCAAGGCGGGTGGATCACCTGAGGTTGAGAGTTTGAGACCAATGTAGAGAAACCCGTCTCTATTAAAAATACAAAAATTGGCTGGGCATGGTGGTGCATGCCTGTAATCCCAGCTGAGGATTATAGGAGGCTGAGGCAGGAGAATAGTTTGAACCAGGAAGGTGAAGGTTGTGGTGAGCCGGGATCATGCCATGCCATTACACTCCAGCCTGGGCAACAAGTGTGAGACTCTGTCTCAAAAAAAAAAAAAAAAAAAAGTGCCAGTTATCCCTTCAAAGCAGGGATGACACCAAAATTATAAGAGCTAATGTTGATCCTGGGCTGTGACTTAATGAAAGATTCTATTATTTTTAAGAGTAAGTAGGTCTCTTAAAATGCTTTCTACTAGTAAAAGCTGGAACAAGTTTTGATCACTGGGTAATTTATTTAAGATAAATCACAGAGAGGAAGGAGAACAAGAAGTTCTGTCAATAACACACCATTAACTACACTTCTGTGGGGCAATTATCCCACAGAACAACGTAAAATACTGGGCTCTCCTTTACCTTGGCAAACCGAGTGACTGAAGGAAAGGAATTTTATCAGCATGATGTGTGGCGTTCAAGGAATGTTGCTGACCTTTCTCCTAAAAAATAAAATTTTTTGAAAACATAAATAGTAAGTCTTTGGCAGAGTACAAAATAAAAAATCTTCACAAAAGGATGCAGCTTCCATAACTAGAAAGAGCAAAAACGTCAAGTTTAGACACTTCAGTAAACAATGTATTAAGCTAAGACTCTAGTGTGATGAAGACGAAATCACTTAGTTTTCTTCATTTTAGGTTTTCTGGGATGGGTCACTATTGTCAGTGAGACGGATAAGCAGCAAATCATTTTTAGAGGGTGGTGGCATTCTGTCTAAGGCTTGCTCTTGGATTTCCTTCTACCTTCAGGATTCCTAAGTTGGCCCTGCTGTTATTCACAGGGAAAAAAAAAAAGATTTTTTTTTTTTTTTTTTTTAGTTATTTACTTATACCACAACACTACTTATATCAGTTTTGTTCTTTCATGGATGATAAAGATCAATATGACATTAGGAAACATTTCAGGCAAAATGCTCATGTGTATTTCATTTAAGTAAATTTCCAATATCAACTTGCAATTTTTCCCTTAAAAGGGGTTTGAGAGGGTAAAGGCCAACTGGCACATAAACTTTGTCCATGAGTCTCAAATTCTGGCTAGTGATGTTTTTTAATAGCTTTTACATTTATTGATAAGGGGCTATTCCAGGTTATAATGCCAACAGAAAACATACATGCTAGGCACATGTATGGTACTGCTTTTGCTGTTAATGTTTCATTGATAAAAAATGAAGTCAGAATATGGTTTGAAGAGCTTAAATTCAAAAAGAAATCTGTAACAAAACCTCATTAATAGGAGTTAACAGAAATTAGCCTCAGTTACAAGTTATAGATTACAAATTAAACACCAAAGGTAAGACTGCTTTTAGTCCTTTGTTCTTGAATTCCAGGCTGGTAGCCAGCCTCCAAGATGGGTCTCAGAGATCCCTGTCTCCTGGTATTTATGACTTTGTGTAATTCTTTCCCACAGCATTAAGGGTGTGGGTCTACACAACCTTCATAATATGACAGAAGTAATGGTCTGTTACTTCTGAGATTCAGTTATAAAAGATTGTAGCTTCTGTCTTGGTTTCTTTCTCTTTTATCACTGGCTTTGAATGAAGCCATATCATGGGCAGCCCTATGGAGATACCCACAGGTAAAGAAACAAATGTCATGCCATGGCCCTCATGAGTGTGCTTTTGGAAGCAGATCCCCAGCTCCAACCAACTCTTCAGAGACTAAAATATCTAATGGGAACCTCAGGGGGTGGATATCTATGCTGTCAAGAATGTTTATTATAGAGATTTGCAGAAGAAGAAACAAAACCTGGTTTGTTCCAGAATTCATGTGTTTCCTTAAAGTCTTGGCATAAATGACTTTATTTTGGTTTGATTTGGTTTGGTCTGTTGGGGCCTAGTGCATGAGCACTTAGTTCAGAACAATGGCATCCCAGAATATTGTTTAAAAAAAATTCCCCCTTTTAACCAAGTTCATTTCCTTTTGTCTAGAGACCAACAAGCTTCAGATGATCATGGAACAAAGGTTCCAGCCAGCCAGTTCCAGGTGAAGATACCACCCCTGTCCATCAAGGAGCTACCCTGCCTCCACTAGATAAAGCACATAGAAAGTTTAGTGATCCCCAATAGGTAGGTACTATCCCCCACACCAGCACGAAGCAGTTATAGAAAAAAAAAAACCACTGGTCCCTCTGCTTTCCACGAATCTTTAGGGAGATCACATCTCTCAGTGAGGAGATGAGGCAGGGAAAAGGTCTGGAGGCAGGGAACATAAGGCTGAGTCACACTTCAGCTATGACAGGAAATATCCTCTCTATGGGGCACAGGCCAAGTAAATGACTTTGTAAATTTACTTCATCCTCTTCATTTACATAGGGCACACCCAAAGTAGAAGGTATTGAAACTCTCCAAAATTTTGTAATGGGGGCCTTGAGCCCCTATGCTCAGGCCTGCTCTCACACTGTAGAGCATATTGTCATTTTCAAGAAATTCCTTCATTTCTTTTTGGACAAAAAAAAAAAAAAGTCTTCAGAGACTCATCCCCAGCTGATGACAGCTTTGAGTGCAATCTCACCAACTCTGAGCCAGAACCAAATCAGTTGCCCCTGCATTCCTGAATGTCAGGAATTGTGTAAGAAAATATGTTTGCTGTTTTAAACTGCTAAGTTTTACAGCAATTTGTTACTCAATGATTGGTAACTAATATACCCTTTTTTTATCAATAGACATTCATTCCAAACTTTTCTTGATAACAGTAATTTCTTATTGAAGTTGAGGTGGCATGATAAAATAGAAATAAAAGTGTCTTAACTGTCTTTTTCTGTAACGGATCAGTGTACTTTGAAGTGCATCTGAATCTAAAAGGATGCATTTTCTTCAATGAGAATGCAAAGTGGAAAATAGCTTGATGGCAACTGCTACTTGCTATTGGAAAGTCTGAAACGGTCACTAACATTACTCTAGAAGTTTACCCCATTTCTAAGAGACATGTTAATTCAATTACAGGAGGAAAATGTTACAAATCATTGCACTGTAGCCACCAGGCTATTACCCTAGAAAGACCAGTGCAGTTATAATGATAATTTTGAAATAGCAAAAGAGAGGATGAAGAAATTAGGAAGCTAATGCATATAAGTTATATCTAGAAAGTTGTACTAATACTCTGATTTCTAATTTAATCAAAATAATTTTTCCAAATTATCAATATTAACAATTTATTTATTGATCAATTTCTCTTTTGAGCTGATTTGATCATTGGTTAAAACCTAAGGAAGACAAACAGTTGACAGTGATGTAGCTGCAATTCTAAATACCAGCAGGAAAAAAAAAAAGAAAAATCAATTAAAACATGGTTATTAATTTAGCCATTGGAAAAACTGGGGATGATTTGGGAAAGAGAAAAGACTACCAAGTAAAATTTTTAAAGGTTATGGATAAAAGGAAGAAGTTAAGAGTGAAGCTTAGGGTATAGGGTATGTAAAAATAAAGTTTTATTATATTAAGTGTAAATCTTCTTGCAGAAAAAAATAAAAAAATCGAGGGAAAGTTAATGCAGATGACAATTCTAAAGTGTTTTCTCTGTAAGTGCAAATCATATTCAAGCAAGCAAGCAAGAGGTTAGTTCTACTCACTGTCGGAAGGTTTGCTATCGCTTAGGAAAGGTTGCTGTTCCATGATGTCCATTGGAATTTTAATACTTGGAACTTTTTCTGAGTATGGGCAGTCAGACTGTGAAAAAAATGTACAACAGGTTTTAGAATATTTTTATTATACAACCCTTCCTATCTCCCAGTATTGAACAAACCTTTCATATAATCACTTACTTAATACTAAGGAGAAAAGCCCTGTAATTACTTCCAGTTTGCTAGCTTTTAACTGCATGGCTTCTTTCCCACTCATGTTTGTTTTCCACTCTTCTGAGTTAATGATATTGAGTCAATTAAAACTAGAACTATACCAAATAGAGATCACTACAAGTGAATTGTAAAGCTTTCTATAAGTTAGACTCCCAATCAGCAAATGTTTATGAGTTGTATATGTGAAGCAAATTATCTCAATGCAAAAACAGATTGAAGTTAGGAAACTTCCTAATTTATAAATGGTCTTGAAACTCTTATTTGTTTCTGCTGATTCTGTCTCTAGAAAAATCATGACCCATCTTTCCTCTAGAACAAGTGACGGACTTTTTAAATACCCACGATCAAGGAGCCGTCTATGTAAACTAGAAAATAAACTTTCCTCACTTACTCTAAGTACTATTTTATGGGTAAAGGTTCATTTTGATTCGTTTGTGCCAAAAATATCTGAAAATGTAAGCAAACATAAGAAAATAAAATATTTAAAAAGGTGTCTATGAAGGTTATATAAGCAGAAGATCATAACCAGAATAAAATGACAAAACTAGGCAGGTAATCGTAGGACTGCTTACAGAACAGGCCACCTACGCCAAACTATAATAGATTTCCCAAAGATTACCATTTTGCTTTGTTAAATTGCATTATATTGATTCTAAGGCTATGTTTGGACTCAAAGACCAATACATCTCTTAACTTAAAGTTAGAAAAAGATGATCATCTTTAGTTGAAAAAAATGAGATGTAATGTTTTAAAAAATCTTAACATAAAGCTTATTACTCACGTGGAAAATTTTCTTATGATGACTCTAAAGAAGTTAATGAACTAGAATATCCTTTAAGAGAACTAATATAATGCACTCAAACTGGCAAAACAGAATAAAAAAGATGCCACACATAATAATATTAACCTTAAATGTAAATGGACTAAATGCCCCAATTAAAAGACACAGCCTGGCAAACTGGATAGAGTCAAGACCCATCAGTGTGCATATTCCGGTGACCCATCTCACATGCAAAGATACACATAGGCTCAAAACAAAGGGATGGAGGAAGATTTACCAAGCAAACGGAAAGAAAAAAAAAAAGTGGGAGTTGCAATCCTAGTCTCTGATAAAACAGATTTTAACCAACAAAGATCAAAAAAGACAAAGGAGGGCATTACATAATGGTAAAGGGATCAAGGCAACAAGAAGAGCTAATTATTCTAAATATATATGCCACCAATGCAGAAACATCCAGATTCTTAGAGCAAGTTCTTAGAGACCTACAAAGAGACTTATACTCCCACACAATAATAGTGGGAGAATTTAACACCCCACTGTCAATATTAGACCTAATAAGACAGAAAATTAATAAGGACATTCAGGACTTGAACTCAGCTCTGGACCAAGCTGACTTAACAGACATCTACAGAACTCTCCACGACAAATCAACAAAATATACATTCTTCTCAGCACCACATCACACTTACTCTAAAATTGCCCACAGAAGTGGGAGTAAAACACTCCTCAACAAATGCAAAAAAAAAAAAAAAAAAAAAAAATGGAAATCATAACAGTCTCTCAGACCACAGTGCAATCAAATTAGAACTCAGGATTAAGAAACTCACTCACTGAAAAATCCCACAACTACATGGAATCTGAACAACCTGCTCATGAATGACTACTTGATAAATAGTGAAATGAAGGTAGAAAAAAAGGTAGTTTTTGAAACCAATGAAAACAAAGACACGATGTACTCAGAATCTCTGTGATGAAAAAAAAGTAGGAAATATCTAAAATTGACACCCTAACATCACAATTAAAAAAACTAGAGAAGCAAAAGCAAGTCAATTCAAAAGCTGACAAAAGACATGAAATAACTAAGATCAGAGCAGAACTAAAGGAGATAGATAGAGACATGAAAACCCCTTCAAAACATCAATGAACCCAGGAGCTGGTGTTTTGAAAAAATTAACAAAATGTATGGACCACCAACTAGCCAGAGGAATAAAGAAGAAAAGAGAGAAGAATCAAATAGACACAATAAAAATTATAAAGGGGATATCACCATATTATTTGACCCCACAGAAATACAAACCACCAGCAGAGAATACTATAAACACCTCTATGCAAATAAACTAGAAAATCTAGAAGACATGGATAAATTCCTGGACACATACACCCTCCCAAGACTAAACCAGGGAGAAGTTGAATCCCTGAATAGACCAATAACAAGTTCTAAAATGGAGGCATTAGTTAACAGCCTACCAACCAAAAAAAGCCCAGAACCAGATGGATTCGCAGAGGAATTCTACCAGAGGTGCAAACACGAGCTAGTACTATTCCTTCTAAAACTATTCCAATAAACAGAAAAAGAAGGAATCTTTCCTAACTCATTTTATGAGGCCAGCCTCATCCTGATACCAATACTTGGCAGAGACACACAAAAAAAGAAAATTTCAGGCCAATATCCCTGATGAACATCAATGCGAAAATCCTCAATAAAATACTGGCAACAGAATCCATCAGCACATCAAAAAGCTTACCCACCACGATCAAGTCAGCTTCATCCCTGGGATGCAAGGCTGGTTCACTATATGCAAATCAATAAATGTAATCCATCATATAAACAGAAACAATGACCAAAAAAACATGATTATCTCAACAGACGCAGAAAAGGCATTCGATAAAATTCAACACCACTTCATGCCAAAAACTCTCAATAAACCTGGCATTGACGGAACATATCTGAAAATAATAAGAGCTATTTATGACAAACCCACAGCCAATATCATACTGAATGGGCAAAAGCTGGAAGCATTTTCTTTGAAAACCATTACAAGACAAGGATGCCCTCTCTCACCAGTCCTATTCAACATAGTATTAAAAGTTCTGGCCAGAGCAGTCAGGCAAAAGAAGAGATAAAGCATATTTAAATAGGAAGAGGGAAGTCAAATTGTCTCTGTTTGCAGATGACATGATTGCATATTTAGAAAACCCCATTGTCTCAGCCCAAAATCTTCTTAAGCTGATAGGAACTTCAGCAAAGTCTCAAGATACAAAACCAAAGTGCAAAAACCACAAGCATTCCTACACACCAATAACAGACAAACAGAGAGCCAAATCATGGGTGAACTCCCATTCACAACTGCTACAAAGAGAATAAAATATCAAGGAATACAACTTCCAAAGGATGTGAAGGACCTCTTCAAGAAGAAGTACAAACCACTGCTCAAGGAAATAAGAGAGGACACAAACAAATGGAAGAACATTCCACACCCATAGATAGGAAGAATCAATATCATCAAAATGGCCATACCGCCCAAAGTAATTTATAGATTCAATGCTATCCCCGTCAAGCCACCATTGACTTTCTTCACATAATTAGAAAAAACTACTTTAAATTTCATATGGAACCAAAAAAATGCCCATATAACCAAGACAATCATAAGCAAAAAGAAGAAAGCTGGAAGCATCACGCTACCTGACTTCAAACTATACTGCTAGGTTACAGTAACCAAAACAACATAGTACTGGTCCCAAAAGAGATATATAGACCAACAGAGACAGAATAGAGACCTCAGGAATAATGCCACACATCTATAACCATCTGATCTTTGACAAATCTGACAAAAACAAGCAATGGGAAAGGATTCCCTATTTAATAAATGGTGTTGGGAAAACTGACTAGCCATATGCAGAAAAATGAAACTGGATCCCTTCTTTACACTTTATACAAAAAATAATTAAAGATTTAAACATAAGACCTACAACCATAAACAACCTAGAAGAAAACCTAGGCAATACCATTCAGGACGTAGGCACAGGCAAAGACTTCATGACTAAAACAGCAAAAGCAAAGGCAACAAAAGCCAAAATTGACAAATGGGATCTAATTAAACTAAAGAGCTTTTGAACAGCAAAAGAAACATCATCAGAGTGAACAGGCAACCTACAGAATGGGGGAAAAATTTTGCAATCTATTCATCAAAGGGCTAATATCCAAAATCTACAAGGAACTTAAATACATTTACAAGGAAAAAACAACCCCATCAAAAAGTGAGCAAAGGATATGAACAGACACTTCTCAAAAGAAGATATTTGTGCAGCCAACAAACATATGAAAAAAGCTCATAATCACTGGTCATTATAGAAATACAAATCAAAACCACAATGAGATACCATCTCATGCCAGTTAGAATGGCGATCATTAAAAAGTCAGGAAACAACAGATGCTGGAGTGGATGTGAGAAATAGGAGCACTTTTACACTGTCAGTGGGAGTGTAAATTAGTTCAACCATTGTGGAAAACAGTGTGGTGATTCCTCAAGGACCTAGAAATAGAAATTCCATTTGACTCAGCAACCCCATTACTAGGTATATACCCAAAGGATTATAAATCATTCTATTATAAAGACACATGCACATGTATGTTTATTGCAGCACTATTCACAATAGCAGACTTGGAACCAACCCAAATGCCCATCAATGATAGAATGGATAAAGAAAATGTGGCACATATATACCATGGAATACTATGCAGCCATAAAAAAGATGAGTTCATGTCCTTTTCTGGGACATGAATGAAGCTGGAAACTATTATTCTCAGCAAACTAGCATAGGAACAGAAAAACACTGCATGTTCTCACTCATAGGTGGGAGTTGAACAATGA
The DNA here is from genome assembly GCA_031835075.1 of Saguinus oedipus. Taxonomy (NCBI): domain Eukaryota; kingdom Metazoa; phylum Chordata; class Mammalia; order Primates; family Cebidae; genus Saguinus; species Saguinus oedipus. Next base: position 95,357,388 of record CM063171.1, on the reverse strand, counting down.
GAACACATCAAGACAGGGAGGGGAACATCACTCACTGGGGCCTGTTGGGGACTAGGGGAGGGATGGCATCAGGAGAAATACCTAATGTAGATGACAGGTTGATGAGTGCAGCAAACCACCATGGTAAGTGTATTTCTATATAACAACCTTGCACGTTCTGCACATGTATCCCAGAACTTAAAGTATAATAATAATAATGAAAAGATGCCACATGCACTTACCTTTATGAGAATGTCAAAAACAGTAAGACATTATACTATTTCAAATATTTTCCAAAATAATAGCAATTATACATAGACAGGTTGCAGCCCACCCTTAATCACAGCCTACCAAGCAGACTAAAAAATGACTGAGTGGCTCAAAATGTTGGCAAGCCATAATTTTCACTATATGTGCTCATAAATATTACATTATAGCTGTTACCTGCATGTCCCCTTGTGACTTCCTGTATCCATAGATCCCAAACCATGTGACTAAGAGGCAAACTTAGGAGGGCCACATTCCAAATGTGGAGCCCTCAATAATTAGCTCAACCCAAAGAACACACTGCACAGATGTGCTCTAAATTGCCTGGCTGGATTCAGTGCCCAGGAACAAATGTATATGTTTGTTTGTTTTGGTAGGGGTAGGATGAAAAAGAAGAGGAAAAAAAATCGAGTATGACACTTTAATTCAAGAAATCTGTTGGAAACACAGAGTTGAAAATGGTAAATATTCATATAAAAACTATTTAAATGAAATAGGATTTGTTGGAAATCATATTTAAGAATTGGAAGAACTTCTAAGGAGTTCATTTGATCCAACTTTTGTCACTCGAGAGCAGTATATTTAAAACATTCTCTAAAGTTGGTATTTTACTATTTTTTTCTTAAAAATCATTTGAGGGGTATTCCATAATCTCCCTCTTTGTACATTCATACATTCATAATATATAATGAACTTTAAATTTGAGGTCCATGTACATAAGTTGACATACTTATTTTGGACAAAATACTGCTTTAATTATTTTAATATTTCAGGCAACCTTTTTTTTTTTTTGTCTTGAGTGGTCCAGAAATTCATTTCAAATTTTAATTTGTATTAAATGTGTAAATGCATCATTCTTCTATTACATCTTAATCTCTGCTGCAATTAAAATGCATTCTTTTTCTGTCATCATTGGAAACAAAATCTATATACCTGTTCTCATTGCAGATGGATGATGACAGTCATAAAGCTCTCTTCACCTCTTTTTCTCTTTAGCTAAATGTGCCTCATGCATTAAGTCTTTCGCTTATTGAATCAATTTATGTGAAATCCAATTACGTCTCTTGCCTTCTTTCACTGTACTATTTCCAAGTTCTACAAAAAGAATACAGTCAGACAGCCTGATCAGCTGGAACTAACCAGAGAGGCCTGGATTCGAGTTTTAGCTTTGCCACTATGGCTGTGTACAATTAGACAAATGACTTATATATATGTCAAAGCATCACCTTACATATATACAATTTTATGTCAATCATACCTCATTAAAGCTTTAAAACAATTTTTAAATATTTAACATTTCTCAGTCTAAATTTCCTCATCTGTAAAATGGGAGCAAAAAATAAATACTGTGATAACAAGCTATTAAGACAATTAAGGATAAGGTATGCAATGATCAAAGTTATCAAGTACTAAGTAGAAACTAAAAATTAACAATATTCCTACTTTAGAATGGGTAATGATGCACAAAAAAATCATTGGTGAGACTGCACTGTGTAAAATCCAGAACAGATTTTCAAATGGAAAACATTATTTTGACAATCTTTTCAAAAGGCTACTGTAATAAGGTATTATTACATGTGTTAAAGAAAACAAATCCCAGCTTTTCTTCTAGCACAGATTACAGATCCCTATTGCAGAATCTGTATTCTGTGAACTGGTCACCTAAAGAAAAAACTGGGCAATAATTTTGTTTCTCAACTTAATCCCCTAATTGCAAGAGGACCCTCTGGACCATGACACTAACCACTATAATTACGTAAAAAGACCCCAAACTCCAATTCCCTTTTCTTTTTAATGAAGAGCTACAGAAAAATAATGCTAAATCATATTAGCATAAATATAGTGCTAATATTAATATAACAGCATGGAACTTTGGTGGAGAGCCTACTCAAATAGATTCATAGCTCACACGAAGTGAAATCACTGACATCTATCCACATTAGGCTTAAAAATACATAAAATTGAGTTATTATCTCAAATATAAGCCCTGGATTATTAATAGAAACCAAATACATTTTATAGTATTACTAAGCAAACTTCCTTTATATCTATGAGATCAGAGTTCTTAAATGTGGTGAGTTTTAAAATTTTTTAGAAGTTATTATTAGTCATTATGTCATTATTAGTGTATTAATGGTTACAGAAAGACTTCAGAAAATATAAAAAACCAAAGAGAGAATATAAAGGGCAAAGGGAGGTGAAATGAGTAATATGCCACACGTCCAGATAAACATTCTTAGAACTTGGCCCTCCATTTCACATCAAGTATAAAAATGGATAATTTTCACATTTGTTTTTCTTTAACTAGCTTTTCTTTGGAAATTGGAAAGTTCCTTACATCATCATTGTCACTGTCCAGACTTCCCTTCTTCTTTTTCTTTTTCTTCTCATCCTCCTTCTTTTTCTTGTCCTTCTCTGGAATGACATCATCGAGGAAGCTGAGGTCGTGCTGAGAGAAGAGGTAGTCCATGCCTTTTCTGACAGCTACAAGTGCCAAGATCTGAAAGGGCCAATATTAAAAGCATGAAAGAAACTGTGTTAGATGAAGTTGCAGTGAGCATAGATAAAATCGCATCAAATTCCGCAGAAACCTACTTTGTGTAACGCTAGAGTATGACAAACTTGATCTTGACTATATGAACTTACACCAAGCGAACTCTAATAATTTTCTACATGGGTAATGTTGTCTTATAAAAGTCTTAATTGAAACTCACTTTGTTTTGTTCACTGAAATGCATGATCACATTCAATCAGAATTTTATTATCAAAGGATTGTTTTTTAAAACCATTTCCTTCTATGTGAGATTTTAAATAAAAGTTGAAAGTCAAAAAATAGCTGGCATATGATTTCTAAGTATTAAAAATTAAAACATTATAAGTTTTGAGCAATCAAGAAAATCTGAACAAAACATAGAACACTAAGACATCTTCAGAGTATTCACAATAAGGTAGTATTTGAATATTCATAGGGTACTTCAATCACCACCGTTAAACAGTTAACATGTGCCAGACACTTTATTAAACTCTTATTATCTCATTTATTCTTAACAAACTTCAAAAGTAGGTATTATTATTTCCATTATACAGTTGAGGAAATTAAAAGTTAGAGACATTAAGTATGTTATCCAAGATCCTTAATGTCTGTGAGGGAAATGAATGCAGATCACAATAATACAAAGGGTCCCAGTTGTCTGCTTCCAAAACAAATATTCTTGACCTGTGTATTTTTGGTTCTATGAATTGCTCTTGAAGAATGAATTCTGAAGGTACATTAAAGATATCTTTATTCCACATTAAATTTAATATGCATCATTATAGGCATCCTGACTTGCTTCAAATTAAGCAGTTGTCTTTATCAGCATCATGCTCTCTATGACAGTTTTCTCATCACCTAGAGAAATAAATAACACCTATCCTAACATTTATTACAGAATTATACTATGACCAAATAAAAGTTCTGAAAAGATAAAAAACACTTTAGAAAAATAAAGCAGTTAAAAATTATTATTTAGCATAGGCAAAAAGTGATTTATTTGATATAATTCAAATGTATCCTGGTCTAGCTCCAATTTTCCTGGCTTCAGCAAAATTTGTAGGCAGGTAGATAATACTAGTAGGTAAATTCGAGTTGCTTCTTATGTTCAGTGTGTTTTTCAGTAAATATAGTTTTTTATTTAAAAAAAAAAAAAGACATAAGGGGCCATTAAGGAAAAAAAAATCCAACCTAACAAATATCACTAGTATTTAACATCCATTTTTTCTTGCATCCTTGGGAGAAGAAAAATTCAAACAACAAATACAAAAAATAATAATCCTGGCTAAGAGTAAGAGGATTTTTATAAAAATGAAATGTGGTAAGTGTATGAAAACTCTGTTTTCAAAGCTGCAGGGCAGATAAAACAGACTCGAGGCTCCCTTTGTGTCTTGTTTTAAGTGTACATATATGCATTTTCTTGCAAAAAATACAGATTTATGGTAAATTATAAAATTTTGTAACGAAACCAAATAACTCCTTTTCCTCTTCTTTCGCGTGTGACTCAGAGTTAAATGTTAGTTGCTTTACCTTGTTTCTCATCATATTATGACAAGGATAGAGTGTCCCCACCTTATCTTTAAACTTAGCATTATGCAAACCACAAGAAATTTAAAAACTGAATTTCTCACTCCATTTCTTCTAATGTATTGGATGCATTCTCACAAGTTGCCAAGCACTTCTTTATTGCTTGAAATGTCCTACACTCTTACTTAGATTAATTCTATTGTACAACATTTAAAAAGTAATTAACATGCACTGGTGTCCACTGTGTCAGGCATTGTGCTACATGCTTGATATTCAATTTTGATGATCAGAAAAACAACAATCCACCCCTTGTTTTACTGATGAGTTAATAATAGTTCAAAGAAGTTTACTGATGAGTATCGACCAGGGCCAGTATTTGAACTCAGGTGAGCCTGATTCTAAGGTCCATCCTAAACAACCATAGACATGGGAAATGTAAATTACAACTGATCAAAGTGATGAGGTCAAAGCTGGAAAAATTTGAAACCATACACAAAAGGGATGTGTGTCTATATAACAATAACCACATGATATCCATATGATCTCACAGGTAGGTTCAATTAAATAAATCCCTACCATTACTGGAAAAATGATAGCAGCCACAGTTGACTTGAGGATCCAAAGCAGGGCCAAACACAACACCTGCAGGAAAGTGAACAGGTGGACTCTGCGCAGGGGAACATGACGCAGGTAGATAAAGTCAGGCTGATGCTTCAGCGGCATCAGAAGCAGCTTCAGACGATCCATGAACTGGGGAGGAAAGAGGAAAGGAGTCCAACTGCATTACTCCAAGAGCTGATGCACGAAGTCATTTACAGTATATCTAACTAATCACTACTGATTTATATTCTATAATTTAGGCAAGCAGTGTCCTTTTCAGAGGACAAAGGAATGGTCAAGGAATGCAGAAATTTAGTCAGGCACACTAAAGCACAAGTCTTCAAAGTTTTGTTACTATATTGCAGGAATGTTATGCAGAGGTATAAGAAAAAGTGTCCACTAAAGAATAAAGTCAGGCCAGGCGCGGTGGCTCAAGCCTGTAATCCCAGCACTTTGGGAGGCCGAGGCGGGTGGATCACGAGGTCAAGAGATCAAGACCATCCTGGTCAACATGGTGAAACCCCGTCTCTAGTAAAAATACAAAAAATTAGCTGGGCATGGTGGTGCGTGCTTGTAATCCCAGCTACTCAGGAGGCTGAGGCAGGAGAATTGCCTGAACCCAGGAGGCAGAGATTGCGGTGAGCCGAGATCGCGCCATTGCACTCCAGCCTGGGTAACAAGAGCAAAACTCCGTCTCAAAAAAAAATAAATAAAAAATAAATAAAAAATAAAGTCACAAAGAAAAACAAATTCTAGAAGCTCATCTCCTGGTTTCTGTTTTTACTCTCTGAGTCTTCAAGGATCTTTTGCCTATTATAGTAATAATATGCTGAAGGAAGATGTCTAACTCATGAATCCTACTCTGCCTCAGTTGCCTTATCTGAAAAAATAGGAGATGATACTATGCATCATATATTAATATATTTCAGTAATGTTTTAGGGATATAAAGGAAGTATCCAACTTAAAAATGGGAATACATTATGTTTTCATAAATTCCATATTATTTGAGTCACATAACTTGACTAATACACTCAGCAATATATCACCATTTCTTTTCAGAGAAAAGCCATATGAATACTACAGTGAGTTTCAGGGTTGACATCTGAATCTAAGAGAGGCTATCAAATGGTCATGTATAAACAGGTATCGAAATAACTACTGAGCATCTATGCGCCAGGTACTGCGCCTCAAAGAATAACTGCCAAATTGACATTGCCAATGACAAATGGGAAGATATTCAAGAACCTATCACAGGATCTTTCAGTAAAAGGTGCTCAGTAAATAGCTATTGAATTGTATAATCATGGAATATTAACTCTGAAATAATCTCTATTTTCTTTCTAGAAGGAAAGAAGTGTAAAAGTAAACTAGACTATCACAATCTTCTCTTCCTACTTCCTTTCTCTTCCGCTCTTCCCTTCCTACTTAAAGGGAACTATTTTTGACTGGTGGGGACTTCTCTTTATAAAGTTTAGGTTACAAAGTTTCTTGCTAAATCAAATCTCACCAAATAAACAAGGGAGAATCGAGAAAGAAAGAAAAAGAGCAAAGCCATTAGGGGTAGTAGCTTTGCAGAATTTAAGAAATCTACTAACTGTCCCTGGTTGTTTTTCCCCATCATTATTATGTGGTTGATTTTTTCTTTTCTTTCCTTTTTTCGAATAAAGACGGGATTTCACTTTGTTGGTCAGGCTGCTCTTGAACTCCCGACCTCAGGTAATCCACCCACCGTGGCCTCCAAAGTGCTTGGATTACAGGTGTGAGCCAGCACGCCTGGCCTCTTCTTTTTTATTAAACAAATATGTACTGAGTTTCAACCAATAAAGTCCTTAAAAACACATAGAATTAAATTTATGATCTAGACCAGATCATTAAAGGCAAACAAAAATAAGAACTATCTGTCTGGAAGCCATTTTAGTTTCATATTTTTCCATTTTGGGAAATAAGGAATATTTACCATGGCAGGTAAAAATAAAATAATTTTACAAGTTTATACTTCCCAAAAGACACATGGGCAATAAACTCACATTCATCTAGTCCAGTCTATGAAGAACCACCTTGTATTTTGTAACAAATATCCATATGATGATGAACTCTACTTAGCAGATCTAAACAGAGAAAAGTAAAGTAGCCTTTTCTCTTTTTAGTGATCTGGCCACTTGCCCTGTTCTATCTGACTTTAAAACCAAATTAATCTGAATTCAATAAGCAAAAGCAAGGACTATTTTGAAGGGGTTAAAATAAATTCTTATGATTGTTCACAGGACATGCAGTCTTTTCCCATTAAAATATTACTAAGTGCTAAATAAGGCTACAGTTAACAAGGTGCCAGAAAACAGCATAAGTACTTCCAGTTTCCTGGTGCCAAATAAATTAAAACCTAATTGAAAGACAAAGTCACTTACGAAGTTTTCCCTAATGATTCTTTTTTTAAAGAGACAGTCTTACTATGTTGTTGAGGCTGGACTCAAAGTTTCAGGTGATCCTTTCACCTCAGCCTCCCAAGTACCTGAAACTAAAAGTGCACCACTGTGCCCAGCTGATAATGATTTTATCCCAAAGTAATGAATAGCTGAAGTTTTCAACAAAAGGAATACATAAACCACATTGACTTTATTCTTTCACTGGTAAAAAACTTTTGATTATTGCTCATAGCCATGTGAAAAGCAAACCAAGAATAGCCTGTTCTTAGTATAGCGTTAAGGCAAATGAATAAATACCATCTTGAAGAACACACAGAAAGAGTTAGATATCCTTCCTGAGATGGCAAAACAGAGATAAATATGGGTAGGGAGGAGGAAAAGAAAGATTATAGCCTCTCACTTTCTTGATCAAATGACTTTTAACAGCTTATTTAAAGAATGGGTATGTATGGTAACTTTTGTTAATACTGGCTAACTTGTCAATTAAACCAGAAATGAAAAGCAGCTGAATGATGAAGTAGAAAAAATATATTTTTAAAATTTACCAGTAATGGTTAGCACTTTTCTTCAAAGATCTGTTACTGGACTAGTCTTACTATTAGAAAAACACTACTGTACTTATATTGCCATGGAAAAACTTACCTGCACACCATTAAGGGATGCTACTCCCATATATAGAAACACACCATAGAGTACAGGCATGGGTATAAACTAGAAAGAAAAAAAAAATGGATAAAAGTTAAAAACAATAATAAGAAAAAAGAGGAATGAAGAGGAATCATTTAAATAAAGGCTAAATCTAAAACTACAGTACAGTCCATCATAACACAGTGGCCTCTAACTAGTATGCTTTACTAATCAATTGATGAACTTCTGAATTCTTTGTACCAGCAATATATCAAGGGTTAAAAGGACTTTAAATTTTCATTGGATGCTTGTTTTTTGAGTGAGTATGCACCTTAATAACAACCTTTTTTAATTAATGGAGGAAAAGTTCTGTTTTCCTTTACCCTGAAAAGGAATGACCATGTAAACCAGATACTTGTGTGAACTGTGAGGCAGACAGAAATAGAGGTATTAATAGATGGTTGCCTCACTCTTGAGACCAAGTTCCTTTCAATACAGTCTGTTGATTTTTATCCTTAATAATTTTTGCCAAATTATTTATCATCTTGATGTATATATGCCTCTTTCAATAAACACCAAAAGACTGTCTTCTCTCTTCTTGGGAATATTATGAGAACTTACTAAAGAGAACACTGCTTGAAAGGAGCATCTGGAAGCAATTAATTACACCCATGGATTAATACACATCTCTAAAACTGAATTGATACCTTTCATGCATTAACTAGCCAAAATATTTTATATTAATAGAAAGTGTTTTAACAAGAAGAAGTGATGTTTGTAAACTGTATCTATTGCTAGACCTTCAAAATGTCCCCTAGGACTAAGGAAACGAAGCAAATAAAAAATGATTCTGTTTCTGGGAAGACTTCTGTTTGAAAAACAAAAGGTTCTCAACCTTAGAATTTGAAAAGAAGTTCAAGTAATTTCAGGAATTTTCAAAGCTAAAATACTAAAACCACAAGTCAATTAAGGCCAATCTTACCAAATCCACATAAAGGAGGCTACTCTAACCAGAAAACATAGTATGGCTTTAGAGTAATTTTTAAAATACTGCATGCATTAAGTGAAGCACAATTTCTATCAGCTTCTCCTTGTGATTGTCTAAAGTAGTTATACATCTGAGACTCTTCGGACACTATTAGAGAATGAGTAAATTCTAAAATGTGTAACAAGTATTTACAATTGTTATTGGTTAGCCATAGGGATGCTTAAATTTATATGAAATATACTTATTTACATATATAAAACATAAAATGCTTCTTCAAAAAAGACAACATTTTTAATGTAGCTAATTTTGATCTTGATGTCAGGGAAAAAAAAATGATGGGGATAGGAAGGATGAAGTTCCTTCTGGGGAAGCTGTAGTACCCAATAGTCACCACAAAGAGGTGAACACATCACACTCAAGCCTCTTTACTTCTGACACATGCCTTCATTTCCTTTGCAATGTGCATGTGCAATGTCCTTGTGATTCTTGTGTATAAATGTACCAAAAAGTAAAAAAAAATAAAAGGATTGTTTAATAGCTTTGATTCATTTTTAAACATCTTCCACTTTTCTTTCTCGTCATTTCATTTTTAATTTGGTGAGCAGTGGGGGTGGGGTAGCTGGAAGGAAAGAAAAGAAGGGAATTGAGAAGTATAGTTCAATCATGGAAAACTAGTTAGAATTCCTGCAGTAGTTACTTTTTCATCTGAGTAAAGCGTTGTTCTAGTTTGAAAGAAAGCCAGCACAAAAGGGACCATCCCTGGCTTCATCCTCACCCCTCAGCTATGCTTGACTAAAGGTATTTTCTAATGTGGTTCTGATGTCAAAGTGAAGGACAATTGTGCCTTGATGCTTAGGTCCATTCTCTGTGAATTTGTGATTATGATATCACCAAATCTACAACAAAATAAAATCAGAAGGTATCAGTAACAGAACGGCATGGGGTGTGAGTAGAAAAATAGCTTTCGATATGAAAATGTTTTTTAAACAGTTATTCTTTGTTGGAAAGGAAATAATACATATAAAGAAGGCTACTAAGTTGACTTTTGGCCAACTTCAATGTGATGCAAATACATCCTTTGAAATTTGCCATTTCCATTTTCCTTAAAATAGCGCAACCTCTCAATAAAAATCTTTCAATATGGAAACCTTGGTGAAACTTAATAGAATTATTGAATTAGAGTATACTTTTTATTGGATTTAATTCATGAGTTACATGAGGTCAACCCCTAAAAATTCACCACAACATAATCATTTCTTGCAACAGAAATTTCTCAAAGGAGGAAAGAGAAGATGTGCTTTAAGAAGATGGAACTCCATCTTAAGTTAAACCAATATAATATACCTAATAATAGTAAGCAGACAATTTTACAAAGCAAGACAGGAGTAATTAAAACATAAAACAACACAAAGTATACCAAGTTTACAGGCATATCAAGAATTGCCAAATGATAAAATTATGTAAAGGAAATGTTATAGATAACCAATCATACCCAAAAAGCACAAAACTATAATTAGAAATAAGATTACCATACATGAAATCAAGTATTGATCCTAAAACCAGATGGAATAATTGAGATAAAATCAAAATAGAAGTTTACATAATCAGACCGTGTCACCAAATTTTTCAAATTCTGGTGAATTCAGTTCTACGCTTTTTCACTTATGCCTCCCTTTGATGTGCTAATAGTATTTTAATATTCCCAAAGTAGCAAATGAGAAAAGGGTAAATTTAATGTCCAGCCCAGAATTCAGTATGGCAGTGAGACCTCCTAGCAGAATAATGGTCATCCTATGTGCGTGCGCGTGTGTGTGTGTGCACACACACACATGTGCATGTAAAACCCAGAACGAGATCCTGATTAAGAGCATGGGCACAAAAGTCAGACAGACCTGGTTTCAAATTCTGGCCCTACCAGTTCTGTAACATTGAGAAAATTATTAACTTATCCTCAGCATTGTCATTTAAAAGAGGCTATGATAAAGACTATATCACATAAAATATCTAATCCAGGGCCTGGTTCTGAATAGATAATAAGTGACAAATGGGGTATTAATGTTGTAATTATCATGAGGAGGATCTGACTGGCAAGTTGAGAAGCCCACAATTGCTTAGCAGAACTCTCTTTGGTCCTCAGTGGTCAGGGTGGAAAATGGCACTGATACAGACCAGAAGAATGGCTGCAAAGGTCAGACCCAAAGCCCTGGTCTGACTTAAGTTCTACAATATTGCCCTTTCAGCAATAACAACTATATTTAGAAACATGTCATTCAAATAATATCCTAATTCCCTTAAGTCTTGAAAATCTAAGCTGCTAAGGAAGCAGTAGCTGACTTGCAATCTGCTTCCTAGTCATTGAAGAAACTGGAATGAGGTATGATGAGGAGTTTGTAAAAATGCTGTATTTATCTGCACATGAGAAGATTCGAAATTAAAGAAACTGAAGAAGATCATCTCATGGAAAATGAAAGTGAATTAATTCTTTGAGGGCAAGTACTATGTTTTGTTTTAAATAGTTATAAACCATGAAGGTTATGAGATTGGCTTTCATGTCAGAATTGCCTGAATTCACGTTTTGACTCTATTATTTAAGAACTTTGTGACCTGGTAAGTTATTGATAATTTTTCTTATCTGTAAAATAGAGACAATTTTTTGTAGGTGTCATTCATTGAGGGACTAAATTTTAAAAATCTGTGCTAATTAGCTGGCCATGGTGGCGCATGCCTGTAATCCCAGCTACTCAGGAGGCTGAGGCAGGAGAATTGCCTGAATCCAGGAGGCGGAGGTTGCAGTGAGCCGAGATCGCGCCTTTGCACTCCAGCCTGGGTAACAAGAGCGAAACTCCACCTCAAAAAAAAAAAAAAAAAAAATCTGTGCTAAGCCCTTAATCAAATGCCAAGCTCAGTAAATGATAGCTACTCCTATCATCATCAGCAGTATCACCATGACCATCTTTATTTCTCTAGCACTGAATAAAGTGGCATATTGTAGAAGCTCAAATATTTCCAAATACAAATTAAATGGTGTCCTGATTTGAGAACACAAATCTTAAAGATAAATTTGATTACTCCTAATTAACTTGAATTAAACTATTTCAAGCAAAGGCAACAAAAGCAGCAGTGAACTTCACTTGATTTTTACTTCTTCAGACTTGCTAGAAAAAATGGGAAAACTAAAGCTCAAGGAAGTGATGTTCATCTTTTTGATGATCTTTAGCGTCCTCTATTTTCCCCACACAGAATACTCACTTACCAGGTAATATTTCTGCTGCAAAAACCCAGAAGTAAGCTGTTTAGTCAGCCAGGGATGCCAGTTATTCTTGTTCAGTACCGAATCAGTGGTTAGATTCAGTGCTTTGAGGCATGTATGACTGCTGCTGGCTAGGGTCAAGGAGTATCCTCCGAAATTTAAAACTGTAATTCCTTACATTCTTCTACATAAAATATAGATCTCAGCAAAGAGATCAAAATAAAAGCCCAAAACTTCATATTTAAAGTAAGCTTGCATAAACGTACAGGGGAAACATTACCTACACTGCTTAATGCGTGAAAGAAAATTACTCGGATCACCCAAGACCATTAAACTTGTAAGGGATGTAAGGAGTTGTCAGAAATGGTGTTGAGCCATTTCATTTTTAAAAAGTAAAAGTAACACATTTCTCTTTTCCCATTTATTTTATCTGTCCTTTCAAAGACAGACTCTTAAGTAAAATGATTCTCTGAAGTTATCCTCTGGTTCTTTAAAAAAATAGAGTCGCAAAGGAGATGGAAAAAGGTTCCCTACTAAAACATAACCCCTGACACTACTTTCCGTGTGAATTCTAAGGTTAATTGTTAATCTTGACACTTACTTAGTCATAACTTAGGTTTTGGTTAAACTGTACCCTCAATATCTGCTTCTTCCTGTATTGACTTTTCAGAGATAACAAGGGATTTGTGATAAATGCACATAACTTACCAAACCTTAATGATACATGATCTGAAAGTAGCTGACTTTATCAGGAGATGTGATTCCTGAAGTAAGGAACAGCACAACTTAATGAAGTAAGGAATCACAACTGCAAATGCTTGACTATTGTATTCTTGTTGTTTTCAAATATGGGTTTGGTACAGTATGCTATAAACTATATTGACAAAACAATTTCATTTCCCACATTTTGGGCAAAACCTTGCTTAACAAAAATGTTTACTGGACCACATTTTTCATTTATTCTTACATGACTCTTTGTGTTAACTCAAAATTGCCAGGTGGAAATAGCCACAATCCTGGACACTAGCAGCTGAATGAAGGTGAGCCCAGGTATGGATCAACTAAGGAAAAGAAAGCTCATACTCACTGATCTCTTACAGCTCTCTGCCTTCTTACCCTGCATTCTAATCTGTTTCTGTAAATACTAAGGTACTTTGCCTGTCAGGGGTGAAAAGAATCATTGTAAAGAACACAAGAACTTTCAGCTTTAACTCCTGTGCAGCCATATTTGGGTGCAGGGTGGGAAAACAGGAAGAGGCCTTGTTTAAAATGTAAGTCTTGCATCTCTCCTAAAAATAGTAATTATATAGTATCTGTTCTCTATGTCCCCTCGGAATCATCCATGATTACTCAACTGTCAGATTCTCTAGGAATAAAGCCAATTTGCTATAACATATACACACAAAAGGAACTTTTAAACACATCTGACTTTTTTGAATTAGGATTTTATATTGTATTAATGAAAAGAAATTACATAAACATAAAAGAAAAATGGGGGAGGTGATGAGTAAGTTAGAACTGATGAAAAGATTTCTGCCCATTTATCCCTCACTAGTGACTGAGCACAGAGCTCATAAAAGAAACTCTGCAGCTGCTCAAAGTGAGCCCACCTTCAAGGAACCCACATTCATTTCTAGGAGAGCCTCTCACAACATGGGCTCATAATTGTCTGCAATGAACTCTCTAAAAATGATCTCAGTAGATGAGGTTTCATTGCCTAAAAGGTAACTGTCATTAGGCTTTCCGCCAGCTGATGTGCTCGTGCCTATAAAATAATGGAGAAACATAAAGCATTTGGTAGCAGATTCGATGCTGTGAAAGTCACCACCCCTTCACACCTATCCCATAACTTGCTTTGCACTGGCAAAGGTGACAATAGGTTTCCCTCTGTCCCTGCAGAACATAAGCTCCAAACTCTTTTAAGGTCCTCTACGTAATCAGAACCAACTTCTCTGAGGTTATTTATAATCTTAATGTCTCACGTGTAAGATGAGATATTTCCTCATGAATCTAGTCAGAAATTAATTAAACTAATTAATTGACATTGTGGAAACCAAGGGAAAAAGATAAATAATTACATTATTTTAACTGTTTAACAAGTATTTTCTGCATAATGTATACATCAGTCTAAATACCCTGAAGGCAATCTTAGTCTTATTTATAGGTCAAAGATACAACAGTTCTACTCTCCTCAACTTCATCTGATTGGCAACTGACATAAAATTTGCTAATTTTAGAGAAACAGAGGATAATTGCTTTTCACTATTTGTACTTCTATATTGTTTGAATTCTTCAAAAGATTACTTATGTAATGAACATTTTAGAAGCCTTTAAAATTAAAATTGTTTAAAAATAAAAATTTTAAGAGAACATTTGGAAGGATATCATTAAGGTACTGTAAATACTAAGGTATTAACAGTGGTTGTTCATAGCTGTTAAGTCCACGGGTAACTTTCATGCTTTGTACTATTGTACAAAGCATAAGATACAAATTATCAATAATTTGCAAGCATGTTTATAGGATTAAAAAAATGAATAAAATGTTTCCCCAAAAAAACTGAAAGCTTCATGAAGAGGTATACACTAACTTTCTTTAGTTTTTTTCCTACTTAATAGGTTTCACATATAGTTTCCATGTATCTCTCTAGGCAGTTATCCATCCCATCAATGAAACCTATATATTAACTCCTAATTTTCTAAACAACCTATACCATATAATTTTTCTTCCTCAAAAGTTCATTTCTAAAACTTTCTAATTATAAGTCAGTAATTTTACTTTAATTTACCTTTATGCATTACGAGGCTGAGTCAAATAAAATAGAAACAAAGCAATAACTAAGAATAGCAGAAAAATTTCAAAATGGTCATCCTGCATCACCCATTATCTAGGAGTCTAATGGGGGAAGAGGAATGAGATTTGGATACAAGCAATGCAAGGTGATAGAAGAAAGAATGTAGAGGAGACAAGGAGAATAGAAATATGTATGTGGAGGAGGGGAGAAGATCGTTCTGATTAAATTGCATGAAACTACCGTTTTCACAGATCAGAAAGTTTGGATATTGTTAACTTAATACGGTTCAATCAAATAACTGCAAAACTAAGGATAAGGGAAGGGATGAAAGAGTGAGAAGGAAATCAAGACAAGTTATTTAAGGCCCTCTCTCTACTTGACCCCTGCTTCAGTGTGTGATAGAACTGATGAGAATCTTGCAAATATCTCACAAAGAATTCCACTCTTCACATGTCCAATTATATGTCAGTGATCTGAGAAGAAGGAAGAGGTGAATGTTTCACATATTTACCTTCAAGATGGGAGCCATAAAGACTGACAGACCAGTCAGAATAAACACAAGGGTTCCAGTGACTCTTTGTTCCCTGAAACCAAATCAGAAGATTACCAATCTACCTCTTGTCTTCATAAACATGCTCTTGTCTTTTCACTTTCAAAAAAAAAACTACACATTGACAAAATCAATGTTTGGGTAAAACAACAAAGGTGTTGATATTATGTAATTAATACCTCAAGGATAGTATATAAACTCAATGTAACTATAAAAAATCTCTTAAAGTGATTTCAATATGTGATTTGAATTCATGAAGAAAGAAGTACTCCTGCTAAATCTTTTGCGCCTTTTAGAATCAAAGAAAAATCATTTGCTCTTGGTCCATCAATTATTGGCCTCTTTGAAGACCTGATTTTTTAAAGCAATTTATCCTCTTGTGTAATTACCCTTACACCTTCTTTCATAGGAGACAGATATTACATTGTCCTATATTCTAATTAACAAACAGCTCAAGGAAATTTCATCAGCATAATAAAACACATCAGTCTAATTTCCAAATCTACAACAATAAAAGTACTTTTCAACAAATATAATTCCCATCCTACACCCCTCCCCCACCCCCCAAAAAAGAATCACCCACTGTTTTGGCAAGGGATACAATGGCTCTGTCATGTGAGCTCTCTACCCAAGCACTTAAGAGCAGAGTTTGCTGTAAAAAATACTTAACAGAGTATAAACACCTTCTACTTCTTCCCTTCATATCTACCCAAATCGAACAGCTAGAGGTTAAAGTTTCTCAGTGTTTATGGGGACAGAAAAAGAATTGGAAAATAAGAATACCCTTCCCTTTACAGAATCTTAAAAGTCATAAGCAGACTCAAGAGTTTTAGGGCCTTCACATGTGATATTGTGATAGAGTCAACACTGCAGCTCCAAAATCACCCGCATGTTGAAGAAAAAAATGATCTGGTTGTGGTTTTACATGGCAACATTTAGCCTTTTGGAAATCAATGAAAATTATATATCATAAGGAGTAAACTGAAAAAGATCACTGAAAACTCTGATGAAAATTTAGTCCTTTCTGGAACAAAAAATATAAGAATGAATTAATCATCACAAGCCCTATCTCCTCTAAATCTGCCCATTTCCTTATGATTGCCACATAGATGTGTGCACAATATGTTCTGAAGAGCCATTTTCCTCTGAGTTAACACACCTCACTCCTAGAAACTTCGGTTGTTCTCCAGGTGCAGAAGTCTCTGTCTCCATCTTCAAACTGTCGATGTGAGCAATGGAGATGACGGTAGCAGCTACATACCACGGGAGAGCCATGAAGGAGCATATCACCATGAGGATGGCCACCCAAAAGAGATCCAAGTGATAACCCGCTCCTTTCTGTAGAAAGAGATAACAAAACCATGTGGAGAAAAGATTCATATTTGCTATCTAGTCATTTCCAGAAGGGAATTAAGATTACCAAAGGAAACTGACTCACTTTGCTTGGTAAGTTAAACTCCTTGAAGGAGGAGACTTTATCCTCTTCATATTATTCCCCTTAGCAATTAAACATACAGCTGCCTCTTACAGCTGCTTTGGTAGAGACCTTCTCTACTGTAACATTGAATCATTGTTTAAGACTTAAGTCAAAGCTACACTTACTATTTGTTTATCTTTAATCTCTCTACATACAATTTTCTAATGAGAACAATGGAGAGATATGCCCACTCCATAGAGGAACTGAGATCTTTCAATGATGTAACAGAGGCAAAGCATCTTATAACAATTTAAACCGTAGTAGTTGTTAATGCCACAGGTGCTTAGTAAACAGTGATAGTGGCAGTAGTGGTACTGGTTGTTGTTGTTAAGATAATCATAACAAGCACCTTGAAAGCAGTCACCCTGCCTTCTCTGCTGGACAGTGTTGAGTAGTATGCTGTTCATCTAGACAGTACTCACTTTACGTAAGGATCCGAAAGCAAGGTTGAGAAGGTATGTGGGCCATTTCTCAGCTTTCATAACATGCGAAAGCAAATGTTTAACAATCTATTACACATCATCATTAAGGTAATAAACACTCCCTTAATCAGAATAGGCCGATTTCAAACATTGCCCAATGGTCACAATAACATTTGCTGACTGGAAGAGCAGACAATGTAACAAAAGGTCTAGCTCTTTTACTCATTAAATAAATATTGTTAAATGTGTCCGCAATGTTATTCTATGGTTACATTTCTCTGCTTTATTTATGAAGAAATCAAATACTTGATACCCCTATGGAGCCTGAGAAAATAGAGCAGTCCATTTTCACAGCATGAAAGCAGCAGTACCAAGAGTATGACCAATCCAAGGAATAAAGAGGTTGGTTTTAAACAACGAGGATATGATTTACACTAGGAACCTGGTGACTGTTATCATTCAGCTCTTGTTACAGTTCATCGCAACACTTCTCTCCTCTCATTGAAATGCCAAGATTTCACCCCTGGTTTGCACACATGGATCTAATCATGTTCTAAGAACTCATCACAGGCAAGGGGAGTTGGTACAAGAAAGAAAAGCATGTATTCACTTAGTCCAGGCTTGGCTAAGAACAAAAATCAACTTGGGATTATGAATAGATATAGGCTAATATATATTCATAAAAGCAGTTCTTTTCAGGAAGACATAATAGTTTGAATTGAGAGTGGCATAAGGCAGACGAAAAGAGGGCAGAGGTGGGATGAGCTGAAATAAACTTGTTCAATAATGACTAATGGGATGAATACCATGATATATCTGAGATTTCATTCTTTCTTTCTTTCAATGAATATTGACTGCCAACTTAGGACCATGCTGGTGACACATCTGTAAATAAAACAGACAAAAAAAATCTTGCCCTCATGGAGTTTCCATTCTACTGAGGGAGACAACAATGAATAATATAAATAAATAAAATATACAGCTTCTCACATAGTAATAAGTACTAAGGAGAACTGTCGGTACCTACGTTTGTATAATGAGTATAATGGGAAACCACTGGAGGGTTTGAAATGGAGGAGAGTCATGGTTTGCTTATGTTCTAAACACTCTGGCTCTGTGTTAGGAACAGATTGAATGGGTAAAGGATAGTAAGACTACATAACCAATGGAATAAATTGTGATGATTACAACCAGAGTGGTGGCAGTGAAGATGGTAAGAAGTGGTTGGGTTCTGGCTCTACCTTAAGGTGGAGCCTACAGAATTTTCTCCCTCCTGCCTGTTCGTATGTCTATGACCCCACTTTGGGGCATTCATGATCTGGCTTCTGTTCACATCTGCAGCCTCGTCTTTTACCTGGATCCTATGCCACCACCACCTTCAACCACATGCAATGCCTCATATGTGTTTCTTTCACTAACACCTTTTGTGTCTTAGCCCACATAGCCTCTTCTACCCAGAATAACCTCTACTCTTCTTTTGTTCTTTCTCTGGCTCAGTCCTCTTTATCCTTAAGACTTAAATTAGCCTTCACCTTTTCTGGTAGGGTTTCGTGCCTCAACCTAGGTGAGATAGGTAAGTCAAGTTAGGTTAGATCTCCTCCTTTATGTTTCCCTGTTTTTCATTTTATGCCTTCCTCTATCACAGCATTCATCACACTAGTTCTGAAATTATATATGTATTCATCTGTCTTTAACAGTAGACTATAAGTAACATGAAGACCCGGACGGTATCTTTTTTTCTCTGTATTCTGAATACCTTAGCAGAGTGCATGATGTACAGCCAATTCTCAATTAGTGTTTATTTTTAGAAAAGGACAAATAGCATTCATATTCTCCCCTTACTGGTAATTATAAACTCTTATTTAGCCCTGAAGAAAATACAAAACTTTGTTAATTAGTAGACATTAATTAACATTGTGGAGAGGGGAAAAAAGGAGAAAAACAGCTGGAGACATCACAGAATTTTCAAGCCCTCTTTAGACTAAATCACTCAAGTTCATATTAGAAGTACCAGCAAGGTAACTAATGAGCATAATCCCCAAATCTTGTTACCAGAAAACCTGTAGGAACCTAAGGATGTGCACACCAGCCAGATGAATGGGTCAAAAGAATAGGTGATGTAAAAAAATAGTCACTCATGTTACCCTGAGTCATCTGGATGCTTTTGGATTTATTTCAGCTAAAACAAATTTGAGTTAGTTATGCTGAAGATTAGCAAAAAGGGGCTGTATGAAAGAGGGTGAAATAAAGATTTTAGATGATAGACTCTAAAGGTAACTATATATAACCATCAAAATAAAAAAAACAGTTCTGGGATAAAATAGTTATAGACACATAAGTACTCTCTGTTCCCCTTGACATTGTTCCTTTCAAAAAGTCTTCCTTCTCCTCAGCTACACTGGCCTAAGGGAAGGGAAAATCACCAACGTGACCTGAAGGTCCTACCTGGTCTGCCCCTACCTCCTCTCCATCCTCAACTCTCCCTCTCTCACTGCAGCCACAAAGGATTATTTCAATCACTTGTTCTCACCAGGTACCTCCTTTTGTAAGGCCTAGGCACACAGTGATTCCTTTGGGTGCCTGAAACAGTCTTCCCATCCCGCCTTATTTAGCTAATTCTTGCTAAGAATTTAGGTCCCAATGTAAGTGCCATCATTTTGGGGAACTCCCTGCACCTCATGGACTAAGTCAAACCCTCTCAACATACCATCTCCTTCTCCGTCCTGACACCAGCCACATTTGCAGTGTCACATTCTGCATAATTATGTGAATTGTGCCTCTCTCATAGCTCCATGAGGACAGGAACCATGTATGCTTTTGTTTACCACCAAAATAGCACCTGGCACAGTGCCTGCCACAGAGTGGATACTTTAGATAAATGTTTGATGAATAAATGAATAAATGCTAACTCGTTCATTCAGTGGCACTCTGTTAGACCACAGAAGAAAAACTAAAGATAATACACTGCCCTTGCCCTCCAGTGGTTTACTGCAATAGTAGCGCTGGTCAAGACAACAGGTGTTTGTAAAACCGCAGTGTTAAAGGTCTACAGTAAGGGTGAATTCAGGGCATTAAGGAAACATCCCGGACGGGTACCCAACTCAGCACAAAGTCAGGGATGGTTTGCATGGGGTGTGGTATTTAGGTTGAGTTCTAAAATATGAGCCATAACCAGCTCGGACATAAAAGGTAGGTGAAAAACTATGCAAAGCAAGTTGCCATTCTGAGAAAATGAAATAGATTTGGTGCACAGGAGATGGGGGAGGTAGAAAATTAGTCTAGAGAAGTTAAGAACTTTTGTATTTTGCTAAAGGCTTTGGAAGTTCTTAACACAGGAGCAATGGGAAGTCAGGAGAGGGTTTTAGGCAGGTGAGTGATATGATCAGATTTCTATTTAGAAGGACGGCTCTTTGTTGAACTATAAATGATATCTTGGGAGTGGTCAGGATTAGAGGCAGAGGACAGACATGAGAACACTGTCATAATACAGGCTTGAGACGATGCAGTTGAAGCTGAAGGAACAACACTGGGGAGAGTTTAAGGAGACCAAGGCCAAAGAGGAAAAACTGATAAGTTTATTTCGTCAGATTTCAACATGCAAGGTTTACCATGTCTAGTACAGTGTCTGGCACACAGTAAACTCTAGAATACCTTTGTTGAACAGAATGGTAGAAGCTATGCTTCAAATTCATGTTGCCCCTAGCTATTGCCATGAGACCCAAGAACCCAAATGGTTATGTCAGAGAAGTTATTTCTGCAAAACCATCTATATATGTACAAAAACAAGCCACTTCTAAGATGTCCCTTTGAGTTAAAAGTATCTGAATGACTAGATTTGAATGGAATAAAAATAATATTCAAATACTGGTCCTTTTTATATAAAGAATACTGCAAGAAATATGGAAAACAGTATTTTTCAAAAATAACACATGGAACTTTTTATCTGTTCTGTACTCCTCCTCCCCACTGCCATTACCTTTTTCAGATTCTCATCCTTTCTCTCCTGGATTATACAGCAGCCTCTTCCCACCCACCTTCCCCTTCCACTCAGCTCCCCCCACCCACCTTCACTCTTGCTCCTCTCCTGTCCATCCTCACTGCTGCCAGACGCAGTGTTTAAATGCAATTCTGACCCCATCAAGTCCAAGCTGGATGTTGCTGAGAAGGGGAAGCCACAGGCAGATGAGAAGGCTGAGCAATACAAAGCCATACCGAGGCTCCTGCATCTAAAACTGAGGAGGCCCTCAAGGACTCCAGAAGCTCTACCAATCCCTAAATATGCCTTACACATTCCCTGCTCCTGTACTTTCTAGGTGCCACTCTGAAGTGGTATTCTGCTTCTACTCCTTGACATTTGTTAAAAACCATTCACAACCTTCAATGCTCCAGGCAAATTCCCCGTCTTCCTTCACACCATCCAGCAACCAACCTGCAGCCCTCAATGCTGCTCTCACCACAAACGTCCCTGTTTTTCTCGTCCCTGACAACCCACTCTCCTCACGAACTAATCTTTTTTAAAAATCAAAATCATTATATGCCATTTCCCAGTTTAAAACCCTCCAGTAATTCCTGTTTCACTTAGAATGAAAAACTAGACACTGTAAAATTATCTTTAAGTTCCTACATCAGAGCCTCCTCCCAGAACTATGTTGCTCCCAACTCCACTCCCAAGGGACATTCGGCAATGCCTAGAGGCATTTTTGGTTGTCACAGCTGGAGGGTGGAAATGCACCTACTGGTGAGAGACTAGAGGTGCTGATAAACAGCCTACAATGCACAGGACAGCTACCACCAACAAAAAAACGTCCAATTGTCAATGCTGAAGTTCAGAAACTTTGTTCCATGGGACTTGGCCCCATTACCTTTGACCTCGTCTCAGCAAACTCATTCCCCATGTTTCAGTCACACTGGCTTACTATATGTTTCTTCTTAATACATCAAGCTCCTTCCCACCCCTGGGGCTTTTGCATTTACTCATGTCTTTGCATGGAAAACGATTCTTTAATAAGTATTTATTGAACACCTATTGTGTGCTAGGCTCTGTGTTAGACAAAACAATAAATAAGAGAATACTTGCCTTCTAAGAGTTACAGATTATTAATTGAGGGCAGATATGAAAACAAGGAATTTAATTTGCATATAAGGTACAAGGCACAAAGAAAGGCATGGTCAGTTCTAACCTTGGTGTTGTAACAGACAGGTAGTGAATAGGGAAAATCCATTAAACTCCTTCAGGGAACAGACTGCAATGTAGAACAATTTTTATCTTCAACATCTAACACGAGTGTTCCATACATAGCAACCACTCAATAAATGCTCAAAAGGTTAAATATGCCCTTGAAAGTTTAAAAGACTTCTTGTTTCCATGAATACAAACCAAACAGTTGTTCTATTTTCTAAAACAGATTATTTTAAGTATAAGGAGAGAAAGTGAAACTTTATTTCCTTTTGAAGTGATATATGCTTTACTAATACAGAATAGAAGGCATTTAGGAATAAATCCACAGAAATCAAAATCTATGAAAGAAGAAGACTAGCCTAGCAGCCTAACGTTGACAAGTGGTACACAGATGGTAACAAAGGAGAGGTAGGAACAGTGTGCACTCAGACATGCAGGGACACAGAGCAAACATTCATGCTAGAGGCCCACAAAGATCCACACAATAGGCTCGTTTATGGGGACATTAAGAGCCATGACATGGTAACTCCCACCAAGGGACTCAGAATTGAAGAAGGGGACACAGACTTGTACACAAATTATAATGTACTCTGAATAGAGATTCAAAGAAATTTGGAAACAATAATAAAAATACAGATAATGAAGTTTTCAACTATGTCTAGAGTTAACTCACGAAAACGCCCTGCAATGATGCCATCTAATCAGGGCTTTGAACAATATTAGCACACACTTTGAGAAGTGGAGAGTTTACATGTTTTTCAGTTATCACGCATCTCACACAGTGTAACAACTGAGAGCCATGTGGGCCAAAGAGAAAAAAAATTCTCCAGCATGTATTTATTGAGTCTACCATATGGAACTTGTGGGCCACATGAGAGCTGAAGAAAGGAATAAACATGGTCCTTACCTTGAAAACATTTTGGCCCAGAAAAGAGATAAGGTAATTAAACAAAATAGATAATGTGAAAGACATATGTGACCTGTGCCACAGAGTAATACAAATATACTAAGAGCAAGAACAAGAGAAATATAAGTTACATTAAAGGTGAAAGCTACATTGAGAAGTTTTTGTATTTAAATTATCTTTAAGGATGGAGAGGATTTTGAAAAATAGCAATCATTAGGAAGTAGGGAGAAGAACTTTCTGGCTGGAATACCTAACAGAAGAAACTGTCAATCTTAAGAAAAAATCAACTAGGGCAAATGGAAGTTCTCTGAGAGGTAAAGATTTAAAGGGGCCAAAGTGTGAACGTTTAAAAACACAGGACTGACATACAAGAATAGTACTTTTTAATAAATGAATGCTTTTGGAAGGAAGCAAGGAAGACCGGTTATTAACTCATGGCTAGCCCCTTAGAAGAGTCTAGGCATGAAATAAAAGGACTGAGTCTAGGGTTATGAGAGTAGAAAGAAAAAAATGAAAATAGGACAAAAACAGGAATTTGGGAGTTATCAAAAAAGAACAACCTCAAATTAAGGGTTTTACCATAAAAGATATCAGAGCAAACTGGTTGCCATAACCACCTCATATCTATTTCTAGATATAATCCTAAATAATCCTAAATTATTTCTCCCTCCCACACCCAATCTATAACACTCTTGAAATCACTTTTTATTGTGAGAAGTATCCCTGGCTTTGCAGCCTGAAGCTCAGACTCTCTTCCTGCTTCTGCCAATGACTCAGGGATAACCTTAAGGAAGTCATGACCTTGCTGACCCTGGTTTGCTTTTGAGAACTCTGCAGGGATAATGCAAGGCATAACCAACCAAAATAATGGCCAAAGAAAGCCAAGTGCCTTGGCGTTCCTTTATCAATACTGAGCTGTTCAGCAGAGTGGAAAGGTGGATCCCATCCCAAGCAGAAAAGAGAGCCAGAGCCACTTGACCGGAAGCCAAAGCAAATGCCACCCAAAAACATGCTGTTTTTAATGTCACAATGCTTCCATCTCTCTCACTCTTTCAGGTTTCTCTTTTGAATCAATTTCATAACAGTTAAGGCCCTTTACAATTTTAGACAGAATCTCCAATGTTCACATTCCACAGCTCTCCTTTCCTAACAAAATACGAACAAAACAATTTTCAGAGTGAAAAGCCTTTGATTCATGATGAAATCTCCACTGGTATTCCATAACCCTCATTATTCAAAAGAATGATTTCAAGTGGTAATTCTGAAGGCGATAAAAATTTATATTTTTATATATTCAACTCTTATTTTAAGAGGCAAACCTTAATAAACCTTGATTTTCTAATGTTTTCTACTGAGACTAAGGGGAAAATAGGTTTATGTTTTATCATTCCTAAGCTTGTGAAATTCTAAATTCTTAATTTTATCAATAAGAAAACATAGCAAAAATTAGTAGCCATTTATTCACCTCCAAAGATACATAATAAATCTGGCCAACTGTAGATCATAATTAATAATTTGTTTACAAATATTTTTCAGAATAAAAATACATTAGTCCACATCCATTTGTAACCTTTGGTAAATTAAACCAACATCCAAAACCCTGTCCATTCAGAACATCTAAAAATGCTCAAAAAGGCACAGAAAATATATTTTAGAAACTGGCTTATTCACTAGAAAGGCGAGCAATTGGACACAAAATACAATAGCCACAGGAAGAAGCAAATCCATGGAGTCAGTGAGCCCTGGAGCCTGGGACTGCTCTGAGAGAGACTATGCCAATCCTTGGAGGCTCTGGGCCTGAATTAGAATGACCCTCTGAACTCTTGGGACTGGAGACCAATTCTCAGGCTATGTGGGAGAGGGCACAGATGGGAGATACCACCAAAAATAAAACTAGTACACTCTAAACATGGCATACTCAGTTGGTCAATCAGAAAAAAAAAATACCCCACAGAGAAAGACAGTGAGAACACATGCCTCTCTCAGCCTTGCCACTGGGTATCATGCCAAAAGAAGGGAAAAGATAGAAAGAATCTCCCAGCATATTCCTAACCACAGATCTACAATTGGGTTTAGAGCTGGAATTCACATTATCTCTGTGGCCTGGAAAATCCTAAGCCAAACTTGTAGTTTAAAGTTTAAAGTCATCTGGCCTCTTATAAATTAGCCTTGGGCTTCTCCTTCCATGTGTATGTGTAGATAGATAGATGTCTATATCTATATTTATATCTATAGATATTTGATTATATATATATATAATCAAAACTTTATAATTACATTATAAATATAATAGATATTTGATTATATATATAATCAAATATATATGATTAATATATATAACTATATAATCAAAACTATACATGCACACACGGAAGGAGAAGCTCAAGACTAATTTATAAAAGGCCAGATAAGGCCATATATATATATATATATATATATGTATGTTTGTATATGTGTGTGTGTGTGTGTGTGTGTGTGTGTGTGTGTGTGTGTGTGTGTGTGTATAAAATCACAGGGAAGCCATCACCAAGATCTAGACTATGGCAAAATTTTCAGTACAAATGTAGCAGATCTTATTTTCCAAAAAAGGCTGGAAAATATCTCCTGTCTTACATCCTTTTCTACAATATGACCTTGCCATTTCCCCATTGAAAGGAGGATCCCCCCGTCATCCCCTTGAATGGAGGCTGCCCTTGTGACTATTTTGACCTTTTGACTACTGCAAAGTAAAGAAGTAAGGCAGTATCAGTTGCAGATAAAAACCATTAAATGGCCTAGCATCTTCCACTTCTTAATTCTTAAGTCAGCTGCTGTGTAACAAGTGCAATAACCTAGCATTACCAGAATGTGAGAAGCTCAGTGATCTTAGAATTAAGACAAGTATCTCAGAACAGTACAATATCTACCCATGGCAGGAGTGGGAATAGGGGGAAAGTCATTTTAATGTAAGTTTCCAACTGAATTTGCAACCTCGTCTTTCATCGTAAGTGAAAACCACTTGGTTTCCTTTGGAACCACTGATTTCCTGGAGATACCTGTTCTTTAGTGAAAGTCTAGCTTTTTTCATTTTTTACTCCCCATATTAGATGGGAGCATACCTCACTTATTTTCATGCTTCCATAAATTGTCTTCTATTGCAGTCTAGTTATTCTTCATTCTGTCCTTCTACATCACTAAATACACTGACCTCCAGGTCAGTTATATAATCTCACTTATGGTTTTAGCAACTTTGCCATGATGTTCTTCTCTATCATACCCTGTGCCACTTTCCAATCATATCAATATTGAGGCAGGTGATACTTTCAGTACACCAGACTCACATTACTCTAACTTCCAAGTTTTGATGGACATCATCTTCCATATGCTTCAGGAGCTAGCCACATGTTTTGGACCTTCATCACTCTCAGCTTCCTCTCCTCTCAAACTCTCAAAATCTAAGCATCTCTTCTTTGACCAAAGCCTTTAATTTTCTTCTCCTGGTTTTATTATTATGGGATTTGCTCCTTTCTTACCATGATCTACAGCTTTTTAAGTTCTCCCATAGTTTATCAGAATCTTCCTCACCTCTCTCATTCCTCTACTCAATGGGTTTCTATAGTCAGACAATTCTTTATATTTCCTGAATACTTTTCCTGATATACCTACTGTGCTGAACTCTATTCTTAGTAATATCCTCTCCTTCTGGGTAACAGATTCAAATGCAATTTTCATGCTTCCCTCATATGGTGGTTATGAAAAGTTAATGAGTTAATATATAATACAAAGTGCTTAGAAGATCGCCTGGCTCATGGTAGCCATCCACAAAATTATAGCTCTCGTTGTTATTATTCATATCTTACTTCCTCAAATGGTATTGTAAAAATCCATCACAACTAAAAAAGTCACTAGAGCTGGAAAAACATTATAGGCATTTTAGGCAGCTCTCTTTAAAGACATCCTAGACCTATGGCATTTTCTTTAGACTCATAACAAAGTTAATAACTTATTTTTAAAATGTGCAAAATAAAGTATTTTTCTCCATACTTTATGGTTAATAACATACTGACACACGTATGTGAAGAGAAAAAACAAGAATGTACACCAGCAGCTTACAATCATGAACTATCTGAATAATCTTTAAGAATAAACTTGAGTTGATTAAAGAGAAAGCAGATGCTCAGTACAGATTAATTAGATCTTTGATTGTCAGTGTCTTTATTGAAGATAGCTACCCCATTAAAATCAGATGTAGGATGACTGTGGCTAAATAGTAAATTATGTTTGTATTCACTCTTTCCTAGTGAAAGACATATGATTTGAAACCTTTTTTTTTTTTTTCAGATTTAAATGAGCTCTCCCTAAAGTGACCGAAGACATGTGCCAATACAAGGTGATCTACGGTCCTGCTGACTCTTAAGGAACATTAGCTATAGTATAACTACCAACAAAGTTTTCTTGTTTTTTAATCAATTAATGTTTTCTGGTACTAAAAAGAAAGTAGAAGGCAATGATAGACATTGTTATGTACACTTACCTTGAGTTTATGTTCTTTCCTGTTTACAATCACAGCTGTAATTTGTTGGTCCATGAAAATCAGTATAGTGACCAACAAAGCCGGGATAGCAGCGGCAAGGCACACCCACCAGGGGTTCCCTCCAAATGGTGGAACAAACCAACCTCGGTTTGGACTTGTTGGCTTGAAAAGGATAGAGGACATTTTTCAGAAAATTATCAAGTTAATATATACTATTCGGTGAAAAATCAATGGGAAGACATGCTTTTATATCTGGAAAACCAACATATTGAGACATGTAAACAGCTGTGAGCTGGAGAATGAAGACGATTTACCAAAACCTTCCCAAAGGATGTAATTTTTGAGGCAATTCTTTAAAGAAAAGAGAGAAAGAATATGGGCTGTTAGAAAAGAAGTTAATGGCATTTTGTGTATTTGGGATGATTTAAGATAAGGACTCAAAATGTAAGAAAGTGATTTAAGTTTAAAGAGCAGCCAGAAGAAAACTCCAAATGTAATATTCAGTAGAAAGGCAGCAAGAAATTACCAAACCACCATGAATTTTGTTCATGGGTTGTAGCAATTATACTGAAGTTGTTTCTACTATTGCCAAATTTTAACAGCTTCATAATATGTTTAAAAAGCCACAACTTTTTTTTATAAGTGAACTAATGTAAACATTCTTGTCTCTTATTTTACATATGAAATAATGATCTACAATAATTTGGCAAATTCTAGGAAATATCACAAAACAATGGGAAAAAATGTGATTTTTGCAGTTCTGTCTGTTTTCCAACAGTAGATCATATGTGTCTACTATAGAAAAAAAAAGGTTTTCCTAGGCTTTTCCTTACTTTCAACAATGCAAATTAAAAAACTAAAATAGAACACTGTCTGTGAATTATTTTCTCCTTATTTGCTCTGAGGAAAGTTTCACTTCTCTTCTGAGAATATTCCCATCATCTGTCTCGTAATTCTATCACCGAATCTAACCTTATTTTACTACAATTAGCAGATGTGAGCTTGTCAGGGAAAAAATTTTGTTTTACTCATGAATGCATTTCAAATCTCCAGTTTAGAATCTGACTCAATATTCAATAAGCATTAACTCAAATCAATTGATTATTGAATTAATGAGAACTTATCTTTACTAATGAATATGTGATAGCAGAGACAATTTAAAAGGTAATGTTTCTTATAACATATATATATCCCTTCCTCATTACGTAGTTAATAAACAAACTGCAACTAGGTTAATAATTCTTAGCAAATATATGATTTCAGTAGTGGAGAGAGTGAGTATTATTCTAGAAAATAGATGAAAGACTTGTAATGAAAAATTAGCTAGGAATATATTTAGGAATGACTGAAATATAAATTTTATCCATTATCTACACATATGAATAGGTTCATAAGTAATTATTACATCTACTTTGTAATAATAAAAATCACATTATATATAAATGTGTGTACTAGGTAGTTTCATAGTATGAAAAGAGTACTAAGACTAGACATCTGGAGGCTTGGGTTCTAACTTCATACTGTGACATTACTAGTTTCATAATCTTGGGCATTTTGCTTAATTCTCTGAGCTTCAATCTTAACTTTATAAAATCAGGATGATGATCAGCCTGGGCAATATGGTGAAACCTTATCTCTACAAAAAAATTAAAAATTTTGCTGGGTGTGGTGGCATGTGTCAGTCCCAGCTACTTGGGAGGTTAAATGTGGGAGGATTCTTTGAGCCTGAGAGGCAGAGGTTGCAGTGAGCTGAAATTGCACCATCACACTCCAGCCTAAGCAACAGAGCAAGACCCTGTCTCAAAAAAGAAAAAAAAAATCAGAAGGATGATAGCTACATTCCATACTTCTCAAAGTTATTATATAGAGATCAAGGTAATAAGGCATATAAAAATATTTCTGATATTTTAAAAATATACTAAAATTATAAGTCAGAGTTTGTAATAGTATTATCAGTTGTGTTAAATAAAAAACTTAGCCTTGACAGTTAATTGTAGTGAAGAAATTAAATTACATGTATATATGAGCCTAAGAGGGACTGATTTTGAAAAAAAAATGAATAATTGTACTAAACTAACTAAAAGAAACACAATAAACAAGGGAGAAAGAAAGAAAAAGAGTTCCCGGAATGACCAAAAGATAGACATTTACCTACCTTGAACTCGCTTGGCACAATTAGTTTTGGAGTGTCCACGCCCACCAGGGCATCTATTACACAAAAGATGAGGATGGACAAGATAATGGCAAAATCACTGATCAGTTTTCTTGCCTGGAAAAAATAAAAAGAAACCAGGAAGCATTTAGTGCCAGATACATGTATTTGTCTATGTTTGAACTGAATGAAGAAATTTGTATTTGCTAATAGTTTCTAACAGCTTCATCAACCAATTGAAGGAGGTATCAGAGTGCAGAAATACTCTTTTTAAAATTGTTTTTGTAGTAGTATATCACCTGGCTAGACATAATCTAATCCCAAAGAACAGGTTGGGATGTATGTGTGCAGTGCACGTGTGTGTGTGTACGTGTGTGTGTGCAGGGAGGGCAATCAAATAGAACATATCCCTGAAATACTGTATAAACTCATCCTGCTTGCAACATGAAGGTCACCTGGATAAGAATGAAAACTAAGTGCTTATTATAAAAATCTGCACAACAGAGAAATTCTGTTTATTATTTGGGAGGCAGCACTGTGAGTAGAGTATGACAAATCTCATAAGATAGCCTGAAAACACCAAGAATCTAGCATTGGAAGGCTTAAAAGTTCCTGTCCCTGAGTGAAGTAGATATCACGACCTCAGAGTAATGTCAAGTAATGAAAGATGAAAATGTGATGGCTGCGCTAGCTTTGTCAAATAAAATATTTCTCAATCCCAGTTAGTTGTCACTGTGTGACATCTCTTCTCCGCCACTTTTGCATGTGACTGCCATTATCTGATAACCCTCCAAATTCCTAAGTACCTCCCTCTGGTCAGGACACAGTCTGAGGTTTAAAGAATACAGCATTAAACTAAGATCATTCCCATGAAGTGGGTGAATACTGGTCATTTGCAAGTTGGTAAGGGGAGCATAGTACCATTTGGTTGTTTAAGATTGCTCTGTAGTCTCTAGTTGCACTAATGAGGATTAAGTGTATTACTAGAGCACAGATATTTGAGCTTCCCATATGGTGGATACACATGTTAACACATAATTTAATCATTCAACAAAAATTTACTCAGTTCCTAATACTTGGCTTGGTGCTAAGGATACCACAGTAAATAAAACAGATACAATCCATGTCTTCATGAAGCTCATGCCAAGTTATAAACAAGGAAGACTGCTCCTAAATAAAACCAAGGTTGATTCAGAGGTTATGTAGATATCTCAGGGTGAGCAGTCAGTTTCTGATGCTGCTGGATGAAGGGAGATCAGTGATGGGCTGAGTGGATGCAAGTTCTGAAGACAAAGGATTTCTTGAAAGAGAATAATATCACTGCACCCAGGCAGTCAACAGAAACTAAAGTAAGGAACGAAAATTACTTGGCAGGGTGCGTGTGGTAAAGGCCCTAATGTTCAACGCTTGGCCTTTATCGGGTGTCAAGAGCCTGATGCTAACTGGCTGCAGGATCAAAGTTGTTCCTTTTGGCCAGTAGTTCCTTTACTTCTTGGAGGGTTAGATTGTGCTAGGTTTAGCTTTCTTGAAAAGTACACATTGAGGAACAGAAGGTGAGACTTTTGTGGGCAAGTTAACATCAATTATACACAATAAGTTTAAAGAACCAATAGATGGCACGAATCAATTTGGGTGGACAATATAGTACAGCAGTTAGGAGCATAATTACTATTGGAACTCCTGCACCATTATTTCCTATTTGTAAATACCCTTTCTTAGCTTCAATTACTTCATCTGCAAAACATAGCCAAAATAATCCCTATAACTTCACTGGTTTATCAGAATTAAAGAAGAAAAGTCATGAAAGTGTTTAACAATATTGCCTGGAACATAATAAATTCTCCTAATATAAGTTAGTTATTGGTATTTAAAGTTCCAGAAGCTCTCTTGGCTGCAGAGACCACTGGAATAACTAAATGATCTACTGTCAGGAGGTCTTTGAAATGAAACTTGAAATCCAAGAAGCAAAAAATAAAAGGCCATTAATAACATGAGACTGCCACTCAGAGCTAATTTTGGTTTGAAGTACCTGGAATCTCACACACAAAAAAGGATGTTTCTCAGGGTTTCTATACTGGAGGAAACTCATTTATTTAAGTTTTGTGCAAATAGTGTTGACACTGGCAGTTCAGAGTGGTCTGGCAAAAAATGGTCCCATGAAGCAGTTCAGGAATATGTCAGGAAGTTACAACCACCCCTCTAGACTGGTAGGTCATAAATCACTGGAGGACCAGAGGTCATTGGAAAGGCAAAGTGAAAGTTAGTTCTTATTTATCACCCTTACAATCCTCACCTAGAAAATACAACCGGTAGGCAACATAGATGTCCTAAGTTGTTTTAAAGAAGATAAATAGTTATTTAAAAGACAGATAGCTTTCCTCCTTTTAAAAAAAAAATAAATAAACAGGAGAA
This sequence comes from Saguinus oedipus, assembly GCA_031835075.1. Taxonomy (NCBI): domain Eukaryota; kingdom Metazoa; phylum Chordata; class Mammalia; order Primates; family Cebidae; genus Saguinus; species Saguinus oedipus. The sequence goes on along the minus strand of CM063171.1, from coordinate 95,324,789 downwards.
GGGAGGCCAGGGGTGGTGGCTCATGCCTATAAGCCCAGCACTTTGGGAGGCTGAGGCAGGTGGATCACCTGAGGTCAGGAGTTCAAGACCAGCCTGACCAATATGGAGAAACCCCATCTCTACTAAAAAAATAAAAAATTAACCAGGCATGGTGGTTCATGCCTGTAATCCCAGGTACTCGGGAGGCTGAGGCAGGAGAATCACTTGAACATGGGAGGTGGAGGTTGCTGTTAGCCGAGATTGTGCCATTGCACTCCAGCCTGGGGAAACAAGAGTGAAACTCCATCTCAAAAAATAAAATAAGAAATTAAATTTTGGAAAAAAAAAAAGGAGAAGGGAAATAGTAGAAAATAAATTCGAACTGCAATTATTTGGTAGAAATTCCCATAAACCTATACCTCTAGCCCCGGTGAAGGACAGACCTGCTTGACCAAGATCACTACCAGGCACCTGGGAAATTCTGCTTCTTCAGTTGGTAGAAGAGGCATTCTCAGCCTTCCATATATTGGACACCCTGCAAAACCTATATGGCAAACCGAACCTCATCATTGAGGGCCCACATATGGGGCTCCATATTTGGCTGCACTACTCTAAGAAATACTGAGATCAAGGCACATGATTCCAAGTACCAACAAAGAGAAAGTTCCCTGGAAGATCTATATTGCTTTAATAAATTATTTAAGGTATAGTAATATTGAAAGAAAAACAATGATTTTTTTTTCAGACAAATATACCAGCTGCATTTTAATTTGGGTGCTGGTTACACAAATGTGTAATCTATGAATTTTACAATGTAAATTAAAGCTCAATTTTAAATATACTGCAGCACCCCCCAAAATCCCAGAACTTCCAAGTCCAAATTAGGGTTGTCTTTCAAATTATTCTCTTTGGGAAGCTATTTATTTATTTTAATGGTGTTGCTACTGTTCCAAAAATTAAAAATTCCTTTTATAGTTTTAGTACTGAGCAAAGACCCACATTATCCACATTAACTATCACATGTATGAAGGATCCACAATCCTATCTTCTTTGAAGTATAATCTTTTTTGTTTCAAAATTAATATGTGTTCATTGTAGAATATTTAGAAAAAATAGGTAAGAAAATATGTTTAATAAACTACGTAGGAATACATTATAACATTTGCAAGTATATCCTTTTCTATGCATTTATGTCCATATATATGTGTACATATAGAATTTTTCACATACTGTTTGATATTTTGCTTTTTCTACTTTTATTCTATTTCATTTGATATTTTCTATAACAGTATACAATATTGACTCTATAGTATTAAGCTAAATGGTTATCCTAAAATCTACTTTTCTTTTCTTTTTCTTTTTCTTTTTTTTTTAGAGGAGCATTGGAGAAGGAAACAGGGGTTTAGAATGATATTCAGAAAGAAAGGAAATAACATTGGAAACAAATATTTTTTTTTTAGAAAAAAAGAGAGAAGGAGAGGGAGAAAGAGGAAGAAAAAAGAGGGAGAGAGAACAGGAATATTGCTTTATTCTAAAAATGGGTATTAATAATGGCCAATCAATATTTTGTGTATTTAAAGTGGAGAATGTGTATTTTGTGTATTTAAAGTAGAGAGCTCTATAAATACTTATTAAGTTTACTTGTTCCGGATCTGAGTTCAAGTCCTGGATATCCTTATTAATTTTCTGTCTCGTTGAGTCTAAATCTCTTTATGGGTCTTATGTATCTGGGTGTTAGGATCCTTAGCTCTTATTATTGCCTTTTACCACTGTATCTTTGTTGCATTGAAATCTGTTTTATCAAATGCGAAAATTGCAACTACTGCTTTTTGTTTATGTATTTATTTTTGCTCCCCATTTGGTTGGTAAATCTTTCTCCAACCCTTTGTTTTGAGTCTTTGTATATCTTTGGGTATAAAATGGGTCTGGATGTAGTATACCGTTAGGTTTTGGCTGTGTCTTTTGATTGGGGGATTTAGTCGATTTAAATTTAGGGTTACTACCATTTGATGTTAACTGGCTATTTTATCCATTCATTGATGTAAATTCTTCTTTATGTTGATGCTCTTTACTTTTTGGTATATTTTTAGAAAGGCTAATACTGGTTGTTCCTTTATGTGTGTAATACTTCTTTCAGAAGTTTTTGTAAAGCAGGCCTGGTGGTAATAAAATCTCTGAGTACTTGCTTGTTCATAAAGGATTTTATTTTTCCTTCAATTGTGAAGCTTAGTTTGGCAGGATATGAAATTCTGGACTGAAAGTTGTGTTCTTTAAGGATGTTGAATATTGGCCCCCACTCTCTTCTGGCTTGTAGGGTTTCTGCTGAGAGATCTGCTGTAAGTCTAATAGGATTCCCTTTGTGGGTAACCTGACCTTTCTCTCTGGCTGCCCTTAGTATTTTCTCCTTTGTTTCAACCCTGGTGAATCTAACGATATGTGCCTTGGGGTTGCTCTTCTTGAGGAATATCTTTGTGGTGTTCTCTGTATTACCAGGGGTTGAATAGTGTCCTGCTTTGCTAGATTGGGAAAATTCTCCTGGATAATATCTTGAAGAGTATTTTCCAGCTTGGATTCATTCTCTCCATCACATTCAGGTACACCTATCAAACGTAGATTAGGTCTTTTCACATAGTCCCATATTTCTTGGAGACTTTGCTCATTCCTTTTTATCCTTTTTTCTCTATTTTTGTCTTCTTGTTTTATTTCATTAAGTTGGTCTTCGACCTCTGATATCCTTTCTTCTGTTTGATCAATTCGGCTATTCAAACTTGTGCATATTTCACTAAGTTCTCGTGTTGTATTTTTCAACTCCATTAGTTCATTTATATTCCTCTCTTTATTGTCCATTCTTTTTAGCATTTCGTCAAACCTTTTTTCAAAGTTCTTAGTTTCTTTACATTGGGTTAGAACAAGTTCTTTCAACTCCCAAAAGTTTCTTATCATCCACTTTCTGAAGCCTACTTCAGATAATGGAACACAGTCCTTTTCTATCAGGGCTTGTTCCGTTGCTGATGAGGAATTGCAATCCTCTGTAGAGGGAGAGAGGTTCTGATTTTGGGTATTCTCGGTCTTTTTAGGCTGGTTTCTTCCCTTTATTATGAATTTATCCATCTGTTGTCTTTACAATTACCACCTTTCTAATTAGGTTTCTGAGTGGACATCCAATTTATTGATTCCCAGTGCTGGAATCCGAGCAACCCATTGTGCCGGCCAAAACAGCAGCGATAAGACTGATGGTGCTCTTCTGCCTGGGAATCTCTGGTCTGGCTTCCTTCTTGAGTATGCAACAAGAGGCTCTGCCTTCCCAGAGCTCCAAACACCGGTCAGTAGGGGAACCAGTCCCGTCTACTCTGGACGAAGAGCTGCTGCACTGAGGTGCCGGCAAAACCGCTGTGCTGGCCACAAGAGTCGTGCTGGCGACCCGTAGGGCTCCTCCACTGGAAATCTTCTGGTCCGTGAGTGACGAAAATTTGTCTGAAAGTGTGGCGTCCTCTCGTTTTCTGGGCTTTCACTGGGAGCTACAATCCCGAGCTGTTAGCGATCAGCCATCTTGGATCTCTTTTTTTCAGAGAGAAATCTGAAAATCTAGAATCTACTTTTCTAATACTCTACTGTTTAGAATGCTTTTAACTTTTCACCATAATAAACAATATCATAAAGAAATCTTTGCACATATATAAGACTATTTCCTTAGAATAAATTCCTGTCAGAAGAATTATTGTATCAGTGTCTATATAAAAATTTAAGTCTTTTGGTATGTAATGCCAAATTATCTTCTTGAATGTTACATTGATTTTTCCAATTTCATTCTACTCAACAATATACAAATTACTGCAGATACTTTGTAAAATCAAATCCGTTCAAAGCAAGAGAAGTCTGTCACCACTGAGGATATTCAAAAACATATAAAATTGTCAAATCTCCTAAATTTCATTTCTGTAGCTTAATGAAGAAACTGAATTTCTTACTCTATTCTGAACTCTCATATTTAATACACAGCCTACATGGATATATCACCCTCTAAAGATGGCATTAACATGTATCCTCAAAAGTATCTCATTAAACTTCATAAGCCACATATTACACGAATAGAAAGTAAATGTAGAATTATCAGTGGATATGGAGTCAACTCTGATAGCAGGATATGTGTATGGAAATAGTTCATTAAAAATCACAGCCAGGGTGATATATCCTGTATAATATACACACTTTTATTTCCACTTCCTTCCCCTTAAATTATACAATATTAGTTTAGTTACAGCACAAATCACACCTGGAGAATGTTATTATTAAGATATTCATTTCTGAGATCTTGGATCCAGTTTAAACTTCACAGTCAAGGAAATTGATTTTTCCCAGATCACTGTTGTATTCAACTCTAAATCTCCTAATTAGAGAAGACAGGTAGGGGTGCTATTTTAGCAGATTATTCATGTCTTACTTTATACTAAAATGAAACTTTAATTTGAGCTAGGCAAAACTGACATAGAAGTAGAAAGTGTCCTAAAAATGTCTAGCAATGAGTACATACAGTCTACAAGATACACTCTGGAGTCTGTAAATGAGACTTCACAGTCTGACTTTAAGGAGATAGGAACTGCTCTCTTTGGGTCCTTCTCACAGTTTTAAACACATTTAGAAAGAGACACCTATGTGATTTTCTTTCATCGTTTGTTTTCCCTTTCATTTCATCAAAATTGATCTCTTTCAAAAACTCCAAAAACATCCTGTTATGTAGGTCAATCTATCAATAAAGGTATCAAATTAGAAAGACATAGTTCCTAATTCTCTACTATTAACAGCTATCACTGGTAATGGTTAAAAGTAGAAGTGCCAAAGTTTTCCTGAGAAAACCTGTTCCCTCAAGATTTCATGCCCAAACCTGTGGATTCAGAGGCCTCAAATCTAGCCTGAACAAACATCATAAATTGTGGTTGTCCATCCAAATCAAATGTTAAGTCTCTCCAGGCTCAAACTTCAATATCTTAGGAATATAAATTATCACAATCTAAGAGAACACAAATTAAGATAATTAATAGAGAGCAAGAGCTTGCCATTAAATATTTTTAAATAATATATAGATACGCTACAAAACTCCTACCTCAATTTATGAAAGACAGAAAGAGAAGCATGCCTCAATTAAGACTGTACTGCCTTTTTTATCAGACCAGTTTTGAACTCTTTAATTTTTGTTTACTATGTTTAATTATAAAAATGAAGAGAAGAAAAATATTTCTGTCCTCTTCAGGATTAATTAGACAGTATCTCAATTAATATAATAAGAAGCCAGCAGCTTAAATATTTAAACTACCAAAGCAAAGAAGAAATTAAGTGGATGGGAAAGGAAATCCAAATAAACATATGCTATTCTCTCCTTCTTTGGAAAAACAACCTAATAAATCTGTTATAAACATAATATTCATGAAAGATGATACGATATTAATTATTGAGAGAGTCGTAATCATACAGACACCAACAGTGAGAAGCTAGTTATTTATAGGGGAAAAATGAATTGGGTTTTTTGGAAAGCCCAGAGGACATTTGGTTTTCACTTTGCAAGGGCTACAGCTACTCCTAAATTAACTAGAGGGAAAAAGCCATGCATCTACAGAGCAGTTCTCAAAGGATAGTGCTGTTATAAAGAGACAAGGACAGCAGCAGGCACGCTGTGAGCTTTCAATACATTTTAACTCATGATGTCAGTTCCTCTAGTGATCGTGGTACTTGGAAAACGCTAAACACAGTGTAAAAATCCATTTATTCTAGATGGGGAAAACAAATTATGCTAGACAATTATGGGTCTTTCAGTAATCACAAAAAGGCATCAAAATAACCTACAAATTTTGGAATTTTATCCCCCAGTAGCCAAAGCTATAAAGCACTGTAAAAAAAGAACATTAATAGTAGTCATGGCAATAATCATAGTTCACTGTACTTTGATTCAGTAATATCCATTATAATCAGAATTTAATAAAAGGAAAGTCTGATTTTGACTCTAAGATTTTAGTGCCATAGTTCTAAGTTTGACTTAGTTCTAAGTCAAAGAAACTTGGGGAGCAAAAAAGAGAGATGAACTGGAGAATTTATCTGCACAGGGCTTGGAGCTTGACAATGGGAAGTCTACTGGAAGGAGAGTAAGCCTAGTGAAGTGGTTCAGAAAAGATACTAAGGAGCCTTTGGCAATCACTAAAAGACTTTTATTTTCATTATATCTCAAAACTAGGCAGTAAAACAAGAAACACAATGTGTGTATACCAGAAGCAAATGATCAAAACACATGGAAAATACTATGTCCCAATCTGGTTACTATCTTCTAAATTGAAACTTAAAATCTGGAGCTAATATAGAAAAGGGCAGCTGGAAAATTTGCAAATGTGGAAAACACATCACAAGAACAATGATGGTATGCCTAAGGAAGTTGTAGGGAGAATTTGTCTTCAAATATGTGAAGTCTATCTCAGGAAAGAGAAATTAACTAGTTCTATGTAGTTCCAGATGGCAAGTGCAGACCCTGTGGACAGAGGCTATGGAAAGGTAGATTTTTGTTTCTATCAAGAACGTCTACAGGATACTAGGATCCTGTTCTAGGAAGCACTTAAGCAGCATGAAGAAGACCACATGTCAGAGATGATGTTTTACTAGATAGTGTTCAAAGTCCTAACACTAAAATTCATTAAGATCCAATTATTAAAATTGCTTGACCGTCTAATAGAGTCTTCTTAGATATAACTCAAATAAATCAGTATAATAAAGTGAACCAGGGCCTAAAAGATGGTTTTATAATTTACAATAATATACAATAAAAGTTTTAAAAGTATAATTAGTTAAGTCATCTGTATAAATTAGACAACCCCAAAATGGAATAAGAGACCATTATGTGTTAGTGCAGGGATTTCAATGTTGTTGACTTTTCTATGATGGATAAATAAGCTGAAAGTGCTCAGGACCAAGAGGTTATCATGGTTAAAATTATTACTTCTAGCCATAAACTGCCTCTTTGCAACCAGTAAAAGCTTTCTCAAAATGTTTTGGCCAATCACTGCCCCAAACCTATTTCTCTTAGGGCTCAATTCAGGTTGATTGTATTTTTATTTTTGGTCGTATGTCTGTAAGAACTGAAGTATTTGTATAGTCTTTGTTAAATGTTTAACAGATTAAGTTGTGTTTATAACCAAATACCCCTTTGTCATTCTTAACAAAATAAGTATAAAAACAATTTTGGATTAAAAACAAATTTGACTTCAAAAATTACTTTCCTTGATATAAAATACTTCAAGAATCTGGAAATCTGATTCTTCCTTAGTGACAGCAAACATGGTTTGCTATGCTGTCACTAAAGAAGACAAATACCACCCAAGACTGCAAACTAAGTGAGACATAATAGAGGACATTTCTTACTCATGTTTTAACGTACTCATGTCAGACTGTAGTTTGACAGTTTTTACCATTCACCAAGATAATTTCTGAGAGAAAAAGAAACCAGAATGGGGATGTCTCCTGATTCGTGTTAAGGGCTGTTTATAAACTAAACACATTCAATTTTAATAGAATGGCCATAGACCAAAATGTCAACAAAAAAATCATGGTTCTAGAATATAGCTAATTGTAGAATTCTAGACTTTCCTGTGTTTCGTGCCAACAAAAACAATGCATTACCCAAATAAAATGCTCCTCATGTTTTCATTAGTTTCTGAAGCCTTGCTCTTCAAAGAACATTCTGCATTATCTAAATATAGCATAGAAGTTGTTATAGCTATTGATGCTACCTGGAATTAAGTGATTTTATTTATATTTAAATAAACAAACCAGGAAGTATATTTAAAATACCTTATGATTACACCAATTCATCTGAGGGTTAGAATTAATGCATATTCTAAGGAGGAAAATTAGAAAATCAAGCAATTCGTGGCAGGGCGCGGTGGCTCAAGCCTGTAATCCCAGCACTTTGGGAGGCCGAGGCGGGTGGATCACGAGGTCAACAGATCGAGACCATCCTGGTCAACATGGTGAAACCCCGTTTCTACTAAAAATACAAAAAATTAGCTGGGTATGGTGGCGCGTGCCTGTAATCCCAGCTACTCAGGAGGCTGAGGCAGGAGAATTGCTTGAACCCAGGAGGCGGAGGTTGCGGTGAGCCGAGATCGCGCCATTGCACTCCAGCCTGGGTAACAAGAGCGAAACTCCGCCTCAAAAAAAAAAAAAAGAAAGAAAGAAAATCAAGCAATTCTTTAAGAATGGCATTCCTGGGCCTATTACATAGACCAGCCACATTGAATGTGACTATATCAAAGTACCAATAATTTCGCCTAATTCATGGGGTTCTGGGGCTTTCTGATTTCTACTAATCCTAATACAGCTGTTTTTAAGTTATGGTTTTCATTTTGCCACCACAAATCTATGGCTTTCTGATTTCTATTAACCCCAAGCCTGCTCTATTTTTAAGCTATGGTTTTCATTTTGCCACCACATATGCACATAAGGTGTGTGATGGCATCTTTGTTCATTGTTTATGATCATTTGTTGGTGTGGGACTCTGGAAGAACATTTCATGTTAATGCCCTGAGCCATCTGCCACAGGAAATCACACATTATGCTGTGATATTCCTAGTGGAAGTTTTGATGCTGAAAGACTTTGACTAAAGACTCGAGTCTGATATAACAGACCAGTCACAGTGTGGGATAACAGATTGATACACCCCTTTACAAAGAATGGTGAACACAAAAAGACTGTCAATGGAGTACTGCCATTTGACACATGTTCCACTTAGCATTAGGGCTCTGTAGAAGTGTCTGAGGTACAACGTAAATAATTGATAGACAGGCTAGCAAAGGTAATCTGTTTCATTTTCAGTCATACTCATGGATTGCTAGTGGCTCTGTGAGGGATGGAAAGAGTGGGTCATTGACCATGGCCTCAGAAAAGGTAACGAGAGCCAGGAGGTGAACTGAAGTATAAGTGTAAAGGAGAAAGACTGCAGTGGAATAAACTTATCACAAAAGGACTGTGACAAGTTTAATTTGATAAAGAAATACCTGGAGTGCCACATGCAATGGATATCTTTATTTGTCACACCTCATTCTCTATCCACCTCTACTACACTCTCTGCCTTCGGAAGTTAATCTGTGTGGTCTACTATGGGCTCCCCAGTCTTATTCACTGGGATACTACATCTTCTCCTGTGCTTTCCATATAGCCTAACTTCACCTTCATAAATAATGTCTTTATTAAATCTTCAAATTATCTTAATTTGAACATATCATTTGCTTCTCGCTGGGATCTTGACCCGTACACCAAATATGACTTTAAAATTTTGATCAGACCAGGTGTGGTGGCTAACATCTGTAATCCCACTGCTTTGAGAAGCTGAGACGGAAGGACTGTTTGAGCTCAGGAGTTCAAGACCAGCCTGGGGAGCACAGTGACACCCCATCTCTACAAAAATAAAAATAAAAAAATTTCCATGCATGATGGAATGTGACTGTAGTCCCAGCTATTCAGAAGACAGGAGAGAGGACTGCTTGAGCCCACGTGGTTGAGGCTGCAGTAAGCCATGAATATTCCACTGTACTCTGTCTTGAGTGACTGAACTAGACCACATCTCATTTAAAAAAAAAAGGGAGAATAAAAAAGATTTTGATCTTGGGTGGCTCTAAGGATAGGTGATATTATTAGCTGAGATAAGGAATATAAGAAACCAGATGCAGTGGCTCATGCTGGTTTATAAATAATGCCTTTATTAAATCCTCAAATTATCTTAATTTGAGCATACCCTTCGCTTCCTAATGGAATTCTGACTCACAGACCAAATATGACTTTAAAAGTTTGATCAAACCAGGTGTGGTGGCTTATGCCTGTAATCCCACCGCTTTGGGAGGCTGAGTTGGGAGGATCACTTAAGGCCAGGAGTTCTGAGGTGGGAGAATCACTTGAGGCCAGGAGTTTGAGATCATTCTGGGCAACACAGTGAAATCCTTTCTCTCCCCTACCCTCTAGAACCCCCAAAAAGGAATACAGAGAGATGAGTAAATTCAATTTTGTCAAGAAAGCCAACAATGTTTTGAATTTGTCTTTGCTGCATGACAATTGTGAATCATCCACAAAGGGAGACTGGCAGATGTGGTATGATAGAGATAATTATATTTTGCAAATTTGTAAGGTTTAATTATTGCTATAAGCCTAGAATAGTATAGGAAATGTAATTCATTTAGGAAATGGAGCCAGAAAACTCTTGAAATTTCTAAAAGTACTAGAGATCGAAAGGCTGTTAATTGTCACCTAGCCAAGCTTTCCCTTTATAGGTGAGGTAACTGAAGTTTGTAGCTGGCTATCAAAGAGCACACTGTTAGTTAATGGTAGTGATGACACTAGAATCTACAGCTCCTGGGTTCCTACACATTGTGCTCTTCCCACAAAATTCAGCACTAATCTGTACTTGACTGGTTTCTACTACTCAACAAGTATTGGGTACTCAGACTGTATCCAACCTTGTGACAGTTGATCTGACTAATAAAAAAGAAATATAACTGTTTTAAAGTAGTTTAGCCTTAACTAACGACTCATACAAATGTTTAAAAATGAAAGAAAAAAAGAGAAATGACTGTGTAAGCTAAAGGAGAATGAGACATTTTTCATGGCAAGAACATTGTCATTTAGCATTAGCATTTTGAGTTTTTAAAGGTTTCATGTGAATTGTCAGTGCAAGGAAGAAACTAAAAATAGCCTTGATTCTTTCCACAACTATAAAAGCCTGTCTTATGTATAGTGTTTAAGCATATGTTTTAATTATAAAACATTATATAAGAATATATATAAGACTGTATACACCTGTCTGCACCTACCTATAGAAACCATATTTCTAAATGACAGCTTAAATTAAAACATATTTTGGTAAATGAGACATAAAAATGATGTTCTCAGCAAGGCGCAGTGGCTTGCACCTGTAATCCCAGCACTTTGCGAGCCCGAGCCAGACAGATCACCTGAAGTCAGGAGTTCAAGACCAGCCTGGCGAACATGGTGAAATCCAGTCTCTACTAAAAAATATGCAAAAATTAGCTGGGCATGATGGTGTACACCTGTAATCCCAGCTACTCAGGAGACTGAGGCAGGAGAATCACTTGAACCCAGGAGGTAGAGGTTGCAGTGAGCCGAGGTCATGCAACTGCACTCCAGCCTGGGCAACAAAGCAAAACTCTGTCAAAAAAAAAGATGTTCTTATTATTCATTTATGTATGTATATGCACTTAGGTATATATTATTACTTAGCTGTAAATGTGAAGTGAGTTAGGGTGTAAGGGGAGATGACAGACTGAAAGCCTACATAGTTACACATTGATCTTTAGAACAACTCAGGATTGTAGCTCTCAGGGAAGGTGCAGAGGGTGAGTCCTAGCCACTTTTCATATGGATCTTTGTTGCCCACAGAACGGGGAAATTCCCAGGTGTAGGAGGGACACGGGACACCAGCACAGCCCTTTCAGCTTGCGCAGCCATTGGCTGGCACCGCAGCGCAGTGGCACCCCACACAAAACACACTGGTCTGGGTGCCCTGTTAAACCGGCAATCTAAGATTTGGGAGGGCAGATTAACATATCCGTCTGATTAAACGGGACTTGGACAGTGAGCCAGACCAAGAGATTCCCAGGAAGCATCATTTGAGCCCATGCAGAGGGTCGCTGCACGGGAAATCACACAGATCCCAGTGCCCTATCAGCAGGCAACTGAAACACCTGTGAGAGAGTCAATGGTTCAACTTAAAAAAAAAAGAGAGAGAGAGAGAAAGGACTCAGAGGCAGGGAGCCAGGTGATCAGGCTTGGTGGGTCCCACCCCCACAGGGACAAACAAAATGGTGATTCGAAACACTCAGGGTTGAGAGTTTCACTGCGGGCTCAGCTGAATCCAGGAAGGTGCATCTTGGTGGCGGAGGGGCGTCCACCACTACTGACGCATTCCACCCCTACTGAGGTACACTCCCATTGCTGAAGCAGCCTGCCATTGCCAAGGCAACCTGCCATAACAGAGAGACTCTGACAACAGGGCAGAGCCCACGACAGCAGGGCGGAGCCCACGGCAACAGGGCAGAGCCCATGGCAGCAGGGCAGAGCCCACAGCAGCAGAAAGGACCCTGCGGTAGCAGGGTGGAGCCTTGGCAGGCAAATAGTGACTAGACTGCCTCCTAGCTGGGCAGGACAATGCAATGGATACTCATAAAGAAAGCCGTAACTCCCCAAGACAGAGCATCTGAGGGGAAAAAAGGGAGGGGTTTATAAGTTCTGCTGCAGCAGACCTAAACGCAACTGCCTAACAGCCCTGAATGAACAACAAAGCTCACAGCTCAGCACTTGAGCTCCTATACAGTACAGACCGTCTCCTCAAGCAGCTCCCTGACCCCTGTATATCCAAAGAGGCACCTCAAAAAAGGACTAATCAGACTGACATTGGGCGGGCATCAATCTGGGAAAAAGATAGCAGAAGAAGAAACTGGTAGCATCCCTCACTGTTCTGCAGCTGCTGCAGGTGTACCCCAGATAAGCAGGACCTGGAGTGGACCTAAGCAGTCGTAGAGCAGAGGGGCTAAACTGTTAGAAGGAAAACTAAGTAACAGAAATACTTCATCATCAACAATCTGGGCATCCATTCAGAGACCCAATCGAAAAGTCAGGAACTACTCAGACGACAGGTGGATAAATCCACAAAGATGGGAAGAAACCAGCGCAAAAAAGGAAGAAAACACCCAAAACCAAAACACCTTGTCTCCTACAAAGGACCAAAACTCCTCACCAGCAAGGGAACAAAACTGGACGGAGAATGAGTGTCACAAAATGACAGAATCAGACTTCAGAAGGTAGATAATGAGAAACTTCCATGGGCTAAAAGAACATGTTCTAAATCAATGCAAAGAAACTAAGAACCTTGAAAAAAGATTTGAGGAAATGATAACTTCTCATATTGTGTTTCTCAGCTCCTTCAATTCATTCATGCAAAAGTTTCAATGGCCAAATTGACCAAGCAGAAGAAAGAATATCAGAAGTCGAAGATCAACTCAATAAAATAAAACAAGAAACCAAGATTAGAGAAAAAAGTGCAACAAGAAATGAACAAAATCTTCAAGAAATGTGGGACTATGTGAAGAGACCTAACCTACATTTGATAGGCGTACCAGAATGTGAAGAAGAGAATAAATCCAAGCTGGAAAATACTCTTCAGGATATTATCCAGGAAAATTTCCCCAACCTAGCAAGGCAGGCCAATACTCAAGTCCAGGAAATACAGAGAACACCACAAAGATATTCCGCAAGAAGAGCAACCCCAAGGCACATAATCGTCAGATTCACTAAGGTTGAAATGAAGGAGAAAATACTAGGGCAGCCAGAGAGAAAGGTCAGGTCACCCACAAAGGGAAGCCCATCAGACTCACAGCAGATCTCTCAGCAGAAACTCTACAAGCCAGAAGAGAGTGGGGGCCAATATTCAACATCCTTAAAAAAAAGAACTTTCAAACCAGAATTTCATATCCAGCCAAACTGAGCTTCATAAGTGAAGGAAGAATAAAATCTTTTGACAACAAGCAAGTACTCAGAGAGTTTGTCACCACCAGGCCTGCTTTACAAGAGCTCCTGAAAGAGGCACTACACACAGAAAGGAACAACTAGTACCAGCCATTCTAAAAACATACCAAATGCTAAAGAGCAAAACAAAATGAAGAATCTACATCACCTAATGGGCAAAACAGCCGGCTAGCATCAAAATGGCAGTATCAAATTCACACATAACAATATTAACCCTAAATGTAAATGGGCTAAATGCACCAATCAAAAGACACAGACTGGAAAATTGGATAAAAACCAAAACCCATCGGTGTGCTATATCCAGAAAACCCATCTCACATGCAAGGATACACAAAGGCTCAAAATAAAGAAATGGAGGAAGATTTATGAAGCAAATGGAGAGGGAAAAAAAAGCAGGAGTTGCAATTCTCATCTCTGATAAAATAGACTTTAAAGCAACAAAGATCAAAAGAAACAAAGAAGGTCATTACATAATGGTAAAAGGATCGAAACAACAAGAAGAGCTAATGATCCTAAATATATATGGACCAAATACAGGAGCACCCAGATATATAAGGCAAGTTCTTAATGACTTACAGAGACTTAGACTCCCACACAATAATTGTGGGAGACTTTAACACTCCACTGTCAATATTAGACAGATCAACCAGACAGAAAATTAACAAGGATATCCAGGGCTTGAACTCAGACCTGGAACAAGCAAACCTGATAGACATTTACAGAACTCTCCACCCCAAATCCACACAATATACATTCTTCTCAGCACCACATCACACCAACTCCAAAATTGACCACATAATTGGAAGTAAAGCACTTCCCAGCAAATGCAAAACAACTGAAATCATAACAGTCTCTCAGACCATAGTGCAATCAAGTTAGGACTCAGAATTCAGAAACTAACTCAGAACCACACAGCTTCACAGAAACTGAACAACTGGCTCTTGAATGTTGATTGGATAAACAATGAAATGAAGGCAGAAATAAAGAAGTTCTTCAAAACCAATGAGAATGAAGACACAACATACCAGAATCTCTGGGACACATTTAAAGCAGTCTCCAGAGGAAAATGTATAGGAATAAGTGCCCACATGAGAAGAGTGGAGAGATCCAAAACTGACACCCTATCATCAAAATTGAAAGAGCTAGAGGAGCAAGATCAAAAAAACGCAAAACCTAGCTGAAGACAAGAAAATAACTAAGATCAGAGCAGAACTGAAGGAGATAGAGACACAAAAACCCCTTCAAAAAATCAGTAAATCCAAGAGCTGGTTTTTCAAAAAGATCAACAAAATGGACAGACCACTAGCCAGACTGATAAAAAAGAAAAGAGAACAACCAAATAGATGCAATAAAAAATGATAAAGGAAAAATCACCACAGATTCCACAGAAATTCAAACAATCATCAGAGAATACTGCAAACAACTCTATGCACATAAACTAGTAAAGCAGGAAGAAATGGATGAATTCCTAAACACCTGTGTCCTCCCAAGCCTAAACCAGGAGGAAGCCGAAACTATGAATAAACCAATAACAAGGTCTGAAGTCGAGGCAGCAATTAAGAGCCTACCACACAAAAAAAGCCCAGGTCCAGATGGGTTCACAGCCGAATTCTATGAGACATACAAAGAGGAGCTGGTACCATTCCTTCTGAAAGTATTCCAAACAATCCAAAAAGAGAGAATCCTTCCCAAATCATTTTGAGACCAACATCATCCTGATATCAAAACCTGGCAGAGACTCAGCAAGAAAAAAAAACTTCAGGCCAATATCCATGATGAACATAGATGCAAAAATCTTCAATAAAATACTGGCAAACAGATTGCAACAGCACATTAAAAAACTTATCCATCATGATCAAGTAGGATTCATCGCAGGGATGCAAGACTGGTTCAACATACGCAAGTCTATAAATGTAATTCACCACATAAACAGAAGCAAAAACAAAACCACATGATTATCTCAATTGATGCAGAGAAGGCATTTGACAAAATTCAACAGCCCTTTATGTTAAAAACCCTCAATAAACTCGGTATTGATGGAACGTATCTCAAAGTAATAAAAGCTATTTATGACAAACCAACAGCCAATATCATACTTAATGGGCAAAAACTGGAAGCATTCCCTTTGAAATCTGGCACTAGACAAAGATGCCCTCTCTCACCACTCCTATTCAACATAGTACTGGAAGTTCCAGCCAGAGCAATCAGGCAAGAAAAAGAAATAAAGGGTATTCAAATAGGAAAGGTGGAAGCCAAATTGTCTCTATTTGCAGACGACATGATAGTATACCTAGAAGACCGCATCACCTCAGCCCAAAAACTCCTGGAACTGATAAGCAACTTCAGCAAAGTCTCAGGATATAAAATCAATGTGCAAAAATCACAAGCATTCCTATACACCAATAACAGACTTAAAGAGAACCAAATCAAGAACGAACTGCCATTCACAATTGCTACAAAAAGAATAAAATACCTAGAAATACAACTAACAAGGAAAGTAAGGGACCTCTTCAAGCAAAACTACAAACCACTGCTCAACGAAATAAGAGAGGACACAAACAGATGGAGAAACATCCCATGTTCATGGTTAGGAAGAATCAATATCATGAAAATGGCTATACTGCCCAAAGTAATTTACAGAATCAACACTATCCCCATCAAGCTACCATTGAATTTCCTCACAGAACTGGAAAAAAACACCATGAACTTCATATGGAACCAAAAGAGAGCCTGCATAGCCAAGTCAATTCTAAGCAAAAAGAACACAGTGGGAGGCATCATACTACCGGACTTCAAATTATACTACAAGGCTACAGTAATCAAAACAGCATGGTACTGGTACCAAAACAGAGACATAGACCAATGGAACAGAACAGAGGCATTGGAGGCAACACAACATATCTACAACCATACAATCTTTGATAAACCTGACAAAAACAAGCAATGGGGAAAGGATTCCCTGTTTAATAAATGGTGTTGGGAAAACTGGCTAGCCATGTGCAGAAAGCAGAAACTGGACCCCTTCCTGACACCTTACACTAAAATTAACTCCAGATGGATTAAAGACTTAAATATAAGACCTGGCACCATAAAAACCCTAGAAGAAAATCTAGGCAAAACCATTCAGGACATAGGAGTAGGCAAGGACTTCATGACCAAAACACCAAAAGCCTTGGCAACAAAAGCCAAAATAGACAAATGGGACCTAATCAAACTCTACAGCTTTTGCATGGCAAAAGAAACAGTCTCTAGAGTGAATTGGCAACCAAAAGAATGGGAAAAAATCTTTGCAGTTTATCCATCTGACAAAGGGCTGATTTCCAGAATTTACAATGAACTCAAACAGATTTACAGGAAAAAAACAAACAAGCCCATTCAAAAATGGGCAAAGGATATGAACAGACACTTTACAAAAGAAGACATACATGAGGCCAACAAACATATGAAAAAATACTCATCATCACTGGTCATTAGAGAGAGGCAAATCAAAACCATATTGAGATACCATCTCACGCCAGTTAGAATGGCGATCATTAAAAAAATCTGGAGACAACAGATGCTGGAGAGGATGTGGAGAAATAGGAACGCTCTTACACTGTTGATGGAAGTGTAAATTAGTTCAACCATTGTGGAAGACAGTGTGGCGATTCCTCAGGGACTTAGAAATAGAAGTTCCATTTGACCCAGCAATCCCATTACTGGGTATATATCCAAAGGACTATAAATTGTTTTACTATAAGGACACATGCACACAAATGTTCATTTCAACACTGTTTACAATAGCAAAGACCTGGAACCAACCCAAATGCCCATTGATGATAGACTGGACTGGGAAAATGTGGCACATATACACCATGGAATATTATGCAGCAATCAAAAGTGATGAGTTCATGTCCTTTGTAAGGACATGGATGAATCTGGATAACATCATTCTCAGCAAACTGACACAAGAACAGAAAATGAAATACCACATATTCTCACTCATAGGCAGGTGAGGAAAAATGAGAACACATGGACACAGGGAAGGGGGTACTACACACTGGGGTCTATTGGGGGGAATAGGGGAGAAACAGCGGGGTGGGGAGGTGGGGAGGGATAGCCTGGGGAGAAATGCCGAATGTGGATGAAGGGGAGGAAGGCAGCAAAACACACTGCCATGTGTGTATCTATGCAACTATCTTGCAGGTTCTGCACATGTACCCCAAAACCTAAAATGTAATATATATATATATATATATATATATATATATATATATATATATACACACACACACACACACACACACACACACACACACACACATGTATATATATATATATATAAATATATATATTTTTATTATATATATAAATATATTATATATATTTATATATATAATAAAAAAGAAAAGAAATCACACATACTTTCTCCTCTCTGTGTACCTTATAATTTGATATATACTATTCTAAATGATGCTGAGAATCTTCTTTAAAAGAACTGTTACTAGAATACTATCATTATTCTATTTTTACATCATCATGACATTCTTTACAGTATTCATCAATGACTGAGAAATTACCTGCTTAGGCTCTTATAAGGGGAGAATTTCTTTAAGTCTGAAGAGTTTTACTCAATTTGGGTGTTGCTGCCAGAAGGAAAAGGTTTTGCACACATAGGAAGTAAAATGACCATTCTATTTAATCTGGGAAGTGATATCAGCAAGATGGCAGTCTAAGACTTTTCAATGGTCATTCCCCTGTAGAAACATCAATTTGAACAGCTAGCCACTGATTAAAATACTTTCACAAGAGCTAAAGAGGGAAAACCTCTGTTTAGGAGAAGAGGGAAATGAGCAACCAGTGTTCACCTTGCACACCAACAGGCCTGCCCCAGTAAAACCAAATGAGAAGGAGGCCCCCACAACCCCAGACTCTAGTTTGGTAGAGAACCCCAGACTCTAAACAACCACAGACTGATCTGGGCGGCCCCCACACCAGGCTGGCTCAGCAGTCCCATGTTCCTGGCCTGCCCTGGAGACTTGGTATCTGAGCCCACCCCACTGCCAGATCAAGCCAAGTGGCCCTAGGCTCCAGATGAGCCCCAGGGCCAGGGTAGCCCCAGGTACAATAGGCTCTGAGCACCCCCAGCACCAGGTTAGATGCTATGGCCTTAGTCAACAGGTCAGTACCTGCAGACTCAACCTCCAAACCAGCCCCTGCCAATACAGGCTTCAGGCCTGTCCAGTATCAATCAGCCCCTATGACTTCAGGCTCCAGGCCCACCCTAGGTTTCAGACCAGCCCAGAGCTAGGTCAGCCCAGACAGCCCGACTTCAGGCCTGCTGCGGAACAATGCCAGTATCCCCGGCCTTAGGCATTTGGTAAGTACCATGCATACAGGCTCCAGGCTCGCCCAGTACCAGGTCAGTCCCTGTGGCTCCACCCTCCAGACTGGACCCTTAAGCCCCACACTCCAGCAGATCTAGGATCCAGGCACACTTTAGCAGACTCATGTTTCAGGACAGGCCCTGTGGTTGCATAACCCACAACAGCCCTCACAGACCTAGTCTCCAGGCAAGCACCCATACAGCCAGTTTTCAGGCTGGTCACCATAGCCACAGGCATCAGACCAGCCACTTTGGCTTTGGCCATTAGGCCAGCATCTGTGATCCCAGACTCTACATCGGCCCCAGCACCAGGCCAACCCCAGGCTCTAGGCTGGTACCCATAGAGCCAGGCTCTAGCAGACACAGGGTCCAGCCCTACCTCACTAGACCCTGAAGCCAGAAAGGCTCCTATGAACCAAGGCTCCTGGACCATTCCTACAGACTCAAGTTCTAGGCCAGTGCCCATGGACCCAGGACCCAGGCCTTCCCTTAAGCACTGAGGCTCCAGTCCCCAAAGCATGAACCCAGGTGCCAGGTGCACTCACCTGTTTACACAAGAAGCAGGTCAGCCTGCCTGGGAAATCCTGCAGCAAGCCTGCCTATGGACGACACGAGAACACCTGCCAGAGTCTCTAGACAGGCTGGTTGGTGAAAAACTTTTCTAGACAATGACATCCTGCAAAGACTAAAATTAGTCTCTGCTTCTTCAAATGCAAAGAAATAAATCAAAGTCACAAGACCAAGAACAATTAAGGAAACATGACACCATTAAAAGAAAAAAATAAAGCCCCAGTAATCATCCCTAAAAAAATGCAGACATATGAACTATCAAAGCATTCAAAATAATTATTTTAAGGAAGCAAACTTTTAAAAAGACAGGATGGTACAAAATCAGGAAAACAATAAATGACCAAAATTAGAAATTTAACAAAGATTGAAATTACTTACATTCAAATATTTAAATAAAATTATCTTAAAAAAACACACATAGAAATTCTAGAGCTGAAAAATATAATGAAGAAAATTTTAAAATGCAATAAAGAGCATCAACAGCGGAATTGATCAAACAGAAGAATCTGTGAACTTAAAGACAGGTTATTTAAAAATAAAGTCAGTAGAGAAAAAACAATGAAAAGAATAAAGGAAGTTTATACGATCTATGTGACAGGATCAAAAGAACAAATATTCAAGTTATAGGAAATCAAGAAGAAAAAGATAGGGACAAAGGGTATGAAGTTTATTTAATATTTTGAACCTAGGGAAAAATATTTCAAACCTAGGGAAATATAAATATCTAGCTATAGGAAGTTCAAAGGTCTTCAATCAGATTTGACATAAAAATACTATATCAAGATATAATCAAATTGTCAAAAAACCAAACACAAAGAGAAAATCTTGAAAGCAGCAAAGGAAGCAAATCACGTATGCTTCCAATATGAGTTCCAATAATACTAGCAGCATATTTTACAGCAAAAGCCTTACAAGCCAGGAGCAATTGTAATGATACATTCAAAATGCTGAAGGATTCTGCTGTAAGATGGCTGACTACAGACACCTACTCTTTCCAGAAAGAAGAACCAAAGTTATGAATAAATACACCTCAAATAGAACACATAGGAGAGAACACAAGAGTCTAAGAGGGAAATCACAGAAAGCACATGAGGCACAGAAAGAGAAGAAAGCAAGTGGCCAGGGAGGCTGGAGGGGTTCCATATTACAGAGGAAGGATAATTAATAGAACTTCAGTGGTTCTCATCCCTTACACAGTCTGCTGCAATCTGAACTACAGAAGAGCTCCTCTACCCACACAAACATAGATATTAGCAAGAGTAGTGGTTTAGAAACCCAGTGAAGGCATTGCATCAGACTAGGAATCTGCACTGGGTCACTCACATCCCCATAAGACCTGAGCAGCTGTGGCAGGGCACCATTTTGGGAGCACAGTCATCACTGGTAAAGCAATTACACAAAGGAGTAAGAAAAAGGACTCAAATGGTACCCCTAACAGTAATTCTACCAAACCACACATAATAAGAGAAAAAAAAGGAAGAAAGAATATACAAGACAACCAGAAAACTATTAGTAATAGGACAGAACCAAAGCCGCACATATCGATAATAACTGAATATTAATAGATTAAATTCTACACTAAAATATACAGAACTGCTGACTGAATTTACAAAAGTAGCATCTAACTATATGCTACTTATAAGAAACTCACCTTACCAATAAGGACATATATAGATTGAAAGTAAAGGGATGGAAAAAGATATTCCATGCAAATGAAAACCAGAAGGGAGCAGGAGTAGCTATAATTATATAAGATAAAACAGACTTTGAGTCAAGAACATTTTAAAAATGTAATTACCTATGAAATAAAGCAATAAATCTAGCAAGAGGATATAACAATTCTAAAAATATATACACCCAACAATGAAGCACCCAGATTCATAAAGCAAATATTAGTAGATCTGAAAAACAGAATGTCATACAATAACAGTAAAAGACTTTAACACCCCACTGCCAGCATTAAATAGATTATCTAGATTAAAAAAAAAAAATCAAAAAAGAGACACTAGTTTAAACTGAACTTTAAACCAAATGGATCTAACAGATATTTACAGAACATTCAACCTAATGACTGCACAATATACATTTCTTTCATCAGCACATGAAACATTATCCAGGACTAACCATATGTAAGGCCACCAAAGAATTCCTAAAAACTTTCACAAAATGAAAATCTTATCAAGTATCTTGTCAGACCACAATATAACTAGAAATAAATACAAAGATATACTTCAGAAACTACAAAATTATATAAAAATTAAACATGCTTTGGAATGACCTTTGAGTCAACAAAGAATTTAAGATGAAAATAAACAAAAAACCTTGATACAAATGAAAATACAAACCTAATATACCCAAATCTGTGGAATACAGCAAAAAAACAGTATGAAGATTAAAATTTATAGTAATAAATATCTCCAAGGAAAAGTAGAAAGATTACAAGTTAACAATCTAAAAATGTACATCAAGGAAATAGAAAACCATGAACAAACCAAATCCAGAACTCTCATGAAGAAAAGAAATAATAAAGATCAGAACAGAACTAAGTGAAATACAGACAAAAAAATACAAAGAATAAATGAAACAAAAAGTTGGTTCTTCGAAAAATATAAACAACCAACAAACGAGCTAGACTAAACAAGAAAAAAAAGAAAGAAGACATTCAAGTAAAATCAGAAATGAAAAAGAAGACATTATAACTGATATAACAAAAATACAAAAGATCATTACAGACCATTACGAACAGCCATAGAATAATAAACTAGAAAACCTAGAGGAAATGGTTTAATTCCTAGAAACATGCTCCCAACTAAAACTGAATCAGTAAGAAATAGAAAACCTCAAAAGACCAATAATTAGTAGTGAGATTAAATCAGTAATAAAATGTCTCCCAGTAAGGAAAATCCCAGGACTAGATAAATTCACTATGGAGTTCTACCAAACACATAAAGAAATAACCAATCATCCTCAAACTATTCCAAACAATTGAACAAGAGAGAATTTTTTTCTATATTAGTCTATTCTCACATTGCTTTAAAGTATTACCTGAGACTTGATAATTTATAAAGGAAAGAGTTTTAATTGGTTCACAGTTCTGCAGGCTGTACAGTAAGTATGGCTGGGGAGGCCTCAGGAAACTTACAATCATGATGGAAAGCAAAGGGGAAGCAGGCATGTCCTACATAGCTGGAGCAGGAGGAAGAGGGTAAAGGGGGAGGTCCTACACAACTGTAAATAACCAGATCTTGTGAGAACTCACTATCATGTGGGCAATAAAAGGGAAATCTGCTCCCATATTCCAATATCAAGTCCCTCCTCTAACACTGGGGATTATAATTTGATATGAGATTTGGGTGGGGACATAAATCCAAACCATATCATCTCCCTAATACATTCTATGAAGCTAATATCACACTGATACCAAAAACAGACAAGAATAGAACAACAACAACAAAAATGACAAATATACATCAATATTTCTGATAAGCACAGATGCAGAAATTCTCAACAAAATACCAGCAAACTAAAACCAACAGCACATCTAAAAGATAATACACCACAATTAAGTGGGATTTATCCCAGGGATGCAGGGATAATTCAGCACAATAAACAGTGATCTTTATACTGTTTATGTGATATCACATTTGCTGATTCAGCAAATCAGTAAATGTGACATCACAAAAACACATAAAGATCAAAAATTATAAAGTCATCTCAATCAATGCAGAAAACGATTGGATAAAATTCAACATCCTTTCATGATAAAAACTCTCAATAAACTAAAAATAGAATGCGCATGCCTCCTAATAATAAAGGCCTTGTAAAACAAACTCACTGCTAATGTTATACTGAATGAGGACAAGTTGAAAGCCCTTCCTCTAAGAACTGGAAAAAGACAAGGAAACCCACTTTCACAACTCCTATTCTACACAGTCTGGAAGTCCTAACTGAAGCAACTAGGTAAGAGAAAGAAATCAAAGACATCTGAATTAAAAAGGGGGAAGTTAAATTGTGCCTCTTTGCTGATAATACAGTCTAATAAAAACTCTACAAAAATCTCTTATATTTGATAGAAAAAAATAGTACAGTTGCAGGATATAAAATCAACATGCAAAACTCAGTAGCATTTCTATACACTATGACCAAGCCAAGAAAATAATTCAAAAGGTAACTGAATTTGCAAGAGATATAATACAATAAAACAAAATACCTAGGAACAAATTTAACCAAAAGGATGAAAAATCTCTAGAAAGAAAACTGCACAACACTGATGAAATAAAGAGGCCACAAATAGAAAAACTTCTCACACTCATGGATTAGAAGCATTAATACCATTAAAATGACTATATTGTCCAAAGCAGTCTGCAGATTCAATGTGATCTGTTTCAAAAT
This sequence comes from Saguinus oedipus, assembly GCA_031835075.1. NCBI lineage: Eukaryota > Metazoa > Chordata > Mammalia > Primates > Cebidae > Saguinus > Saguinus oedipus. The sequence goes on along the minus strand of CM063171.1, from coordinate 95,300,913 downwards.
ACTGCCAGCTTCACAGTTAGAAAAAAATCCTATGTAATAAAATTCATATAGAACTCAAAAGAAGCCTAAATAGCCAAAGTAATCCTGAGCAACAAAAGAATAAAGCTGGAGGCATCACATTACATGACTTCAAGATATATTACAATGCTTTAGTAACCACATCAGCATAGTATTGCTATAAAAACAGACACATAGACCAATGGAACAGAGTAGATAATCCAGAAATAAAGCCACACTTACAGCCAACTGATCCTCAACAAAGCTGACAAGAACTTACATTGGGTAAAGTACACCCTGTCTGATAAATGGTGCTGGGAAAATTGGATACCCACATCCAGAAAAATTCAACTGGACTCCTTCCTCACCATATGCAAACATAAACTCAACATTAAGGACTTAAAAAGACCTCAAACTATAAAAATACTAGAAAAAAATTAGGGAAAACTCTCCTGGACATTGGTGTAAACAAATTATTTATTTATTTATTTATTTATTTATTTATTTATTTATGTCTCTGAGATGCTTTTATTTTTTATTGTAGTTTAGGTTCTGGGGTACATGTGCAGATCATGTAGGATTGTTACATAGGTACACATATGGCAATGTGGTTTGTTGCCTCCATCCCCTACATCTGGCATTTCTCCTCATGTTATCCCTCCCTGACCTCCCCACCCCCACTACTGTCCCTTCCTTGGCAACCCCCAACAGACCCCAGTGTGTGATGATCCCCTCCCTGTGTCCATGTGTTCTAATTGTTCAACATCCGCCTATGAGTGAGAACATTTTCTGTTCTTGTGTTAGTTTGATGAGAATTATGGTTTCCAGATTCATCCATGTCCCTACAAAGGACACAAACTCATTGTTTTTTATGACTGCATAGTATTCCATGCTGTAAATTTGCCACATTTTCCTTGTCCAGTCTATCATCAATGGGCATTTGGGTTGGTTTGAAGTCTTTGATATTGTAAACAGTGCCACTATGAACATACATGTGCATTTGTCTTTATAGTAGAATGATTTATAATCCTTTGGGTATATACCCAGTAATGGGATTGCTGGTTCAAATGGAATTTCTGTTTCTAGGTCCTTGAGGAGGCGCCACACTGTCTTTCACAACGGTTGACCTAGTTTACACTCCCACCAACAGTGTAAAAGTGTTCCTATTTCTGCACATCCTCTCCAGCATCTGTTGTCTCCAGATTTTCTAATTGGCATGAGGTGGCATCTCAATGTGGTTTTAATTTGCATTTCTCTAATAATCAGTGACAAGCATTTTTTCATATGTTTGTTGGCTTCATATATGTCTTCTTTTATAAAGTGTCTGTTCATATCCTTCTCCTACTTTTGGATGGGTTTGTTTGTTTTTTTCTTGTAAATCCTTTTAGTTCTTTGTAGATTCTGGATATTAGCCCTTTGTCAGATGGGTAGATTGCAAAAATTTTTTCCCATAACAAATAATTTATGATTAAGATCTGAAATTCACAAGCAACAGAACAAAAATAGAAAAGTGGGACTTAAACTAAAAGCTTCTGCACAACAAAAGAAATAATCTACAGAATGAAGAGACAATCTATTGAATGTGAAAATATATTTGCAAATTATTCATCTAACAAGGGACTAACATTAGAATAAACAAGGTAATCAAACAACTCAAGAAAAGAAAAACAAATAATTCCACTTAAAAGTGGGCGAAGGACATGAATAGACATTTCTCAAAAGAAGACATAGTAATAGCCAACAGGTATATGAAAAAATGCTCAGCATCACTAATCATCAGAGAAATGCAAGTCAAATCTACGAGATGTCATCTTACCTGCATCAGAGTGGCTATCACTAAAAAGACCAAGTATATGATGTTGGCAAGGATACAGAGAAAGAAGTAATTTTTTATATGGTTGGTAGAAATGTAAACTACTACAGTCACTATGGAAACAGTATTGAGATTTCTCAAAAACCTCAACACAGAATTGCCATTCGATCCAGCAAACACAATACTGGGAATCTACTTGAAGGAAAGAAAATTACTATATCAAAGGGATAGGATACCTATACTCACATGTTTACTACAGCACCTTTCACAACAGGCAAAGGTATGAGATCAACCTATGTGTCCATCAACAAATAAATGGATAAAGAAAATGTGACATACATATATAATGAAAAACTATGTAGCCATAAAAAGAATTAAATAATGTCATTTGCAGCAACATGGATAAAACTGAAGATTGTTGTTTTAAGTGAAGTAAGCCAGGCACAGAAAGACATATAGCGCAAGTTATCACTCATATGTGGGAGCTAAAACATTTGATCACATTGAGGTAGGGAGTGGAAAGACAGTTAAAAGAATCTAGGAAGAGTGATGGGGGGAGGGCAAAGGATAAATTGGGTTACAGGTATAATGAAACAGACAGAAGGATCAAATTCAATGTTTGATAAAAGGTTAGAGTAACTATACTTAACAAAATGTATTGAATATGGGTGACAGATATCCTTAACACCCTTAAAAACATTTTGTTATATACATAAAACAAAATCTCACACATACCTCATAAATTTGCACAAGTAAATAAAATAAAAAGAAATTATCATCTGAGTGAACAGGCAACCTACCGAATGGGGGAAATTTTTTTCAATCTCTCCATCCAACAAAGGGCTAATATCCAGAATCTATAAAGAACTTAAACAAATGTACAAGAAAAAAACAAACAACCCAATCAAAAAGTAGATGATGGATAGGAACAGACACTTCTCAAAAGAAGACATTTATGCAGTCAACAAACATGAAAAAAGGCTCATCATCACTGTTCATTAGAGAAATGCAAATCAAACCACATCGAGATATCATCTCACCCCAGTTAGAATGGCAATCATTAAAAAGTAAATAGACAACGGATACTGGAAAGGATGTGGAGAAATAGGAACACTTTTATACTTTTGATGGGAGTGTAAATTAGATAAACCATTGTGGAAGAAGTGTGACAATTCTTCAAGGATCTAGAACTAAAAATACCATTTGACCCAGCAATCCCTTTACTGGGTATATACCCAAAGTATTCTAAATCATTCTATCATAAAGACACATGTGCATGTATGTTTACTGTGGCACTGTTCACAATAGCAAAGACTTGGAACCAACCCAAATGCCCATCAATGATAGACTGGATTTAAAAAAATGTGGCACATACATATCATGGAATACTGTGCAGCCATAAAAAAGGATGAATTCGTGTCCTTTGCAGGGACATGAATGAAGCTAGAAACCATCATTCTCAGCAAACTGACACAAGAACAGAAAACCAAACACTACATGTTCTCACTCATAAGTGGGTGTTGAACAATGAGAACACATGGACACAGGGAGGGGAACATCACACACCAGGGCCTGTTGAGGGATGGGGTATAGGGGAGATATAGCAGGCAGTGGGAGATTGGGGAGGGATAATATTAGGAGAAATATCTAATGTAGGTGATAGGGGGATGGATGCAGCAAACCACCATGGCATGTGTATACCTACATAATAATCCTGCACAATCTGCACATGTACCTCAGAACTTAAAGAATAATAAAAAATTCATTTTAAAACTCAAAATTTGAAAACAAAATAAAAAATAAAAGAAATCTCCAAACAAATAAAAACATAAGGGGGGGAAACTGCTAATAAAGAATATCATCTATTCTCCAAAAATGAAGGAGAGGCACTTTCCCAGACAAATAAATGCTGAGCAAGTTCATTACCACCAGACCTGTACTAAAGGAAATGCTAAAGCAAATTCTTCAAGGTAAAAGTAACTGAAAAACATTTGAAAGTATAAAACTCACTGGTAAAAGTAAGTGTATAGTTAATTTCAAAAAACACTGTAATTGTGGTAAGTTACTTATATCTTTGGTATAAATGATAAAGACAAAACTATTTAAAATAATAATTACTATAATAATTTGTAAGATATACATTGCGACATCTGAAACGTTAAAAAAAGTGTGGGGGGAGATGTAAAGTAAAAGTAAAAGGTTGTTCTATGAAATGAAAAGTAAGCTGATATCATCTTAAAATAGCCTGTTATAATTTCAAAATGCTTTATGTAAGCCTCATGGTAACCACAAAGCAAAAATCTCTAGAACACACTCAAAAGATAAAAAGTAAAAAATCAAAACACACTGGCAAAAATTAATCACAAAGGAAAACAATGAAAGAGAAAGGAAAGAACAAAGAATCTACAAATTAGCCAGAAAACAACAAAATGGTAGTAACAAGTCTGTGCCTTCAAAAATTACCTTGAATATAAATGGGTTAAATTCTACTCTAAGAAGACACAGAATGTCTGAATAGATTTTTTTAAAAGATCCAACTATATGCTGCCTAAAAGAGACTCATTTCACTTCTCAGGACATACATAGTTTAAAACTGAAAGGATACAAGATGATACTCCATGCAAATGAAAACCAAAAGAAACCAGGGATGTCTGTACTTGCATCCAATAAAATAAATTTTAAGTAAAAAAACAAGACAAAGAAGGTCATTATATAATGATAAAGGGATCAGTTCACAAGAAGACATAAAAAATTTCATTTCAGACATCAAGATGGCTGACTAGAGTTGCCTGGCACTCATCCACTCCACAAAAAGGGACCAACATAGCAAATAAATAATTACATTTACACTAGAGTGACAGAAATTATGTTGGGAGAGATCCAGAGTAGCAATGAAATCCCTGTGGAGTGTGAAAGCCCAGAATAGAGAAAGGAAAAGGCATCCTTATGCTTCTGCCACACTATCTTCCTTGCTGGGATTGGCTCAGAATCAGGTCAGACTTCTTATTACAACAAAAAGATGAACTGACAGCCAGAAGTCCCCATAGCCACCAGAGATGCCAGAAGTCTTTGCTACAGAAGAGTCCCCAGTCCTCACAGGGCCCAAATCCAGATTAGGGAGTTTCTAGGAGTTTACACAACTGCATTGCCCCAGAGTAGGAACTCAGGTTGTATATACTCTACCTTGCAAGCTAAGGTGCTATAGCATGGCACCATCTTTAAACTAGACTGTTTAAACTGTTATAGGGCATCCTGTCCTGAGAGCCCAGAAGCCACTGCCTCTCTTCATCCTTGAGGCCCACCCTCATTTCACCATGTGCACACAGGTGCGTGCAGGACCATAACCCCAGGTGCACAAAGCATAGGACCAACAGTACAACCAAGAACCCAGTGTTCAAACCCATGGGGCATCCTCATCCATGAGGAATAGGTGTTCCTCACGGAAGCAAGTCTGCCATGCACCTTACCCAAGAGGCTACCTGGTGGCACCCCTGGTCACCAAACCCCAGACTGCTTGCCACACAGCCTGCCAGCCCACCATGCACAAATGTTCTCACCTATAAAACTGGCTCAGGAATTGTACAGAGCCTAGCAAAATTGCAGAGCGACCATCACAAACTCGGATAAAGTAGGCCACTAAGACAATCACAGATAGCTGACAAAAATTAAAGCTGAAGAAAATGTATGGCAACCATGCTACTGAGCCTATCCAGAATCAAAGCCAATATATGATACCAAATGATACCCTAAGACCCATCTACAGAAAAAAAAAAAAAATCCCTCCCTACAAAAGCTACTCCATGAATTTTAAAAAATGCCTATTTCACTAGATGTGTAGATTATCAACATAGAGACACAAGAAATATAAAAAGGCCAGTTTGACTCCCTCTCTTCTGATTTGAATAGCCTTTCCTTCTCTTGCCTGATTGCCCTGGCCAGAGCTTCCAATACTATGTTGAAAAGGAGTGGTGAGAGAGGGCATCCTTGTCTTGTACTGGTTTTCAAGAGGAATGCTTACAGCCTTTGCCCATTAAGTATAATATTGGCTGTGGGTTTGTCATATATCACTCTTATTATTTTGAGGTGTGTTCCTTTAATAACTGGTTTACTGGGAGTTTTTAATATAAAAGAATATTGAATTTTATTAAAGGCCTTTTCTGAATCTATTGAGAAAATCACATGGTTTTTGTCCTTAGTTCTGGCTATGTGATGAATCATATTTATTGATTTGTGTATGTTGAACCAACCTTGCATCCCAGGGTTGAAGCCTACTTGATCATGGTGGATAAGGCTGATATGCTGCTGTATTTGGTTTGCCAGCATTTTGTTGAGGATTTTTACATCAATGTTCATCAAGGATACTGGTCTAAAGTTTTCATTCTTTTTTTAAATCTCTACCAGGTTTTGGCATCAGAATGATGCTGGACTCATAGAATGAATTAGGGAGAAGTCCTTCCTTTTAATTTATGGAATACCTTTTCTTTATATAGCTGGTAGAATTCAGCTGTGAATCTGTTTGGTCCTGGTCATGTGGGGGTTGTTAAGCTATTTATTACAGCCTCAATTTGAGAACTCATTATTGGTCTATTCAGGGATTCAACTTCTTCCTGGTTCAGTCTTGGGAGGGCATATGTGTCTAGGAATTTATCCATTTGTTCTAGATTTTCTAGTTTATGTGCATAGAGGTGTTTATATTATAAACTCCTTTTAATATTCTCTAATGGTTGGTTGTGTTTTTGTGGGGTCAGTGGTGATATCATTCTTTACCATTTCTGATTGTGTTTATTTGAGTCTTCTCTCTTATCTTCTTTATTACTCTAGCTAGTGGCCTATTTAATTTTTTCAAAACACCAGCTCCTGGATTTGTTGATCTTTTGAAGGTTTTTTGTGTCTCTATCTCATTCAGTTCAGATCTGATCTTGGTTATTTCTTGTCTTCTGCTAGTTTTTGGATTTGTTTGCTCTTGGTTCTTCAGTTCTGTCAGTTGTGATGTTAGCTTATTAACTTGGGATCTTTCTAGCTTTTTGATGTGGGCTTTTAGTGCTAAAAAGTTCTCTCTTAACACTGTTTTAGCTACATCCTAGAGATTCTGGTACATTGTCTCTTTGTTCTGATTAGCTTTAAAGAATTTCTTGATTTGTGCCTTAATTTCATTATTTACCCAAAATTCATTCAGGAACAGGTTGTTCAATTTCCATAAAATTTTAGGGTTTTGAGTGAATTTCTTAATCCTGAGTTCTAATTTGATTGTGCTGTGGTCCAAGAGACTGTTATGATTTCAGTTCTTTTGCATTTGCTGAGGAGTGTTTAACTTCCGATTATGTGATCAATTTTATAGTAAGTGCTGTGTGGCAATGAGAAAAAGGTATATTCTATTGTTTTGGGGCAGAGAGTTCTAGAGATATCTATAAAGTTCACATGATCCAGAGCTGAGTTCAGGTCCTAAATATCTTTGTTAATTTTCTCTCTTGAAGATCTGTCTCATATTGTCAGTGGGGTGTTAAAGTCTCTCATCATTATAGTGTGGGAGTCTAAGTCACTTTGAAGGTCTCTAAGAACTTGCTTTATAAATCTTGGTGCTCCCATATTGGATGCATTTCTATTTAGAATACTTAGCTCTTGTTGAATTGAACCCTTTACCATTATGTAATGCCCTTTGTCCTTCCTCATCTTTGTTGGCTTAAAGTCTGTTTTGTCAGAAACAAAGACAGCAATCCATGCTTTTTTTCTGCTTTCCATTTGTTTGGTAAATTTTCCTACTTCCTTTTATTTTCAGCCTATGTGTGTCTTTGAATGTGAGATTGATTTCTTGAAGATAGCATACAAATGGGTCTTGGTTCTTTATCCAGCTTTCTACTCCGTGTCTTTTAATTGGGACATTTAGCTCATTTACATGTAAGGTCAGTATTGTTAAGTGTGGATTTGATCCTGTCATCGTGATGCTAACTGGTTATTTTGCAGACTTGTTTATGCTGCTTCATACTGTCAGTGGTCTGTGTACTTCAGTGTGTTTTTGTAGTGGCTGGTAACTTTCCTTTCCATATTTAGTGTTTCTTTCAAAAGCACTTGCAAAGCATGTCTGGTAATAATTAATTCCCTCAGCATTTGCTTGTCTGAAAAGAATGATTTCTCCTTTGCTTATGAAGCTTAGTTTGGTGAGATATAAAATTCTACGTTGAATTTTCTTCTAAGACTGTTAAATATTGACCCCCAATCTCTTCTGGCTTATAGGATTTCCTCTGAGAGGTTCACTGTTGGTGTCATGGGCTTCCCTTTGCAGGTGATCTAGCCTTTCTCTCTGGCTGCCCTAAACATTTTTTTCTTTCATTTCAACCTTGGGGAATCTGATGATTATGTCTTAAGGATGATTTTATGTGGAGTATCTTGCTGAGGTTCTCTGCATTACCAAAATTTGAATGTTGGCCTGTCTAGATAGGTGGGAAGTTCTCCTGGATGATACCCTGAAATGTGTTTCCCAAACTGGGAGTCAAACAAGCTAGTTTGCAGGTTACATCAAACTATATCTAGAAAATCACATCATCTCAGCCCCAAAACTTCTTTAGCTTCTAAGCAACTTCAGCAAAATCTCAAGATGCAAAATCAGTGTGCGAAAATCACTAGCACTACCTTAAACCAAAAACAGGCAAGTCAAAAGCCAAATCACAAATACTCTCTCATTCACAACTGCTGCAAAAGGAATAAAATACCTAGGAATACAGCTAATGATGAAAGTTAAGGACCTCTTCAATGAGAACTACAAACTACTGCTCAAGGAAGTATGCTCAGAATGACACAAATAAATGAGACTTTATTTGTAAATTGATATTGATACTTCCATTTCATGCTCACCAATAGGAAGTATCAGTATGTTAAAATGGTCATACTGCCCAAAGCAATCTGTAGATCTAATGCTAGTCCAAGTAAACTACTATTGATATTCTTCATAGAATTAGAAAAAACTATTTTAAAATTCACATGAAACCAAAAAGAGCTCAAATACAGAAGGAAATCCTAAGCAAAAAGAACAAAGCTGGAGGCATCACACTACCTGACTACAAACTACAAAGCTACAGAAACCAAACAGCATGGTACCAGTACAAAAACAGATACATAGGCCAGTGGAACTGAACAGAAAATCAGTAAGTAAGACCACACATCTAGAACCATCTGATCTTTGACCAACCTGACAAAAACAAGCAATGGAGAAAGAATGCCTTATTTAATAAATGGTGCAGAGAGAACTGGCAGTAGTATGCAGAAAACTGAAACTTGACCCCTTCCTCACACCATATACAAAATTTAACTCAAGATGGACTTAGTGCTAAACCTCAAAACTATAAAAACCCTAAATGAAAATCTAGACAATATCATTCAGGATATAGACATAGGCAAAAATTTCATGATGAAGATGCCAAAAGAAATTGCAACAAAAGCAAAAACTAACAAATGGAATCTAATTAAACTAAAGAGTTTCTGCACAGCAAAAGAAACAATCATGATTGTAAACCAACAACCTACAGAATGAAAGAAAATTTTTGCAAACTATGCATCTGGCAAATGTCTAATACCCAGCATCTAACAGGAACTTAAACAAATTTACAAGAAAACAAAATCCTATTAGAAAGTGGGCAAAGGACATAAAAAGACACTTCTCAAAACAAGACATACATGTGGCCAGCAAACATATGAACAAAAGCTCAACATCACTAATCACTACAGAAATGCAAATCAAAATTGCAATGAGATACTCTCTCACACCAGTCAGAATGGCTATTATTAAAATGTCAAAAAATAACAGATGCTGGCAAGGTCATGGGAAAAAAAAAGGAATGCTTTTACACTGTTGCTGGGAGTGTAAATTAGTTCAACCATTGTGGAAGAAGACAGTGTGGCAATTCCTCAAAGACCTAGAGGCAGAAATACCATTCGACCCAGCAATCCTATTACTGGGATTATACCCAAACGAATATAAATTGTTCAATTATAAAGACACATGCATACATATATTCATTGCAGCACTATTCACAATAGCAAAGACATGGAATCTACCTAAAAGCCCAGCAATGATAGACTGGATCAAGCAAATGTAGTATATATACACCATGAAATACTATGCAGCCATAAAAAGGAACAAGATCACGTCCTTTGCAGGGACATGGATGGAGCTAGGGGCAATTTATCCTTCGCAAACTAATGCAGGAACAGAAAACCAAATACCACATGTTCTCACTTATAAGTTGGAGTTAAACAATGAGAACATATGGATACATCTAGGGGAACAACACACTCTGGGGTCTGTTGGAGGGGGAAAGGTGGGAGGAGAGAAAGAATCAGGAAGAATAGCTAGTGTATACTGGGCTTAATACTTGGGTTGATCTGTTTAGCAAGCCACCATGGCACAAATTTATCTATGTAACAAACCTGCACATCCTGCACATGTACTCTGAATTAAAGTAAAGTTTGGATATTTTAAAAGAGAAATACAAAAAAAGTAAAACTGAAAGAGAAAAATAACATCCCCAATGAAACACCGTAAGTCTTCAGTAGGTGATCCAAAACAAGAATATTTATAAAATAGAGCAAAAGGAATTCAAAATAATGATATTAAAGAAACTCAGAGAGATATTATAGAATAAAAACAATTCAGTGAAATTGGAAAAATAATTCATAATCTGAATGAAAAATTTAAAAAAACAAAAGATATCATAAAAAAATCAAACAGAAATATTGGAGGTGAAGAATTCAGTGAAAGAAATTTTAAGAAGCATACAATTGAGAGCATCCAGAACAGAGCAGATCAAGATCAAAGAGTTCCTGAGCTTGAAAATACCTTTTGAAATAACCCAGTCAAGTAAGATGAAAAATAAATAAGAATTACATGGATAAATCTTTGTATGATATGTGTGAAAGTCGGAAAAGAGATAAAATACAGAAAACATATTTAACAAAATAATAACTGAAAACTTCAAAGTTTTGGGAGAAATAGGGACATCCTGATCCAAGAAGCTCAAAAGTTCCCAACTGGATTGAGCCCTAAATGATGTTTTCCAAAGCATATTATACTCAAATGGTCAAAAGCTAAAGACAAAGAGAGAATTCTATAAGCAGCAAGAGAAAAGCATCAAGTCACATATGAAAAAATCTCCATTAGACAATTAGCAGATTTCTCAGTAGAAACCTTGCCTGTCAGAAGAGAATGGAATAGTACATTCAAAGTGTGGAAAGAAAATCCAACTGTTAGCCAATATCACATTCAGGAAGCTATAATAAAGATCTTTCCAAACAAGCAAAAGCTGAGGGAATTCATTATTGCTAGATAAAGCTTATAAAAAACGCTTAAGAGCTATATCTGCAAACAGAAGGATGATACTCATTATCATGAAAACACAAGAAAGTATAAAACTCACCAGTAGAGGTAAATTCATAATAAAATGCAGAATTTTCATGGTGCTACATAAATCTTTCAATCTCTAGTATGAAGGTTTAAACTTAAAAAGGTCAAAAACAAGAAAAGCCATAATTAATGACTAAGAAACACACAGTGGATAAGAAAGTAAATTAAGGTAACAAACATATAAATTGTGGGAAGGAGCAAAAAAGTCTAGAGAATTTTAACGTGACCAAAGTTAAGTTGTTATCAGCTTAAAATAGAGTATTATAATTACAAAACTCATTATGTTAGCCCCATGGCAACCACAAAGATAGAAATTACAGCAGAAACACACATGAGAAAGGGAAAAGAAACAAAGCTTAGCACCAAACCACAGAGGTAAACAACAAGACAGGAAGAAAGAAACAAAGGATATTAAAATAACCAAAGCACAATTAACAAAATGATAGGAGTAAGTCCTTACCTATCAATAAAAACCTTGAGGGTAAATAAATTAAGTTCTTCAATGAAAAGATACGGAGTGAATGAATGTATATTTAAAAAAAAAAATGCCAAACTATAGTTTGCCTACTAGAGATTCCCTCACTATTAAGGACAGACTGAAAATGAAAGGACAGAAAAAGATACTCTATGCCAATGGAAACCAAAAGTGAGCAGAGGTATCCAGATAAAATATACTTTACATCAAAACTGTAAAAAGGGACAAAGAAGGTCATTATATAATAAAGGAATTGATTCAACAAGAAGATAATTATAAATCTATATGCAAGTAATCACAGGGTATCCAAATATATAAAGCAAATATGATTATTAGATATAAAGGGAGAAACAGAAGACAATACAATAATAGATTTCAATACCCCATTTTTAACAATGGAGAGATCATCTATACAGAAAATCAACAAGAAACATTGGACTTCAGCTGCACTATGCATCAAATGGACCCAACAGACTGTTACAGAATATTCCACACAACTGCTACAGAAAACATATTTTCTCAACTGCATATGTAACATTCTCCAGGACAGATCATATGCTAGGCTACAAAACAAGTCTTAGAAATTTTAAGAAAACAGAGATCATATCAAGTATCTTTTCGAACCACAATGATATAAAACTATATATCAACAATAAGAAAAACTTTGAAACCTTTATAAACACTTGGAAGTTTATGCTCCTGAATATGTATGCTACTAAATAATCAATGTGTAAGTGAACAAATTAAAATGAAATTAACAAATTTGAGCTTCATGAGAATGGAAATATATTATACAAAAACCCATGGGACACGACAACAGCAGTTCTAAAAGTGAAATTTATAGCAATAAATGATGATAGCAAAAGAAGAAAGAGTTCTAATAAACAGCCTAAGGAAGCATGTCAAGGAACTAGAAAGACAAAAACAAACTAAACTCAAAACTGTTAGAAAGAAGAAAACAATAAAACTCAAAGAAGTAATAAAGACTAAGAAAAGTAAAAAAAAAAAAAAATCTACTAAAAGTTGGTGTTTCTTTAAAGATAAAATCAGCTGGGATGCAGTGGTTCACACCTGTAATCCCAGCACTTTGGGAGGCCAAGGCAAGTGGATCACTTGAGGTCAAGAGTTTGAGATGAGTCTGGTCAACATGGTGAAACCCCATCTCTACAGAAAATACAAAAATTAGTTGGACATGATGGTGGGCACCTGCAATCCCAGTTACTTAGGAGGCCAAGGCACCATAATCCCTTGAACCCAGGAAGCCAAGGTTGCAGTGAGCCAAGAAGGCATCACTGCTCTCCAGGTTGGGAGACAGACCAAGACTCCATCTCAAAAATAAAATAAAATATGATAAGCAAAATCAACAATCCAACAGCTAGACTAAAAAAAAGAAAGAAGACTGAAATAAATAAATTCATGATTAAAAAGAGACACTATACCTGATAACAAGGAAATTTAGAAAAACCCTAAGAGACACTTACAAACAATTATACAACAACAAATTAAATGACCTAGAAGAAATGGGTAAGTTCTTAGACACCTACAACATATGAAAGGAAAGAAAGCAAGAAGTTAAATTCTCTGTTGGCAGACAACATGACCTTACATAAAGACTCCACCAAAGCATATTTCAGAATAAACAAATTCAGGAAAGTTGCAGAATATAAAATCAACATACAATTTGGTTGCGTTTCTATAGACCAACAACAACCTAACTGATAAAGAAATCACAATCCCACTAACAATATCTACAAAGAATACTTGAGAATAAATTTAGGGGGAGAGAATCCAAGATGCCTGAATAGGAACAGCTCCAGAGTGCAGTTCCCAGCAAGAACAATACAGAGGGTGAGTGCTCACTGCATTTCCAAACAAGTTTTCACTGCCCACAGACCAGGAGATTCCCAGGCTGAAAAGCACCAAGAGTTTTCAGTACAGTGGTTTCAGCCAGTACCATGGGTTGGTGCACAGAAACTCAAAACAAATCTGGGTGGCCGTTTCAACTGTTACCTGGAACACCTGGGAGACAGAGCTATGCATTCAACTGAAAGGCGGGGGCTGAGACAGAGAGTCAGGCGATCTGGCTTGGCGGGTACCACCCCCACAAAACAAGCAATCTGAAATGCCCTGGATTGAGAGTTCCACAGCAAGGGCAGCTGGACCCGGGACAGTCCAGATTAGTGGGGAGAAGGGCATCTGCCACTACCAAGGCAGTCCACCAATACCACAGCAGTTCACACAGCAGCTGGGCAGAGCCTGTGGCAGCTCAGCAACACCTCTGTGGGCAGACCGTGACTAGACTACTCCATGTGGGGCAGGGCATCTCTAAAAAAAGGCAGCAGCATGTCAGGAACTTACAAATAAAGCCGACCTTACCAGGTTAGAGCACCTGGGAAAAGAGGCAGTTGTGAGTTCCACTGCAGCAGACTTAAAGGAACCTGCCCAACAGCTCTGCACAGAACAACAGAGCTCCCAGCATAGCACTTGAGCTCCCGTAAGGGGCAGACTGTCTCCTCAAGCAGCTCCCTGACCCCTGTATACCCAAAGAGACACCTCATAAAGAAGAGCTCAGGCCTACATCTGGCGTGTAGCCTTCTGGGATAAAGACAACAGAAGAAAAAAACAGCAGCTACCCTTACTGTTCTGCAGCCCCCATGGGTGATGCCCAGGGTCTGGAGTGGACCTCCAGCAGTCCTGCAGCAGAGGGGCCTGTTAGAAGGAAAACTAAGAAACAGCTTCAACATCAACAAAAAGGATGTCCACTCAGAGATCCCATTCAAAAGTCACCAACTACAAAGACCACAGGTAGATAAAGCCACTAAGATGGGAATAAACCAGTGCAAAAAAGATGAAAAGAAAAACCAGAATGCCTCTCCTCCTCCAAGGGATCACAACTCCTCCCCAGCTGGGAATCAAAGATGGATGGAGAACGAGTTTGATGAATTGACAGAAACAGGCTTCAGAAGGTGAGTAACAACAAACTTCTCAGAGCTAAAAGAACATGTGATAACCCAATGCAAAGAAACTAAGAACCTTAAAAAAAGGTTAGATAAGATGCTAACTAGAATAAACAGCTTAGAGAAGAATATAAATGACTTGATGGAGCTGAAAAACACAGCACGAGAACTCAGCAAAGCATACACAAGTTTAAACAGCCGAATCAACCGAGCAGAAGAAAGGGTATCAGAGATTGAAAATCAACTCAATGAAATAAAACAAGAAGGTAAGAATGGAGAAAAAAGAGGGAAAAGAAATAAACAAAGCTTCCAAGAAATATGGGATTATGTGAAAAGACCTAATCTACCTTTGATAGGTATACCTGAATGTGACAGAGAGAATGAATCCAAGCTGGAAAAATATTATCCAGGAGAACTTCCCCAATCTACCAAGGCAGACCACCATACAAGTCCAGAAAATATGGAGAACACCACAAAGATATTCCTCAAGAATAACCCCAAGGCACATAATTGTCAGATTCACCAGAGTTGAAATGAAGGAAAAAATGCTAAAGTTAGCCAGAGAGAAAGATTGGGTTACCCACAAAGGAAAGCCCATCAGACTCACAGCAGACCTCTTGGCAGAAACCCTACAAGCCAGAAGAGAGTGGGGTCCAATATTCAATGACCTTAAAGAAAGAACTTTCAACCTAGAATTTCATATCCAGCCAAACTAAGTTTCATAAGTAAAGGAGAAGTAAAATCCTTTATGTACCAGCAATTGCTGAGAGATATCATCACCACCAGGCCTGCCTTACAAGAGCTGCTGAAAGAAGCACTAAACAAGGAAAGGAACAACTACAACCAGCCACTCCAAAAGCATACCAAATGGTAAAGACCATCTACATAATGAAGAAAATGCACCAACTAATGGGCAAAACATCCAGGTAGCATCAAAATGGCAGGACCAAATTCACACATAACAATATTAACCATAAATGTAAATGGGCTAAATGTCCCAATCAAAAGACACAGACTGGCAAACTGGATAAAAAATCAAGACTCATCGGTGTGCTGTATTCAGGAAACCCATCTCACATGCAAGGACACACATACGCTAAAATAAAGGGATGGAGGAAAATTTATCAAGCTAATGAAGAGGGGAAAAAAAGCAGGAGTTGCAATCCTAGTCTCTGATAAAATGGACTTTAAACCAACAAAGATCAAAGTAGACAAAGAAGGTCATTGCATAATGGTAAAAGGATCAATGCATCAAGAAGAGCTAATGATCCTAAACATATACACACCCAATACAGGAGCACCCGGGTACATAAAGCAAATTCTTAATGACCAACAAAGAGACTTAGACTCCCACACAATAATAGTGGGAGACTTTAACACTCCACTATCAATATTAGACAGATCAATGACACAGAAAATTAACAAAGATATCCAGGACTTGAACTCAGAACCAGACCAAGTGGACCTAACAGATATCTCCAGAAATCTCTACCCCAACTCCACAGAATATACATTCTTCTCAGCACCTCACTGCACCTACTCTAAAATTTACCACATAATTGGAAGTAAATCACTCCTCAGCAAATGCAAAAGAATGGATATCAAAAACAGTCTCTCAGACCACAGGGCAATCAAATTAGAACTCAGAATTCAGAAACTAACTCAGAACCACACAACTTCATGGAAACTGAACAACCTGCTCCTGAATGTCGACTGGATAAACAATGAAATGAAGGTAGAAATAAAGATGTTCTTTGAAACCAACGAGAATAAAGACATGTGTACCAGAATCTCTGGGACACATTTAAAGCAGTGTCTAGAGGAAAATTTATAGCAATAAATGCCTACATGAGAAGCAAGGAAAGATCTAAAATCGACACCCTATCATCAAAATTGAAAGAGCTAGAGGAGCAACATCAAAAAAACTCAAAAGCTAGCAGAAGACAGGAAATAACTAAGATCAGAGCAGAACTGAAGGAGATAGAAACACAAAAAACACACTTCAAAAAATCAGTAAATCCAGGAGCTGGTTTTTTGAAAAGATCAACAAAATAGACAGACCACTAGCCAGATAAAAAGGAAAAAGGAGAAGAATCAAATAGATCCAATAAAAAATGTAAAACAGGATATCACCACAGATTCCACACAAATACAAACTACCATCAGAGATTACTACAAACAACTCTATGCACATAAACCAGTAGGCCTGGAAGAAATGGATAAATTCCTGGACACTTGCACCTTCCCAAGACTAAACCAGGAAGAAGTTGAAACTTTGAACAGACCAATAACAAGAGCTGAAGTTGACACAGCAATTAACAGCCTACCAACCAAAAAAAAACCCAGGTCCAGATGGGTTCACAGCTGAATTCTACCAGATGTACAAAGAGGAGCTGGTACCATTCCTTCTGAAACTATTGCAAACAATAGAAAAAAGGAGGGAATCCATCCCAAATTATTTTATGAGACCAACATCATCCTGATACCAAAACCCAGCAGAGACTCAATAAAAAAAAACTTCAGGCCAATATCCATGATGAACATCATGCAAAAATCTTCAATAAAATACTGGCAAACCAACTGTAACAGCACATCAAAAAGTTTATCCATAATGATCAAGTAGGCTTCATCCCAGGGATGCAAGGCTGGTTCAACATATGCAAGTCTATAAACGTCATTCACCACATAAATGGAACCAAATACAAAAACCACATGATTATCTCAATAGATGTAGAGAAGGCCTTTGACAAAATTCAACAGCCCTTTATGCTAAAAACTCTCAATAAACTAGGTGTCACAGGAACATATCTCAAAATAATAAAAGCTATTTACAACAAACCCACAGCCAATATCATACTGAATGGGCAAAAACTGGAAGTATTCCCTTCAAAATCTGGCACTGGACAGGGATGCCCTCTCTCACCACTCCTATTCAATATAATATTGGAAGTTCTAGCCAGAGCAATTAGGTGAGAAAGAAAACATAAATGGTATTCAATTAGGACAGGAGGAAGTCAAATTGTCTCTATTTGCAGATGACATGATTGTATATTTAAAAGACCCTTTCATCTCAACCCAAAATCTCCTGAAACTGATAAGCAACTTCAGCAAAGTCTCAGGACACAAAATCAATGTGCAGAAATCACAAACATTCCTATACACCAATAACAGACTAACAGAGAGCCAAATCATGAGCAAACTCCCATTCACAATTACTACAAAGAGAATAAAATACCTAGGAACACAACTAAGAAAGAATGCAAAGGATCTCTTCAAGGAGAACTAAAATCCACTGCTCAAGGAAAGAAAGAGAGGACACAAACAGATGGAGAAACATTCCATGATCATGGTTAGGAAGAATCAATATAGTAAAAATGGCCATACTGCCCAAAGTAATTTATAGATTCAATGCTATCCCAATCAAGCTACCAATGACCTTCTTCAAAGAACTGGAAAAAAAACACCTTAAACTTCATATGGAACCAAAAGAGAGCCCGTATAGCCAAGACAGTCCTAAGTAAAAAGAACAAAGCCAGAGGCATCACGCTACCTGATTTTTTTTTTTTTTTTTTTTTTTTGGAAAGAAGGAGAGGAAAAGAGAGGAAGAAAAAAGAGGGAGAGAGAACAGGAATATTGCTTTATTCTATGAATGGGTATTAATAATGGCCGATCAATATTTTGTGTATTTAAAGTGGAGAATGTATGTTTTGTGTATTTAAAGTGGAGAGCTCTATAAGTACTTATTAAGTTTACTTGTTCTGGATCCGAGTTCAAGTTCTGGATATCCTTATTAATTTTCTGTCTCGTTGAGTCTAAATCTCTTTATGGGTCTTATGTATCTGAGTGTTAGGATGCATTGATCCTTTTACCACTCTATCTTTGTTGCTTTGAAATCTGTTTTATCAAATGCATGAATTGTAACTCCTGCTTTTTGTTTATTTATTTATTTTTGCTCTCCATTTGGTTGGTAAATCTTTCTCCAACCCTTTGTTTTGAGTCTTTGTGTATCTTGGATATAAAATGGGTCTGGATGTAGTATACCGTTAGGTTTTGGCTGTGTCTTTTGATTGGGGGATTTAGTCGATTTAAATTTAGGATTACTGCCATTTGATGTTAACTGGCTATTTTATCCATTCGTTAATGTAAATTCTTCTTTATGTTGATGCTCTTTACTTTTTGGTATATTTTTAGAAAGGCTATTACTTGTTGTTCCTTTCTGTGTGTAATGCTTCTTTCAGAAGTTTTTGTAAAGCAGGCCTGGTGGTAATAAAATCTCTGAGTACTTGCTTGTTCATAAAAGATTTTATTTTTCCTTCAATTGTGAAGCTTAGTTTGGCAGGATATGAAATTCTGGGCTGAAAGTTGTGTTCTTTAAGGATGTTAAATATCGGCCCCCACTCTCTTCTGGCTTGTAGGGTTTCTGCTGAGATATCTGCTGTAAGTCTGATAGGCTTCCCTTTGTGGGTAACCTGACCTTTCTCTCTGGCTGCCCTTAGTATTTTCTCCTTCATTTCAACCCTGGTGAATCTAACGATTATGTGCCTTGGGGTTGCTTTTCTTGAGTAATGTCTTTGTGGTGTTCTCTGTATTACCTGGGGTTGAATAGTGTCCTGCTTTGCTAGATTGGGAAAATTCTCCTGGATAATATCCTGAAGAGTATTTTCCAGCTTGGATTCATTCTCTCCATCACATTCAGGTACACCTATCAAACGTAGATTAGGTCTTTTCACATGGTCCCATATTTCTTGGAGACTTTGCTCATTCCTTTTTATCCTTTTTTCTCTATTCTTGTCTTCTCGTTTTATTTCATTAAGTTGGTCTTCGACCTCTGATATCCTTTCTTCTGCTTGATCAATTCGGCTATTCAAACTTGTGCATATTTCACTGAGTTCTCGTGTTGTATTTTTCAACTCCATTAGTTCATTTATATTCCTCTCTATATTATCTATTCTTTTTAACATTTCATCATACCTTTTTTCAAAGTTCTTAGTTTCTTTACATTGGGTTAGAACAAGTTCTTTCAATTCCCAAAAATTTCTTATCATCCACCTTCTGAAGCCTACTTCAGATAATGGAACACAGTCCTTTTCCATCAGGGCTTGTTCCGTTGCTGATGAGGAATTGCAATCCCCTGTAGAGGGAGAGTGGTTCTGATTTTCAGTATTCTTGGCCTTTTTAGGCTGTTTTTTTTTTCCCTTTATTGTGGATTTATCCATTTGTTGTCTTTACAGTTACCTCCTTTCTAATTAGGTTTCTGAGTGGACGTCCAATTTATTGATTCCCAGTGCTGGAATCTGAGCAACCCACTGCGCCGGCCAAAACAGCAGCGATAAGACTGATGGTGCTCTTCTGCCTGGGAATCTCCGGTCTGGCTTCCTTCTTGAGTCTGCAACAAGTGGCTCTGCCTTCCCGGAGCTCCAAACACCAGTCAGTAGGGGAACCAGTCCCGTTTACTGTGCACAAAGAGCTGCCGCGCCGAGGCGACAGCAAAACCGCTGCACCGGCCACAAGAGTCGCACTGGCAACCCACAGGGCTCCTCCACTGGAAATCTTCTGATCCGTGAGCAATGAAAATTTGTCTGAAAGTGTGGCGTCCTCACGTTTTCTGAGCTTTCACTGGGAGCTACAATCCCGAGCTGTTAGTGATCAGCCATCTTGGATCTTGTATTGACTACCTGATTTCAAACTATACTACAAGCCTACAGAAATCAAGACAGCATGGTACTGGTACCAAAACAGAGATATAGACTAATGGAACAGAACAGAAGCCCTGGAGGCAATGCCACATATCTGCAACCATCTGATCTTTGACAAACCTGACAAAAACAAGCAATGGGAAAAGGATTCCCTGTTTAATAAATGGTGTTCAGAAAACTGGCTTACCATGTGTAGAAAGCAGAAACTGGACCCCGTCCTGACACCTTACACTAAAATTAACTCCAGATGGATTAAAGGCTTAAGCATAAGACCTAACACCATAAAAACCCTAGAAGAAAACCTAGGCAAAACCATTCAAGACATAGGCATAGGCAAGGACTTCATGACTAAAACACCAAAAGCATTGGCAACAAAAACCAAAATAGACAAATGAGACCTAATGAAACTCCAGAGCTTCTGTACAGCAAAAGAAACAATCATTAAAGTGAACCAGCAACCAACAGAATGGAAAAACATTTTTGCAATCTACCCATCTGACAAAGGACTAACATCCAGAATCTACAAAAAACTAAAACAGATTTACAAGAAAAAAAAAACCATTCAAAAGTGGGTGAAGGGTATGAACAGACACTTTACAAAAGAAGATATATACAAGGCCAACAAATATATGAAAAAAATGCTGATCATCACTGATTATTAGAGAAATGCAAATCAAAATCACATTGAGATACCATCTCATGCCAGTTAGAATGGCGATCATTAAAAAATCTGGAGACAACAGATGCTGGAGAGGATGTGGAGAAATAGGAACACTTTTACACTGTTGGTGGGAGTGTAAACTAGTTCAACCATTGTGAAAGACAGTGTGGTGCCTACTCAAGGACCTAGAAACAGAAATTTCATTTGACCCAGCAATCCCATTACTGGATATATATCCAAAGGATTATAAATCTTCTACTATAAAGACACATGCACACGTATGTTCATTGCAACACTGTTTCCAATAGCAAAGACCAACCCAAATGCCCATCGATGATAGACTGGACAAGGAAAATGTGGCACATATACACCATGGAATACTATGCAGCCATAAAAAATGATGAGTTTGTGTCCTTTGTAGGGACATGGATGAATCTGGAAATTATAATTCTCAGCAAACTGACACAAGAACAGAAAATCAAACACCACATGTTCTCATTTATAGTCGGGTATTGAACAATGAGAACACAGGGACACAGGGAAGGGAGCATGACACACTGGGGTCTGTTGTGGCAGGCCAAGGGAGGGAAAGTGGGTGGGTGGGGAGGTCTGGGAGGGATAACATGGGGAGAAATACCAGATGTAGGTGACGGGGGGATGGAGGCAGCAAACCACATTGCCATGTATGTACCTATGCAACAATCCTGCATGATCTTCACATGTACTCCAGAACCTAAAGTACACTTAAAAAACAAACAAACAAACAAACAAAAGGAATAAATTTATCAGGGAGATGAATGTGCTATACTTTGAAAATTATAAAGAATTTGTGAAAGATATTAAAGAAGACATGAGTAAATGGAAAGATATCCTGTATTCATGAATTTGAAGAAGTGGTGTTATGAAAAAGTCCATACTACCAAACCAATCTGTGGATTCAAAGCAAACCCTATCCAAATTCTAATATTTTGTACAGAAATAGAAAAAAAATAATCCTAAAGTTTGTATCAAATCACAAAAGACCCCAAAGTGCCAAACCAATCTTGACCAAAAAGAACAAAGCTGGAAGCATCACACTACCTTATTTCAAAATCTACTACAAACCTATAGCAATCAAAATAGCATGGTACTGGCAGAAAAACAGACATGTAGACCAAGGGGATAGAATAAGAGTCCTGGAGTAAATCCATGCATTTATGGCCAACTGATTTCAAACAAAGATGCCATGAACATATAATGGAGTTACAGTAGTCTGTTCAATAAATGGTGCTAGGAGGACTAGATATCCACAGGCAGAAGAATGAAATTGGACTCTCATCTCATACCATATACAATTATCAATTCAAAGTGGATTAAAGATTTAAATATAAGACCTGAAACTGTAAAACTATTACAAGAAAACATAAAGGAAAAGCTCCATGACTTTAGTCTGGGCAAAGATTATTCTTAGTATCAAATAAACAACCTAACATAACACCTCAACATAAGGTTATTTTCTGACAACAAAACCAAACATAGACAAACAGGATTGCAACAAACTAAAATGTTTCTGAACAGCAAAGAAAATAATCAACAGAGCGAAGGGACAAACTGTGGAATGGGAGAACATATTTGCAAATCATACATCCGATAAGGGGTTAATATCCAAAATATATAAGGAACTCAAACAACTCAATAGTAAAAAGAAAACAAAAAACTCACGTCAACAGAGGACCTGAATAGATGTTTTGCAAAAGAGGATACATAAATGGCCAACAGATATATGAAAAAAATGCTCAACATCATTAAGTATCAGGGAAGTACAAATTAAATCTGCAATGAAATATGACCTCACACCTGTTGGGATGGTTATTATCAAAAAGATAAAAGATAAGTGTTGGTGATGATGTGGAGAAAAGGTAACCCTCGTACACTGTTGGTGGGAATGTAAATTAGAACAGCCATTACAGAAAACGTATGGACGTTTTCCCCTAAAATAAATACCAGAACTACTATATGATTCAGTAACCCTACTTCTGTGTATATATCCAAAAGAAATGAAATCAAGATCTCAAAGAGATATCAACACTCTCATGTTCTTTGTAGCATTATTTACAATAGTCAAGATACAGAATCAACCTAAGTTTTCATCAGTAGATGAATAAAGAAAATGTGGCACATATAAACAATGGAATACTCTTCAGCCTTAAAACAAAGGAAATTCTGTCATTAGCAATGGAGGACATTATATGAAGTGAAATAAGCCAAACACAGAAAGACAAATACTACATGATCTCAGTTATACGTGAAACCTAAAAAGTCATACTCATATAAGTAAACAGTAGAATGGTGCCTACTGGAAGTGGGGAATGGGAGGATATTGGTCAAAGGGTACAAAGTATCAGACAAGAGGAATAAGTCTTTGAGATCCATTGCACAGCATGATGACTGTAGCTAATAATGTGTTGTATATTTTAAAATTGCTAAAAGAGTAGGTTTTAAATGTTCTCCTCACAAAAAATGATAAGTATGTGAGGTTACAGATATGTTAATTAGCTTGATTTAATCATTCTGCAACATATATATGTCACATCGTACTACAGAAATATATAGTTTACAATTATTGTTTCTCAATTAAGATTTTAAAACGTAGGAAAAGGATCCTCATTCATCTCAAGGTTGAAACTAGTTTATTTTGCAAATTATGACCTATTAAGTACATCATAAATTTTCCCCTTTTCCACTTACTATACTTAAATTATATCAGACTTTGTCAGGTGGTGATGATTTACAAAGTATAAGCCTAAAATACAAACAAACAAAAACCAAGATCCCCAATAAATTAATAATAAGGAAAAACCTCAATAGATAATAAAAAAAATGTCCTCAAAGATTTTTACCCAGGAATCTGTAATACACAAAACTCATACGGTTGAAGAGGTATATCAAGAAAGCACATTTCCTAAAGATTTTTACCCAGGAATCTGTAATACACAAAACTCATACAGTTGAAGAGATGTATCAAGAAAGTACATTTCCCAGTGTCTTTAAGAACAGGCAGTTAATCTGAATGGGTGAAACAGCCAAGTCTTAGACAATAGAGAGTTGGAAAAATAACTACCTGCAAAGTACAGATTCTACCAAAAGCCGAGAGAGAGAGAGAGAGAGAGAGAGAGAGAGAGAGAGAGAGAGAAAGAGAGAGAGTATGTAGGCTAAACAAAGAATAGCTGTGGGTTAAATTCTTTCTGGCTGTGAATCACCAGCTTGTAATGCCCATGATAAGCAGACTAAGTTGAATGCTTCTTTCTACATTTCACTTCGTGGAAATTTTTCATTCCATGGGCTATCTAGTTCTAGACATTTCATTATCAACCCTCCCATTTATTTACAATTCTATAAGAAGAATCAGAGAGTCAAAAATTTTCTAGGTGAAAGTAAATATATTTTCATTGCCAAGAAATTTCATCCAGTGTATCTTATATTCTAAAATTTTTCCATTCCTTTTATGCAAAATGCAAGAAGAGCTATTTCATGAGATGTCAGCTGTATAGAGTAGGTCACTGATATAAATCAGGTGTAATCAAGATTGCCTAAGAAATACTGACATTCTAAACACTAAGAACTGAACTGTAAAGTAAAGGATTATCTTAGTTTGATTCTGCAGGCAAAAAACAAAATGCCATTAACTAAATGTTGGTCTTATCTTGTAGCGTCTCCATGAACCCACAGTTTTGACTAAGCTCACTCAAGCATTTTAATGGGAGACAGGATGTTTGCACAACTCAGTTTAATTATCTGTTTCTCTGTACTACGGCATTCATCATTATGGGAAGGGAAGTTTGGCTCATATGACAGTCATATCTTATACCAGTATTTGTGTAACAACACAATTTAAGTTTACTCCCACAGCCCATAATTCAAGTACTAAAATACTCACATGTACAGCTGCTGAAGAAATTCTACAACATGGAAATTCCTGATTAACATGAGAAGTTTTTGGTTATATACTTAAACGCTATGAATTTAAAAGGTCTTTTTCTTCACTCATGCATTTTTAGATAGAATTCATCTCATTTTGTTTTCCTTTTAGCACATTCAGAATTATGAGAGATAAATGACAGAATTATGTGAGCAAATGCTTGGAAGGTTTTCCTAAAGCTTGACTACACTTATGTTAGTAAGTACGCATGTGAACAAAGATTGAAGTGTAATTATTAAAATGCACAAAATTATATTGGACAGGTTGAATTACAGGTGCCTTTTCCACCTTATAAAGTTGTATTATTGTTGATGCAGTGTAAATCCGATGAAAATGATTTAAAGCTGAGGTACTTACTGTGGTTGGAAAATAGCGACTAGTTTTGAATTTTTTCAGAGCCATCGAAGAGGTGTAGGTTCCCAAGAAGAGGATAAAAGACATGAGTGTGATATCAGGAACAAAATTGCAGTTGTTCCCCACCACTGTTCCTCCATATTTTGAACACTCCTTCTTCGATAAAAATGCCCAGTCAACAGTAGTATTATGGTGCTGAAGAAGAAAAACATTAAAATTTTTCTAGGCAACACTGACATATAAAAAGCAGCCTTTGATATCTGACAGGCTATACAGGAATTATACTAAAAGTTTCTGTAAAACAATCTGAAAATAAGCACACCCATTCCCCAGCTGCTCTGAGTATTAGCTGCTCTTAGTTTACAGCTGTCTTCTTCTCCAGAGAGCTGGCTTAGCCATTTAAGAGCCACCTCACCTGCAATATAGTGCCCTCTCATAGCTGATTACTGACAAGTACTAACCAGAATTTAAAACTATGCCCACTTTGTCTCCAGGTGAGAGAAACTCTATGCACCATTTATGCTCCAGAGTTCCCCATGGGAGCAGGCTGAAGCAAAACTCAGCTGAAACCGCATCCTTGTTTAACTCCTTCCCTGTCTTATACTGCTTCTCTCAATCTGTTTTTATTGAGACCACTGTCTCCATAAAGTCACGTCACCCAAAATCCCTGTATCTAATCTGCTTCTAAAACAGCTGACTTACTTAAATTACTAGTCAACCAAAAGTTAATGGCCGCTAAGCCTAAGAAACTTTTTCTAAAATATCAGAGTTTGGAGGAAATAATTTAATCAGATTTCTCACCTCTAGTATTCAATAGTCCTGAAAGATGAACGTTCATTCTCTGCTTGAACATTTTATGTGATAAGCAGTCTCCTGGTTGCTGATTCCCCCTTATACTGACGGTTGAATCTTCTTAAAGACGCTTTAACTAAGTTTCTTTTGCTATACAGTAACACTTTCTTGCATACTGTGACAATCTGGCTCTTTCCTGTGGATTTTCAAAATTTTACCTATCTAAATGGATGCTAACATGGTTGGATGGAAGGGACTGGGTGTCTCAGCTTAGAAACATTCTAAATACCCATGATTTACTCCTCTTAGATCCAGGGCTAATGGGTATGTCATATGCTATCAGAAGAGTTATTTGAAAACACCTTGCAAATAAATATGGAAAGATAAATTTATCCTGTCCTTTGCAGACACGAGTTCTACCTCACATCAAACACATCATCAATGTCTTTTACTATTCAATGAATTCTTGCTGTATGAGTAATACAGTCATAAAAGAAGAATCTCTCGCCAGAAAGAGTTTACTGTTTTATAGAGCTCAAAAGATAAAGTGTTTACATAAGTCAATGTAAAACAAACTCTATATCTTTTCCTGAAATATTTTCATATAGAACCT
The DNA here is from genome assembly GCA_031835075.1 of Saguinus oedipus. Lineage (NCBI taxonomy): Eukaryota > Metazoa > Chordata > Mammalia > Primates > Cebidae > Saguinus > Saguinus oedipus. The sequence continues at coordinate 95,274,203 of CM063171.1, read as the reverse complement.
TCAACTTGTAAACAGCTGAACTGTATACTTGCTTTTATCAAACTCTGCTTCTGAAAGGTGATTAACCATATCTCATTTTGTTTTTGAGATTTCTGCATATGATCATTGACAGTATCATACATTTAAAGTTTAGAGGTCATAACAGCTAACAGGTTTCTTTGTTTTAAAGTCAGCAAAAATTTAACATAATTTCACTTCAGCACTTTAATACCAGGAGAATTCTTCTCTATAACTAGAGTTGACCACAGATAAGCTGTATTAAAGCAATCCTGACAGGAAGTTCCATTGACTTTTTTACAGAGATTCAGGTTGAGGTGACTATATAGATGTCCATGAAATGATAGACATGTTTTCTTGCTTAGATCAACTTAAAATGCCAATGATCAGTATTTTGTAAGCCTCAAATGATTCTTTGTATCATTATCCAGAAACTTGAGTCTCCAAATACAAAATATTGTAGATGGCATGCATATATCTCAGTATACTTGGCATTTCAGAATACAAAGTTTCCTACTCCCATAAAACTTAAATTCTAGCTAATAAATAATTCTATTTAGATCTAACCCACAACCACTGCTACCACCCATGTTTAAGCCATGATTATCTCCTCTGGGCTTAATGCAAGAAACCCTTAACTTATCTAACTCCTACTGTCCTCTAGCACTTACAAGTGATTCTCACTTCTCTATGGTTTTGACCTTTATTTCCTATGCAAAATTCTATACATATTGTTTAAATGTTTAAATCAGAACTTTAAGAACAAGACAGTTCTGGCATGGTGGCTCACACCTATAATCCCAGCACTTAGGGAAGCCAAGGCAGGAGGATCACTTGAAACCGGGAATTTGAGACTAGCCTGGGAAGCATAGCAAAACCTCATCTCCATTAATTTTTTTTTAATTAGCCAGGCTCAGTGGTGCATGCCTGTGGTCCTAGCTACTCTGGAGACTGAGACAGGAGGATCACTTGAGCCCAGGAGTTTGATGTTACAGTAAGCTATGATTATGCCACTATACACCAGCCTGGGCAACAGAGCAAGATCCTGTCTCTGAAAAAAAAAAAAACAAAGAACAAGACAAATGGGAACATTATCTCAGAAATCCTCTCTGCCTGTTAGAATTCTCTTAGCACATTATCTTTTCCTTATGATGCCTATAATGTTTTATTACAATTTATTACAGCTTTCCTCAATATTCAGTGTTGTAAGTTTGGAAATATTCAGAGGGCTATCTAGTGGATCTGAGACCTGGATCTAGAAGAAATGTCAAGTGTAGTGACATCTGCTTAGGAGTCATCTGCAAGAGCTGATAACTGGAGAAATAAGACGATAAAACTACAAGGGGGAAATGTGCAGGAATAAAAGAGTGTAAAACATCTAGGGGATCCACAATGGAAGTGAAGATACCACAAAACACTATGAAAAAGTCATCAGAGTGATAGGTAAAAGTACAATGAGCTGAGAAATGTGTGGGAGTGAAAAAATTTCAACAGCAATTACAGACTATTTTTTTTCAAGAAATACAGTAACAAAAGAATAGGTTAGAATATGTAAATTGCAAGGTTACAGCAAGTTCTTTGGGGTTGGCAAAAATCATTGAGGTATTTATAGTGGATGAGAAATAATCTGGTTATGGGGATGAAAAGGAAAATAGAGTGATGGGAAATGCAAGAATGGATAAAGGAAATGAGAGAGAGAGAAATGGACCAGGACTTAGTAACTGTTTGGACTGAGGATGGAGAAAAGCTAAAAATGACGAATTTACATTTTGCCTGAGGACCAAAGGGACTGTGCACCAATAGTGGAAAAAACAAAAGAGCAGAGCACAACAGTAGCAGAATTGAATTTGGGATACATTAGGCACTGAAGAAATCATTGTTGAACAAATAAAATCTCTCGTCAGGTCTGGAATATATGACATATTGAAAGAAGATATCTACCAATTTACCTATTCTTTTTATTTGGAGGACAAAATTAAATTAAAATAGACTTTCAATTTAGAGTTGCTGGGTAAAATGTAGGATTCCCAGTTACATTTGAATTTCAGCTAAACAATAAATAATATTTTCAGTATAAGTGTTTCATATATAACGTTTAGGACATATTTATACTAAAAATTATTCAATATTTATTTAAAATTCACCTGTAACTGGGTGCAATTCATATTTGTTTGCTAAATCTGGTAACACTATTTCAATTAAATATCAAATATTTTGAGTAACAGTCACATCTACCAAGAAGAAAAACAAGGCCACAAGAAAATAGAAAATGCACTGCAACCTGACTGCATGAATGAACTACTGTAACATCTACAGGTGCAATAACAATAAAACAACAACTTTTAAAACTTTCCCTAGAGAAATAAGATATATTCACTTAAATATTTAAAAATATAAGGCAGTTAAGGAAAGTATCTAAATGAGTGGTATGAACAGCAGATGATCCGAAGAGAGAATAATCATCTTCATTGAGCACAGAGAAAATAAAATTTAAACTAAGCCCTAAACGAAGGATTGGTTTTTGTAGGAAGTCAGCATGAGTAACAACAGAAAGACAGCAAAACTGAAAGGGATGACAGTGAGGGTAACAAAAAAGAATAAAAGTAACAAACGTTAGGTGTGTATTTCTTTCTGCATTGGCAGCAAAAAGGAGGTAAAGTATTAGAGAGAGACATCATGAGCAAAGATGCTGATATGGGGACATACAAAGCTTCATTCAGTTTTAAAGACTTACTGAATGCTCACCTTTGTGGAGGACCTAACAGTGAATAAACCAGATGGGCTGAAGCAGATTGTTTAGGTAAACGGGTATTAGGGGAAAAGATTTAAAGAAAATGAGATCAAGTTGCTGAGGATCTTTACTGTGGCAAATCTCATTAAAAGAGATTTCAATCTATTTTTGAGATACCTTTTTTCAAGAGAATTACCCTGTTATACAGAGTGGACCTGCTTGCAATTCTCAAACGTAGAACGCATAACACAGGATTTATTTTAAAATTTAAAAGACCATAGTATCCTACCTAAAGGAAAAAGTAGGGGATATATGAGACAGGATGGACAAAACATTTGAAGTCATTGAGGTTAGGTGGTGCATATATGGGGTTCACTGCACTATTCTGTTTTAGTGCATATTTAAAATTTTCTGTAATACTTTTAAAAGTAAGGACGTGTCATCGTCAAGGAGGTTTAAGGACAGAATGGTTTTTATACTTGACTATCTCAGTGGGAGAAAATCCCAAGGATGCTTTGCACAAGATTAATATGACATTCCATTTCCCAAGAAAATGAATGATTCCTAGAATCATCATGAAGTTTCTTAGTCCCATGATTAACAGCATCTCTGGATAATATAATAAGTAATAATGATAAAAATAATAATTAATGGTTCTGTATTACAGTAGATCCTCACTTAATGTCATCAATAGGTTAATGGAAACTGCAACTTTAAGTAAAATGATGTATAACTCTACCAATTTTACCATAGGCTAATCACTACAAACAAGAATTAAATCCCTAAGGCATACTCCTGGTCACAAAAACATCACAAAGAACAAAACAATTTCTTATATTAAATGTTAAAATAAATGTAAGCCATACATACATTTAAGAAAGATTAATAAAACAAATAAGATAATAATTATCATTCCAGTTCAGGGTTGTGAGTGGCCAAAGCCTATCCCAGCTGCTCAGGGTACAAGGCAGGAAGTATCCCTAGACAGGACACCATCTTATCTCAGGGTGCAAGCACACACACACCCACACTCAGTCTGACTGGGAAATTAAGACATGCCAATGAAGCTAATATGCATGTCTTTTGGATGTGGAAGGAACTTCGAGTACCTAGTGAAAAAAAAAAAAAACCAGCCAGACATGAGGAGAACATGCAAACTCCACACAAGAAGCAGCCTGAGAATCAATGTCTTTTTTTCATCAACATTATAATGAAACAGTGTTATTTGAGGACCTGCTGTACCCTCTTTGAGTATCGACTGATAAAATATATGCTTTTAAAAATATAAATGAGAGTGACACCACTAATAAAAGCCTTAAGTTGTTGATATACTTTTTTAGAGTTCCCCCCTCCCAGTGGTGAGCCAGATTTGCAGTAATCTGAAGCCTTACCTTATCTACAGCATGCATTTGAGTTATAGTTGTCTGTACCATTATAAAATATCAAGATGAATTGGTTGTTCTGTTTGTGATTAAGATTATAGAAAATTGTAAGAGGCCATCACTTCCATCCTAACAACCAAAGAAAGCTAGATACCCTATAAAGAAATCAGAGTTTTAAAAAACTCACCATTAAGATGAGGAAAGAAGTCAAATATTTAATTTTTTAAATTATTTTTTGTTATTTATTTATTTGTAAGATATTAATACCTAGACTCACTCTGTTGCCCAGTCTGGAGGGCAGTGGCATGATCATATCTCACTGTAATCCTACAGGTGTGTGCCATCACACCCAACTAATTTTTCTATTTAATAATTTTTTTTTTTCTTTTTGAGATGGAGTTTCACTCTTGTTACCCAGGCTGGAGTGCAATGGCATGATCTTGGCTCAGGGCAACCTCCACCTCCTGGGTTCAAGCAATTCTCCTGCCTCAGTCTCCCAAGTAGCTGAGACTACAGGTGAGTGCCACCATACCCAGCTAATTTTTGTATTTTTAGTAGAGACGGGGTTTCACCATGTTGACCAGGATGGTCTTGATCTCTTGACCTCGTGATCCACCCACCTCAGCCTCCCAAAGTGCTGGGATTATAGGCATGAGCCACCACACCCAGACTATTTAATGAATTTTTAATGACTACATGAAGACAGGGTGACAAATCAGAACTCAGAGGAGTCCTAGGCATAGACTGAGTCTGAATCCACTCACCAAACTTTCTCATGGTCTTTGCCAAGTGCATGGGTAATACACACAAGACTGGAGGTTGGAAAGGAAAGCTAAAAGAGTTTCCCCTTAGATACATGGAGCCTCCCTTAAGTGTAAGAAAGCCATTTTCTTAAGATGGGAGGCAGAGGGACAGAGCTGAGAGAAACCCTTCTGAAGCATTCAACCACTTTGGAAAGAGCTCAGGTATCTGCCCTCTGAAGGGAAGGGGCAGAGTATTTGGGCAAAGTAAGATTCCCCCAAGGAGAAACCTGGGGTATCAATCAAAATACTGCATTCCATGGGACCTTCTGGGATGATGGAAATGTTCTGTATCTTGTTTGGATGGTAGTTACCTGGGGTATACAACCATCAAAACTCATTTCAATGAATATTTCAGAACGGTGTATTTTCAAGTAAGCCTCAGCTTAAAAAAAAAAGGACTCTGATATGAAAAACAAAATACTAACTGATCTTTTCAATTACTTCCTCAAAAGAAACTGACATTTGATTTTGAAATCTGGTGTCTCACACTCTGAGAGTTGGAAACTGGAAGCCAACAAGTATTAATGCTCATTATCCAGATACAGTGTGAGCAAGCTGTGGCTAGTCTTAAAGGTTTACAGGATTCTTTTAAGGAATTTGGTTTGCAAGTTGAAGGGATATACCAAGCAAGAAATCTATAGAAAAATTAGAGAAAGTAAGAAGAAATAAAGACACCATTCCAACAACAAATGGAAATTTTAAAACCTGCCTTTTTATCTTGAGATACAGTTATCCTAGAGTTCTAATCTCTATTTAAATGCCTTAATACCCCTCTCTGCTGCTCTTTCCCCCAAAACACATCCCTACCACCATGAAAAAGAAAGCTTGTCTTCATGCTAGTGAAGCTGAAGGGAAAAGACCTTCCTTCTTCTGACAGGATGTACTCAGGCCTGTGAGAGCAAGCCTTCCTGGCTCCGGGGCTGCATGTCACTTTTCCTGTACTTTCTCTCACAATCTAATTATGCCTGAAATGAAAAAAGGAAAATAAAGTCTTGATGACCGTGTGTCCTAGGAAAGGTTCAGGATAATGGAGGCAGCTTGCATGACCAAGCAGATAGAGGACTCAGCAGCCTCTCAGAAGGTGGGGTTCCCAAAGTCCTCTCTCCATTAAGCTTCTGAGTTATGCAGGCAGCATGACCTAATCAAATGCTAGTATCTAGAAAGAACAGTAACAATACCTAACACTGACTGAGAGATGACTACATGCAATCCACTATGCTAAGTCCTGCCTATCTATTAAGTTGACACTTATAGTACCTTTGAGATAATGACTATGACTATCCCAATGTTGCAGATGGGTTGAGAAGCTTCCATGGCCTGCTAAGTAGTGGACCCCTGCATTTGAAACTATGCAGTCTGACACAAGAACTCACTGTCTGTACGTTCTTCTTTTTTTTTTTAATTTTTATTGCATTTTAGGTTTTGGGGTACATGTGCAGAACGTGCAAGATAGTTGTATAGGTACACACATGGCAGTGTGTTTTGCTGCCTTCCTCCCCTTCACCCACATTTGGCATTTCTCCCCAGGCTATCCCTCCCCAGCTCCCCCTGCTGTCCCTCCCCTATTCCCCCCAGTAGACCCCAGTGTGTAGTAGACCCCTCCCTGTGTCCATGTGTTCTCATTCTTCTCACCCACCTACATGAAACACTATGCTGCTTCCTAAAAGAACAGAAACAACACAGACTCTACAGCCAGAAAACCCTGAGTTCAAATCCCCATTTTACCATATACTTGCAACATGGCCTTTGGAAGGTCAGCTAACATTTCTAAGTCTCTGTTTTATCTATAAAATAGAGGTAACATCTAATAATTCATAAAGTGGTTGTGAGAATTATAGACAATTATTGTGAAGAGTCTGGACCCTAGCAGATGCTCAATAATTGGTAATTATTATTGATGATAACAATTCATATTCCCTCTTAAAACTCATTTCTGAGTCATTTACCTATACTGTATATGTGTGTGTACATATGTGTGTGTATATACAATGTATACACATGGGCATTGACATAAATGAAAAAGGAGAAATGAAGGTTAAGAGTTGTCCTTCATGACCACACATTTTTCCCCCAACTTATTTCCCTAGAGGTGTTGCACATAGCACCTTAACATTTTAATTAAGGTATGCAATTGATGCACACATGAGGGGTTTGCTGCCCTGGAATGTAGGGCATCTATAGGAACTGAAAGGGTAAACATTTTCACTTGTATACATTGAAGCATCATGGTACACTAGGAATGGCACCAGTCTTAGAACCACCCAGACTTCAGTTCAAATCTTTGTTCTACTAATATATGGCTAAAGCAAAAAGGTTATTAAACCTCTGGAGCTTCACTTTCTCTCATGTATAAAATAGAAATAATTAACCCTGGTAGTTTGTCTTGATAGTTCTAGTACATATTAAAGTCTATAATAATGAAAATATGTATAACACATATGGTCTCTAGAAAGTGCTCTATAATTAGACATTATGCCTCTGTGTTTCTATCATAGTCATGCTAGAAGTCATTGAGAACTTCCATTTTTTTTTCCATGAACTTTTTTGTGACATCTTGTTTTAATACATATCAGTTACTGAAGTCTCTTCCAGGACTTGCCCAAAGGTGGGACTTAAAAGTTCATTAATTTTAATGCTTTCCTTGATTAGATACAAAAAGAATTAAGTTAGAAATTAATCTCTTTTTTAAGTCAGTGGAAGTGACATTTTATTAATATTTATTGAAAATCAACTTATTTTTTATTAATTATATTTTATTAACTATATTTTAATTAAAATATATACTATTAAATTATGGTTTATTAATTATATTTTTACTATAAGAATTTGAATAAAATTTTTCAAATCTAGAAGGAAGTAGTTTTTCCTGTACTTAGGCAAGACCTTTCAGGCAATAAACTGACCAACTGAAAGACTGAAAACCGAACTCCTTTCTGTATGCATGTGGTAAAACATGTACAAATACTTTTTCACATACACAGTATCAGACATGAAAGAAATAGAGAGGTAAAGTTTGAGGAAAGTCAGAGAAAACTTTAACAGCAAAAAAAGTAGTCAAGAGAGCCCTAGAATATAAAAACGAAAAGGAAGGTCACATGAAAGTTGCCCAGGAAAGACAGAAAACATCATCTTTGAAAGGGATGTTAGGGCACTCACTGCATAATATCTGTAGAAATGTTTGGGTCTCCAGAGAGATGGGCACTCTATCAATACAAGGTATTATGGCTTCTGTCTTTATAAATGAAAGATTGATATTCTTTGGTAAGATTCCATATTCAGCATAGAAGGAGCACAATTGGAAGTCTGAAAGAGCACTTTCCTCTTCTTCTCTAACACAAAAGCCTCCTTCCAGTGTGTGACCTTCCATGCAAAACAGCTCATTTTTAAAGCTTAGTTCCAGTCTCCTAAAGATCCTTGGTTACAAGCCATGGGAAAGGATATCATGTGACAGAGGCACAGTCCTTTCTAAGTGACAGTGGAAAGGTCCTGCTACAATCACTCTTAGTGAAGAAAACACAGCACCATTTGGTTAGTAAGAATTCTTAACCATACGAGACACAGAGAGAGGATACTGTACTCTCATTTTCCAACTTCTCACATTTTCCCTTGTGAAAATATTTCAATGTTACAATTAATATGATGTGGCAGTTAAATTCCTATGAAGTTTTAAAAAGCATGTTATAGAAGTAAATATTGGCTTCAGTTTTTTTTTTTTTAAGGCAAAAAAATAGTGCTACTAGAGCAAAGGAAAGTGGCTTTTTTTTCCTGTCCCTCCACTGTCAATAATTATTACATTTGTGTTCATGCCGGAATTGCTGAATGACAGAAGACATCATATATTATGAATATTATAAACTGGTATACAAGACACAGTCAGTATGAAGGTAATTTAAGATAGTAAGTCACTTACCATGTCAGTAGAAGAAACAGTTGGCCAATGCTCTGGGGCCAGTGTGGTGTCATTAGATATTGAGATATTAGCTGTAAGCAAAAGACAATTATTTTATACTATAAAAACAAAATAAAATAAAACCTTAAATGCATAATTAGGTATTTTTAAAAGCAGGGATAAATAGTTTTTTTTAAAAAGGTCCTTAATAAAAACATAAGGGAACAATGAATTTTTATTTATTATAAATGTGTTTACCTTTCACCTAGATAAAACAAAGATTTGGATACATCTGCTGTGCTCTAATCTGATAAGAAATGATGAGGGATATTTAAGGAGATGGGATTAAAATTTGTTTCATGTTTCAAAAAAAAAAAATACTTCCCTGATACTACAAGTACTAAATATATTTTGCCTTGTGGAACAAGGGATGTTAATAATTGGAAAAGTTGATCACTGGCTTCAGAATGTACAGAAAAATCTCCCAAATGGAAGCTTTACTAATTAAGAATTAAATAATTGGTAATTTATGGAAATTTTGACAGTGTATGAGAAAGAATATCTTTGCAAAATGTGTGAAAACAAGAGAAAGTACTAAATAAATAACATAAAACTAATGGAGATGAATATTTAATCTAACTTTTACAATTATTTTCACACAATTTGGCATCGTTTATAGGTTTAAAGTGGCACTTGAAGAAGAACCTAACTTATTAACCCAAACTTCCTCTTGGAAATGTTTCGTTCCTTTTTTTAAATTGCATGTGTCTGAAAATTAAAACACAGAATTTAAAAAGTATTCTATAGGTAAAATATTTTTATCAGATAAGCCTTTTTCCTATTTTGAGAAGCTTTATATATTACAAAATAAACTATTAGAGCATATTCCTAATTTATAAAAATAGTATAAAATAACACATCAGGGTTTTAATTTGTTTTTGTTTGTTTAGGATCACACAGTATATCTAACATCTGAATTGCTAGTTATTATTTGGTCCCTACTCCCATCCCTCTAAGCCACTAGCTTACCTTTTTAGTTTGCATGCTTCAAGTCCTGCCTACCTAAACGTTTAAGGAGAAACACACAGGTTTTGATAGCTGACATTAGAATATGAAATCCATAAGGGAGGAACAGAAGAAGCTTATCTTGCTACTATTTTTCTCAAAAATCTCCACAGTGTAGCTCTTAATGGGAACTCAGAAATATTTTTTTTTTTTTTTTTTTTTTTTTTTTTTATGAGACAGAGTTTCGCTCTTGTTACCCAGGCTGGAGTGCAATGGCGCGAACTCGGCTCACCGCAACCTCCGCCTCCTGGGTTCAGGCAATTCTCCTGCCTCAGCCTCCTGAGTAGCTGGGATTACAGGCACACGCCACCATGCCCAGCTAATTTTTTGTATCTTTAGTAGAGACGGGGTTTCACCATGTTGACCAGGTTGGTCTCGATCTCTTGACCTCGTGATCCACCCGCCTCGGCCTCCCAAAGTGCTGGGATTACAGGCTTGAGCCACCGCGCCCGGCCCTCAGAAATATTTGATGTCAATAAAGGAAGTTAGAAAAGAGGCCATTTCATGACCAAAAATGAATGAGAGCAAATAAATGGGAAAAAAAAGAAATAAGAAAAACAAACTAAAAGAGAGAAAATATTTAGCTTGAGCCCTACCTTTGGCCAATTTTGGAATTCACTCTGATCTTTCAAGACTGTAGATTGTAAAACTATTAAGCTAAAGCTAGCTATTGCCAAAGTTTCTCTATTTCAGCAGTAAAGCAAGTACATGTGCATATTATCTGTTTTCTTATTCTCTCTGTTTCATTACAGATCAGAGGGAATTAAAAGGCTGACAGATATCAAAAAGCTAATCCAACATAATCAAGCAGGCTTTATCCCCGGGATGCAAGGTTGGTTCAACATATGCAAATCAATAAATGTGATTCATCACATAAGCAAAACTAAAGACAAAAACACAAGATTATCTCAATAGATGTAGAAAAGGCTTTAAATAAAATTCAACATTGATGCATATTAAAAACTCTCAACAAACTAGGTACTGAAGGAACATACCTCAAAATAACAAGAGCCACATATAACAAACCCACAGCCAACATCATATGCTTCAAGGGAAGCATTCCCCTTGAAAACCTGCACAAGACAAGTATGCTCTCTCTCACCACTCCTATTCAACATAGTATTGGAAGTTCTGGCCAGGGCAATCAGGCAAGAGAAAAAAACAAAGTGCATCCACATAGGAAGAGAGGAAGTAAAACTATCCCTGTTTGCAGACAACATGATCCTGTATCTAGAAAACCCCACAGTCTCAGCCCAAAAACTTCTTAAGCTGATAACTTCAGCAAAGTTTCAGGATGCAAAACCAATATGCAAATGTCCCTAGCATTACTATACACTAACAACAATCAGGAACAAACTCCCATTCACAACTGCCACAAAAAGAATAAATGCCTAGGGAATACAGCTAACCAGGGAGGTGAAAGATCTCTAAAAGGAGAACCATAAACCACTGCTAAAGAAAACAGAGATGACATAAACAATGGAAAAACATTCTATGTTCATGGATAAGAAGACTCAATATTGTTAAAACAGCTACACTGCTCAAAGTCATTTATATATTCAATGTTATTCCTATTGAACCACCATTGAGATTCTTCACAGAATTAGAAAAAACTATTTTAAAATTTACATGAAACCAAAAAAGAGTCTGAATAGCCAAGGCAGCCCTAAGCAAAAAGAACAAGGCTGGAGGCATCTCGTTACCCAACTTCGAACTATAACCTGGCTATCATAACCAAAACAGAACAGTATTGGTACAAAAACAGACACATAGGACTATGGATCAGAATAGAGAATCCAGAAGTGAGACTGCACGTCTACAACTATCTGATCTTCGACAAATCTGACAAAAAGAAGCAATGGGAAAAGTGTTCCCCATTCAATTAATAATGCTGGATAATTTGGCTGGTCATAAGCAGAAAATTGAAACTGGACCTCTTCCTTGCTCAGTATACAAAAATTAACTCAAGATAGATTAAATACTTAAATGTAAAACGCAGGACTGTAAAACTCTAAAAGACAACGTAGTCAATCATATTCAGGACACAGGCATGGGAAAAGATTTCATGACAAAGACACCAAAAGCAATTGCAACAAAGGCAAAAATTGACAAATCGAATCTAATTAAACTAGAGAGCTTCTGCATAGCAAAAGAGATTATTAACAGAGTAAACAACCTAGAGAATAGAAGGAAATTTTTGCAAACTATGCATCTGACAAAGGTGTAGTATCAAGTATCTATAAGGAAATTAACAAATATATTTAAAAAAAAACAGCCCCATTAAAAAGTGGACTCAGGACATGAACAGACACTTTTCAAAAAAAGACATACATGTAGCCAATAATCATATGGGAAAAAAAGCTCAACATCAATGATCATTAGAGAAACACAAATCAAAATCACAATGAGATACTATCTCACACCAATCAGAATGGCTATTAATAAAATGTCAAAAAATAACAGATGCTGGTGAAGTTGTAGAAAAATAGGAACACTTATACACTGTTGGGGGGAATGTAAATTAATTCAACCATTGTAGAAGACAGTGTGGTGATTCCTCAAAGACCTAGAGACAGAAATACCAGTTGGCCCAGCAATCTCATTACTAGGTAGATACCCAACAGAATATAAATTATTCTATTATAAAGATACATGTACATGTATGTTCACTGCAGCACTATTCACAATAGCAAAAACATGGAATCAACTTTACTGCCCATTAGTGATAAACTGGATAAAGAAAAGGTGGCATATATACACCATGGAATACTATGCAGCCAGAAAAGGAATGAGATTATGTCCTTTTTAGAGACATGGATAGAACTGGAGGTCATTATCCTTAGCAAAGTAATGCAGGAACAGAAAACCAATTAATGCATGTTCTCGCTTATGAATGAGAGCTAAATGATGAGATCACATGGATACATACAGGGGAGCAACATACATTGGGGCCTATTAGAGGGTGGAGAGTGGAAGGAGGAAGATGATCAGTAAAAACAACTAATGGGTACTTGGCTTAATACCTGGGTAATGAAATAATCTTTAAAACAAACCCCCATGACACACATATAGCTATGTAACAAACCTACATATGTATCCTGAACTTAAAATGAAAGTTAAAAAAACAAAAACAGGCTAAAGGATGTTTGACCTAAACAATAAAGCCAAATGAATACATTCTCAAAAGGAAGAAAATATTCATAAATAATTATTAACAAAATCTAGGTTTAAATTACCATGTTGTCATAAAAAGCTTAAATAACTTTTTTTACATTGTATTTCCTCATTTTAAAATATTCTAGGTCATACAATGGGTACACTTTTATACCCATTTCATATTGAATGGGATTCTGGAGCAAGATATGCCAGGTTACTTGCCCAGGGTTATAGTTTATCAGAAGCAGACTTGGTAGCAAGGCCTTGTCCAGCATTTCTTCTTCTCTTACACAGCATTTCTACAATCAAAATCAGATGATTTATGTGTCCACAGAATGAAAGGTGAGACAGTACTTGCCAATGTTAGAGGATGTGACTCTCAGTTGTGACCTGAAATGTCTAATCTGTCTGAGCTTTTGAGGAAAAGCTGCATATGTGAAATCACATGTACTATTTAGATGGTGTTGAAAAGCTGCCCTTCTTGAGATAGATTCTTTAATGAAATTTTATCAGCTTCCCCTCTCAAGAGATCGAAAATCTTTTTTGCAACCCCAGTTTTCTGCACAAAGACTGAGGAGGAAAGATATTCAAGGCTTTTTCTTCATGAAATGAATGATGGATAATAAAGGCCAGGGGTGTATTAAAATAGGATTGCAATCTGAACTTTTAGTAGCTGCTCTCAAGTTTTGGATAAGCATCAAGTCTGTTCGTTTAAATTCCTTTTAGAATTTCAATTTTCTTCCCCTAAGACAAGCTATTAAAGCACATTGGCTCTCAAATTCCCAAAAGACCAGCATCAAAAGGACAGTAAAAAGTATATAACACTTTCCCTACTTATTTTAATAAGCAGCTGCTTCAGACGAAAGACTTGAAAATAAATACATTTAAAAAGTACTTCCATAAATGCATATTGGCAGGGTATGTTAGAGTCCATAAACAAGATTAAAAGTAAATTTCTTTAGGCTCACAGAAAATGATCTATCCCAATTGGAAGCTTGGTCTACAAGAACCATTGGTTAACATTTGGATTCAGGTGCAGATATTTTGGCAACCAATTGCAGAATAATCCATTTATATGGAATCTGCAATCTACTTAATTACAATTCTGGAAAAGCCAAAACACTCTGCATGTCTCTCCCATTTACTCAGCATCCTGGCTCATGAGGCAAAGAAATTCTTTGCCCTAGGAGTCTGGCTAATTTAGATTTAGCCAATTATCACTGGGACAATCTCTGTTTCATACTGGCTTTCAGGGAGTTTCCACAGGTTGATCGTTTTCCATATGTGGATTTTCACATCTTGTTCTTCCCTCCCATGTATCAAATTTTAGCTGATCTTCTGTAATGAGGGAATTAATATAAGTAATAGAAATTTTTTAATGTGTCTGTGACTTTTCCTTCTTAACCCATTTATGCCAGAGGTCGCAAAATTTTTTGTGTGAAAAATCAGACCTTGGCGGTGACCTTGAGCAGTAGGATATAAATAACTCCCAGAAGCTTAGCATTCCAATAATGGAACACCAGGCATTTAAGCTGTATTTTCTTCCTTATGTTTAATGAGAGATTTAGAGAAAGAACAAGGGGATCACCTATGGCTGAAGCTGTAAGAGGTATGAGGGAAAAAAGGAGATGATATCTATGTGTCAGTGTTGGTAAACCTCTGGCATAGGGGAAAATCAGTTGCACTGTTAAAGGTTGTCCCTCTTTATCTTCTAGTGACCTGGCCCCAGGAACTACCCTGTGGCTCCTGTGCTCTACATATTAGCAAGAACTGTACCGTCAGGAACAGGAACAAACTCAGCTGAGACTGTGAGGTCAAATGTGAGCAACAATTGGTCACTAAGGTCAGATCTGTCTGCTTTTATGTATCCCCTAATACAATGTGGAGACAGGAGTACCAGGAGAATGGGGCTTGAATTCTGAACCCAGTACCTTCTGAGCACAGTGCCCTTAAGCTCCCTCACTGCATAATCTTGAGGAGTTACTTCACACCTCTTGTCCACATGTCCCTCATTTGTAAAACTGGATTTGAAACCATCTACCTCATAAGGTTACTGTGCAGATTAAATCACACAATGTAGGCAAAATTTTAAACACAGTGTCCAGTACCAGGATAGATCTAAATAAATGGCAGCTAAGATTACTCATAGCTCTGTGACCTGGAGAAAGCAGACCTTGTCCCTAGGATGAATGTCAGCTATCTCTCAAGATTTATGTGATAATTAAATATACATACATTATGATACTAAAATATAGTTTATTAAAATCCCCTAGTTAAATGTCTGGCACTTGGATGGTGCTTAATAAATATTAGCCTAATGTGAACCTGTGCCCTCAACATAGCTTCTTAGGATTACAATAATGTGGCACTGATTAACCATATGTGTACAAGAAAATCTTTAAGACAATTTTCCATGATAATGAAACTTTAAAGTTTTATTTTATTACATTTAAGAAACATCTTAAGGGAATTAAGTAACTAGAAAATAGATAAAGGATAAAATTAAATAAGCTCTGCCACACAGTCATGTCAGATTTATTTAAGGGTTCTGGATAGCTTGAGCACACTAGTGCCTCTTGATAAAGTCAAATATGTATGCCTTTAATTTCTAGGTCAATAAAGGCAACAAATGGTAAAAATGGCTTTTGAGGAAGGACGAAGTAAATTAAGAAAACTGGGAGAAATAGCTTCTAGGGAAATTGTTTGCCACTATCTCAGCCTTAAATCTTAAAAAAGATAAAATTAGTAGTAGGTTTTCTTTATTTTTTCTTATTATCCTTTTAGTTTCCCAAAGTATTTTCACCAAGCCTTAATGCTTGAGTTTTCACCACAACTAGGAAAGTTCAAATTGTATACTCTTTAATCTACAGGCATTCTTTTCACAAGTTCACCTACAATGTTGAGCTGGAAGTTAAAGAGCTGAGCTACTGTGAAGATATTAAGATGAATATATTTAAGCTGGGCATGGTGGCATGTGCTTGTAGTCCTAGCTACTCAGCAGGCTGAGGTGGGTGGATCACTTGAGCCCAGGAGTTCAAAGTTGAACTGAGCTATGATCGTGCCACTATGCGCCAGTTTGGGTGACAGAGCAAGTCTCCATCTCAAAAGAAAAAAAAAAGATGGGTATATTTTGCCACCAATTTCACAAAAATTTCTCTTCCATACCCACCCATCATTACATTTTGGATGTGTCATAGACATTGCAATGGGGAAATTTTCACAAAACTGTTTTTATATGAACCCAAAACTAAAGAATTTTCCAGGTCTTATGACAATTCCATTTTTTGATTTTTGCAAGCATTATGCAGAAACTGCTAAAACATAGGTTAAGACAATAAAAGAAAACTAAAATGATGAGTCTCTCCCCAAACACTATTACCATAAGTGATAAAATGTCAACTGTGCTGGAAAAGGATTCTCACAAATGCAAGCCTGAGGGATGCTACAGCAGAACTTGTACTTCCTTGTTTTATCATTAGTTTATGTTTAAACCTGCTTCACAAAGAGGGAATGGCACACAATAAAAATAAAATTGCATATATTATGACATAGTTCATGGAAGGTAAGTTAGAATGATCTTTTATATTCTAATTTTCTTTTAATAGGCTAATTATGAAACACATATTGACTATAATATGGGACCACAAGGGATGCAATCCAGAAATTCTTTTGAATGGTTAAATTAGTGCATAGCACTTATTAATATATTAGAAAAATTATGTAGAAAGAAATGATGTTAAAATTCTAGTGACAACTATGTTAGATCATCTAGAAGTCTCCTTATGCTGTGAATTACATAAAGGTATGGAAATGGAAGCCATGGCTACTTCCAGTCACTAGGCTTGGTCTTACCGTTTCATACTAGGAAAAAAGCCAACTTTAAGATAATATAGACAGGATGCACTTAGTGCCTGAGAAAGAATTTATTCACCTTAATCATGCATCAATTATTAAGCATGTTCTCCTGGAACAGTCAACAATAAATCAATAAAATATATCCCTTTTGTTAACAACATAGTGTCTACCCCTTTGAGGCTATTTTCCTTACTTTTATAATTCATCATTTTTAGAGAAGTTTATTTTTCCTCTGGAAGTAAAACTGACACCTGGTCAGAAAATTTTCTTTGACCCTTTTCAAAATATTAATGTGCCTTGAGTATATAGTCACTGTAAGGTTTACACATTAGGCAAATGAACACAGATATTAGAGTGGAAATTTATTTCTGAAGTTTGGATTAAATGAAATTCTTACTTTTGTTCATTCGAAAAGCAATTTAACACTATTTTAGAAAAACAATACATTTCATAATTTGTGTGTATATGTATGTATCCTACTTCATTGCAAATAGCACAATTCTTTTTTTTTCATTATTATACTTTAAGTTCTGGGATATATGTACAGAACATGCAGGTTTGTTTCATAGGTATACATGTGCCCTGGTGGTTTGCTGCACCCATTAATCTGTTGTCTACATTAGCTATTTCTCCTAATGCTATCCCACCCCCAGCCCTCCACCCCCTGACAGGCCGTGGTGTGCGATGTTCTCCTCCCTCTGCCCATATGTTCTCATTGTTCAACTCCCACATACGAGTGAGAACATGTGGTGTTTGGTTTTCTGTTCCTGTGTTAGTTTGCTGAGAATTATGGTTTTTCTAGCTTCATCCATGTCCCTGCAAAAGACATGAACTCATTCTTTTTATGGCTGTATAGTATTCCACAGTGTATATGTGCCACATTTTCTTTATCCAGGCTATCATTGATGGGCATTTGAGTTGGTTCCAAGTATTTTCTATTGTGAATGGTGCTGCAATAAACATATATGTGCATGTGTCTTTATAGAATGATTTATAATCCTGTGGGTATATACCCAGTAATGGGATTGCTAGGTCAAATGGTATTTCTGGTTCTAGATCCTTGAGGAATCGCCACACTGCCTTCCACAATGGTTGAACTAATTTACAATCCTACCAATAGTGTAAAAGTGTTCCTAGGTATCCACATCCTCTCCAGCATCTGCTGTTTCCTGATTTTAATGACTGCCATTCTAACTGGCATGAGATGGTATCTCATTGTGGTTTTCATTTGGTTTCCTCTAATGATCAGCAATGATGAGCTTTTTTTTCATGTGTTTTTTGGCCACATAAATGTCTTTTGAGAAGTGTCTGTTCATATTCTTTGCCCACTTTTTTGATGGGGTTATTTTTTCTTGTAAATTTGTTTAAGTTCCTTGTAGATTCTGGATATTAGCCCTTTGTCAGATGGATAGATTGCAAAAAAATTTCTGCACAATTCTTAAAACGCAGTGAAACAGACCCTCAGAAAATTTTTGTTGATGAATGAATGAGAAGTGAAAAAGGGCAGAGGACAGATGAGAAAACAAGTGAAAGGTGCAATGCCCATGTTCTGTCCCCTATTTCCAAAATTCTGGCATTTATGTTTTTGAATAAATTAAATAGATACCTCTTAGAAGAAGTGAACACCTTGCCTCTAGGACTTTAAAGCCTTTTTTTACATGACTACGTATAATATACAACACTTTTTTGTCTTGAGATTCAATTAAATACTATTAAATACTCTAACTACAATGCACTGAAGACTTAACTTTTTTTTTTTTTTTTGTAAATACAGCTTCAATGTTTCGTATTTATCTATAACAGCACACTGGTTGTTAATTTTGGGGGAGAAGGCAGACTTACAGTAGAAGCCTTGTTAGTATCTTTCCCTAGGAAAATTTATGGGAAAATTAAAGGTTTGAATATTTAAAGAATACAACATTATAAGATTAAACTCACTAGGGCATCGTTTGTAGGACAGTGAGAAATATGAAAAAGAACAAATTTTTACTCAGTGTCCATTAGGTACCAAACAATTTTGCATATGCTACCTCATTTACTCTTTATAGTAACCCCTAAGAATAGGCACAATTACTAATCCAGTTCAGAGATTATCAAACAAAGAGATTAAGTAATTAGCCTAGTTCAGAGTCACACTGCTAGCTAGTAGCAGAGCTGAAATTCACTCTCAGTTTTGTTTACTGTAAAGCACAGTGTTTACACTTCATCACATTAACATTTCTAAATTGAAATATTGGTGATGAAATTAGATATTGTCTATTGTTCTTCAACTGGATATTTTTCAGTTTTCCCTTTTGGCTTTTGACCTAAATTATCTTCTTTCTTACATATTATGCCATGTAATCATCAAAGTACAGTGGGAAATTTGACATCCATTTCCTCTACTAATTAATAGCTATCCCATTTCTAAGAAAAGCAAATCTTAGCACAAAAATCACCCATGAATGGGATGTATCCTCTCAAGTATGTCAAACTTACTGACTGATTTTCCTACTAGCACTTGCAACTGAGCTTCCTTAGTTGTTCAGTAAACCTATGTATATAACTTGAGTTACCAAGCAGTAGTTGGGAGTAAAATGAATGGAGAAAAAGATGCATTGGGTGGGGGGAAGGAAGTGATTAGGCTTTCTCGAAGCAAGTGAGAACAAGAAAGAAAAAAAGAGAAAAGGAAGTGTTGCCTTAACAAAGCACACACTACAAAAAGCCACAATATATTGTGCCATGAAGAGAGGTTTCTTCAGTAATTAGTGGCCCCTATTTCCATTCCTGTAAAATCAATTCTCAGTTTGCAGAATCACAAATCCATCTGTGCAATTGCTGGTTCATTGTTACATACTGTCCCAGTGTTGAAAAACAAGTCATATGCCAGTTTAAATATTATTGACTCATTGAATTATTTTACTAAGAGTGCATGTTGTGATGAAAGGCCAGTCTTTTGTTATTTTTAGAATACTTACTTAAGCTGTATATGCAACTGTATTATTCTCTCACTATCATCTTTCAGTTTGCTATCAGGAAATACTAAATTTATGATGAATAGATGCAGTTTGCTACCAAAAAGCATTAAGGTTGTAGAGAAATAATAACATTGTCAAAAAGTACTAGGGTTATGTGGGAAATACAAAATCATTAATCTTATGGGGTTTTGTTAAATATGAAACTGTCATGAAAATGCAAATAACTATCCATTTGCCTTTTCACAAACCACAAATAGATTTCATCTCCATAGATTTAAATAATTCTTCAAGTTCACATATATCTTTTATGAGTACTAATAAGAGGTATAACCAACAGTCTTGTTGTGGAATGGGCCAACTGCCCAACAATGTATGCCTAGAAGGAAGGATAATGAAGACAGGACTGTTTATTCTATCATTTACCCTTCAAGGCTAAATACTACCTCTAAATATTAAGGATTGCTAATAGCAATAATAATGGCAGCTAACAGTTGATTACTTATTATATATTAGATACTATCGTAAGTATTTTATCTGTAATAGTTCTTCTTTTTTTTTTTTTTTTTCATCAAAACAAATCTACAAGGTAGGTACTATTACTAATCTTAGTTTACAGATTAGAAAGATGGGGCTAAGCTACCTTGGGAAAAGGAACTTGCTAAAAGTCACAGATTTGACCTAGGCCAACCCAGGACTTGGATACAAGATCTTCTGACTTCAAAGCCCTGCTACACTACCTTATTGGTGCCAACTAAAGGGAGTAGGAATTGTTGGAGTCCTCTGAACAACTTCCTAGTTACTCAGCACTGACTTTTTACACACTCTAGGAAAAACAAGACAAAGGAAAAGCTATCACCACTTATGCCAGCACTTGCCATGCAAGTGTAAAATAGATTGAACTCTCAATGTCACTTTTTCAAAAAACAAAGATCTTTCTTGGAAAGGAGATTACGTGTAATACCATTGTCGTACTTTTTACAGTTTGAACACATTTAGATATGTCTTCCTTGGTTTCACGTTACCTCTTCTATCAACTTCCACATAATAAAACAACAAACACAAGTTTCCATTTGCCTCAGGTGGGTATGGGGTTGACACTAGACTTTTTTTTTTTTCTGTGTGACTGGTGTGCTTGCAAAGCCCTGATCTGGCTTCCTGAATATCTCAAAGTGTTTTTTTTTTTCTTTTAGAAAATCTTGGTGTATGATTACTCAAACTTGCCTAAGAAGTCATAAATTATTAAATAAACATATACATTTATTTATATATAAATAAATGTAAAGGAGAGCTGAAAATCCCACAATTAAATGTTTGTGAAGCCATTATTTTGAACATCTGGACTTCCCTGAAAGTCCAGGTTGTATGGTTATTGAGAGTTTTACCCCCCTTCTCTCCTAGAAAGAGGTCCACATAGTAGTTGTGTAACAGTAACACTTGTGTTTCTCTGGGGAGCACATTTAATTGATCTATTAATAATATATATCATGGGTTGAGTGATATATATTGTACTTGTTTCCAAGTACTTTTTAAATTATCAAATATTTCAAATCACTATACAGCTGAACACTAGTTCGCTTTTATAACTATATGACATCCTTGTGAGTCTGAATCTTTAAATTTCTACTTTGTATATCTTTCTGCATTGCTTTTAAGTATGGGTTTCATTTTAATGTGTGTTGCTTTATCTTAACACAAAAGGAATCCCTAAGTGCATGGCCCAACAATGCCCTCACTTATCATCAGTGTTACTGACTGCCTCATTGTGAGGGAAGTAGTGTTCTCTTTTTTCTTGCAATTCAAGACACATATCAGTCTACTAAGACTTCACCAATATGGCAGAGAAGAATGCGTTGCATACCAAAATATCTAGGAGTAATCTGAAATGGGATGCCACAGCATAAAAATAATTTGCATTATCTTGCTTATTCTTTAAATTCATAAGCATTCTGCATTCTAGTCTATAACCATGCTTGTTTTACTGTAATCATTAAGAGGTTTTTCCTCAGAATCTGTAAGTCATAGTGGATATTGCATGAATATGCCCCACATTTATGTCCCAGCCCTTTGAACACTGCTCTACTTTTGGTGCTAAAAGACCTTAGTAAAAAGTATGGGCTGTATCTCAATTTTTATTTTAAGGGACACAGACCTGTAGCTAATTGCATAACTTAGGATCACCAGTACTATTAACATTTAATTGTCTGACACAAATGCCTGTCTCTTCTTTTCTTTCTTTTTGAAACAGGGTCTTGTTCCCCCCTCAGCCACTTGAGTAGCTACAGGTATGTGCTACCACACCCAGCTAATTTTTGTATTTTTTGGAGAGACAGGTTTTCGTAATGTTGCCCAGACTGGTCTCAAACTCCTGGGCTCAAGCAATCCACCTGCCTCAGCCTCTCAAAGTGCTATACAAATAATAATAATACAAACATTAATTCCTTGCAAATACTGCAATTTGAGTTAATTTCAAAATTACAGGCATGAGACCACTGTACCCAGTCACTATCCCTTTTTCTACAAGAGAAGATCTAAAATAACTTCCCTCCAAGAAAATCATTTTTTCTAATGTCTTTCATAGTATAAAATGGAATTTTATAATTGAATTACTCCAAGAAACAATACCAAAGACCAAGCTGAACCTTGTTTGTGAAAAAGTTCTGATGTCAACTCATGTTTGGTATGACAGATTTTAAAGTGCTAAGATATATAGACTCACATTCCTTTCCAGAAATTACTTTTGCTGTTATGTTCTTCTTGAGTCTAGAATATAAATCTACTCCTAGAACAACACATTCCTTCTTTGGTTTCTTCTTCTCTCTTCCTTTCTTTTCTTATTTGTCTCATAGAGATAAACCATAAAATTCTACCACTAGGCAATTTCAATCTTAATTTCTCTTTTTTTAATTTAATGTTTCAAATTATATGAAGTATATTCGTATTTTTTTCTTCTAGAAACTTAACATAATCTATTAAAGGTTTACTTCAAGGAAGAGATTCCTACACCAATAAAGAAGCATCAGAGGACAGGTTTGTCACATACTTATATCTGTTAATACATGTATCCAGGTTTCCCCACTTATCAAATCAAAAATAATGTACACATGAATTCCTTGCAAATCCTACAGTTTGAGTTAATTTCAAAATATTGAGGTGGTTAAGTTCACATTCCAGAGCTCCTGGTCTCTTCCAGGAGCTCACTTCCTGGTTGAATCATACAGCTAAAACATCTCAGGCAATTAGACTTCAAATTCAGTAGCATAGTTTTTCAGAGAAAATAAAATAAGACTAATTCCTGAGGATCGTAACAGCATGTTGAAAATTTGCAAGCATGGAGCCTACACCTTCCTTCAAATACAAAGCAAGCACAAACATAAAGCGTGACGCCCTCACCTGGGTCAGGTGGTACACAGGCACAGGAGAAGAGAGTGTTGTAGCCCACTTTGAAGTTGGAGTTGATGGGGTAGTAATGTGCAAGCTTGATCATCTTCTTGAAAGCATCATAGATAAAGATGAAGCTAATCAGAGAAGAAAAGCCCTCTTCTGTGAAACGTGTGAAGTATTGAACCAAGAAGCTGGCATCAGTGGCTACCAAAATGAGACACAGGAAGGCAGACCACAGGCCAATCCAAAGGCGAAATTCCAAATAATCAAAATTATGGTCCCTGGAAAAAAGAAAGAAAGGTATTTAGATTCCTCCTCCTTGGAACATAAAAATAATATAAAACCAGCAAATGTCTATAGAATGATTTACAAAAATACAAGATCACTTTTAGCCACTAAATGTAAAACTCAATTTTAACTAGAAAGCACTAAGTTTAGGGATTTAGTCTAATGATACAATTTTTTAAAGAATAACAGAAGTTTGAGGAAAGCACATTGAAAGTAGTTATCATCCATATGTGAAAAACTTATTATTTTTTCTCATTCAAAAAATATGGTCCTTACCTTCATAGAATTTATAGAGTAAATAATTTGCAAGCATAACACTGGTACCTAGAATGTGTTCAATAAATGTTAGTATGAGTTTATGGGTTTATAAAGACAGTAAGAGCAATATATTTTCTGTCCCTCTGTCATCACAGTCTACTGAGGGAAACAAATCAATAAATGTAATTACACTTTAAAATACTAAGTGATAATGTTACAGAAGAAGGAGGAATTCTGGCTGGAAGAAAAGATGAAGTTGCAGAAAAAAACTCAAGGTATTCAAGGATAAGTAGTAGAAGCTTTCTGGACAGGCCAGGGAGAGAAAAAAGTAGTTAAAAAGATATGTGGCATAAGATGGCCTATAATGCCCACTGTGTGTGAACAGAGTGCCACCAACATGAGATGGAATTAGACATATGAGCAGGCATCAGATCAAGAAAGGCTATCTTGCCACGCTACTTCCAGACCCTACCACTTCTTATGAAGCTTGTCCACAGATCTGATATCCTCCTGCTGAAGCTGGGTGTGAAGCATCTGGTGACTAACAACTTTTTGTGTTTGTCCCACAGCAGACTTGGAATAGGCTACTTCTAACTAAGGAGGTCATTGTCCTCTGAGGACTTTCCCATTTCTTACAACTGATTTATTAATAGTCCAAGATTCACAACTCTGAAAGGATGGGTCAAGTGTTAACGTGTTACCATTTTATACTGATTATTTTAAAATTATGTGGCAAGTGCTTTACGATGATTTTATGTACTCAGTTTCTTTGTGATGATAAAGCAGGTAACAGTATTACTTGCAAGAGAATAAGAAATAAGTCAAGGACTGTGCATGCTTAACACTTTATAGCCTTGCTTTTAGACAATGACTTTCTGATCATTGCTAATGATATATCTTAAAACCTTCCCATAGGTAATCAACTCTCCACCTTTACCAGCACCAACCCAATATAGGTCATAGGTAAGTCTTTCCCTGATACAAACCTCCTCATTGATATCCTTACTGATATCTATATTTGCTTTACTCAAAGCCATTTTCCACACCACAGCCAAAAATTATCATTTTTAATGTAAGTCAGACATCCCAGCTTAAAATCTTTCGATAGCTTCCCATTGCCCTTAGAATAAAATTCAAATTTTTTACCTAGGACAGTGCCTGGCACATAGAAATTACCCAACAAAGACTTGCAGGATGAATACATGCATGCCTGTGATTTAAGACTTGACTGAGGCAGTGGCTGACACTGGCCTATGAACTATATCACATGTAACCAAGACGTGACTGTTCCTGTGATAGCTAAAAATTACAGGATATTAAAATTAAAAGTTCTTAGGTACTGTGATGATTAATTTTATGTCCTGGCCAGGATACAAAGTACTCAGACACTGGGTCAAACGTTACTCTGGGTATTTCTGTTAGGGTGTTTTCAGCGAAATAGACATATAAATTGGTGAGCTTTGAGTAAAGCAGATCACCCTCCATAGTAAGTGGGGGACTCATCCAATCAGTGGCAGGCCTGAATAAAACAAAAAAGACTGACCTTCCCCAGGGCGACAGAGAATTCTCCAGCAACTGCCTTTGAACTCCTGCAACATCAGCTCTTCCTGGTTCTACAGCAGACAGCCTTTAGACTCAAACTGGAGCATTGGCTCCCCTGGGTCGCCAGCCTGCCAGCCTTGTCAACCTCTATAATTGCATGGGCCAACTCTTTATAATAAATCTGTACACACACTCACATTTTATGGGTTCTGTTTCTCTGGAGAACACTGGCTAATACAGACACCAATCTGTCAAATTATGTCTCATTTTATGGATAAGGACATCAAGACCAATGGAAGTTAAATCATTTATCCAACGTCAAGGTTTTAATGACAGAGCTTGACCAGAAACCAAATCTCTTGATTCTTAGATGTTCCCTTTAAAAATTACATCATCCTTCCTCATCTGATTTGTATTTAGCTCCAGATAGTGTGAATATTAAAGTCACTGTCCTTTGTTTCTCTCTCCTCATCAAATCACGCAAATTGAAATACATTACCAAAGAAGGAGATTATTAACACTGGAGTAAATAGTTATCTTCTATACACTTTATGGGATCCTTCTGAAGATAGCTTTTGCATTCCTTTGCAGTTCGATTTACGTCCAGAACCCTACAGTTTAAATCCCATGCATGCCTATGTGAGATAAGTAAACTATAGAAAAAAACTGAGTTCTAGATATTTGAGATAATTTACATAATCATACAATGAGTCAATGTCAGAATAACAACTAATAAACACAGTTTTGTTACTTCTGAGCCAACATACATTTTCCTTAAACTAAAAATTTTAAACAATTACCTAGTTTTGCTACCCTAGCAAGAAAATGAAAGAGCAATCTTGATTTGTTCTAGGAATGCTAGTAGTTGTTTATATATTTGATGTTTACAGGATAGGATGAGAAACAAATCTATTAACTAACCAGTGGTTAGGAACAACATTAGATTGGGTACAAAGAAAAAGATGCATGTATAAACTTAAACTTTAGAACCTAAACAATATACTAAACTAGCTGCTTTAAAAGACATGTAATCTAGAGTAGTTCAACAAGAATGACCCAAATAAAGTCAATAAAACCAATGGCACTTAATTATGAAAGTCCTATGTGTAGAGCAATCAAAAGGAAGAATAAGAGATGAGAAAAATTTAAGTAAGTTGATCTTCAGTAATGACTACAATAAAATGGTATTATTACATCCAATAAGTTCCCTTGGTGCCAAGTTTAAATAGCAATTAAGTTCTAAAAAGCAACAGGAAATGATATTAGAGACCAAAGGAGAAATTATGGTGAATTAGAAGGAGAAAATAGATTAATATCATTATAGTACCACTCAGTGTTCCTAGATATTTGGAGTCATAGTTTCTTAGTAACATAAAACCAAGGATACAGACAAACTGAAGAAGTCACATCTGAAATATGCTACGGAAATTGGTGTGCAGACACTGACAAATAAACTCCCTAAGAAATGCATCCAGTAATATCATGGAAGAAATAATAATTTGAAGGCTTTGAAGAATATAGGAAAATAAATACTGAATGACCAAATGATAATAGTACAAATTAAAATCCAACTTTTAATTGTGAAGTTCTTATATAGCTTAGATAATATATAGCTTACATATTATCACTGTTGCTGCAGTAACATAAACAAATGATACAGCATTGTGATTAAAATAATGCTTGTTACATATTGCTCAGTGATGGATTTAAAGCGTGGCTTCTCAAATGTTTCTTGCTGATTTAAAACTGTTCTCAAATTAATCATCTGGAACTATGTTATGTTACCAATTATGATGAAAGAAAGGGGGGGAATGAGAAAGAACTTGCTTAGTGAAAGGATATAATCTGTACCTCACAATTACTTAAAACAAACTTGGATGCAAACATTTTCTGCAGATTAAGGCTCTGATCACATTTCATCCAATAAATCTTTCTTCTAAGTTTGTTCATGTTTGTTCCTGTTTATAGTACATCCTTGTTTAATCTTTCCACAAAGGCTTTCTTGTCCCACACAATGTTTCCTTAAACATATAAAAACTGTTTGACTCTTTCTATAAACTGACATGAATAAAATTCTTTCCAAAGTTCTTCTGAGAATTATGATAGAGGAGGGATTTATAATAATAATTACCTACAGAAAATTCACAACATTACTTAAAATTTGGAACTTTACATTCTCAAAAGACTCTCGCTGACATCCTCAACCCTGTTTTCAAAAAACTGGTTTGAAATCCTCATTGCCTCCTCTACCTTAGGACCATTTTTGATAGCACACACACTTTCAAAGGCTACATATGAGTCCCTAAGTCCATGATGTACTATGAAGGTAATGACAATTCTAAAATTAAAATCCTAAATATATATAACAATATAAGACTATGGGAATGCGACAAGGAGTGCCAGCAAGCCATGTGACATTCTGCAATCTAAAGATTGAGATCTGCCAGTAAAAGCAATTCTCTCTTAGAGGTATCAACTACATTAGAAAGAAGCCAGAATACCCAATTTGATTTTGAATCTATTTGTGTATTAATGTGGCCACTTGGATAATTCACTTAACTCATTTCCCCTTCTTAAAATGATCCATCAATTTCTAAAAAAAAAAATGTTGATATCATAATTGTGATGCCTGTTTGAAATGTCTAGTGATTCCTGAAGAGATGTGGACTCTGGAGTCAGAAAGCAGGAATTCATATCCCAGCCCTACCAATGATTTGTGATATAATATTAGGGAATTACTTATTTTTCCTGTATTTGCTTTTTCATCTATAAACCAGATGTGGTCCCTACCTCACAGGATTGCTGCAAGAATTAAATGAGTTAGTACATGTAAAGTGCTTAGGATAATAGTTGGTACATGATCCAGCTCTCAATAAATATTAGATATTTATTCAGCTGAGTTTTGGAAGTTATCTTTAGTTAAGAACACACAACTGGGGTTAGGAGCAGTGAACCAAGTAAACAGCATCCAGTCTCTTTCATTATTGAATGATGTGAACTTAATCAATTTAATTTCTCTAGCATATCAGTCAGGATCATGGCAGGAAATGGAAGGCATTCTGACGTAACAACGAGTGGCAAGGCACTCAGGGACCATCAACAGCAGGAAGCGACTACTAACTTCAGGCTTGAAAAGGCCAATGAAAGAAAGAACAGAGCTACCAGAGCCTGGAGAGGGCTAGAGCCAAGGTAGATAAGCCACTCGACAGGGACTACTGTCCTCTGGAATAAGCACTGCCAGACTGCTGTGCTAAAGCAGATGGTAAGCTGGAGAAAGGCAGACATACTCAGACCTGTCTCTCTCTCTTCCTGCCCTGCTGTTACTCCCCAATAACCAAACCCAAGAAGAAGCCAAAAGGCAAAAGGGCATGGGTGTTGACATCCACAGGCATCAGCCCCTAGAGCACAAGGCAGAACAAGGGGAAAGAGAGTAAGTGGGGAGGGAGCAAGGACGCTCACCACGTAAGAGCCTCAGCCATTCACATACGAAATAAGTGGTGACTACCTGATTGCTAAGGCCCTTTCACCTCACCCATCTGAACATTCCAGTATGCTGAGTGATTCTTGGATCTGCCTAATCACTCTTTTATGCTCTATCTAAGCTATAAAGGTTCTACAGTTAAGCAATTCTAATTTGTAATCAAATATGTATATACATACTTGCTGAAATTAAATAGGAGCCTTTCAAAAACTAGGACAGGTCCAGTGCTGCTCAGAATAGTGAGTGGTTGACCAGCAAAAAGGCAAAAGATGGCTCCAGAGACAGCAGTGCCCAGGAAACTCTCCAACACGCCCTAAAAGAAAGAAAATACAGATGTTAAATGACACGTCTTCTTTTTCTTCTCATTTGTGATGTCTCTAGGCAAATAAAGCCACGTGGATATACTATTAGCAGGGTCTAAGGAAACGTATCAAGAATGAAGACCAAAGACTCTTACCAATATGCATATTGCCACCATTTATTTCACTTGCATGCCATTTAGTCATTGTTCCCTATTTCAAGGATCAAGCTTCTCTAAAGCACGTAATTACTATAGTGACTGGTGAGTACAATGCAAAAGGTGGCTCTGATCCTTATTAAAATACTAATTGAAGCCTCTAGACATAAAATTCAAGTGGTTAGAAGTGACTTGGTCTTTTTGCTGGCATTTTTCTCTTTGTGATTCCCTGATTTTAGGGAATGAAAAACCAGAGTGTTTTAGCCTGATTTCACCTTGCACGTAGTAGACACTTATAAGTAGCTATCTTTTATGCACAAAAGCTGTTTATTTTTTCCTAGAGAAATGCCTTTGAAGAAGAGAGGGAAACAAAGAGGACCAAAATAGTGATTTGTCCTCCATTCTGCAATTTCTAAGACCCCAATTTCAAAAGACATTCTCATTATATTTTCATTGTCCAATGTAAACTTATATACGAGCTTCAATTAACTATTTCTAAAGGAAATATAGGTGCTGGAACATAAATAGGTAGTCTTTGATGGCCACATTTCCTTTTAATTACATCTGTGGAAATCTACCCATTATTTTCCTTTAGCTTAATAAAAACAAAGACGGCATGTCAACCAGGGTCACTGACTTACGAAACTATCCTAACTTTCCTAATCACATCACTCAGGACCAGTGCTTTCAAGGATGACAATCTAGCCTGTTTCCTATATTTTTCATTGTTTTCAACTTTAGTTATTAGTCATCGCAGCCAAAACCACAATTACTTTTGCACCAACCTATCGATAAGCACATGTGTATTTGTAGGAAGGTTGTTTCGTAGGCTTAAAATAATATTTTATAAAGACATGACTTTTAAACATCAAAAGATGACAGAGAGCCTTTATTAACACATGAAGCTATAAATCTGAACATTAAAATTTGCAAAATAAAACATTTTCAAATGAGTAAAGAAATTTCGTAGCTTTAAAGGATACAATAATATATTCAGTGGTAGATTAAACAGTGAAGCAAAATTATGTGATCTCTGTTGGTATAGGAAGAGTTCTTTCTTCAGTTAAACAAATTACCTGTTCTTAGATGTATGATTTATGCCACATAAAATAAGCCTTTTAATTGAAACCACCCCCTGACTAGAGCAGAGTGGATTTCGAGGGAGTCTGCAGTGCCCCTCAGTCATTACCTGTGACCCTCAACCCCCAAGTTGACCTCTCCATCTGTCAGCCTCACTAGGCCACCTCTTCCCACTGCCCCAAAAGTTCTCCAGCAACTTCTCACTTATCATTTTTTAAGAAAATACAATATATATAAAATGATTATGAAGAAATTTTTTAATCAACTTACAAAACTTAAACACAGTAAGTTCCATCAAAAGCTTAGGAGACTATTATTACAATGATTATTCAAAATATTTCTTACACTACTTCCAAGACAGTAAGATTCTCCATAGACTGACATTAATAATAGCACATCTTTCTCTTTTTAGGGTAGAATTCACTTCAGAAAACAAATGAAAATCCTTTAGATCAGCACTAGACAATAATGGAGTTGGGATGGTGGTGGATAAAAAACAAGAGTTGACAATTAAGTAGTAAGACTGGTTTTTCTATGGCAAATAAACACACTCTGAAACAATCCAGAACAATTTCAGTTTATACAGAAACTAGGTTTGAAGTCTGGTAGGAAGGTCCCATAGGGACTTTCATATACATGGATGTAGGTCCAGGGCACAGATGAATGGTGCCATCTCATTATGTATAGCTGTTCTGTAGAGAGAGTATCTTGCTTATTCTTCCTCACAGGGACAGAAACCAGAATAACAAGGAAGGGCAGCAGAACCAAGATGTAGTTATCCAGAGAAGACAGAAAAGGGTTCTCCTATGCCAACAAATAGCATTTGCCTTGATTTCTTAAACATGTAGACACTGAGATTCAGGGGAGTTAAGTGATATGAACAAATTCACTTTCAATGTGACACAACAAGTCTTTGGGTCTTAGGTGTATGTACTCGCCCAACCACACTTCACCCCTGGCAAGGATGAAAGGTGTACCATAGGCTGGGATTCCAACCCTTGTGAATAGAAAGTAGGCTTTCTATGTTTTTATAATTTATTTTTCTTTTTTTACAGCTTACACCAGTGTATGTATAAGATGAAAGGTAGAAACCTGAATGTCTCCTGTGGCAGGACAAGCCACACTCTGGGTGCATGTGATAGGCAGATATACTGCATCATTCTTTATCAAGCAAGGACTAATATTTCTCATCACTACCATAAGGTCAAAACATAGCACTGACTCGGTGTAAGGGGGAATATAAAAGGGAAAGGAGCAACACAGAAGGAGAGATTTTGCTTTCTCTACTTGATTTGACATAGCTATTAATCTCTGAGAGGACAAGAATGGGGTCTTCTGGCATCATCCATGTTTCTCCTTCTCTCATCATGCTATGCACCATCTCTACATGTGCTCTGCAGGCATTCAGCAAACGCTAAGGGAACCAAGAAGCAAGGCCCAAATGACAGTCTAGGTTCCACTTATCAAAGGTCAACGGGTGTTGTTGCTTATTCAGTGAAGATAACAACCAATTTCTTCCAGAAAACCACCGTGATTTATGGAAGCCATGTGACTGTTAAAAGGCAGATTATTTTTATTTCAGTACTTGATCCTTTGGTAAGTGCTACAGTTTCCATTCTGTTGCTGACAGTTTTGAAACAGAGACAGGTGATTTATGATACACACTGCACTGGAAACTTGCTTAAACTTAGAGATGCTTCCAGCATTTCTGAGTAAAGAACTATTTGACATTTCCCTCTTTATAATACAGAAATTTTAAAAATAATATGTAACTAATAACTCTAGTTTAACTGTAACTCAAGTTTAAAGCAATTTATAAGGTGAACTATCAGAAACTTCTTTTCTGATTTATTATATTCAGTGTTCACTGATATAAAAAGGAAAACAATGTGTGGATATGTATAGTTTTAAAAGCCATAACTCATAAAGACATTTCTACACCTGATTTCTCAGAGGAACAAATTCCCTAGCAATTTATGATGCTGCAGACAGCTGAGCTCTGAGGTGTGGAGTAATCACATCCCACAAAGTGCTCTAGTCCGTTCTGGTTGGGCTTTCATTTTATTCCACTTCTGATCATGTGACACCACTGTGGAACAGTAGAAAGAGCAGAAAACTGGCTATCAGAAATCTGGCATCTAGGCTCTGTTCTGCCAAAGGGAGCTGATGATCTTAGGAATCTCACTTCACCTCAGTCAACTGCAGTATTTTTATGAAGAAAAAATTGAAACACAATAGTAGAGCACTGGACTCTGGAGTCAGACAATCCCAGATTGACATCTATACCATAGTATTTCCTACATCAATGAATTTAAACAAGTTATTTAACCTACCTATGCTTCCTGAGGTTAGTATGCACATTAGATCAGATCATGTATGTAAAGTGCTTAGCATAGTCTCTGACTCATAAAAACCTTCTTGATATATGGCAACCCTATGTGTACTGTACTTGTTTAAATATTAGATGACAGCCAGGAGAGGAGGCTTATGCCTGTAATCCCAGCACTTTGAGAGGCTGAGGTGGACAGATCACCTGAGGGCAGGAGTTCGAGACCAGCCTGGCCAACTTGGAGAAACTCCATCTCTACTAAAATCACAAAAATTAGCTGGGCATGATGGTGCACGCCTGTAGTTCCAGCTACTCAGGAGGCTGAGGCAGGAGAATTGCTTGAACCCAGGGGTAGAGGTTGCAGTGAGCTGGGATCACACCACTACACTCAAGCCCAGGTGACAATCTCAAAAGAAAAGCAAGATGAGGAGGTTAGACTGGATAATGTCTAAGGTCTCTTCCAGGTGGCTCAGCATAAAGAGTATGTCTTGGAGTCAGGGACATCTGAATTTCAATTTCAGTTCTACCAGTGACCAACTGGGTAACATTTCTAAACCCTACTTCTCTTCTGTAAAGTCAATAGCTACTTCAAGGATAATTATTTGGATAAAATGAAACAATAATATGTAAAGAGCTAAGAACAGAGGCTCACATAAAGCAGAGATACAATCTAATGTTGATTTCTTTTCCTTGGCTGCTTTTCATATTTTTCTTTTCAGCCTCTCTCTATTATTTCTCTTTCCCTCAAGAGACAAAGGAGATAAAAAGAAAGACAAAAGAAATGATGTGAAAAGATAGAAATTAGTCTTCAGAAGAAACAGGTGAAAAGAAGCCTCTTTAGGTTGACAGTATTTCCCAGAGCAAATTTTAAATCTACAGAAGTCTTTGATGCAACACTATAGCCATTGAGGGCCGCTTCTTTTCATTCCTTTGCATCACACGCAGGTCAATGATAATAAACAAAATAGCTTGTTTTACTTTTCAGCAGTGAAGTCGAAATCCATATTCAAAAAAATTGTGAATCTTTTTCAGCTTGTATTAGGGCATAAAATTAAACCATGGATAGCCCTTGTTTTTTAAAAGTCAAGAAATTAGGACAAGTCCCAATTTACTATGTTTTAGTAAAACATACATTTTACAAAAAGAAATCAGGCCATAGGAGCAAGATTCTAAATTAAAAGCCAATCACAATTTGTAATATCAGACTTTCATGTCTTTGAGCAACTTGGGACAAGGTCTGTTGGCGCCACCACTACCTGTCATGGCTAATGCAAGGCAAGCACATTCGAGATGATGAAACATTAAATATTTAAAAGCAATGCTGTCAACTTTGACTTTACTGCAATTTGGTTTCTTCATATAACACTAAAAAGTGATTTTTGGTTTTTTATGTTCTTTTTATTACGGACTTTATTATTTGGATTAATAATTAATTATAACCCCGATTAGGGAAGATGAATGACAATAACAGAAGGGGGAAAAAGGCTAAGGAGAAAAGTTGCACAACAGCCTAGGAAAACAAAAAAAAAAAAAATTTCTATTTCTAAAGTATCGAAAATAAAATATTTAGGTGGCATCAAATGGTAAAGTATTTATCAGCATTATTTTCATGTTTCAGACTTTATAAATTTTTTGTTTATAAGAGTACAAAGAAATGCTAGCCCTTTTGGTGGTGTTCATAAGGAAATCTGCAGCATATTGAATAATAAATAATAAAATTAAATTTCTCTAGATAAGCCTTTGAAGCTAAAGTTTAGTCAAGAATTATGAGGTAAGCCCAATGCCACTGGAAATAAGCAGTCAGAGCTGAATTACCTCTATGAGCTTTGATGTCAGATCACCAGCATAAGCCAAGCCACATGATCAAAAATAAGTGGAGAAATGATTCAAGTATCTAAAGCAAATCTGGGTCATATGAGAGTTATCTCAGAAGCTTTTTTAATAAGAAAAAAATACTGATTCTTTATTTCCACCCTAAACAAGTCAGGACCAGTGAAAATAATGTCTAGGGAATCAGTATTTTCTTAAGTTCCCCAAGTGATTCTTATGTGGCCCAAATGTGAGATGTACCTCCCCTTCTCCTTCAGAATAGCAGTAATGATTGGTCACACAGCCCATTCATCTACACTGGGAAAGGAGACTGGATATACAACCCTCATTTTTTATTTCCCTTGTGTAGGTACGGCCGATAAATCAGTGACTTCTGTCCTGACAGATCACAGCTGCCAGATCCTCATAGCCATCCACTTTGCCTAAAGTACTTTGTCGTCATAAGCAGGATTTCTGTTTACAATGCCCAACAGGAAGTGAAGAAAAAGGCAAGACTTGAAAGACAAATTATCTCCGTGCTTGATAAAAAGTACAAGCCAAAAATCTTACCAAGAGTTTCAACTCCAAGTCTAATAGACTGGATGGCAAGACGTGGAGACCTTTCTAATTTTTTTTGTTTGTTTGAAGAGCTGTGAATATGTATCTAGATCATCAGAAACGTTAGGCCAGTATAACCTTACACAAAAACCAATTCCAGATGGATAAAAAATTTAAACAAAAACAGAAAAGAACTAAAATATGTGGTAAATATTTTTTTAATCTTGGGGTAGGGAAAGCCTCTCTAAATATATCATAAAAGTAAGAAACTACTAAAAAATTAATGATTATGGCTACATAAAAATTAAAATCTATACAGCAAAAGAAATCATAAATAAGGTTAAAAGACATATGGTAGCTCTAAAAAATATATCTTTTGTAATATTTCTCACAAGCAAAGAGAAAGTATCCTTATTATACACAAAGAGTTCTTCTAAGTCAATGAAAAAAACCCTAACTGCCCCAAAAGGAAAATATACCAATGATACAAGTATCATTGGTATAGAGATAATCAATAAAAATGTGACAGATTCACCCTCACTAAGTAATCAAAGAAATTTAAATTAAATAAAATGAACCATCAGTTTTCAACCCAGAGAATGACAAAAATGAGAATATGAGACAAAATTCTGTTTTCACAAGGGTATGAGCAAGTGTCCATTATTGGTAGAAGTATAAACTGGTATAACCTTGTGTAGCATGTTTGAAACAAATATCAAAAAATAAAATAAGCATATCCTGCAATCATTCTGCTAGAAATTTGCCCTAAGAAGGTAATCACAAAGAATACAAATGTACTTAATTATCTACACTTTTTTGTTTATAAAAAACTGGGAAAAACTAAAAGTCTACTAAAAGGGGCTCTGTTATAGTAAATTATGGCACATGCATTATGTGTATAAATATATATATAGTCATTAAAAATGATGTTAAATATTCATACTAAAGTGGAAAGACATTCATGAAATGCTAAAGTTATGTAACAGCAAGTATGGGATCTTATTTATATAAAAGGCTATAAATCTGTATACACATAAACTTTAAGATGTATGGGAAAATGTTCATGAAAATGTTAATGATGATAAATTCTGGGTGATGGGTTTAAGGGCAAAATTCCCTTCTATATTATTTTTCTAGATTTCTGGAATTTTTTACAATACATAATTATATCTTATTCTCAAAACAGTTGCAAGCCTAATACAAAATCAGAATTAGAATTTAGCATCAGTTGAGACTTCCCATGACCCTGACTAAATCACTATCATTTTCTGATCGCCAAGAAAATAGGGTGACAAAGGTCTTTCAAATCAAACAACCCACCAAATACACATTACTTAACCTCAATCAAACAGGATTTAATTCCCAACTTGCACATGAGGCAGAGTACATTATGTAAAGTTCCTTTCAGGAAGAAGAAATAGCTAATAAATTTTAGAGGCAACCAAGTAATGCAAAATCCTTATTTTGTCACTGAATAGGTCTATTTATTTTTACCTATCAAAATTGTGTCATTCCAACAAACTATCTCTATCTAACTTTGAAACTGGAATATATTGATAGTGTGGAATAATGTCACCTTATATTTTCACTTCAAGGAGGAAATGCATTTTGGTGCCAAAGTACAACACTCAGCTAAATTGAAATTTATGTACAATTCTCAATATAGTAAAGCAATTACCAATTTGCATTAATCTTGCTGTTATAAATTACACATAATAGGCTTTGTAAAGATGCGTCTATCTTATCAAGGAACATCACATGTGAATAAGAATGATATAGTTCCAACTTAAGCAGATTGATTAAATATTCTCAGCACAGCTTTATGTTAAAATAAAGTTTCAAATTTGGAGATGCCAGCTATAAATGTTCCTTGTTATGAGACAAGTTCCCTTAAAATGTGCTCTGTTAAGCTCCATAAATATCACAAAATTCACAGAATCTAAAAATCTTACTGTATTCTTTTGCTAAAAGGTTTATGAAAATAGGATTGTATTTACTCCTGGAAAAAAATTAAAATTACATTCTTCACTCAGTCTTCACTCTAGACTGTGCTTATTCATTCACAATCAACAATGTAGATTTTAATTAAAATACTTTTCTGTCTTTCATAACAGTAAAAGGAACAATTTTTTAAATAATATAAGACTTGTCACAAGGTATCAAAAAGTATTCCTTGTATAAGTATCTTGCCCATAGACTAAAGTAATCCATAAATATTTGTTGATTTAGTTTATATTAAAGTTCCACTCATAGAAGTAATAAATTCTACAAAAATACATTTATACCCTGACATTTAATAATTTAATTAGAAGTAGCTAAATGAATCGAGCAGTATACTTGTTTGGCAAGCAAGAATATAAATGAATCGGCCCATCCATATGTGTGGATTCCACATCAGTGGATTCTATCAACTTCAGATCAAAAATAGGAAAAAATAAAAATAAAAAATAACAATAAAAACCAATACAAAATCTGAAATATTATATAACGTTTCATACTATTTGCACTGTATTAGGCATTATAAGCAATCTAGAGATAATTTAAAATATATGTATGTACAAAGGTAATACACAAATAGTACCCTGTTTTGTAAAAGCCATTTGCACATCCATGAACTTAATATCCACAGGAGGAAAAGAAGTTCTGGAACCAATCCTCTGCTGGTATCGAGGAATGACTGTAATAATACATTGAGTTGGCACGCACTATTACAGAGAGTTTAGTTATGAATGGGGACATGTTGTTTAGGACGGTAAGGCTGAAAAGCATTTGTTTGCCTGAAAATAAGACAAGCAGACCAGAGCATTACTGTGGGACTTACTATAAGAAAAGGATAGTAAGAGTGTCTTACAATTCTTGGACTTCAGAAGCTTATGTTCTAGTCCTCCATTGCTGAACTATAAAGAAAGGAAACGGTCAAAAGCCAGGGTTGCATCCAAGATAAATATAAGGTCAACTCTTGGCTGAGTGGTTCAATTACTCAAAGAAACCCCAGCTAAACTTTATGCTACATTTAACAAGAAATTTGTGAATACCCATTCTGTAAGTCCCAGAGTTCTCTCAGAGCAGCCTAATGGGCAAAATGTGTACCCCAAACTGGGAAATTCATACAATCATCTATGTCAGCATTATAATTCTATGACTGTACTTAGAGCCACTGTAGCCTAAACTGTTCTATTTTGAACATAATTTCATGAGAAATAATCTACAAAGCTCCCAAAATAATCTGCTTCTAATTATGTATGTGTATATATATGCGCTAAGATAAGTGCTTCAAGCAAGCAAGACCTTCTGAACAGAAGCTGGCAGAAGAGTTTGCTTAGACAACAGCCATGCAGTGACTCATCTGTGTTTTCACAACACGTTTCTACCCAGCACCCATGTCTATTTGTAGCCTGACAATAAAGGCCCTATGTGAACTATCTCTGAGCTGTCTGCCTTTAGCAGCAAGGACGCTTCTCAGTTGACTCATTTGAGCTGCCTGTGCTTTTGAGAATAACCCACTGCCATATTTATGAAGGCATGTGACACAACTGCAGATTATTTCAGGCTCTGCCAATGCATTTCTGCTTAGTCTTGGTCTAGTGTTTAGAAAAGCAAGTGAAGCCAGAGGATTTCATCCCCCAAATAAGCCCACTACATACGACTACTAATATCTCTTGGGGGTATAACTGAAAAAGACTTTTCACCAACACTCTACACTATAACTGGGATTCAAAATTGGAATTCTTGTCTATTTTGCTCATCTATATTTATCTCCAGCACTTAAAACAGTGTCAAACACATAGTAGACACTCCATATATATTTGCAAAGAAACAAGTCAACTTCTGCCAGAGACCTGTAAAATGACCTGGGCCTTACCACCAAATCCATAAAATATTTTCTTAACCTGGTCCCAGGTCAAGAAGACTTCTCCTGCCAGAAAATCAAAAATTTTGAGTGGCAAAGTCCACACCGTTTTAATGAAGAGATTATCTTCCACATTTTAAATCACCTTACTCCCTAGTCCTTAAAATAGATAAAACTATTAATATTTGTTGTTTCAGTTCAACTAATTTTTGTTAACAGTCATTAATTTTCTATCCACTTTTTTCAGTGTTTCTGCCAGGTACTGTGACTTTTAGATGTATCAAACGGTAGTCTAGAAGAAAGACATTGCCAATATGCTTTTAAAGGAAAAAGCGTCGGAAGAGAGTGAAAAGTATGTTCTTCAGTATTTTCATTCATAGAAACCTTTAAAATAATCCATCTACAGTTTCAGTGAAATTATCAATAGAGGTTAGATAATCTATTAATAAAATAATCAAATTACACCTGGAAAATTTCCCCATAAATTTGAAAGTCAACTCCTAGGAGTCACTTCCAACAAATAGTTATTTTAGTGGACTATTTAACATCCTTAAGCACTAAAAGCATTTATGTTTCTCCTGAAATTTTTACAACCCAGAAAATAGCTAATTCCACCAGCAAGGCCTTTTTCTGGTCATATATCAAAGAGGAAAAAAATGCCAGTTAACTATGTATGTTACATAATAGAGTACTCTACTTTCCCAAAACTTATTCATATAGAAGTTCATACACCTAGAAGGGATCAAAACGGACCCGAACAGACTTATTCTCTAGAGTCAGATGCAACATTGTAAAGCCAAGTCTTACAAGATTGCAAAGAATTACAATTCATTTCAAAAAAGACGATGAACTAATAGACATAGGTAGTATTGCAATGTCCAGTCTCAATGAGAATATCCATCAAAAAAAAGTCTAAAAATTATCTGCACAACACAAGAAAGTCTCTATACATTCTGACAGACGGAAGACAGTTTTGTTCTTACCGCCCTCTCAAAATCACAGCTTTCTTCTATTTTCTCAACATGTGGCTGCCTGTGTTATCTTCTTCAAGCTGGCCGTAGGGTGTTTCCCCAGTGCCATCTTCTCCATTTGTTTTCTCAAACTATCTGTTTCAGTTATCCTTATGCTGTCATTTAGATGAAGAATAGCTGCCCAACTTGGATATAGGTCAAACTTTATAAAAATTCTATTACTGACATCAGTACTATAGTTTAATTTATTCATTCTTGTCTTACAAATGAGGGAAAAGGAAAAAAACACTCTCTGTATATTTCAACTCTATGTCCTATTAGAGTTGGTTTTTACAAACCATGCTGCAGGTCTCTCACTGGTAACACAGAGATAAGTGTTCTTTGACCAGCACGATGTTATTTTCTAAAATGTTAATCAGTTGCCAATAATTTAAAATCACTGGTTTCATTAAGAATTTGAATTTTCAGGCTCTCTTTGAAAAATCAGAAAATGAAGCAATACTGGGTACACATTCATGTGGGAAAAAACAAAGCTGAGTGGTCACTGACTCTGATAGAGCATGAGCTCTTAGAAGGCATCGCAGTCCCCCTGCTGTAAGAAAGCCCAAGTTAGCTATGTGGAGAAGTCACGGAGAGAGTTTCCAGACCCCAAATATGCCAGACATTCTAGCTTAGGCACCAACACATGAGTAAAGGAGCTGTTGCGTGACCTCAACCTCTGCTGTCATCTGACTGCAAGTGGTTCTCAGCTGAGATGGTTGTTTCAAGCCTCTGAGTTTTGGGGTAACATGCTACGCACTGATAGATAAGAACTAAAAGATAAAAGTACACTTAACAAAGTAAAATACGATTGTATAATTTCTCCCTTTTTACTTAGCTCAACATAGATGTTATAATCTCCATAGTATTTCTGTATTTAGACAAAAATTTTAAACATGCTTGTGCCCAGGAAAGAAAACCAAAGTAGAAAAAAAAGCAATCCTCTGGAATCAGCTGCATTAAAAATAATCATAAAAAGCTGGCTGGCACCACTTATGAATGCCCCATAGGTCATACAATAATAGTAAAGTGGAAGGGCAATGTGTGAAAAAGGCTTGAATCTGGTCCTTTTCATAGGAATATAACTTCATTAATTACTCTGTATTCATCACCTAGCACAATACCTTTTTTTCAAATGACTGGATCAACTAAAAGCAGCTCTGGACATATTTTTCTGTCGATGGAGGGAATCAAAAGTAACTTTTCTATCATCAAAACTTTAGCTATTATTGTTACAAAGGGAAGGCAAATGCTATCTGAGAAGTAACCAACTAATTGTAGTTACAATTAATCATATAAAATAAGTCAAGCCAGAGTCTTTACAGCTTAATGAGAATCAGGTCCACCTACAGGAGATACAACTGTTAGCTTGAATTCATTGAAACCAAATTACACCAGTAAACATGCAAACCCAACTTTGAGCAAATCACTCAATGGTTTCATGCTATTTGCTCATACATAAAATTAGGCTAATCACATATTCCTAAAGAAAGTGTAATCATCAAGCTTAACAGAATATGTTTCACATAGCCAAAGTAGGAGAAGATCTAAACCTTGTGCACTGTACGAAATTAAAGCAGCTGATATGCTTTTGCCCAAATAGAATTGTATATCCTCATTTCCTTCCCTTCCTTTCTCCACTTGTGACTCAAGCCAGATTTCATCGAGCTATTTTTATAATTACTAAAATGCTGGAAATACAGCAGCAGGCCAGAAGCAAAGTAAAATGCAGCATCCAGCAAAAGAAAGAAAATCACGCTGAGTAACTGAAAGGCCATCTGCTTCTAACTGAGCTGTAGGGGTGAGGAAGGCAATCTGGGCTGTACTATTTGTGTCCTCCCCAAAACCATACCCACCTGCATGTTGTCAGTGGCATCCCCAAGCAGTCCTCCAAAAGTGATAGCATTAGTTACAGTTGCCAGATAAATGAAGAGAATTGCCGAAAGAGCTTGAATATTTAAAGCATCATAAAAATCACTGGCAAAAAATGGTGCTTTCCTCTTAATGTCTTTAATTAGTCCACCACAGAACCTGGGCAAAGAGAATGCAAATATCTACTAAATGTAAAGTAAGTGACTATAAAATGAATCAAGAGGTAACTCATTAAATCAAACATAACATATTTCAAATGCTTGAATCAGTGATAAGATACTACTTAACCACTTACGTTGAAACCAGAAAACTATAAAGGAATAAATTTTCTTCTATCTCTTTATTTTTGGGTCAGCAAATTAGGTGTCGCATTTCCTAAAGACCAGCCAGTTGGTCTTTAGATAAAAGTGAACTATGTAAATACATTAAAATTTTTCATTGCCTAGAGAAAAACATCCAAATATGTGAGCAGATCATATAAGGCCCTTCATCATCTTGCCACCGTATCCTTCCACCCTCATTCATTCATTCACTCACACATTTATTCATCATTCATTCTTTCATCCCATAAATGCTATTGAGCACCTGCGATATGCCCACACTCTGGCCCTTTTCTGAGTGCTAAAGACACAACAGTGAACAACATGGGTCAAAAAGCTCTGCTTTCATGGATTTTACTCTGGGGACCAAAAGGAGGCTGACAATAGTAATAATCAATAAATGCATAAATGCATAATAAACAAACATATGAATTATTCTACATTGAATAAATGTATAATCATAAATGAATAAACACAACACATAGTGATAAAAATCAAGAGAAAAACTAAATGGGGAAGAACATTATATAGTATTGGAGAAAAAGTGATTGAGATTTTAGATAGAGTGGCCAGAAGAGGCCTCCAAGAAGGTGACTTTCGGTAAGGAACTGAAGGAACTAAGGGAGGAAGCCATGCAAGTGTGTGATGGGAGGAAATGCAGCTGAACCCCATGACAAGTGTCAGCAGGTCAGCTGAGTGACTTTCACATCAGTCTCACCCAATGAGATGACTCACTCTCCCAACCAAACTTCAAACCTCAGTCTTCCCCAGGGCTTCTGCCTAGAATGCCCTATTATGAAGCTCAACAGCTCTCCGAAGTCTTGACCTAGAACTTACGGTTCATATTTCCACTCTGTGCTATCATACTTTATAAGGATTATCCATCTATCTGTCTGTGCTCCTACTGGATTTTAACTAACTCAGTGCCCTGCTTCAGTTTTCTTAGTATTCACAGGGCTGTGCATGGTACCAAGCATACTGCAGACAATCAATGAATTTAGCAAAGGTGAAATATAAAAGTATGAAATCGATTCTGATTAAATGAAAAATTAAATTCCAGAACTTATATCTGTAGAAAAAGAAAAGGATATTCCTAATGGAAATAGTTTACAAAAAAAAACTACTCAAAAAAAAGGTGGGAGAGGAGATGAGAGAAGATTTTGTGTTTTCTATGTTTTGAGAATAAAGGAGAGGGGAATAATATCCTGCCAGTTTGGGAGAGAAATCCAAGAGGGTCATCAGGAGAAGGAAATAACTTCATTTCATTCAGATTCAATTTTATATTATAATGACATACGTTTTCATTTTAAAAAACCTTGCAGTGTTTTTTAAAAAATGTATCTTTACAAAATATCCCATTTAAAATATTACTTAACCCCTAATAAAAGGAAGAATCTAATGGTAGGGAAGGAAGAGTTACCATGGAAAGAAATTAGCTGAAGTAATTTACGAAACCTGAATTCCCAACTTCAGGCTAAGGAGGCAGAAGAGTGAGAACTCATTTCTATATCATGTTCCTCACTTTTGAACATACATACAGGCAAGAAATGTAATTATGAAAGCCAAGAGGTGAATACTGGTACATCAGTCAGTTCTCTGCCATCTCTCTGACCCTAACATGCCCTCAGTCATTCCCCTCCAGTCTTGCTTGCTTTGGTGCCAGCCCTGCCACACACCAGGCACTCTGTTGCAGTCCCAACCCACACACCCACCACACCCACATGGTCTGTTTCCCAGCTCCTGTAGTACTTTCCCCAAATGTTGCTATTCTCTGTAAGGCCTTCTCTGGTCACTCTATCTAAAACTGGAATACAGTATTCCCATCCCCAAAGTCCCTACTTCTGCCTTAATTTTCCTCATAAAACCATCACCGCATTTACTAATTTGCTTATTATTTACGTCTAGTCACTACAACATAAGACCCTATGGGAAGACAGCATCATTTAATTCACTGCTATGTTCCCAATGCCTGTGACAAATTGTTATACTGTAAATATTTGTTGGCTGAACAGATGAGCAAACTGATGAATAAAATGCTGACAGAAAGATGAAGGGAAATTTACACCTAAGAAGAATGGCAAAAGGAACTGTCAGTTACCGTCCAGTTCGCTGCAATTCTTCACAATCCCCATGTCCTCCTCCTCCATGTCCTCCATCATGGGGCGTATCCCCATTCATCTGAACATTCTCTCCACCTGAGTACATATTCTTTCTAAGCAAGACAACAGACACCAAGAGCATATTAGTTTATTTTATTCA
Source organism: Saguinus oedipus (assembly GCA_031835075.1). Taxonomy (NCBI): domain Eukaryota; kingdom Metazoa; phylum Chordata; class Mammalia; order Primates; family Cebidae; genus Saguinus; species Saguinus oedipus. The sequence continues at coordinate 95,229,874 of CM063171.1, read as the reverse complement.
TTTGCTTCTTAGCTGTATCATGCACTGGCTAACAGAAAGATGGAGTGAAAATCCTTAAGGTGAAAGATCATTATTTCTTTCTGCTACCTAACAGGCAATTCCTTAAGTGTTGCATTTAGAGCCAATACAAATGACTGGATGAATGGGAAAGCTGAATGAACTGTATATCTTATAAGAGGGAAACTGTTTCAACTGGGAAAAAATAAATTCCCAGAAAATTGTTTCTCTTCAACTACTTTACCCAATTTTTTAACCATGTACATCTACAAGGATTCATCTTCATGTTTCCAGATATACGGGGAGTCCCCAAAACATCCCCCAAAGAATGTCTGTGATGCATCCCTATGTAGAAATCTGAGATTTCCAATTTATAATAAATGAAGAACATCATACCCATAACATTTATTTTACAGTGTCATGAAAACATGAAGCCAAGGCACATAAGTGATCCATTTGGGAAAATACATCAAATTAAGCAGGACCCTGAAAATATTAGAGCAATAGGCTGACCTCACTTTTTTTTTTAAACACAATCTCCTTCTCAGAGTCATCCCAGCAACTGAAAGCTATCAACTGGCTATAATTTACCTTTTGTCAGAGGATGGAAGACTCTTAGGAGGCTCTATCCTAATCGCCGGATCCCATTCCCCAGGTGGAAGGACAATGACTTCATCTAGGAACTCATCAATACCAGCAATCAGGTCGTGCCTGTCTTTTGCTTTATAAGCAATGTCGTGGAACACCTAAAGAATAATAAAAGATGTGCTCATTCAAAAACAGAACTCTGCACATGCTTCACACCATGTCAAGCCTGAAGAATGCAACCCATAACAACTGTGCTATTAATATTAATCCAGCCATGCTCTCATAGTTCCTATTATTCAGCCTGTCCCCAAAAAATACAGGCATATGGATTCTGATTTCAAAGAACAGGGGTAGAGGCTTGAACAAAATGCTTTGTTTTCATGTGGATTCTTTCCTACCAATAATTAAACAACATTGCCTTTCTGCTCCCACTGGCATGTACCACTACTGATACAGTTGCTATGGAAGTCACATTAAAATGTTTCGGAGAAACATACTAAAGAGTCATTCCCTAAAATAAAAACTACTGGGATAAAAATTGCTCATAACTCAAGAGGGAAAGTTCAAGCTGAGTGTAAAGATTAGGTTAAGACCCAAACACTGAGTTCTCAAACATATAAATGTGAGATATTTACAAAAGAAAAATCTGGGTTAGATTGGCAGCACATTAGTCAAAGGGCCTTGAATAGTAGATCATCTGCCTATCTTTAAGCAAGGCAACAACAAAACCATCCAACGCAGCAAGTGCTTCATATCTTTTATACAATCTCGAAAGAAAGAGGTTCCAAATGTACACAATCCTTCCTGTCAATTGTTCCATTTTTCTAACAAAGCTGATGATCTGAAATCTCTTTATACATAACCTAAGTCTTTCATACTTCATATGTCAAATTCTTCAGTCTTCAGAAGAGAAGATGGTCCCTGTTCAATACCCTTACCTATTCTTAAAGATTGCAACTAAATCACTTCTCTTGGAAAATAATTTTTTAAGCTATCAATTAAGTAACACTAATGGTCTGGGAGTTGTGGGGTTGAGGGGAGGGTGACACAAAATGCCAGCACATAATCTGTGGCAGATACAGCCACCCTCGACTTCATTTTAAACTTATTTTCTCTTGCTACTTCCCATGACAGAGGCTGGAAAGTCACAGATTCACTTCCCAGCCAACTGTGCAGATAAAGATGAACAGTTCCAACCAATAAGATGTAAGAAAAAGGCTGTCTGGGAAAGCTTTAGAATACCTGATAAAAGATGAGATACAGCTAGCATTACCACACCATCCTTCCTACCTTTAATACAGATAAGATGAATATGGATAAGATGACTGGAGCTGATGGTAGGCAATGTCATTTTACCATACTGACAGGAAAAAAAAATGCCATTTTAAGACCATAAATTTAGCAAGAGCTTCAGCTCTTGATTTATCATTAAGCCGTTATGTTAAAATAACCCCAGCAACTACCTACCTCCAAACTTCCAAATAAAATCCCAAATTGTTTGAGCCACTCTCAATCTCACTTGTTAAAGCATTCTTAATTGAAACATCTTAGGAGAAAGTATTTTTAAAAACAGATAAATTACAAAAATGCAAAAAATAAAATGAATCCACTGAGATGAGTGAAATAGATGTTTCCTTCAGGGGAAAAAGCAGCATAGCCATAAAGCTTTCGGTCCCAGAATAAAGTAGCTACCTGAGTAATTACCACAGGGAACCTCTATAACTAAGGGGAAAGGTACCCCATTCTCCACTTAACGCACAGAAAAAATGACAAATCAAGCAATGAAGCAAAAGCAACACATTTGGGGAAACAGTAAGCCAGAAAGACCCAGGAGCAGCAACTAATGATCCTCTATTCTAACAGTATTTCTTCTGCTATTGGGAATAGTTCAGCGTTTTATCATATCTAAAATACATGTAACAACATCCAGGCTGTTATGAAAGTAAAAGGGTCATAATTCCAAAGTACTCTGCCATAATGGTTGCTAATGCATTTTGAGATGTGTATCATTCCTTCCCACAAAATAAGAAAACAATAAAAACATGTGCTTTCTGATACCTAAGAAAAAATGCATTATCCATTTTATTAAACATTATTTTACAGAACCCATCATTTCTGAAACATAGTATATAAGGATTTGAATTCACAGAATCAGTATATTAAAAACTTCAATAATAAAGTTTAAGTCAATATAATGGCCTCAAACTTTTTTATTTTGAGAATGAGTCTTGCTCTGTTGCCCAGGCTGGAGTGTAGTGCCGATCTCAGCTCACTGAAATCTCAGTATCCCAGGTTCTAGCAATTCTCCTGCCTCAGCCTCCCCAATAGCTGGGATTACAGGCATGTGCCACCATGCCTGGCTAATTTTTGTATTTTTAGTGGACTCGAGGTTTTACCATGTTGGCCGGGCTGGTCTCGAACTCCCGACCTCAGGTGATCTGCCCACTTCAGCCTCCCAAAGTGCTGGGATTACAGGCATGAGCCACCATGCCTGGCTGACCTTGAACTGTTTAAAGAATATTTAACATATATCAGTTTTAAGAAATGAAAATGTTTTACAAAAGAAGGAAAAATATGTTTTATTCCAACAGAGTTTAGAATCCCTTACTAAACCAAAATGCATGCCTTATTTTTTGAAAACCATATAGGAGTCAGCTCATTTGTCTCAAATGACTGTACCTTATGTTATAAGGAAGTCTAGTAATCACATAATTCTAACTGAATAAATTGTGACAGCCAATTCACAGTATGAAAACAACACAAGTAGGGCATTCACAGAACTCCATCTTCCTGATTTCCTACCTCATCAGACATCAAGGTGGCAATGGCTCTGCCAATCTCATGGTAGGACTTGGCTTTCCCCTTAGGACCTAAGAGAATGAACAAGAACCTAATGGAAAAGGAAAAAATTTCATCAAACTCAATATACATAAAACTGAGAAATGTTTAACTTAGTTCATAAAAAGGTTAGGTTTAGAATTCACCTTTAAAACAAAGGTAATATTCTTGGTAATATGAAGGATACTCTTTCGCACTATTGCAAAACACAGTGCAACATTTATTTATTTATTTGTTGTTTATTTATTTATTGTTTATTTGGCGGCAAATGAGAATCTAGCATAGAAATCTGAGAAGCTTCTTCGCTGAGCAGGAAAGGTGCATTTCAAGCATTTTAGAGGAATCATTCAATCTTTCCTTTTTAAACCTTCTTTCTCTCTCCATTTCTACTGACTTTCGGAATCTTTGGAGCAACCCATTAAGCACAATAACTGGAGAGACAGTACATCTTTACATTTCTCTGACTTTTCCTTATCCAATATGGGTAATGACAGATTATGCACTCCACACTTTTAAGAAATATTTCTACTCAGAAGTGACTGGGATTCAGCAAAAACCAAATCCTCTACAAGTAAGCCACATGCTGACAGCCAAAGTAAGGAAAAAGAAATATGAGAGAAATTCAAAATAAAGCATTATTCACAGACAGTCAAAATTCTTTTGTGGGTGTCCTCTTGTCATTTACCAACATTTTTTCTTCATAATGCACAAAACATTGCTCCACAGCAAACAGGTCCTGAAACATGCAATAACAAACTTAACCCCACCTAGGTTCACCTCTAATCATGTTGGAAAAAAATCCCTCACTGATCACAGAGGGCCTTTGCCCTTGTAGCATGTCGGCACTGAGGATGAGGGAATCTGATAAGTAAATGAGTAAGAGAAAACATACAAAAAATATACCAAAAGTGACATCAGATAAATTCCACCTTGATTTTAATCATGTATCACCTAATGGGGAGATAGTGAGGACAATAAAAATGATAACATCATAGCCTTGCCCAGCTTTTAAAGCCTGCAAAGCATTTTACATTCATCACTTTACTTACACTTCCATATGACCCCCTGCAATAAAGAAGGTATCCTATTTCCATTTAATAGTGAGGAAATTGAGACTGAATTAGGGTGAGGAAATTAAGGCTGAATTAGGTTAAGGGAAGAGCCCTGATCTGTGCCTAGTAAATGACAAAGGGCAGATAGACAGATACTCTTATCTCCTGTTCTTTTCACCACATATATCTGCCTAATATTACCTGCCCAACTAATATGCCAAGTTTGCGATTTAACAGAAGTCCAACAATGACTTCTATAGGTCACCCTGGGGAAAGAACTTCTGGATGCTTAGCTAGGAACAAGAAATCTTCGGTAAGATTTGTATGGTACCAGAAATGGCTTGCCACTTTGCTTAGCTGAATTTTATACTTCACTTACTTATCTATATATATATATATATATATATATATATATATATATATATATATATATATATATATATATATATATACCTCACTTAAAATGAAAAAGAATTGACAGTAAATACTTTAAAATATGTTTGGGTCTGTTCCAAAATGCTCTTGAATGTATAATTACTTTTTTAATTATAAAATTCAACCCAAAAGGGATTGTAAAACCCCAGAAATAAAGAATGTAAAAAGGTGTCTGAAAGTTTGAATACCCAAGTTTTATACCAGAATAATCATAAAACCACTTAGCACTTATTTGCTTAGAAACCAGTCCTGGAGTAAAGCAGCACACTCACTTCCAAGTGTTACCACAGTAGATAGCAATCAGCAGACACCAAAGGCTGTTCAAATATGAAGGAAGTCATTATTTGAATTGAATTTTAGTTCTTCTAACACTGAAGTTCAATTGACACTAGAACTTTTGTTCCTTTGAAGCTGGATCCTAATTATACGCCACTATGTATAGTATTATAAAGTGCTTCTTTAGGACCATAAAATGGATTTTTCTAAAGGAACTGATCACTGATTTGAGTGCAACATACATAAAAAATATTTAATGATTAAAGCAAAATAATGCTTTAATCCCATTAAGAAACATAAGTACTAGTCACATTTCTTAATTTCTTTTGCCTGACTACAAATGGCCATTTTTCAAGACAATAAGGGTGTAGGTCTAGGGATAAAGGAGCAGATGGTGTGCCACAAGGGAAAATATCTAACACCTGGATCCTTTACTTAGTACATGTTTAAAGAATGGATTTATTTTGCTTCCATTTTTTATTATCTTCATGTATCTAAATATTAACTTTTCAGTAATACATATCCAAAACTTTTCCAAAACCACTCTGTATCTCTTCCTGCCTCTCTCTAGCACTTCCATCATAACTAGCTTACAAATACATATTATGGAAACGTATTTATCAACTGACACGAGGTAATTATCAGGTTGACTATATGGCAACAAAGCCAAAATACTATCTTGTTAGTGAGAAAACATTCTCAGTCATTAGTAGTCCTCAAACATAAACTTTGGCAGGCAATGAGTATTCCAATAGCCGACAGAGTAATTGAGCCTCCAAGTTATATCCTAAGAGATAAGAACAGACATTTTCTATAAAATAATTACTCTTTGTTCACTGCCAAATAGTACCAGTTGAAGAATGAAAGGAAGCAGGAGATCAATGCTGTCTACAACGATAGCAATAAACCCAGTATATGAGAATTATATTGGTTCAGTAACCTAGATATAAAAGTAGTATTCCTCTTTCCTGGGTAATGCAATTTTTATTTTTTAAAGGACATATTTCTTCATTAATGGAATAACACCTAGTACAAAACCATCATGGTGGTGGGCACGCCAGTTAAAATTTTCACATTACTCCAATCAGGAATAATTCAGTAAATCTGCCTCATTAAAATGATACATAGAGAGAATCCAAGCATTCATAAGCAGCAAGAAACATAACTTCAAGCCAAAAATGTCATCTGGGGGAATGGAGACCCTTAAGAAGCTTCTAATGTGGACTGCATTACTGAAACAGGATGAGAAATCTGAGAAAACTGAACACAAGACAATCTAACAAGTTAAAGCTCCCTCTGCCTGAAATATGTTTTCTCTCCTTTAACCTTCAAAGAAGCGAAAGCTGTTACAACTTTTATGATTGAAGTACATCCTGCCAAACTCAGTTTTTATAATGTACTGAAAATTCCTTTCATTACCCAAGCTGATTTTTCTCAACGGACAGATGTTATTTTTATCCAGAAGCTTTTTTCTTTATTAACAAATTAGAGTAAACATCACATTTGTGTGGCTGCAAGGGCACAGCTTACGTTGACAGTTCGGAAAAAAAAAAATTATTTATGTTACTAAGTTCTTTTTATTCACTCAGAAATAAGTCAGAGTTACAATTTTTAATTGCATCTAGTTATCTGAAGACTCTTCATGAGGCCCTTTTCTACTTTTTTGAGTTTTTCATATAGTTAATCATGCCTGGTGAGGATGCCTCCAGCATTCTCCACAACAAAAGGAAGTATTAACCAATCTGTGTCCAGAACCAATGGCCTATACTCATATTCACAAAACAATTATAGGCAGAAACAGAGCATAATATGAGAAAAAGAGTAAGCCTTTCTAAACCATTTGATGTTTTCAGAAAAGATGTGCACCCCCATCCTTCCTGATACATCACAGTTATTTCCAGCATAAACTCAGCATGTACCAATCCTTTATATCTTTCTCTCAAACAACCAGGGACTTCAATAACCCATTATTCATCTTTATCAGCTTTGGAAAATGTGGCTTCCATAATGGATTCATGAGGACCACAAACCCACCATAACCAACTGCATTACACACAGTAAATATTAATAACAGCTAGCAATTAAACTGGTGGATGTGACAAAATTTAATTAGCAGGACCTCCATCTCAACCCCTCTAATAGTTTTCTTAATGGTTTTGACAATTGACCACAAACTACTACTTTTAGATAAATAATTATTTGTAACATATATATTACCTTACAGTGCTAAGAGGGTAAACATTCTAAATTTTTAACACTCTAGACCTTACAATTGCCTTACATGTGCAAATCAAAGATCACAAAAGTACAAACTAGGGTTTCATTCAAAGGAGAACCCTAAAACATTTTATTCCCATCCATTTTAGAATCTCCCTAGACTCTCCCTAAAACTATTGCCTCAGATTCAGAAATCTATCTAAATTTCTATTCCCAGCACTGATGCTGAATCTTCCCTTTGCCTTCATCTCTCAACTGTAAAATGGTATAAGAAGAAGAACATTCATCACCTATATAACTAAAAAATATGAATGAGGCTGGGTGCAGTGACTCACGCCTGTAATCCCAGCACTTTGGGAGGCCAAGTCAGGTGGATTACTTAAGGTCAGGAGTTTGAGACCAGCCTGGTGAAACCCCATCCCCATAAAAATAAAAAAATTAGCTGGGTGTGGTGGCGTGCACCTGTAATCCCAGCTGCTCAGGAGGTTGAGGCAGGAGAATTGCTTGAACCCAGGAGGTGGAGGTTGCAGTGAACCAAGATCATGCCTGTCACTCCAGTCTAGGTGACAGAACAAGACTCCATCTTACTCATATATATATATATGAGTAATAAATATATATATTTATAATATAATAAATATATATAATATATAAATATATATAATATATAAATATATATATTTATAATATAATAAACATATATAATATATAAATATATAATATATAAATATACATATTTATATTATTTATATATAAATAATAAAATGTTTTAGGTTCATATATATATATATATATATATATATGAGCAAGTGACCAGGCATGGTGGCTCACGCCGATAATCCCAGCAATTTGGGAGGCCGAGGCAGGTGGATCATGAGGTCAAGAGATCGAGACCATCCTGGTCAACAAGGTGAAACTCTGTCTCTACTAAAAATACAAAAATTAGCTGGGCATAGTGGCACGTGCCTGTAGTCCCAGCTACTCGGGAGGCTGAGACAGGAGAATTGCCTGAACCTAGGAGGTGGAGGTTGCAGTGAGCCGAGATTGCACCATTGCACTCCAGCCTGGGCAACAAGAGTGACACGCCATCTCAAAAAAAAAAAAAAAAAAAGATGACAGTAAGCAAAGTGGCTGCAAGATAGTAGGAAAATCATAAATATATCCTATCATGTCACCAAAGATCAAAGAACACAGTTTGTTTGCTTTCACATGAATGTTAAGAGGGGCCCCTACATTGATAGACATTCACCCAGTTGATAGTCATCAGCTGCAAGTGGAGGCCTAAAACAGATCAAGCAAGTAACAGAGTAATTAGTGAAATTTGTGAACTCTACACAAGAAAAGGGAGCTGCTAGAGCCATACTTCCTAAAAGGCAGATGGTAGCAATACTATTATAAATAGTAATAATCATAACAGCAGCAGCATAACCTTCCTCCACCTTTAAAAGGAAAAATGACCCTAAAAAGATGTGTGCAAACACAGATTTTTCAGGTTTTCTTTCAGTACAACAGAGTAGCATGCACGTCAAAGCACATCCTGAAGTGTAGGTACTGTCCCTCACAATGCCTACCACATTCCTTGTGGGATTTCTTTTATTGGATTTCACAGGATGCAGCCATTATAAATGGCCCTACATTACCTACACAAAAAAACCTAATGACACTCCCTACTCAGTGATTGTTTATAGCTTGTACTAGTTCAGAGGACAGCAAATGGTTGAAACTATTTTCAGGAAAAATGATAACATGCAAGGATATATTGTTCAGATTATTGCCCTGAAAAAGTCTATAATATTATTGAATTACATTGTTTTGAATTGCTTGGCTCCTTTTGCTAATTTAAGTGATACTGTATTTTACCTTTACACTAGCCCTACCTTCCAGAATAAAAGAAAAAAGTCAGTGAGCCAGATAGGAGCAAATGATAAGCAGGATACAAAAATGGTCATGATTTGCTACTCAATGCATGCATATTATTGTTAAATAAAAAGCCTTTTAAAGTATTTTTTATTTGTACCTTCTAAAGAAAAATGGTAATAAAAATGAAAAGCCAAGAGCAATTTTCTTTAACACTTCTCAGCATGTTTTTTTCTTTCAAGCCCCAGTAAAGTTAGGCCAGAGAGGCATAAATAAAGCCATAGGGGCACAGAGCTGGACTTCAGCCATTATCTGAGTCAGCTGTTTGCCAGGTGACTGTACAGATAGAACCACAAGGCTCAGCTGGAATGTTTTCAAGCAAAATGCTATGTTACAGAAAACACAAATCATCATAATCCTATTAACTGAATAAGCTATGGTCATCTCCTTTCCGCTGCTATTTGTCCAATTACAGCCCTATGTATCATTCCTATTTTAAGTGTCTAAGAAATATCAAAATGGGTTAAAAAAAATACCTGTATGATGAGGAAGAATGTCCTTCGATGTGTGAATTGAGAGACCTAGAGGAAATTTTCTCTTAATTTTCCTCCTAAGTGGCTCTAAAGAAATCTTGAGACTCTACACTGTTGGTTAATCATGCTCAGACCATCTGAGCTGAGGAGGATACATCAATCACTGAGGAGGATTCAGGGTCCTTCATGCTCACATAAGGAAACCTAAAGGAAATTCACCTGTCCCTGCCCTGGAACCCACAGAAACAACTCCCCCCTCCCACCCTGCAAAAAAGTTCTATTCATATGATAATTTTCTGTCAACCTAAAAACTACAAGTGTTCTTTAAACTCTTCTGCAGCACAAATTTAAGTGAAAAAATGAAGCAGTCAACTAATGGCACTCCCAAGTCAAGCTTCCCAACTTTATGGAGCTCAGTTTCAGAGGCAGATGAAATGACTTTTCAGGTACTATGCAGTGAAATGAATATGTTATTATAATAACATTAATATACTTCATTTTAAAACAAAAATTTTCAACATAACATATAACAGCGAAGTATGCAAATTTAAGTAAACAGCTTGATTATTTCAACATACATAATATGCATGCATAAACCTACTACCAATTTTCTGATAAAACACAGAGTAAATGAAAGCAACTATGACCTCTGAACCATTTACTAACTATATGACCTTGGACAACTTACTTAAATTCTTAGACTGTTTTTCATCTGTAAAAACCAGATAACTATAGTTTGTCCCTTAAAATATTATTGTAAGGATTAAGTAGAATAAGCCATAAGAAGAACGTAGTGCATTGACCAATAAACCATTAGAATTGCTATTGTTATTACTATATAAGTGCCAAAAAATTTGATAGTATCAAAGTCAAACAATCATTATTTCAAGTTAAACCTCTCCAATGTGTGTGCACTAAACATTTCCACATTCTATTGACTCTCTAGCCTGAGAGGGAGGAGATAACGCTATTAGCACATCGTAGACCCCAGCAGGTAGGAGAGCAGCTTACCTTGTGGGCACAGGAACTTCAGTCAGGGCACCCAGCATGACAGCCTGCTGGAGCCTAACAAAGGCAATGAAAGGAGTATCCAAAAAGTCAACCTCCCCAACAAGCACATTGGAAGCTTCTGCATCACGTGGCAATTTTTTCATGAACTTATTCTTCAGCTGCATGAGAAGAACCAAGAAAACACAATTTAGTTCCAGAGAGGGGAACAAAAGGAGACATCCCATGTATCACTCACAGGAAATTCCTTTTTTTATTTTTTATTTTTTTTGAGACAGAGTTTTGCTCTTGTTACCCAGGCTGGAGTGCAATGGCGTGATCTCGGCTCACCGCAACCTCTGCCTCCTGGGTTCAGGCAATTCTCCTGCCTCAGCCTCCTGAGTAGCTGGGATTACAGAAACATGCCACCATGCCCAGCTAATTTTTTTATTATTATTATTTTTAGTAGAGACGGGGCTTCACTATGTTGACCAGGATGGTCTCGATCTCTTCACTTCATGATCCACTCACCTCGGCCTCCTAAAGTGCTGGGATTACAGGTGTGAGCCACTGCGCCCAGCAGGAAATTCCTTTTTACAAATCTACATACAACATGTTCTAGCTGGCCACTTCTGTATTATGTTTAAACTTTCTATTATAGTAAACATTTACTGGGATTCAAAAATATTGGGGAATAATCACATGGTTTACATATAAAACAATGTATCATACAACTCCATTCATTTATATATTCACTCACTCAACAAAAACTTGTTGAAAATCTACTGTAAGCCAGGCAATATTATAAGCCTTGAGGATACAGGGATGGAAAGACTAATTATATGTCCCTCTTAGACTCATCTTCCCACAGGGGAAAAATAAAACATAAAGTGCTGATAAGCACTAAGTTAAAACAGGTTAAAAAATATATACTATTTTAGAGAGGGTGATCAGGGAAGGCCTCTGAAGAAATACATTTGACACTGGAGTAAAGATACAAGCTATGCAAAAATGAGAGCAAAGAATATTCTAGGCCAAAAGGATGGTAAATGCAAAGACTCTGTGACAAGAAGCTGTTTGGCAGTTACAGGAAAAGTAATAAGCCCAGCATGGTAGAAACTAAAGGAGCAAAGAAGAGAAAACAGTAGCCAAAGAAGTTGCATAGGTAAGGGGTGAACAAGGTTGTGGGGCACAATAGGCCACAATTAGGAGTTTTGGAAGTTGCAGGCAGGGAATTACCTACCAAAAGCCCAAGTAGAAAGATGCAGTGGAGCAGGAAGACACAAATTTGAGACATCACCACATAAACAGTATTTGTTACCATAAGACAGGATGGCACAATCCTGGGTGTGAGTGTAGACAGAGCAGAGGGTTAAGAGGTAAGTCCTGTGCCACTCTAACTTTTACAGGAAAAAGAGAAGAGATAGGCAGAGAACACTGAAAAAGAAGAGGAAAACCAGGACTTCACCAGCAGCTGGGTGAAAAAACAGCTCAATAAGGAGAGTAAATCAGTTGAATCACAGGCTGCTGAAGGTTCAGGTAAGATGGCAGCTAAGAAGGGACCAATGAATTTGGCAAGATGGAGGTGCTGGAGATCTTGACAAGAGGTGTTACAGTGGACACCAGGCAGTAAAGATAATTATTTTGAGAAATTTTGCTACCAAAGAAAAGCTGAGAAATGGGAAAGCTAGGGGAGGAGGGAATAAAATACATTTATTTATTTTATTTTTTTTTTTTAAATAGAACTATTGTATTAACAAACAATGCATCTTGACAGCAAATATTAAGGAACTGGTTGAGAAGTGAAAAGATTCCATCAAATTTCTTATTTGGATAATATAAATAAATAAACACATATTAAGACCTACCAACTTAAAAAAATGTAGTTAAACTAGATTTCAAGGCAAAATTTCAGTATATTAGAGAAATATCATTTTAATTCATAGGTTAAGTCTTTTTGTTTTCATAGTCCTCACTTTTTCTTTTATTTTACTTTAGGTGTATATTATATCCTGCATTTCTTCCCATGTTATCCCTCCCCACCCTCTCCACCCCTCGGTGTCTCCACTTTTTAATTACAAAGGAGATTGCAATAGGGGAAAGAGGCTGATATTTGATTTTGAATAAATGTTATTAAAGTTTGAGTAGAACGACTTGAGATTATCTAGACATTACTAGCTAACAGTTTATTTCATTTATCCATGACTACCTTTTCTTCAAAAAAAGCAGATAATTGAGGATTTCTATGATTTTATTCCTTTAATTTTTAATGCATCATTTTCATGAAGAAGGAAAAATCAGACTTGATTTTGCCACTGACTCAATGGTATAGTTTGTCAAATACTTCTAATACTTTTTTTTCATTGTACTTTATGTTCTGGGGTACATGTGCAGATCACACAGGGTTGTTGCACAGGTACTTACATGGCAAGGTGGTTTGCTGCCTCCATCTCCCTGTCACCTATATGTGTCATTTCTCCCCACGTTATTCCTCCCCAACCTCCCACCCCTCGCTGTCCCTCCCCTAGCCACCCCCCCCCCACAACAGACCCTAGTGTGTGATGCTCCCCTCTCTGTGTCCATGTGTTCTCATTGTTCAACACCTGCCTATGAGTGAGAACATGAGGTGTTTGATTTTCTGTTCTTGGGTCAGTTTGCTGAGAATGATGGTTTCCAGATTCATTCATGTCCCTATAAAGGACACAAACTCATTGTTTTTTATGGCTGCATAGTATTCTGTGATGTATATATCTATCATTGATGGGCATCTGGGTTGGTTCCAGGTCTTTGCTATATAATACTCTTTTTAAAGTTCCCTAGACTTTTCACCATGACTTTCTCACAGCAACCTTGTAGTTAGGACAAGTCTTATTATCACATTGTAATAACTTTTTAAAAGAAGCTCACAAAGTCCAAGTGCGGAGTGGAGATTAAACTCTCATCTCTTTCTCTTTGCATCTATCATATTTAGTTACAGCATGTTGAGCACCATGACAAAAATAATTGCAAAGGTACAGCACTTCTCTAAGCAACAAAATATGGCACTTTGAAAAGCAAAGCTAAAATTACTTTTAGCCCTTATGATCACAGTCCATTTTTTCAGAACTGTCTTAATGATATAAAAACTACCACATATTTTTAAAACTAAAAAATAGCATATTAAGGGGCCAGGTCTGTGTGAGCCCTGCATGAGATGGAAGTGGCCTTGTGCAGCTGCAGTAACACAGGGCGAGGGGCCTTCAAACCATCAAGGATTCTTCCATACCTCAAGGAGATTTCTGGCTCTGCTTTCCTCCATCTGCCTCTTGCATGAGCTACCAACCATGAGCTGGGCTGTGGGAGTCCTGCCCACCAGTGAGAGAATAGGTGCTGCAAAGCTCATTTCCTTCACGGGAGGCTGGCTCCATGTCCCCACCAGGCCACATGCATCCTACTCGGGGTGGCTGGCCCTTTACTCCCGTTTCCAAGATGGTGACTGTCAAGTGTGAACTTGCCAAGAATTTCACTTCAGAGGAGGCCATTCATTCCAATAAGAGCTCCATTATAGGAACTGGATCAGTTGGCATGGCCTGTGCTCTCAACATCTTATTAAAAGGTTTGGGTGATGCATTTGCCTTTGTGAATGTCGATTAAGGCAAATTGAAGGGTGAGACAATGGATCTTCAACATGTCAGCCCTTTCATAAAAATGCCAAACATGGTTTCCAGCAAAGATTACAGTGTCTCTGCAAAGTCCAGCTTAGTCATTATTACAGCAGGTGAATGTCCAGCAAAAGGAGAAACGCACCTTCATACAGTCCAGTGAAATGTGTCCATTTTTAAATTAATGATTTACAGTACTCTCCAATACAATCCCCACCACAAACTGATAGTAGTTTCTAATCCAGTGGATATTTTAACTTAACTATCCTGGAAATTGAGTGCATTTCCCAAAAACCATGTTATTGGAAGTGGCTGTAATCCGGACATTGCCTGTTTCTGTTTCTTCATTGGCCAAAGGCTTGATATCCACTCTGAAAGCTGTCATAGGTGGATCCTTGAAGAGCATGCGGACTCAAGTGCTCCTGTGTGGAGTGGAGTGAATAATGCTGGGGTCCCTCTTGAGGATCTGAACTCAGAGAGAGGAACTCATAAAGATCCTGAACAGTGGAGAAAAGTCCACAAAGAAGTGATTACCTGTGGCTATGAGACAGTTAAAATGAAAGGTTACACTAATTGGGCCACTGGCCTATCTGTAGCTGATTTAACAGAATGTCTTTTGAAGAATCATAAGAGAGTGTATCCAGTTTCCACCGTAATTAAGGGATTTTGTGGAACCAATGAAGTATTCCTCAGCATTCTTTGTATCCTGGGACAGCATAGCATTAGAGATCTTATGAAGATAAAGCTGTCCCCTGAAGAGGAGACCCAGTTGAAAAAGTGCTGAAAGACTCTGGGAAATTTAAAAGGAGCTCAAGCTTTAAAGTTGTTTAAAGCTATCAGTCCGAGGATATTTTGTTACCTTTTTTGGTAACAATCATTTTATTTTTAAAATTGTTGTATTATTTTCGTTTTATATTTTTCCCTGAGAAAAATTTCAAAAGTAGTTGCAAAATAGAGTACGTAATAACAAATTCCTGTTTATCAACCACTCGGCTTTATCAGATTTTACCCTTATGTCATGTTTGTTTCAATCTTTATTTTTAAAGAAAAATCCCACAACTGCAGTTGAGTATATCCCAACTCCACTTCCTTCACTTTTCCCTGAGGGTTCTGAAACCAGTGTTTATTCTTCTCATGTAAAATTTATTATACATGTGTATGGGTATACACATGATATAGTGTTGTTTCTCAGGCATTTGAGCTTTTCATAAATAGTATCATACTCAATGTATCATTCTTTACCTTGTGTTTACGTTTGTTAACTCAACATCATGCTTTTGAGAGAAATCCACATTGATGAAAGTAACTCTACTACATTCATTTGAAGGGCTACATACTACTTCATTGTATAAATATATCACAATTTATACAACCTACTATTAGGCAGTTATAAATATTTCTGCAGTGTTGCAATACACATAATTTTTGCCTTATGATCTCAATATCTGAGCTTATTAATATGTATACCTAAAAGTATAATTTCTGAGTCTTAAAGAAGTTCCTCCTGGCTCCTAGCTAAAGACTTCATGACTAAAACACCAAAAGCAATGGCAACAAAAGCCAAAATTGACTAATGAGATCTAATTAAACTAAACAGCTTCTGCACAGCAAAAGAAACTATCATCAGTGTGAACAGGCAACCTACATAATGGGAGAAAATTTTTGCGATCTATCCATCTGACAAAGGGCTAATATCCAGAATCTACAAGGAACTTAAATTTACAGATTTCTTTTTTTTAATGGGAGATATTACAGCACTTTTGGAATGTAAGTGAGAATGGTCTAATAGATACAGATTAATGCTGCAAGATAGATAGGGGATAAATGCAGAAGCAGTTTAAGCATCTTTAAACTATTGAAAAGAGACAATATTCACATCACAGGTAGAAAAGTTAGCTTTAGATAGGAACACAGAGAGTTTATCAATCCTAACCAGGGAAAGCAGACTAGATGGGTAGTAATGGAAGTACCCATTGGGAGATTGGGAGATTTGGTGGGAGGACAATGCAGGCTTCTTAGGATTTATTTTTGCAGTGAAACACTAGGGCGTTAATGCTGAGGAGGAAGAATTTGTGTCGGGTTTTGAGAAGAGAAGGCACAAAGTGTTTTTCTTGGAGAACGAAGGCTGCTTAACACAGTCACTTTGAAAGCTTATAGGTGTTACTCTGCAGCACAGCTTAAGGAAAATTTTTTGACAATTGTGGAAAAATGGAGATAAGAATTTTGGAAGACCATTCAAAAGACACAGACTTCTGATACATACTTATCCAACATAAATGTCCCTCCCCTCAAATCAAAAGAACCAGAAAACTTAACATTTTCTATAATTGATTATTGTGAAGATGGAAGTGGGAGGCATGAACTCATTTTCCCATTAATAAAAAGGTTATACCAACATTTTCAACTTCCATTTCAGAGTTCTTAATTAGGGAAAATAAGCAGCATGAGAACTAATCCCTAAGCTCCATCACTCTCTGTAGGATTTTTGTAGATTTTTTTTAATTTGGTACTTCATATAAGAAGAAAGCTGTGAGGCAAAAAAGCAAGGAACTTAGGGCTAAGGATTTAGTGCAAACCAAGAAAAAGAAAAAGAAAAAAAAAAAGAGCAAAGACAAGGTATATATATCTTACATGCTACAAACAAAACCACTTCTAAGCAGTAGGGAATTTTCCAAAGTTTCTCCCATTAATCCTTCAAGAAATGCTAATATTTAAAAAATTTCTTTTTACATCTTACAAATATAAAAAGAATAGACATGGAAAGGGTCTAAAAAAAAAGCATCAAGCTGCCAAAATTGTTATTATTACCTAAGGAAGTTGCAATTATAAATTGTCCCCTATAACACAGAGCAGAGTGTGGAATATGGTCAAGTGGCCCAAACCCATACAAAATAACATTTCTAGAATAATCTTCCTCAAACTCTCTCCAGAGAGAGTTCCCATTATTAACACGGAACACAAAGCTCTCTAATAATCTGACTTTACTTCCCATTTTCTCCAGCAGACTCCTTGCTCCAGTTAGGCAGGTGATCTGACCATAATCCTCTTCTGTTTTATATACTTACACTCCTACACTTCTTATCAAAAATTGCCTTTTCCTCACGTATGCTTTTCTAAACAGCCTTTAGAAATCAGCACAAGACTTTCTACCATCTCAGTCCAATTCCTTGGTAACTTCCTAAGTGCTCATTTCTGAATCCCATTTTTACCAAAAGTGTCTTTTCCCCAAGTTTCACAAGGGTAACAGCAGTTTATTCCCCATTGTACCAAACAATTGCTTTGCACATAATTCAGCTGTAATAAATATTATAAAGGAATGGACTCGGTAGCACTTAAAATCAGACCAGAAGACCATAAAATGCCAAAAAAAAAGAGAGGATTTTAAGGTTCAATCTGGAACCTACTGACTGGATTTGTCACAGCAACTACCTAACTCACAACACATGCAGATTATCCCACAGTTGATTATATTCTTCCACAAATCATTTTACCAGTTCTGCAATCACTATACCCATATTCAAAATTGAGGTATATACATTTTAAGGCAATAGCTAAGATAATAGCAATTCTAAAAAGTATGTGGTCCCTGAAGTACCCCTAGCACTGTCTTTGGTTGGCTCTTTTCTATCTAACACATTTTACCTGGGTGATCTCATCAAGTCTCATGCCTTAGATACCATCTATATGCTGATGTCACACATTTATATCTTCAGCCAGGACCTCTTTCCTGAATTCCTAGACCTATAACACCTCCACTTGGATTTCTAATATGCATTTCAAACTTCACATGTCCAAACTGAGCACTTTCACTAGCCCACCCCACCCCCAACCAGCTCTTCCTGTCATCTTCCCTGTCTGATTAACGGCAAATCCATTCTCACACCACTCAAGACACAAACCTTGCTATCATATTCACCTCTTCTCTTTCTCTCAGACTCCCATATCCATTCCATCAGCAAATCCTGTTGGATTTACATGCAAAAATATATCCAGAATCTGACTATTTTTCACCACTTTCATTGTTAAAAATAGTGAAACACGCTTCTCCATGTTATACTTACCTCTCTCCTGGATGATGGCCTTGACCTCTTGGCTGGATTATCTGTTGCTGCCCTTGCCCCAAGTCCATTCACAAAAGCTGGCAGAGCAGGCAAAATTAGGAATTTGATCATGCCACTCCTGTGCCAAAACCCTCTATGGGCTTCCATTCCAGTAAGAATGAAGCTAAGGTCTTCACGACAGCCACAAACCCCAGCATTAATTTGTTGCCCATCAGCTCCCTGACCTTGCTTCATACTACTTTCCTACTGAACAGAAGCTTTGCACATAATTCAGCTCTAATAAATATTATGAACAAATGGATTCTGTAGCACTGAAAATCAGACCAGAGATTATAAAATGCCCTCAAAAGTTAGGATTTGAAAGGTTAAATCTGAAACCTACTGCCCACACACTACCCTCCATGTCCTCCATGGTCTTCTCCAAGCCCACACTGTATATCCTCTATGTCCTCCTTCAGATACACCAAGCACACTTACCCCAGGTCCTTCACACCTGCTGTGTCCTCTGAAAGGGATATATGCAGGGGTCCCTCCTTCACTTCCTTCCAGTATTTAATTAACTTGCCTTCTCATCAGAGAGGCTTTCCCTGGACACACTAAAATTTTAACTCCCTTCTCCCCACAGATACGTCTTGCTCTTCTGCTTTGTTTTATCTACCTTGTACTTACTGCAATCAAGCATACTGTTTTTCTTATCATCTATATTCATTTTTGTTGGAATGTTTTCTTTTTATTACACTGCAATGTAAGCTCCCTGAAGGCAGGAATATTCATTTGTTTTGTTCAACGTTATATTCCTAGTGCTTGAAGAGTGCCTGAGGAGCTGAGGAGAAAGGTTCATGAATATTTGTTGAATGATGAGTGTTGGTTATCATTTCTTCTCTTTCCAACAATCCTTCCTACATCTTCTCTTAAAGAAGTAGGTTCTACACATCCCAACGAGGCCAACATACATGGACAAAAGACCTAGATATAGCCAATCTTAGTAAACTCCTCTCCTGACAAGAGTCATTGGTCTACAGAATGGAGTTAATTACAGGGAACCAACCCTTTGGGAAAAATCAGTATTTAGAAGTGTAGAAATCAACACGTTCCTTTTCAGCTGAGGTTGTTCCCTAACATGTTGAAAGGGCACAGGACTGTCCACACCAGGAAAGAGTGAGCTCAGCACCCAAAATGAAACCATTAGAATCAAAAGAGAAAAATGGATGAAGAGAAAGGCTCTTGAGTCCCCAGTCTCAGTCAGTGACATCCTGCAGCTTGTCTGTTCTATGAACGCACCAAGAATTCTTCCCAGTTACATAAGCCACTAAATCCCCTTTTGTGCTTCAATTAATTTGAGGTACATTTCTGTCTACTGTAGAGCCCAGATACAAAAGTGTGTTTGTCAGATAAATGTGAGGAACAGCAGGTTAAATAAAATTAAACAACTTTCTACACTACAGATTTTTTGGGAAACTTTAGTATACCTAGGAATGCTTTATCTCCCACTGGCAAATAGATAAGGCACCTTATGAAATGAAATCAGATTAGCAAATTCTGCTTTGGACAGAAATTTTCTCATCTTCCATCTAATCCTATTCTCAACTGTACTTAATTGTCTTCAGACTATATGGGCGCCTACAATGTTCAAAGTCTGGTAATGAGAAAACACCAGAGAACAGACACCCTGTAATGCTGCAATTAAAAAAAGAAACATAAATATCGTATGAAACCTACACTGTGCAATGGGAGGTCACAAACACACCAATCACACCTAGTAACAGAGTTCAAAGAACATTCTTCCCTAAGTCAAGTTTAAAACTCTCCCATAATTTTGGCTCATCAAACACTGATTCACATATGTTATCTTTTCCAAGTAACCTAATAACATCTGATAAAGGAAAAAGGAATGGTTAAAGTATGAAAACCAATTCTAGGCTTATACAATAAACTGCAAACTGTAATAAAATACTACAAAAAAATGTAAAGATTAACCAAAAGGTAAACAACACCAGGAAACATAAAAAATAATAAAAGATAAAACAAAAATAGAATATATGGCTTTCATATCAGGTTGAAATCACTCG
Source organism: Saguinus oedipus (assembly GCA_031835075.1). Taxonomy (NCBI): domain Eukaryota; kingdom Metazoa; phylum Chordata; class Mammalia; order Primates; family Cebidae; genus Saguinus; species Saguinus oedipus. Next base: position 95,209,323 of record CM063171.1, on the reverse strand, counting down.
ATAAATGCATCTGGATTGAATTCCAAAGATAAAGTTGAACATTCCTTTCTTATAGATCGTAAGTTGCTTCTTAAAATAACCAGCCTGGATTTTATGCAGGGCCAACTACAAAAACACACAGAGTAAAAAACAAAAATTTCTTTAGCCAACCTAGGCTTCAGAGGAGTGAATTTCAAATAGCTGCCTTGTGGAACTAGAATTATTAAAAAATACTTTGACTAGTTCACTGATTTTGTGACCTTTTTGTCTTTACCAGCCTATTAACACCAGCTCTGTGAATCCAGATGTTACATTCTAGGTTCCTTTTACACTAGCCTGTATACTTTCTTCCAGAGTAAAGTCATACTATAGTTATTCAGAAGTACATATTTTACCTTCTGCTATAAATGTTTTATCTTATAATTTTTGTAACCTTTCCTACTTTCTGAGTGGTTTTCTAACAACTCAGTTATCACAGTATTAGCATAAGAGGTCGCTTAACTTGGGATGACAGTTGTATGTGATGATGGAAAAGTTACTCATACATAAGTAATATGCACCATATGTAGCTAGTTTTAAAGGTTAGTCTTTCACACTCTACTCAGGTCTTATATTCTTCTGCCTTCTGTGAAAGCAGTTAGCATAATTTAGGTTTTCTATATGGGCGGGATAATCATATGATTAATATTACATACTCCTTCAAGTTGAATGGTAAAGAAAAATAAATAAGGAAATAAAAATTTTAAAAATTATTATGTACTCCTAGCTTCCTCATCATCACTCTCAGTCCTGCAGCATCACCTGTAGGTCCAGGATATTATAGTATTACCTAGTCACTAGGCAAACATTTACACTCTACCTCCTTTTTTCTCTGCCATTTTTCTGCATGTGTTAAAATAAGAGCACCAATAATAAAGTGTTATTTATAACCAGGAATACTCACGATTTGTCCTTTAAATCTGATTTACTAGAATGTTATCCTGTAGGCTCTTCAATGCCCTTGCTATAAATGATACTTTAACATCATCTAAACTTGAGTGTATTTTCTCATTCTTTTAATAAAGCTTACACCCACTGCCCCATTCTATACATTATCTTTCCCCTCCATGAGAATGATTTTAATCTTCAAATCTGTACCTGTTTCCTATTCACCCTGCCTTATGTCCACATGCTAACATTCATCTGTTTTCCTGGGCAAAGATCTTCTTTCTGGTATTCTTACTATTCTTTCCTCTTTTCATTTCTTCTTCATAGCTTATTTTTTCTTCTTTCTGCTAATTTTTCCCTGCTCCTCACCCTTCCATCGTCTTTGGGTATTTTCAGCTCTTATTCTTTCTCAAACAAATTCATGTGGTAAGCTCAAAATCATTTTAGGTCACCCAATTCCACATCCTTCCATTGCAAAAGGTATCTCTATCAGTAGTAAAGTAAGATCACCATATCTACTGGTTGGCCCATAACGGTCCCAGTTTACCCTACTGTCCTGGCATAATGACTAATAGTACCTCCCTTCATTCTCAAAAATGTCTTGGTCTAAGAGAAAAATTATTATGGTCACCCTACATGTTAATCTCACTGACACTGGCTTTTAGGCCAAATAACAGTGTTAGAAAATAATTACATACTATAGAAACTAAGATTCAAGAAACTCAAAAGTGTAAGGGAGAGCCCAGGTCTAACAGCATCTTAGTAGGTCACTTATGCTCTCTGAGTATGAATATATTCATTTACCATATGTAAACAACAATATTAACTGTTAAGGTAGGGAAAGGTGTTCTCTCACCTTACCATGTTTCTGCCTCTGCCTATTTATTCCTCTTCTCTGTACCTCAGGGAAAGTGGCCAATCTGATGAATTAGAGTTCAATGGGACTTTTCCTAATGGGAAGATTAGAGTGCCTTGAAGACAGGAGGTAAGTTGACTTCTTTCTCTTATAGTAAGACAACTAAATTGAAAAAAATGAGACTTGACATCATCTATGTGGCTGGTTATGTAAGTTGACTCGGAGTCTGCTTCACAGGCCCAACTATATTTCTCTATCATGGCAGGTGTCTCTGAGACTGTGAATCCCAAGATTTAGATTCTGTGTGGATGGTTGTGAGCTTACGTACTTGGTGAACTATATTAAGACTGAAATTCAGCTTCCAATCAGCTTAATTCCGGGCTGACATTAAGGTGACCGGCCCCTAATCCAAATGCCAGCTAAAAACAAAAGATAGCATCTCTGAAAGAAGATGATATCATCTAGAGTATAAAAATTATCTCTACTATGGATATTTTGTATCTGACATTTAATCAGAAGTTGTTAGACATAACAGAAGACAAGATCAATTGACTGGAATCCCAAGGCAGGGAAAAGCAGAACTTAGAAATAAGAAAGGAGAGTTATATACTGTGGTTATAAGACACAGGCTTTGAAATAACTTCCTATTTTTTAATATTTATTTTAAGACGGGAATTTCAATGGAATCTATTTATAAACCAAAATAGTTGTCCTAGAGATTAAAGTGTGTATCATTGACTTGTTAAAGTCAGTATTATTCATAATATGAACACATGACATATCAAAACTTGAGTAATGCAGCTGAAAATGTGCATTCAGTAAAATTCATGCCCTTAACTGTCAATGTTACAAAAAGAAAAGCTAAGGTCTAATGATCTAAATATATTATCTCAAAAAATAAGAAAACAGCAAATTAAATTCAAAAAAATCAGAAGGAAAAAAATAATAAAAATTAGAGAAGAAATTAATGAATTTAAAAACAAATATACTGCTCATGTTGTTTCATAATTTGAGTGACATTATATAGGTGTATTCACATTGTGAAAAATCATCAAGTAGACATGATTTGTGCATCTATCTATGCACACCCAGATGTGTGTTTATTTTAATAAAATATACAATAAATTTCTTAATAAACTGTTATTTCACTGCAAATATGGCATATATGTAGCACTCCCTTGGCAGAAAATCCTTAAATGAAATAAAAGACAGTGAAAAACTAAAACCATATTTCACAGCCATAACTTACATATTAAAGATTTTTAAAGATTAGAAGTTACAGGAATGTGCGCACCATACCCAAGCTATATCCGAGGAGATATATTCCTGCCTTTAACCTCCAATGGCAATCAAATCCTAATATTCTGCTACTCCAGATAAATAAAATATAACCTTAGCAATTATATTTTTCTTAGGTTAAAATTAGACTTTAACAAGGGCTGGGGTGAAGAAATAGGCCATAAAAAACAACCATGTGAAAATTTTTCACTGGGGCAGTTCTGAAATAGGTTTCACTTACCAAGAACTATATGTACCTATGTGGAGCACACAGTCTCAAACTCTGGGAATCTGAAAGCATGCTGGCTAGAGACCAGTACATTCCTACAATTGGCTTCTTTGGTTAATCAAAGGCTGTTCCTATCTTCACCCTCCCCATACCTTCAAAGCCCTCTTATTCCATACATGGGGAAATAGAGGGCTTATCTGAACTTCTCAAATGCTAAGACAACTATCCTATACCAGTTTGGTTTCAAGTATCAAGAATAAGCTAAAAATTCTAAGCCCCACAGCCATCTAAATGGACCCCTCCCTCTCAGCCAAGAGCATTCCAAAGTTAACCTGAAAAACTAGTTCAGGCCATGCTGGGAAGCCTGGGGTAAGATATCCTCTTTACACCCTCCTCCTCTTGGAATTCAGATAAAGCTGACCAGCATTAACACTGAAACAGAGATCTTAAGACTTTCTGTAGCAATAAAAAAGTTTTATTCTAGCAATAAAAAAAATTCCAGGCTTACTATAGTATAGCATCACATGGTACAAAGCACACCCTGAAAGAAATTGAAGTATTTTACCCTAAAATATATTTCTTTGACATATGTTGAAATGGTTCTACAAAGCTGTCTCTTGTGGGGAAAATCAACATTCTATAGAGAATCCCTTTCCCTTTCCAGGTCTTTTCCCTGATCCTCTGGCATCTTTTTAAGTCCAATAAGAAACATTTATAATCTATTTTCTCGGAAGCCTGCTACCTGGAGGCTTTATCCAGGTAAGAACAAACTTGGTCTCCACAACCCTTTATTTTAATCCAGATACTCCCTTCTATGGATTCTAGGTCTTTAGATAAACTCTTTCAACCAACTGCCAATCTGAAAATCTTGGAATCCATCTAGGACCGGAAAGCCTGTCTCCCTACCCCACTCCCCCACCCCCACTTTGAGTTGTCCTGCCTTTCTGGACTGAACCAATGTATATCTTACATTTATTGATTGATGTCTTATGTCTCCCTAAAATGTATAAAACCAAGCTGTAGCCAACCACCTTGTGCACACGTCATCAGGACCTCCTCAGGCTGTCATGGGCATATCCTCAATCTTGGCAAAAGAAACTTTTAAATTGAATGAGACTTGTCTTAGATACTTTTTGGTTTACAGGAGACAGCAATTTTTCTCACTGAAAGCCATATTCTAGCTTTTCATCATAGAAGAGAAGGAAGACCCATGATTCAGATCTGCGTTTCAAGTACAAAGAGCAGGCCTAGTATAACCAGTCTGCTTTGCTGTGAGGCTCTTCACAGCTAGGAAGATGAAACAGAAGGCTCTGCATAATTCATCAGTGTTATGCTTCTGGGTTTGAAGACAAAGCCTTGGCCAACAATAAAGGGCTCCCTGGCATTTGTTTCTCTGTGTACACATTTCCCTGATGATCTTCTGGAGAGACTGCTTGGCTGAGGACAGGGCTTGGGTATTCCTGAATAGCCTGGACAAATACCACCTTAAACACACCTCAACATTCCATTTCTAAATCTCGCTTCTTTGCATGGTTGCCCAACTAGGAATAGCAGAAGAAGAAAAGGATAAGAATCAATGTTCTCTGAACTTAATCAGGCATTGCCTTTTATTCTAAGTCTAAACAGGAAAAATTATCTTAAATTTTTTTGTTAAATAAGGATATGATTTACGTGTTTATTAGGCTAATTTATGGAATAGGATAATTATGGTGTGATAAAAGAAAACCACTGGATAATTATTAGAACATATTTTTGTTTTGCTGTTAACGGAAATACTGATTGCCCATCAGGCTTTTAAAGGTATAATTTAGAAGAATATTTCCAAGGGCTAAATTTACATACCATTGGCCTAACATCTAAAAGGCCTAAAAAGAACCATTGCTTGATAAGCCCATAGAATCCAAAATTTAGACAATCACTTTTGATGTTTTTGGAACTTAATGTTTATGATGCAGTCTGAGATTTCCAGTGTGTATAAAATATGAAAGAGTGCAGATAAAATCATTAAATAAGACAAGATGCCAAAAGGTTCTGGCTACATTATTTTACTTTTTGAATACTCTACTACTTGTGTTTATTCCATTTCTTAAAAACACCACTTCAAAATGAAAATAATCCTGAGTATAGAAATTTGATTTTCTAATTTTTCCTTCCAAATATAGACATCTCACCATCATTAATGCGAATGATTCTGCAAAGCAACACATTTACAAATGGCTATTAAACTAAATATAACATTAAGTACAATCTATTAGCTCTAATGTCCTAAACAGGAGGAAATTTCAAGTACTGCTCTAGTTTAAAAATCAACTTGGTAAAATTTCCAAGTCACATTTTCTTAACGTCTCACATTATTTTTTTAAAAAATAGTCAATATGCATATAGCTACTTACAGTATTTAAAACACGTTCATATGTACTACGTTACTGGAATTCTTACAGCAAGCTTGTAAGAAATGTATTACAACACCAATTTACAAATGAGGGAAATTAAGTCTCAGAAAGCTTAAGGGTCTTCACCAAACTCATACAGCTAAAACGGCCAGGCCATGACTTGAATGTTCACTATACTGTGAATCCCTTACATGTCTGAGGAATAGATTTTACTACCTAAAATTTAGAAGCTATTGTCCTGAAATATCTGAGCCTTTTATACAGAAAAACAGTGATAATGTTTAGTCTCTGTAAAGATAACCTTGAAAAATTTTAATGAGTCCATTTTAAAATATTTAATAATATTTAACTGCATAAAATAAAATAGGACAGAGACAGGGAAAGGAGAAGACCAAATAAAGACAACAATACTTTAAAAAGGATTTAAAGAAAAACAAGAACTGCAGATTCTAGATGCTAGCTAAGTTATGTAATTTTTCTTTTATAATAAGTTCTTTTCCTCTTTCATTGCTGTGTCATGAACTCCACTGTCACTTGTTCCATGGTCACTCATTCCATGCCTGAAGGAAGTAGAATTGAAATACTCATTCATCTATCTGAGATGGAAAGCCCCTCTACCTGCATCCTCCTCTCTTCCTACCTGGCCCTTTTAGATGCCAAATTCCACGTATGCCTCTGATCTTTAGCCAAGCCTTCAAAAAGGCTAACTTCCCTGACTATCCCCACCTTCCCTAACTTTCCCTAGCCTGATATCTGAAATTGTGCTTATCACCAGGCATTCATTGGTTGAACTTGGCTGTGACTCTTACTAGACAAAGACTTTAAAGACAGGTCTAAAATACCCTGTGAAAAGAAACCATGTATTATTCAACTTTGTTTCCTCATTACCTTACAAAGAGATGGCCTTGCAGTAAGCGTTCCATAAATGTTTGTTAAACACATGAAATCCACGTGCTCACACCTGTGTTTTGGCATCTTTATATCATGCACAGAAACAAGCAGGGACACTGATACCTCCACTAAAGGTGCTCCATCTTGGCCGGATGCAGTTGCTTACACCTATAATCCCCACACTTTGGGAGAACGAGGTTGGCAGCTCACAAGGTTGGGACCAGTCTGGCCAACATGGTGAAACCCCATCTCATCTACAAATATAAAAACTTAGATGGGTGTGATGCTGTGCACCTATAATCCCAGCTACTCAGGAGGCTGAAGCAGGAGAATCACTTGAACCCTGGAGGTGGAGGTTGCAATGAGCCGAGATTGTGCCACTGCATTCCCTGGGTGATAGAGAGACTTGGTCTCAAAAAACAAAAAAAAGGTGCTCCATCTGCTGGTTGTCAACTTCAGAAACGTCTCTGGAAAGAAGCAAAGGGCCTTTACGGGTTCCAAAGCTATGACCATAGGTCCCTACCAGTCATTGTTTTAAAAAATTCCCTACTGAAGTGACTGAAAATCCTACCCTTGTCCAGGATTTCTCAGTGAGATTTTGAAAAAGAGTCTTTCTTTGGGAGAATAGTTGTACAGTGAATTCCTTCCAAATTTAAGATTTTGAAACTCATATTGGTAAGAGTTAATTCTAAAGGCACCATTATTACCAAGATGCAGAAAGAACTTCAATAATAATTCCAAAATTACTAGTAGTAAAATAATAATGATTCCAAATGTTTTAAATCAATCATCTCTGGCCAGGCACTGGACCAAAAACTTTGTATGGATCATCTTCTTAAATTCTCACCACATTTCTATAAGTAAGTTATTACTGTGGTCTCCATATGCCCAAGAAGAAAGTAACATTTAGAAATTCCCCCTTATCTAAGGTTTCACTTTTGCAGTTTCAGTTACTTATGGTGAACCAGGGTCTGAAAATAAGTAAATACATACGGTATACTAAGATGTTTTTTGAGAGAGCAAGAGTGAGCACACATTCACATAACTTATATTACAGAATGTTGTTATAATTGTTTTATTAGTAATGATTGTTGTCACTCTCATACTGTTCCTGATGTGTAAATTTAACTTTATCATAGGTATGCATCGATAAGAAAAATCACAGTATATGTAAGGTTTGGTACTGTCCAGTTTTAGACATCCACTGGGGTTTGGAACATGCCTCACTGAAATAGTAGGGAACTGCTATGTAAAACTAACATCACAAAACTAGAAAAGGCAGAACAAAGATTCAAACCAAAGACTGGCTGTCTCCAGAGTCCAAGCTTTACCATGCTAAGCTTGCTAATTGTTATCCAGTGATCTAAATTCAAGTGGAGAAAGAAAGAATGAGCTTTGGAATAAGACAGAGCTGGAAGCAAATCTCAGTTTTTCATTTATTAGCAGACGAACGTTGGACAAATGACTTCATTTCTTTAAAGTGAGTTTCCTCAACTGTATAATAAGAATAATAAATGATTACTTTGTGGCATTAAGAGTAGTAAATGAGGTAATGTTTGAAAGTATTTATGCCCAATGCTGAGCAGGTAATAGGTCCCTCAATAAATATGTTAAATGGAGGAACATTGTAGAGCCCTGAATCAAGAAAGCACCGGTGGGACTGAATGTTGAAGACAGATTTGAGAAAAATTAAAAGACAAACTATTTGGGACTTGTTGAATGCCTGGATAAAGTGGGTGACAAAGTAGGAAGAATTCAGAATGACATACAACAAAAAACTTGATTTCTTCAAATGCTTAGCGCTCTCGAGCATTAAAAGCAAGTATTTCACCAATACTGGTGATTCACAGGTAAATCACTGAAAATTCAGCTATGCATTAAAATATCTGTGTACTAAATTTTTTAAAGTTTAACCTATGCCACAGTTGCTGAGAAGACCACAAAGTTATCTTCTACATTTAGCGTACTCATCTGTAAAGTGGGGTTGAGGATAATATACAACATGATATAGGTAAATGCTCCTAGCACAGTACCTGAAATAGTGAATAAATGGTACCAATAATTATGATCACATTAGAGTTCTAACATAATCCTAGAAAGAGGGGAAGAGGTAATTGGCAAAAATGAAATTTTTCTCTCCCAAGGGAATAAAGTAAAATACAGCTAGATTGCCACCACATTTAACTCAGATACGCAATCATTTGAACTTTAAGAAGAAATTTCTTTTATCAGTTTGTATCATAGACTTTAAAACATATTATCCATAAAGTACCTCCCTAAGAAAGTTCATTCTACCAAGGGTACAGATGCATGCATTTTAGCTTGGGAAGGTTGCAGAGAGAGCCTCCCATGCTAAAGCTGCAAAATGAACCGAACGCTGAGGTGAGCGTGGGTGGTTCCGTGCAACTACAGTGTAAAACAAATATAATTCCTCAGGATAACTGTACCCACTTAAATTATCTGTATTCCCTCAGAATGACACCCTTGTCCTTGAATGACTATTTTCAGCAGGAACACTTTGTTTTAAAATGAAATGCTTTATTTCTAACTTTCGCCCTACCTATTGTTATCAAAAAGCATTATCTGTTAATAGTCTTCCCTCTCCTACCCCAAAAAGAAAGATCATAAACATAGGGTTTCTTTTATTCTTTCTGCCCCACAAACTCCAGCTGCCATTAGGAAAGAAAGATTATAGAAGGAACAACTATATGAAGTCAAAATAAATAAACAAATTAAAAAAAAACGTTGTGGGGCTAGTGTCTTCAAGAAAAATAAAAATATAGTTTAAAGGGAATAGTTTCATGTGCGTTGTGTTCTGCACATACCCCAGTTGAGGTAACTAATAAGAAAACATCAACTTCTCTCTTAAAACGTTCAAGGCATGCATGGTAAAGGGTAGAATAATCAGAGGTAATATAGGCAAATAAGAATTACAAGTTAATAGTTTGAAAATAATAAATAAATAAAAGTTAATGGATTGACAAACACTTATGCAGAATGTCTATCTTGTGCAGAAACTGAAAAAAAAAAAACACTTTCCATTGCTTCTCCCACCCCTGCTCCACCCCAGTGTAGTTCATGAACCCAACAAAGCTCTGCTCTTGGCACCATTTAAAGCTCAGACTGGTGCTTCGGGCCTTAGGCCCTCTACTTCACTGTTCTCAACCTCACCTGAAGTTCCCTTCACTCAGAACAAAAAAGAAAAGCCAGGGCTTTTATAGAAGCACAGAGCAATGGTTCTTAAGGTTGGCTGATGGGGATCCAGGAAGTGCATGGGCACCTGAAAATTACATGCAACCTTTTGTCCTCCATATTTATTGTGTATTTTTCTGTTTAAAGCATCCACAGTTTCATCATAAGCTCAAGTGGATCCTTGACAGGAGAAAAGTTTACGAACCACTGCATTAGACAGTCCACACACTGAAAAAGTACATAAGAATGGCTACAGCTCTGTTACTCTATGAGGCTTTGACCTCTAAACAGAGTTCATATTGAAAGATTTGTGGCTCAAGAAATGGGAAATTTGGGCTAAGCACAAGAGGGAAGAGATACATAGACTGCCACAGTGGGAAAAGGAACAACCACCCGTCTCCTCCAGATGCATTTCACTGGCAAGAGCATGTTCCCCAGCTAATTCTGAATCACAGAATTCTGGAAGTGGAAGAGATCTCAAAAGGCTCAGTCTTGGCCCTCCTGACAACCAGAGAAGCTAAATACATGTTCAAGGTTATACTCTGAGAACAGCAGCAAGCACTCTTTCCCAAGTCCTCTTCCATTTCTGCTACCACCATACCACTGGGACAGAAAACAATTAGAAGAATCATCCACTAAAAAACTTTTCTTTTTCTTTTTTTTTCTCTAAAAAACCATTGAGGGAGTGTGCTTAAATGCAGAAGTACTTTTCACTTAGCACATCAAATACAATCACAAAAATCAGCCTGTAAAACTGACAAGTAGACATCGTTCTTAAGACCTGTCTGGATGAGTGCTTTAATATCTGATTACTTGGGATCTAATAAGAAATTGTCAATAAAACATCCATTTGCAGAAAGACAGTTGAGGTAAAACATACAATCTATTGACTTCCAAATGACTGCTAGCAGTTCTTTGAGAATTCAATATGATCAGCTGGGAAACATTTAAACCAGGTCCTTCCTGGGCTGAGACACACAAGAGAACATATGGCCCCAGCAGAACACTTCAAACAGGCAGCTGTATAGCTATAATTAAATCTGTAGTAGTCATGCTATTATTTATTTAGCAGATTTTTTTTAACATACCCTTCACGGAGGTCTCAGAACATGCACCAAATTGGAACAACAAAAATACTGAAGAAACGGAAAAAAGGAATCAAGAGGAAAGTGAGGCTCTGAAACAAAGGCAGGCAACAACTATACAGAAGTTTGGCCGTGAGGTTCTTCATCTGCATATGGGGGCTTCGGACTGAGCCACCAGTAGGTTATGGTTACTTAACTGACATACTGACCTGAGATCCTTTCGCTCCTTTGTTCTAAGTTTCAGCCCAAAGTCAGCTTCTTATTTTTGAATTCCTAGGTGCTGTGGGCCATTTGACATTCAATAAATCACAAAGTCTTCAAATTATTTAAAGACTGACTAGTTTATGATACCCCACTCAATGAATACATTCCTAACATATAGTCATTTGTTTCTTCTGGAACATTACTGTGAAAGAAGGAGCATCAACTCAAGAGTAAGTTCAAAATCACCTCTGCCCACTCCGCAGTTCCTGACAAAATTCATATTTCCTTCTCTGTGCTAGGACATCTAACATCCTACGTTACTTACCAATTCATGTCACAGTCTATAATGAGACCTCCTAGAGAGCAGGGATTGTGCGCTGTTCATTTTTGTAGTCCTGATACCTACTGTAGCATTTAAGTTCAAAGAAGGACTTTAAAAAGTACATATATACATTAGTGACAAAGCTCAATTTCCTATATAATTCATCCTTATATTGAAATCAAATCTGCTTCCATGAAACATCCATCTGTTACTGCAATTTTATATCTGGAGAAAAAAACAATGAATCTATTCTCTCTCACTGGAAGGCAACATTCATGAGCTTTATACCCTTTAAGCCTTCTCATCTCTAAAAGTTTTGCATGAGTTACTTCTATTGTTCTTCTTAAGTTAGTGTCCAGGTATCTCACTTCACTGTTACCATAACTACATCTCCTCAACTATTTCTGAATAATTGACACCTTTGAAGAGTCCAAATCTGCTGAAAGTCATAAATTCTCTGTCCAAATAAAGTAGTAATTTTGCATGTTCTTATTCACTTCAGATTTAGAACTTATATAGTTTATCTTATTCTTGTGAAATTCCTGTGGTTTCAAGCCCGTCAAGATCATTCTTCGTCTTAATTATATTACTTAATTTTTAGACGGCTAACTTTGTCATTTTGTGTCATTTGAAAATCTCATAATAATGTATTATGTCTTAATCTAAATTGCTAATAAATTTGTTTAGCAGAGCAATACAAGCTAAAAAGTGCCATGGCATTAGAAACCTCTCCCACTTTTACACTGGCTATTAATCAACACACTTTGAGTACAGTTGTTTATCCAGCTAAGAACCTTCTGATGTTCATTCAGCTCTCAGTCTGTCAAAGTGCTCAAAGCAACATCACTAGGCCCTATAGATGCCACACTACAATGAAGTGTCCTGCTCAGAAAAGAAAACATAGTATATAAATACACTTACATTGTTCTACTCAACATGTAGAGCAACAACTTAGACCACAGATTGACAAACTTTTTCTGTGAAAGACCAAACAGTAAATATTTTAGACTTTATGGGCAAACATATAGTATCTGTCACTTATTCTTTTTTTTAACAGTTCTTTAAAACTGTATCCATGCTGAGTTTGCCAGCTATACAAAACCAAATTACCAGCAGGCTATGGTCCATGAACTATAGATTGCTGGACATCATTTCTCCAATTCTGAAGCCAATGGCCTATTTGTGAAGACAAACACTTAGCCAAAAATTAAAATAAGCAACTATTTGATGACAGTTGTGGTAGGTGTCATGGTAGAAAAGCATAATGTTCAGTAAGAGCTTGTAACAGCAGCCCCTCGCCAAGACTGGGGGTGGGGCGTGTCACAGAAAACTTCCGTGAAAAGGTGACATTTACAGAGAAATAATGGGCAAACACCAGTTGCCTGAACAAAGAAGAGCGTTTCAGTGAACAAAAGCAGCATGTCCAAAGACCCAAAGGCAGGAAGAAGACTAGCATGTTAGTGAAATTGGCTGGAGTAAAGTCAAGAAGGGAGAAAACTTGGCACATCAGCTTTGGACATCAGGTGGGATAACACAGGTCTTAGAAGGTCATGCCAAGGATTCTGGGCTTTATCATAAAGGCAACAGGTGGTCATCAATGGTTACAAGCTATGAGTGACACTTTTCATACACTCCTTCAGCACAAAAGCCTGTCTTATATTTGCTATATGTGCCCACAGTGCTTTGTCAGCTTACTACAGTCTCAGCTTTAAAAAATCACAACGGTTTATGTCAACGTTAAAATTATTAGTGCACTACCACAGGCTGGCTAGTGGCTTGTTATTTTCAAGAAAGGAGAGGGGAAGAGAATACCATCAATATAGAATTTTCCTGTAAATTAGAAAACAAATTAATGGGGAATCATTCTAAATTCAGATCTATTCCAAAACAAAAATTAAAAAAACACGCTAATGTTCTATTTTCCAACTGCCTTTCTCTTGAACTTCTCCAATATTGAAAATGTATTCCCAACAGTCCCCCAAAATCTTAACTCATTTCAGCATTAACCCAAAAGTCCACAGTCCAAAGTTTCATCTGAGACAAGGCAAGTCCCTTCCGCCTATGGTGTTTGCCCTATGGGCCTGTAAAATCAAAAGCAAGCTAGTTAACTTCCTAGACACAAGAAACTGGCCAAAACGAAGGAGTTACAGGGCCCATGAAAGTCCAAAATCCACTGGGGCAGTCAAATTTTAAAGCTCCAAAATGATCTCCTTTGACTCTAGTTTTTACATCCAGGTCACACTGATGAAAAAGGTTGGGGGTTCCCATGGTCTTCAGCAGCTCCACCCCTGTGGCTCTGCAGGGTGCAGCCTCCCTCCTGGCTGCTTTCATGGGCTGGTGCTGAGTGTCTGCAGCTTTTCCAGACACTCAGTGCAAGCTGCCAGTGGATCTACCATTCTGGGGTCTGGAGGATGGTGGCCCTCTTCTCACAGCTCCAATAGGGACTCAGTGTGGGGGCTCCAACCCCACATTTCCCTTCTGCACTGCCCTAGCAGAGGTTCTCCATCAGGGCACTACCCGGCATCAAACTTTTGCCTGGGCATCCAGGCATTTCCATACATCTGACATCTAGGCAGAGGTTCCCAAACTTTAATTCTTGACTTCTGTGCACCCGCAGGCTCAACACCATGTGGAAGCTGACAAGGCTCGGGCTTCCACCCTCTGAAGCCAGCCTGAGCTCTACCTTAGCCCCTTTCAGCCACAGCTGGAGCATCTGGGACACAAGGCACCAAGTCCGTAGGGCTCACTACAGCATGAAGACCCTGGGCCTGGCCCATAAAACCACTTTTTCCTATGGGGCCTCTGGGCCTGTGATGGGAAGGTTTCTGACATGGTCTGGAGACATTTTCCCATGGTCTTCGGGATTAACATTAGGCTCCCTGCTACTTATACAAATTTCTGCAGCTGGCTTGAATTTCTCCTCAAAAACTGGGTTTTTCTTTTCTACTTCATTGTCAGGCTGCAAATTTTCTGACCATTTATGCTCCATTTCCCTTTAAAAATGGAATGCTTTTAACAGCACCCAAGTCAGCTTTTGAATGCTTTGCTGCTTAGAAATTTTTTCTGCCAGATGTCCTAAATCACCTCTCTCAAGTTCAAAGTTCTAGGGCAGGGGTAAAATGCCTCCAGTCTTTTTGCTAAAATGTAACAAGAGTCACCTTTGCTCCAGTTCCCAACAAGTTACACATCTTCAACTGAGACCACCTCAGCCTGGACCTTATTGTTCATATCACTATCAGCATTTTTGTCAATGCCATTCAACAAGTCCATATAAGGTTCCAAACTTTCCCACATTTTCCTGTCCTCTCCTGAGCCCTCCAAACTGTTACAACCTCTGCCTGTTACTATCTTTTCAGCAACACCCACTTCTGGTACCAGTTTATTATATTATATTCGTTCATTTTCACACTGCTGTAAAGACACACCCAAGACTGGGAAGAAGAAGAGATTTAATTGGACTTACAATTCCACATAGCTGGGAGGCCTCAGAATCATGGTGGAAGGCAAAACTCACTTCTTACATGGTGGCAGCAAAAGAAAATGAGGAAGAAGCAAAAGCAGACACCCCAATAAACCCATCAGCTCTTGTGAGACTTATTCATTATCATGAGAATAGCAAGGGAAAGACTGGCCCCATAATTCAATTACCTCCATCAGGGTCTCTCTCATAACATGTGGGAATTCTGGGAGATAAAATGCAAGTTGAGATTTGGGTGAGGACACAGCCAAACCATATCAGTGATGAAAATAGTAAGTACTAGATAATATTAGAAATTCAAGACAAGAGTAATTAACATCAGCTGGAATAGTCAAGGATGGATATAAGGAAAAGCACCACCTGACAAGTTTTGTAGTAAAGGCAAGACTTGGAAAAGTAGAGAGAAAAAGAGAAATTTGGGTCCAACAGTAATATGAATGCAATAACATTCATAGAATAACAATCAGAAATACATTTCATTAGACTGTGGACAGAGCAGTATAGTGCAGAAGTTAAGAGCATGAACTCCAAATAGCCAAATTAACAATGCAAATTTTAAAAATAAGGAATGATATCTACATGAAATGGACTTTCATCCCACCAAATCTTACTGCAAAACAAAACCAAAAATAAAAAAGCAGTAGCCCATTTAAATAATGAAAATGGCAATGACGACAAAGATTTGTATAACATTTTGAAGTGTATTAAGTATTTTCCTTTTCACAAAACAACTCCATAGAAAAAGCAGTTCAGACTGAAATATAATATCTGTATTATGAATCAGAAAACTGAAGTTCAGAAGAGTTAAGGTTTACCATGGTTAAGTCTTCAAAGCTGTTCCTATGATCAGACTATCAAAAAAGTTGAATAATAACCACTTTTTCATCTTACCAGAAAAAAAATGTGAAAGGTATAATGATGTGTATTTATCAGACTAAATAAACTAGACTTGACTCTATCTATAATGAAAATGAATATGTAGTAGCCCTGAAGTCAAAGAACCTTGGGGTTTAGCAAAGCACAAGTGAAGATCTGTAAATCAAGCGTATTGTAACTTTCTTTCCACTGTGGTCTGTGGTCAAATCAAATAGCTAATCTACTTTTACTAATTCTACACATGACACTAACTACAAAAAAAATAAGATTCAAATGTTGTATATCCTCTAATTTGGAAAGTTTTAGGCCATTATTTCAAATAATTCTAAAATCTTTAATATTTTCCATTTATTAGATGAACTAAGCCTTTTACTTGTATTGTTAAACTCTAGATCGTTGCATTCCAATTTATTTCTCTCATCTCTTACCTAAGCTTTTATCCAAGGAAGAATGTTTAATTTGGTTAAAACTCTTTTCTTCTTCTAGAACTCTGTTGTCTAGAATGGAAAGATGCTTCTAAAGTCCCTGGTTTCTCTGATTGATGGCGTTGGCCCACAGAGTTGTCTTTTACTGAACTCTAGCTGCACTTTACTGTCAGTGCCAGTTTATTTGGTGTGAATAATCAGCTAAGATATAAACTCCCAATCTGAGATCATATATTATACTTTTTTTATTACATCAGTCTTTTTTCACTGACCTCCACCAATCACATCTACAGTATCAGCACATAACATTGAGTATTTTAATCACCATGGCAACAGAAACATCCATGCAGTCACCATAAGACCTTTAAAATTTTTTTAATTTTTCATTTTTAATAGTAATTCTGATAATTAGCCTATTTAGCATGATGTGTCCCTCAAAGACAAACCAAAGGCCAGAAACACTGATTGAACATCTGTTTGTTCCACTGTAGCTTTCAGGGACCTAAAAAGACCTTTATCCAACTAGGCAGAACTCATTATACTCACTAAGAGCAGAGGCGCTGGGATCAGAATGCAGCTCTACCACTTAAATGCTATTTAACTTTAGGAAAATTACTTAATCTCTTCAGGTCTCAAGTTTGCCAATATGTAAAAGAGAGTTGCCATTACCAATCCCAAAGCATTAGTTGTAAGTAGGTATCCAAACTATGCCAGTTGTTAATTATTGCTTACATAGAAATAGACTCAATACTATCAGACAGAGCTACCGAGCAATCAACAGTACAGATAATTTTGAGGTTCAAAGCTTACAATCACTCCCTATGAAATGGCTCAGTTACTTCCTACCCTCTTATATGTGTATGCATGGAACATTGATTAGGCAGGAATGTCATCTTGGCATGATTAATCACTGGCTTTCAGACTGTAGAAAACATTACTGCTGTCCTTTTAACATGGTGGCAAAAATAAAAAAGAATTGTTTTCATTTCAGTTCAGTTCTAGGGAGTGAAACCAGCCCATTGGTAGGTGACACATGGAGAAATCAGGAAGCTCTGCTGATGACTGATAAGGTCATGAGATTCTGCTGAGGCACACAAAATCAACTAGCCACCGGATCAATCAGACAAGTGAGCTGGGAACAGTGAGAAGCTC
Organism: Saguinus oedipus; assembly: GCA_031835075.1. NCBI lineage: Eukaryota > Metazoa > Chordata > Mammalia > Primates > Cebidae > Saguinus > Saguinus oedipus. Next base: position 95,192,036 of record CM063171.1, on the reverse strand, counting down.
TTCTCTTTCTAAAGAACAGGAAACGCTTCTTCCCATGGTGTGACCTCTTCATAAATTTACTCTGCTGAGATTCCCTACTGAGAGCAAAACTGGGGAATGGTAGAATCTGCAAATATGACCCAACATGTTAAAAAAAATTGTTGGCTGATCTTTTTATTAGCCATTTCAGTTAACCACACGCCTTCAAAGCTCCTAATATAGCACTCCAGATAAGATAGAAGCTTTTTATTTAACTTACTGTACAGTTTAGATGTATGTTCACTTAAAATTCTCTTGGGGGTTGGGGGAAGGAAAAGAAGGAAATGTAGCTCCAAGTTGCAAATGTGTTGAATAATGTTCAAAGGGAACACTTGTCCAACTCCTTTTGCAATTTTTCTTTTTGTTCCAGATGCTGACCACCAAGAAGGGCTCTTGAGATCAAGCCATTTTTTGGTTGCCAAGGAAATTCCTACAGAGCCTGAAAAGCGCTCTCTGAGATGGAAACAGCAACATCTTCAGTCAAAGTAAGAAGAAACAGACAGGTGGCCAAGTCTACGGCCACTGCACTTTTCACCTCCTACTTCAGAATATCAGTGATTAGCCAGCTCAGACATTGAATTAGACCAGGAAAGTAAACCCAGTTTTTATTTCTATACTTTAAGCTTCTGACATAAGCCCCCAAAGTGAGTTGGGAGGCAAATGCTAGATACTGAGATTCTTTTCACTTTGAGTCGCTAAGCTTTTAGTGGAGTGAAACATAAAGAATAAACTCAAATCTGACCGACAAATAGTATCTTAGCAGTGGAGGAGGATTTAGTAAAGTGTTTGAGAGATCTACGACACAACTCCTATAATCTTTTGGGAAGGTAATTAAATTTGCAATACACAGTAATCCAGCAATTCCACTTATAAAAATTTCTCCTCCAGAAATACTTCTGAAAGAATGGAGAAAAATTACAATGAGGGTACTTCTTAAAGGCTTATTTGTACAGCAGATAATTGAAAATAATTCATATCTAGTCATAGAAGACTTTCAATAAAATATGATTCATATATACTATATGGCCTTTAAGAATAAGGTAGGTATCCATGATATTGTTAGGTTAAAGAAAATAAAATTTTAGAACAATGCAATCCCATTTTTTATAATATATATAAATATATAAGTATTCATGTATCAGAAAAGTTCATTAGACTCAACATCAAACTGCTAATGGCGGTTACTTTAAAGGATTCAAACTTGAGAATTTTCACTTTTTATATTGTTCATTTTTGCTTTGTTTAAATTTGACAGCATTGTTGTGTATTTTGAATCAGAAAATTCTAAAGTTTTAAAAAATATTGTGGATAATAACATGTTACCATAAGTAAAGAATGATTCCATGGGCTGGGCATAGTGGCTCATGTTTATAATCCCAGCACTTTGGGAGGCTGAGGCAGGCGGATTGCTTGAGCCCAGGAATTCAAGACCACCCTGGGCAACATGGCAAAAGGGCATCTTTCTGAAAAAAAATTTATTTATATATATATATGTATATACACACACACACACACACACACACACACACACACACACACACATTAGCTGGGCAGGTGGTACCCACCTGTAGTCCCACTACTTGGGAGGCTGAGATGGGAAGATATCTTAAGGCCAGGATGTAGAGGCTGCAGTGAGCCAAGATTATGCCAGTGTACTCCAGCCTGGCCAATAGAGTGAGATTGTCTCAAAAAGAAAAAAAAAAAACATAAAGAATGATTCATGTATATATTTACAATTACTATAAAGTTTTTAAAACTGTACTCTTAAGAGTGTTTATCACAAGGTACTGCTGTTTTCTGGTTTTGCAACAATTTGCTACTTCCAAAAAAAAATACTCATTTCCTTTATGAAGACTTCATCAGACGTATGTAACTTGTGATGTAAGAGTATACCTCCATCACAGATTATTGTTGACAGCATGCTACCGTTCTCTGAAATATATTCTAAGTGTCTTCCTGGTATTGACATACTGTCAGAATGATACATATTGAAAAGAGAAAAAAGTGACATCAAATGTAAAATTGCCAGTTTATTAAGAGATATCATAGATACAATTTCTTTTGTTAAATGTTGAATACAGGGACACAGTGCTACTGGAGTTCAATTCTTTCATAGGGACAGGGAAGAATGTGCCACAGAACCCCTTTTTTGGCTGTGCTGTCCTGTTCCTACACATCTGATGCTCCTTTCTGAACCATAAAAACTAAGGAGGTTTCCCATCACCATTCCTCTAGCAAGGCCTCCAGTGAAGGTTTCATGAGTCATGTGTCATTAGCCAGGTGGCATGCCTGATGTTAGCCAACAGTAACATCAAAAGGACCACAGGTGCAGATATAATTACTCAAAAATTCAATCTCACTATTCTCAGTGGCCTACACCCACTTCTAGTGCATTAAATATTTCAATAATATTTACTAATTAATAATGTAATATAATTAACAGTACATGGATGACCTTTTAACTATGAAACTCTTTTTCTTTCTTACAATATTTCTATGGCACAGAAGAACTTCCTTTGCTGATAATAATAAGGTCTTAATGGCTATGGCTAACACATTAAGAAATGGGCTCCTATGGGTCTGTGAGCTCTCATTTTAATGTACCAGGGTACTCATACAGTACTTAATATGGGAATAACACCAGATGATCCAAAACATTGGCAAATTCCTCCATCCTATCACATTGCATCTCCAGTGAGCTTTTTAAAATGCAAATCAGAGCATGCAACTCTCTAGGTAAAAATCCTAAAAGAGTATCTCACTGTACTTAGAATAAAATAAAAAGTCCTCCTGCATATTTTCCTGACCTTATCTACTGCTGCACACCTGCTGCATTTGCTCCAGCCACTTATGACATTTTTTTCCTGTTTCTTGAATACATCATCTTCATTTCGGCCTTAGGCCTCTACTCTTGCTTCTTGCTCAGCCTTGAAACCTCTCTCTCCAGATCCTCTCCTCATTAGCTAACCCTCTTACCTAAGATAGTTTTCCTGTACCTCTCCACATTACCCTGCTTTATTTTCAAGATAGCAGTTTTTATTATGTAAAATTATCCTACATATTTACTTGTTTTTCTTGTTTACTATCTGTCTCTTCCCAAAAGTATGGAAGTTCCATGAGTCAAAAGATGTATCTGTTTCATTCACTTATGGAACCCACAACTAAGAACATTTTCTAGCATAGAATATATATTTTTAATGAATGAATGAATTCAAATCACAGCTACATGCAGTGATGGGTTGATTTAGGAATTCAAATTTATTGTAGTATCAGTCACTTAAAACCAAAGCTCTAAACTTCATGAAAGGCTCCTTTTTTCCTAAATGAATACATAAGACAGTGCTCAGTTTACTTCATATATGCTCATCTGCTTCATTTTAAGGCTGACACAAAACCTGGCCTTAAACGAGTTCTAGTTTTCTGTTCCAGACAAATACTGTTTAAGAAAGTATATTAACAAATTCAGAGATGCAACTGTCCCAATTTCAAAACACATACCTTCTTTAAATCAGTATTAATACCAATGCTTCTCAAACCCTACCAATAACTGTCAACTGTTTAAGCTTTAAGATGTTGGGAGAAGGATAGAACGGAAAAAGGAAGCTATCTTAACCCAAATTTCTTCTGGAGAGAGAAAAGATAATGACAAACATGTTTTGCTAATTATCTAAGCACAAGCTGTTCCCCTGTGAAAGGGGCCCAAAGAAAATCATTGCAAAGCCATACAAGTTCCCCTCAGGGACACCTTGCTGAAGGAAAGCTCTAGCTGCTGAGCCAGAAAGACGCTCACCAAAGTCACCAAAACTGTAGTGACTAAGGACCTCTAAGACCATAACTACCTTCTCACAACACTCCTTTGTTCTTAGGTTTTCACAGATGTGATTCCATCTGAGCTCCTCTGACATAGTAATGTCTCACTGGTCCCTGAAAACATGCTTAAGACAATTATTATAACCTCAGAAAACATGAACCTTTCTTAGCCATTGTACCTCCTCTGAGAGGTGAAGTAAGACCACTCATATTCAGTGTGAACTGTAGGTTTTTTTGACTGAGCCACGGAAAGGAAAAGGAGCTGGTTTTGTACGTTTCCTTCACTATAAGCATGAAATAACTATTAATGCTAAGAGAAGCTTTATGTGAGCCCTGTGATGGACCTATATGTTCAAATCATAAGAAGACGTCATCTCAGTGGACTGGGTTGACTATCATGTATTTGCAAGAAAAGGATTTGGGGTTGTTCAATCATAGGATGTTTCCTTCTAGATTTCATTTTAAGGTAGTTATGCTTAGCAACTTTAAACTTATACATGGCTTAATGGTTTCATCCTCTTACTTTCTGACAAAATATTTAAATTCAGATCTATTTCTTAAAAGACAAAGACTTCAAACATAGGAATCAAGGCAGCCAAATATATTTAAACGTAATAAACAATAGACAGTACTAAAAATTATAATATACTTTAGAAATTAACCTGACGTAAAACTACACCATGAGATCTATGGAATAGATTCTCAGATTAGCTAGCTAAATAATGAAGATCACAGAAATAATAACCAGATAAGCAGTTACAAGGTTGTCTGGACCTCAAGAGTCCCCCTGAGAATCTGCAGGATATTTCTACATAATGTATCCACTGCAGTCTACAGACTACAATTTCACTTCAGGTTGCACATGTAATTGTGAGATGTTATTGTACTATTAATAAACTTGGAAAAAGTCAACTTTTTAAAGTTGTTGCACACTAAGCAACGTATTTCTACAAGAGTTAAAGCTAAGAGGTAAAATGATGAAAAAGCTCTTTCTTATCCTCATAGCTGAACCCATGTTCACATGAAAACTGTAACTAAAACCACTGTATTTAATAAGCACCCACCTCATATGTATGTAAATTTTTAAAAGAACATAAAAAGAATAAGAAGAAATGGAAAAACAAATCAAAGATAAGAAAGATAATTAGATAATGTAAAAAAAAAAACACTCCATAGCAACAAAATAGAAGAGATTATTTATGTAGATTTACAACTAGATGAACTCCAGATGTATTTTTTAAATCTACTTCTCCACAGGTGTTTTTCTGCTTAATACATATAACATCCAAGTTGGAATATGGTTGAAGCATTGAATCACCTAAATTCTGGCTATGCTCTTCTGCTGTTAACTATTTTAAGCTATTTTTCAATAAAGCAGCCGCTACTGAAATCATAAGTACATAGGCTTGGCAAAGCCAGAAAGAAAAAGTACAGCCCACAGATTTGTTTCTTCTGTTTTCCCAAAACAGAATCTCATAAAAAATATGCCCTAAAATTCTGTCAGTATGTAGCTGTCAGAAAGAGCAATTCTATTCCTCTTCATAACTCTGAACATTAAGCCCATTCCCTGTGCTACTAAGAAGTTAGATAGCTCCAGTATGTTGCAAGGCACCATTACAACTATTTAAATTGTATCCAGGCAGAATAATCAGTCAATCAGAAATTTCAGTTTTTGGGGAAAACAGAAATTTTTTTGGATGGAAGTTTTTGGGGCCAACTTGGACAAACACACAAGACAAATTTGAGTTTACTGCCAGGATCACTACCAGGACACTGGCTAATTAATTATAAAAACTTTCTCAAAACAAATATAAGCCTGGAAACCTTTTTTTCCCTGTCCAAACAGAGAAAAAACAAGTTAAAAAATTAAAGCCAGGGTTTACCACAGCTTCATCTTACTTGCAAATCCACTTTCCTTTTTATTACCCTAAAATGATCCAGGAGTTTTTGTATTTGAAGTTATCAAAATAGTAGGTGTAAAAACTGAAAATGTTAGTTTGATTTCTGTGCCTGAACCTTTGGTTGTAAAAGAGATTATGGATTAGTTACAAAGCTTCTCTTCAAACTCTGGTAAGAAGAAAGAATGGAGTTTCTTCCTCTTTTGAAGAACTCATTGGATTAACTATAGCTACTGTCATAAGATACAAATTAGATTAATAGTTGCTCTTATAATTATATATTCATCAACCTTCCTTTGCTGGCTTTGAAAATAAAAAAGGAACAACATTCCTAAATTAAATTCTCCTGGCTTCATCTTAACATGAACCTTGATGACTATGAGATGTTAGAGATATACACTGATGATTCTGGTTTTAAAGACCCCATTCTTATGGGCTTATAACAAAATCAATACCCACAAAAAATGTTCCACATATTTCTTCTACTACTGGAATCAAAATTTTATGTAATAGGCATCTGAAGCCATCAAATTTCTTCCACATATGCCCAGATATGAAAAGACCCAGTAAGTCAGTAAATTTCTCTGTCAGCATTTACCAGCTGCTTCTTGTCAAATTCCTGGCAAGGGAGAGCTGCCCTTAATAAAAGAAGCCTTCCTCAAAAGCTCCATCAACAAGCTATTCCTAAGCCTAATTACTACACTGCCTTATCCAGTATTAAGACCCATGGCAAGCCTTACAAATAATCAGCATGAGTTGGTAAACAATGAATGAAGACTAAGTATGTGAAACTGATTTAAGGAAACTTCTAGTGGCCTGAGTTCTCCATTTTCCACTACAGGTAGGTATCTACCAATGTACCCATATTTAAATGCTCTTCTTCCTGATCATTCCAAGAGGTAGACAGATGTAAGGGAGGTGACAATTCACATTAGCATCTGAAGGAGGAGCAGCTCAAGGAGTCAAGAATGTATCTCAATGTAAAGAGGCAGGAAAGTAATTAGTCCTGACCTAAACAGAGTCCCTCTTCTGGGGAACACAAATGAATAAATGAAGATAAGGAAGATAACATCAGATTTCAGAGCATCATAAAGGTCATCAAGAAGTTCTGAACTTAAAACGATAGGAAGCCATTATTTGTTTTTAATCTAGAGTAGAAAAATGAGGGCAACAATGTAAAAAACATATTGAATTGAGAGAAAATGAGGACAAGAGATGAATTTCAACAGCTTTTCTAGCAATTCAAATCTGAGATGATGATACTACAAGGAAGGAAGGAACCAAGGAGGGAGGGAGGGAGGGAGGGAGGGAGGGAGGGGGAGGGGAGGGGTGGGATGGAATGGAATGTACACCCTTCCCGTATTTTTAGAATTCACCAAGGCCCATAAATCTCTATCACTACTACAAGTGCTGTCAGTTAACGAGGAATACCATCATGAATATGGGTTTTTGGGAAAAAAATACAAAAAAAACTAAAAACAGCAAAGTATGAAAAGAGAAAACTTCAAAACCACCTACTTAAAAGATAGAAAGGGAAAAACAAGTCATCCTTCAGTACCTGTGGGTCATTGCTTCCATGACCTCCATCGGATAACAAAATTGGAGAATGCTCAAGTCCCTGATATAAAATGGCATACTATTTGCACATAACCTACACACATCCTCTTAAATACTTTAAATTGCTCTAGATTACTTATAATACCTAATACAATATAAATGCTATGGAAACAGTTGTTATGACATATTAGAGACTAATAGCAAGAAAAGTAAGTCGCTACATGTTCAGCACAGACATGATTTGATTTTCATTCTGTCCATGGTTAGTTGAATCCATGGATGCAGAACCATGGATACAGAGGGCAAATTGTACAATCAGCACATCAAGCATGAAGCCAAATAGAATCATACTCTACTATATCAAAAAACAAAATGGTAAGTTACAAGAGCAAGAATCAGATATTTGATTTTCTGAGGTGAGTTATGTACTATAGTTTCCATTTAGCATAGAACAAAACTGCTGTCCATCATTACACAACTAGGAATAAGTGGCAAGACCAAATTTTCTTGCTTCCATGTTCCTCCTTCTTTCCAATATATGCTACTTCCCCTCTAACCCCAGGGAAAGAGTCTAGGATTTCTATGATTCTTTAAATATGCTGCTTTCATTTCTTCAAAACTTTGAAATTTTTTTATTTAGGAATCATTTTTCAATATATTCTTAAAATATAATTTTCTTGCACAGCTATTTACCCAGCTGGAAAAAATGGCCCAGTTCATACCACATTCTCTTCAAAAGAAAGTAAACAGATATTCAAAACCTGATTGCTCTTCATTCAACTATACATTTTAAAAGACAAATATATAGCTAGTGAGACAACTGTCATCTTTCCCTGCAGTATCCCCCAAAAGTTAACAACGTCAGCATTTCTTAGCATTTCTTTTTTTTTTTCCCTGTAGACAAATCTCCCTCTGTCACCCAGGCTGGAGCTCCGTGGTGTCATCTCAACTCACTGCAACCTATGCCTCCCAGGTTCAAGCAATTCTCATGCTTCGGGCCCCTGAGTATCTGGGATTACAGGCCTGCACCACTGTACCCGGCTAACTTTTGTGTTTTTAGTAGAGACAGGGTTTCGCCACATTGGCCAGACTAGTCTCCAACTCCTAGCCTCAACTGAGCTGCCCACCTCAGCCTCCCAAAGTGCTGGGATTAGAGGCGTGAGCCACTGTGCCTGGTCAGTATTTCTTCATAATTTACCAAAATATTTTTTTCATAAATTATCTCACTTAATCCCTAAATAAACAGAAGGCAGAGATTACTACTATTTTTTAAACCTGAGACAACTATTACTCTAAGACTTAAATTGCTCAAGTGAATGCATCTGCAACAGCTGAAGTAGACTCAAATTCTTTCCTTCTAATTCCAGCTCCCTTCACACACTGCTTCTCCTTCTCCCAGGAAAAGCGCAAACTGCTGTCTGTACATAAAGGTCCATTTTAAGTGAGGCAACCATCACCCCTAATCCTTTCTCAGCATCCTTTAGACATATGTTGTCTTACATTTCAAAGAAACAAGAATATTTTGCTTACCTGGTCCTTCTCTGGTTTATCAGAAATGTCATTCAGACTGGAGGAAGTCAGATTCCTGTGGGTCATGGCTGGGCTACCTGGAAAAACACAAGTAAATGCTAATTAAAGACTTGTTTTCAAGAGCACAAAGACTTTGGCTAATTAATAAACACCAATAGATGATTATGTAAATGGAAATGATACTTTTAACCACTCTAGGATTCTTCTGAAGAGTTTTCCAGAGGCCAGGTTGGAGTAAGAACATAGTTAAATGCAAAGTATGTAAAATCCCAAATACCTGGTTTAGGGCTTATTGCCTGGTACAATTTGAAGATAAGCTAAACTTTGAAAAAAACTTCTAAGACAATAAACATAAACATAACTTTGCTCCAGGTTTGGTTCACTCTGTTATTGCCCTTTACATAATTGTGAATATACCTGGTTTCTTTCCTTTTCCTGTTGCCTGCAGAGACCAGCTGTTTCCTCATCTTCAGCAGAGCTGACCCCAGATGCCAGGCCCAGGCCTCCTCTTTCCCAGGCCTTGGCAGCCCTTCCTAGAATGCCACTCACTCAGATCAACCTGAAAAGCCTTGGTCAAAGTGTTTCCTTCTCTGGCTAACACTTGGATCAAGAATATTTCTCCTTAGTGGGCATCTGATCTAGAATCCTCACTCCATGCCTCAATAGAGTTATCACAGGCTCTCTTACTTCTCCGCACTCCTGTTTGCCAGAATAAAATAAGCATATCCTCTTTTACCCCTTACTATGTTAAAACTCTTCAAGTGAAAGGATGGATGTCATCCGAACACTACATGGGAACCAATCTCCCTGACCATATGGCAGCTGTCAATATGGTTCACTGGTAACCCATCCAATGATTTAAGACACTATCATACATGAATAGAGAGGAAAGACATGTAGAAGAGTCACAGACTGTTTTCAAGTAGACCATGTTAATCAACAGAATACTGAACTTTCATTCTGCAGTTGTACCTGAAATTTCTAGGCTTACCAAGCAAAAAGACTAACTTTTCAAAGCGAAGATGTTTGACCCAACTGCTGCAGGGTGCTGAGTAATGCATTCATCCTTAATCCTCAATGATCTGACTCAGGCTGGTCTTCACAGCAAGAGGACAAGGGTTGAAAAGAAGCACTGAAGTTCTAACATAGCTTCACATTTGCTTCCCAATAATTCTTTAGATTACAGACTTTAATTCCTTCAGATATAAACTTTAACATATAACTTCGCAAAAGATTAAAATCTACTCCTAATAAGCTAATGCCTATATAAGAGCAGCTCTTTAAATAATATCACTCCTTTTAACTACCAGATCAGAAAAATTATAATATCCTTGAACTGGCAAGACAGGATATTTTCCACTCTGCTGCATTTCATTGAGTAAGCATGGCCTAGATCTCTTAAATCTTTTACCTGGTTAGGTGTTTTATTCTAGAAAAATTTGAGCTCGGGGCATTATTCAAAGGAAAATAACATTTGAAAATGTGCTTTATGTGCAAAATTAAAAGAAACTCTTTGAAGAACACATTTTCTTCTTTGAGCCACGTATTAGATTTCTAGTGTCCACTCAATACAAAAGATACCAGGGACAATCCTGAATGCCCCCGAATAATGCTGTGATTGAAGCTAATAGAAAATGATGAGTACAGACAATTTTGCACTTTACATTTAAAAACAAAACCAGCTATTTGGATTAACTGGGTAAAAGTTCTGCCCAAATAAGTGAAGAAATCTGAATTATACAATCCTAAAACAATAAAGCTTTAACAATTCTAATCATAAGTTAAAAATCGCTTATGTAAATAAATAGGTAAGACAAATTTCTACTCATCAAATCATTTATATGTAAGTGGCAGTACTGAAATAAATTTAAAGAAGGTTTCCATTAAGTAATTTAAATTTCCAAGGCAATAGCCTAAAGTCATTGATTTGCTTTGGGCACACTTTATAAATATTGCAAAGGCACATTTCAGCCCAAGCTGTCCTAACTGCTGCAAAATCTGAATAGGTAGAAGCCAAATTAATGAGGTTTTCTTTGTAATGGTAATCTTGATTTGTGTGACAGCTTTTTCATGAAACCTTAGATACCATCTTATCATTCTTCACATTTCTGAAAGACAATGATAGTATGGCTATCTATATTTATGCTATATGAGGAGCAAGAGAAAGGTACACGTCCAAGACAAACGCAGGAACCAGAAGAGGAAGAGAAGACTAGTATTAAGAAATAATCAAATCTGTTTCCTCTCCTAACTTTCTCGGATTCTCATTAATAAAAGTAACTAATATTAACAGCTTTACTAATGTTTAACACTGCAAGAGTTTGCTAGTCAACACTTCCAGTAACTAAGCAAGATGATCAGCATTCTTCAATCTTCTTCCATCCCCCTCCCTCCCAAACACCCCATCCAGACTTCCTAAGACCTTGAAGCAGAGACAAATCCTCCCTAATGCTCTAAATCAGTGGTTTCTAAAGTGAGATCCCTAGATCGGCAATACCCACATCTTGCTGGACACTTGTTAGAAAGGCAGATTATTGACACTCATCCACGCCAATTTTTTTCCCCATAAGTTAGATTTCTAGTGTCCACTAAACAGATGGGAACAGGTGGTATTTAGTCACATGAGTAAGTTCTTTAGCGGTGATCTGCGAGATTTTGGTGCATCCATCACCCAAGCAGTACATACTGGACCCGATCTGTTGTCTTTTATACCTCACCCCCTCCTACCCTTCCCCTCAAGTCCCCAAAATCCATTGTCTCATTCTTATGCCTTCGAGTCCACATAGCTTAGCTCCCACATATCAGTGAGAACATATGAGGTTTTATTTTCCATTTCTGAGTTAGTTCACTTAGAAAAACAGTCTCTAATCTCATCCAGATCACTGCAAATGCTGTTAATTCATTCCTTTTTATGGACGAGTAGTATTCCATAATATAAATATATTACAGTTTCTTTATCTACTTATTGATTGATGGGCATTTGAGTTGGTTCCACAATTCTGCAGCTGTGAATTGTGCAGTTATAGTAGTTCCACTTTTAGTTCTTTAAGGAATCTCTACACTGTTTTCCATAGCTGCTGTACCTGTTGGAATTCCCCTCCGCAGTATAGAAGGGTTCCATGATCACTGCATTCACACTAACATCTACTGTGTTTTGATTTTTTTATCGCAGCCATTCTTGCAGGAGTACAGTGATATTACACTGTGGTTTTGATTTGCATTTCCCTGATCATTGGTAATGTTGAGGATTTTTTCATGTTTGTTGGCCATTTGTATATCTTCTTTTCAGAATTGTCTATTCACGTCCTTAGCCCACTTTTTGATGGGATTTCTTTTCTTACTGAGTTGAGTTTGTTGTAAATTCTGGATATTACTCCTCTGTCAGATGTATAGATTGTGAAGATTTTCTCCCACTCTGTGGGTTGTCTGTTTACTCTGCTGACTGTTCCTTTTGCTGTGCGAAACTCTTTAGTTTAATTAAGTCCCAACTATTTATCTTTGTTTTTTATTGTATTTGCTTTTGGGTTTTGGGTCATGAAATTCTTGCTTAAGTCAACATTTATAAGGATTTTTCCAATGTTATCTTCTAGAATTTTTATAGTTTCAGATCTTAGATTTAAGTTCTTAATCCATCTTGAGTTGATTTTTGTATAAGATGAGAGATGAGAATCCAGTTTCATTCTCCTACATGTGGCTAGCCAATTATCCTAGCACAATTTGTTGAAAAGTGTATCCTTTCCCCACTTTATGATTTTATTTACTTTGTTAAATATCAGTTGGCTGCAAGTATTTGGGTTTATTTCTGGATTCTCTATTCTGTTCCACTGGTGTATATGCCTATTTTTATACCAGTACCATGCTGTTTTGGTGACTATGATCTTATAGTATAGTTTGAAATCAGGTAGTGTGATGCTTCCAGATTTGTTCTTTTTGCTTAGCCTTGCTTTGGCTATGCAGGCTCTTTTTTGGTCCCATATGAATTTCAGAATTGCTTTTTCTAATTCTGTGAAGAATGGTGGTATTTTGATAGAGAGTGTGTTAAATTTATAGATAGCTTCTGGGAGTATGGTCATTTTCACAATATTGGTTCTACCCATCCATGAGTATGGGATGTGTTTCCATTTGTTTGTGTCATCCATGATTTCTTTCAGCAGTGTTTTACAGTTTTCTTTGTAGATGTCTATCACCTCCCTGGTTGGGTATATTCCTAAGTATTTTATTTATTTTGCAGCTATTGTAAAAGGGGTTGTGTTCTTGATGTAATTCTCTGCTTGGTCATTATTGGTGTATAGAAGAGCTACCGATTTGTGTACATTAATCTTGTATCTGGAAACTCTGCTGAATTCTTTTGTCAGTTCAAGGAGCTTTCTGGAGGAGTCTTTAGGGTTTGCAAGGTAAATAATCATATCATCAGCAAACAGTGACAGTTTGACTTCCTCTTTACCAATTTGGATGCCCTTTATATCTTTTTCTTGTCTTATTGCTCTGGCTAGGACTTCCAGTACTATGTTGAAGAGGAGTGGTGAGAGTGGGCATCCTTGTCTTTTTCCAGGTCTCAAAGGGAATGCTTTCAACTTTTCCCCATTCAGTATTATGTTGGATGTGGGTTTGTCATAGATGGCTTTTATTACATTGAGGTATGTCCCTTGCATACTAATTTTGCTGAGAGGGATGCTGGATTTTGTCGAATGCTTTTCCTGCATTAATTGAGATAATCATGTGATTTTTGTTTGTAATTCTGTTTATGTGATGTATCACATTTATTGACTTGTGTATGTTAAAGCATCCCTGCATCCCTGGTATGAAACCCACTTGATCTTGGTGGATTATCTTTTTGATATGTTAAAATAAAAAATCATATATTTTTTATTTTAACATAGATGCTAAAATCCTTAACAAAATACTAGCTAACCAAATCCATATTGGTTAGCTAGTATTTTGTTAAGGATTTTAGCATCTATGTTCATCAAGGATATCGGTCTGTGGTTCTCTTTTGGTTAAGTCCTTTCCTGGTTTTGGTATTAGGGTGATGCTGGCTTCATAGAATGAATTAGGGAATGTTCCTTCTTTCTCTACCTTGTGGAATAGTGTCAAAAGGATTGGTATCAATTCTTCTTTGAAAACACCTGACCAACTCTATCAACACTCTGGGTATGAGGCAGGAGGGTGGACACCAATGTGCATTTTAACAAGCCCTCAAAGTGATTCTGAATCATGCTGAAGATTGAGAACCAGCGCTCTAAATAAACCAGTTATCTTAACAGTATCTATACTAATCAGAACCTGAGTTGAAAGAAGCATATACATTGAAGGAATATCTCCAGACGGGTAATTCTGATAACCTTGCCCTCCTCCAAGCTACTGCTCTAAACTATCATATCTCAAGCAAATCATTAGCTTATCGTATGTGCCATATAAACACACAAAGAGGTTACCTGACGTTTCCTCTGAATCCTCACCTATATAACAAATAAATAAATAATTTTGTTTTGGAAACTCACTGTTTAATCAACCTTTTCCAGAAACATATCACCCAAATCCAGTAAGAAAAAAATGAGGGCCAAAAGAGATTATCAACCAGATTATACAAGGGAATAAAAAAATGTGTGTGTGGCATTTTTGTTAACCTGGGAAGGCGTTAAAAAACAAGTCCCTAACAATGTTCTTGTGAATATTTACACCTGACATTTCATAAGACCTATTGTCAGAATAAATATTTTCTATTTAGATTTTTGGCCTATAATGTAAATACATTATACTGCAATTCTGAGCAAGTGGGGATGCTAGAGAAAAATGTCACCTTGCACCGAAAAGGAAAAAGTATGCTGCTTCTCAGGCAACGGAGATTCATTCACTCAAAGCTACAACCAGTAGGCCCTTACCACCTAAAATCCAGGGCGTAAAAATGTCTTATGCTTGTTCTTGGTCCAAAGAAACTTTGTGTTTTTTAAGATTCACTTAAAAAAAAAAAAATAGAAGAAGAACCAGTCTCAAGTGCATAATCATAATTAATTTCCATATCACTGTTTTCTGGCCATAAGAAAAAAAAGCTTTGAGAATCACATTTTCAAGCAGTTTCACACAATCAAAAACAATTTCATTTTCAAAGTACCCACTTGGCAGGTACATACTGTTGCTATAAAAATTAATTACATTCTGTACTAAGTTTGAAAATCATCGTTATTCTTTAGCACACATGTAGCAATTCATAAAGTCCTTTGCAATTATAACTATTAGATACAATAAAAAGGGGTGAAGAGAAGCTATGGCACAGAAAGAAGAAAGAAGATAGTTGAATGTGTACCTATTAATGGAATACAATGACACATAAACTCCCCCCTCGCCTCATACCTCCGTAATGAGCCAATAGAGAACCCAGGGACAAGCTAAAACAAAGATCCCATGACCTATTAAATAAATTGAATCTTTTTTATTCTCAATAATAAATAAGTAATATTTGTAGCACAAGAAATAACTAAGATAACTCACATGTAATAGACATACAAGAGAATCTGCATGTTCCTGTCAGAGTATTTGGAGGTATGGGTCTGATTTTCACAGCTTGGGACCCAAAACTAGCAATAAATGTTGTTTCAGAATAATGGATGTTGATGTGTTCTGTACCCACACTGACTCATTGATGTTCTTTCTTCTCCCTTTGTTGGCATAACAAATCTAGTAGAAGATGCCTATAGTCAAGAGTAATGGTCGACTAATCTTTTTGAGTACTAGGTACCTGAACTCACATTATCTTACTTAATTCTCTTATCAACACTGTAAGGTTGGTATTATTATTACCATTTGATAATAAACAAATTATCCTCAAGGAGGTTAAGTTCATGGTCACACAGCAAGTGGTAAAACCATAATGTAAACCTGGATCTCTTAATACCAATCACACTGCCTCTGAGAAGAAAACTTTTTCTCCCTGTATTATTTACATAAACACATAAACTTCATCATGGCTAATAAAGAGAAAATGTAATGTCAGCCACAAAGAATATATTCTATTTTCATGACAAGTATGTCCAGGATAACATCACTACAGAGGTTTAAGGCAGTTATGTTCTTGGTTTCTAACTTAGCAGTTCCAAAGATGGAGGTGGTATTACTCTACTTTCCCATTTTCATAAAGAAAAGAAAGGGGAAAATATTGAATTCAGCCACTCTGTTTACCATTCTAATTAAATAGTTGTTCCAAACCACAGCTCTGTGACAAAGAAGGATGCTAAGGGCAGTAGCAATAGCAATATAATTATAAAACAATTACACCACATGTGTCTCAATGTCTTAATTTATAGCCATAGCCAAGTGTTTGTAAAATTCCACAAGACACATACAGCCTATTCTCCATCATTTCTATGTTAATTTTACATATTTCAAGTTACTTCAGTTCTAATTTCTTCCCATTTTACTCACTAAAAACAGGAATAAAATGGGACAAAGAGAACAAATCACTTAGAATACTTACAATGAGTTTGACTGACAAAATCTAGAAGGAAGGCTAAAAGAGTTTGTATTTCTAACAGACCAGTTTCCCAGTTTTAGATAGTAACAGGTTATTAAGAGCTGTCCCCTTTAAAAATAATAAAATAAACATGTCGTTATGGTCCCCAACCCATTTCCATCCCCCATACCCTAAATAAAATATAAAAATATTTAAAATATTAGACTAAGGAAAGTTATTATAAACATCATCAGTCAGAAGGTGCCCTTTCAAGGAATTTCATAACAAGAAAAAATCAGTTTGGACATTTTTGCTTGTTTCCTTTATGATTGTTTTGTTTAAAATACTTTTAATGTTTGTTTTTATTTTATGTAATACCAGAGCCAAGGCCCTTGGTTTGTCCTGTTCACAGCTATAGCCTCAGACCTTGGCATTCACGGCACTTAATACTTTGTGAATGAATAATAGTGATGGGGTATCATTTTACCTCCATTTGGAGTTACTACTATAAACACTACTGTACAAAGTCCATTTCCTATGGAGGGAGATGCTGTGTGCATACTACAAGAGCCTTCAGACTTGGACACCCTTAGAGTAAATCAGTAAGAAGTTTGTAGCTGGCCCAGAACTAACAGAACTAAAAGACTCTGCCAAACTGGCCCAAAGCCTGTTGTTCAGCAGGGGAAAAAGAAGCAGCAATAAAGAGGGAAAAGAGAAATTCCCTGCAAAGGAGGAACGAGGATATGAGGATGGAGGAGAAATAAGGCAGAGTGTCAGGATCTTAGCTAAACAAAAGGAGAGCCTAGGGTAGCGAAAAGCTGGGGGAAACTAAAATAACTCGAAGCATATAATTATCTTGGAAAGTGGAGCAACTGTGGAGAAAAGAAGACATCAAAAGACCCAGATAACTATCAAAATATATGAGTAAAGTTGAAGCCAAAAGCTGATGTCATTCCTAACATATGGGACAAAGATAATAGAGAGGATGTCCTTATATGAAAAGGTAGAAGTGTGCAGAGGTCAAATCACAGAAACCTGCATCAGTGAGGCTTCATAAACACTACTCTCTTATTTTAAGAGCTATTCCCTGCCCTTTGGGACCTTTGTTATCTATAGCCCCCCTTGATAATCATTTAACCTCAACTTTCTTGATGCTGTTCACTCCTGTTTTTTTTTAATTTTCTTACTACTCTGGGCCTTTCTCATAGTTTAGTGTTAGGTCTCATACATCTCAATATCAAGTACAAAAGTCTCATCTCTTCTAATTCTTTCAAATTTCAGTCAGCAAAAACAAAATGCTCTACTTCACTATGAGTCTTATTCTAATAATATTGCACTGGAAATTTAATTTTTATTGTGATCTAAAATAGGTGGCTTAGGCCAGGCATGGTGGCTCATTCCTGTAATCCCAACAGTTTGGGAGGCCAATGCAGGAGAATCACTTGAATCCAGGAGTTCAAGACCACCCTGAGCAACACAGTGAGAGCCCACCTCTTTAAAAATTTTTTTAAAGTTAGCTGTGGATGGTGGTGCACACCAGTAGTTCCAGCTACTAAAGAGGAAGGCAGGGGTGGGGAGGGGACTGCTTGAGCCCAGGAGTTAAAGGTTACAGTTGGCTATGGTCACATCACTGCACTCCAGCCTGGGCAACAGAGCAAGACCCCTAATTAAATAAATAGAATAGAATAGAACAGAACAGGATAGAATAGAATGCTTAATTTCTTTAAAAAAATTTCACTATCTTTCTCAAACACACATACATTAATAAGGAATACCAAATCTCCACTCAGCTGAGAAAGCATTCAAAAGACAAATACAGACTGGAAAATTTACTAAATGAAAAAGTCCCTATAGTGTACTTCAAGGAATCTGTGGTCTCTGTGATTATAGTATTTGTGATTGGATAGTTATCCTTCTCCATATTCACAAACACATACATGAGCACATACATATACACAGACGCACACCCATGCATGTATGCACATAACAGAAAATTATAAAGAAAATATTATTCCCTCCCCATAATGTGATGAAAACATATAAGTAACTTGTGACCTTCTTATCTCACAAAAGCAGAAAGAGAAAAGAACAGTACATTCAGCAAGTTTATGCTAGCTAGAGGCTAAGTGGGAAAACCTATCAATGATGGAATATAACAGAAGTAAATGAATATCGCACTGCCTTTATTCCAAACAGGCACTGACCCAGAGTGATTTTAGTGAAAATTTCACATTTTAGTGAAAATCACTAAAATCACTAAAATCACTCTGGGTCAGTGCCTGTTCGGAATAAAGTAGGTTCCTGCAGCCACATCATTACTAGGACACATATGGTGTCTGATTCAGATATGTTTGGTCTATTCTCTTGTGTGTATATATATATATAGAGAGAGAGAGAGAGAGAGAGACAAGAGATCCAAGACAAAGTAAAATTTCACTGATTTAGAGAGTGGAAGAATTCTCTGATTTGATGAAGCATCCAAATTAAAAATAATTTAAGTAGGCAACCAACTCAAAATGGTAAGCTTAGTACATGACTTAGTAACTGGATTTATCTCCTCAACCTTCCTAGATACTTTTAAAATGATAGATTCATAAAAATATATATATGTATATACTTTTCTACAAAAGTATAAAGCCACACCAATAAAAGAACAGATAGAAGATCAACATAGACAAGACTCTGAAAACTTTCTGGAAGAAGAGCAGATAAAATAGTAGAATATGACACCATTTATGCTATTTAGAAATTTCAGTGTAAAGTTCCATGCAGAGGGACATGGAGTTAAAATTTAAGAGAATATTTTCCCAGCAAAACTCTGAAGAAGCTGCACATTGGAAACTGCCAGGTACAATGGAGGCAGAAGTAAGAGAAAGTCTAAAAAGGATGGATTCAAGGAAAGGGATGGGTTCAAGGAAGTAAGCCACCACCCCATTGGGCAGAATACCCTGAAGCCAAAGCATTTACATGGCAGGGCTCTGCTAAAGACATATTCAGAAAAGACCAGGGCAATTAGCACAGGTATTTTTATCTAACAGCAAAGTCTTCTGAATTCTTGAGCTTAGAGGACCCCTCAGGATTACGCCTCCTGCTCACACTAAAACAAATACTCTTTCTTAAATGTAAATGTACAATAGAGAACCATCAGAGGTTTGAGAGGAAGTCAAAGACTAAAACCCATACCTTAAAGAAAAAAAAAAAACAGGCAAAATAATTCCAAAAAAGAAATATCATTTAGAAAGTTGAAATAAAAATTCTAATTAGTTTTTAGAGATTTGAGAAGATACTGTATCCACAAAACATAGACAGATTGATATGAAAAATAGAACCAGGAAAATGTTTTAGAATGAACCATTAATTACCTTAAAACCTATATTTATGAGATTATACACATACCAAAAAAACCCTCAATACAACCATTAGAAAATATTATAACAAGAATCTTCCAAAGAGCAAGGGAAGAGGGGGACAAAGAGCCAGAAAACATAAAAGAATAGATAAGAGGTAAGAGGATCAATCCAGGAATGCTAATACTTGATTATTAGGAGTCCTGCTAAGCAAGAACAAGGAAAATTGTGGCCAGAACATCATCAAAGAGAATATAATATCCCAGAACATTATCAAAGAGAATTCAAGAACCCACAGATAAAGGACATATTTCTTCAGATTGCAAGGACACCTAGGGAAAAATAAAATAAACCCCAAAAAATAATTTTAAAAGTCCTGTATGTAAATGAATCATTGTGAAACTTTATAACACTAAGAATGAAAAAATCCAAAAATGTTCTATCTAGAACGGAAAAGGTCTAAGAATTAGATTTTGGAATTCTCTTAAGCAACACAGAATGGTAGAAGATAATGGGACCATGATTTCAAAGTACTGGAAGAAAATTATCCTCAATCAAGAATTCTATATGCTTCCAAATCATCAAATGTGATAAAAATAATATAGAGAAGCTGGAGTCAGAAAAACTCTAAAAAATGTTAACCTTAATTTTTCCTTTTATACAAAGTTATTGACAGTGTAACAAGTAAATGAAGGAATGAACTAAGAAACAGAAATATATGGTCTCCAACTCAGGATGACAATGAAAGTCGATGCTGGAATTTCCATTGTGCAGTGGTCTGGAAAGCAACCCATCTCGTAAAGCAGGAGGGCAGTGTAGGGAAGAGAGGAGCTAACAGGAGGGGCATATCTGCAAGGAGATATCAAGGGATTCTCAAGGTGTGTTAGTATCTTTGAGATATTGGAAGAGCTTAGGAATGTAGTAACAATAGGCAGGGTTTTTTTTGTTTTTTTTTTAATTTTTTAATTTTTTATCGCATTATAGGTTTTGGGGTACATGTGCAGAATGTGCAAGATAGTTGCGTAGGTACACACATGGCAGTGTGTTTTGCTGCCTTCCTCCCTTTCACCCACACTTGGCACTTATCCCCAGGCTATCCCTCCCCAGCCCCCACCCGCTGTCCCTCCCCCATTCCCCCCAATAGACCCCTGTGTGTAGTAGACCCCCTCCCTGTGTCCATGTGTTCTCATTTTTCTCACCCGCCTATGAGTGAGAATATGCGGTATTTCTTTTTCTGTTCTTGTGTCAGTTTGCTGAGAATGATGTTTTCCAGATTCATCCATGTCCTTACAAAGGACACAAACTCATCATTTTTTATTGCTGCATAATATTCCATAGTGTATATGTGCCACATTTTCCCAGTCCAGTCTATCATCAATGGGCATTTGGGTTGGTTCCAGGTCTTTGCTATTGTAAACAGTGCTGCAATGAACATTCGTGTGCATGTGTCCTTATAGTAGAACGATTTATAGTCCTTTGGATATATACCCAGTAATGGGATTGCTGGGTCAAATGGAATTTCTATTTCTAGGTCCTTGAGGAATCGCCACACTGTCTTCCACAATGGTTGAACTAATTTACACTCCCACCAATAGGCAGTTTTTTAAATGCAACCTAAAACTCCACATTTAAGAAAAACTACACGAAAGAAAATGTACTTACAGTTCATTACACAGCTTTAGAGTAAACCATATTCACAGTCATAATGATATAGTTTCTAACATTAGCACAAACTGATAGAGAAAGCATAGAATTTATAGATAAAGACAAGAATACAAATCTAAAGACCAGCCATGGTGGCTCACACCTGTAATCCCAGCACTTTGGGAGGCCAAGGCAGGCAGACAACCTGAGGTTGGAAGTTCAAGATCAGCCTGACCAACATGTAGAAACCCTGTCTCTACAAAAAATATAAAATTAGCTGGTGTGGTGGTAAATGCCTGTAATCACAGCTACTCAGGAGGCTGAGACAAGAGGCTGAATTGCTTGAACCTGGGAGGCAGAGGTTGCAGTGAGCCAAGATCGCACCATTGCCCTCCAGCCTGGGCAACCAGAGCAAAACTCTGTTTCAAAAAATAATAATAAAATGATACACACACACACACACACACACACACACACACACACACACACACACACACATAATCTATATTGACAATAAAAAGTACAAGCACCAATGACAGAATTCTAGAAGGTAAGCAGCCAAAAGAGGGGCAGCAAAGGGTAGAGATGCTAACATCTGTTTTTTACAAGGTAAGAAGTCAAAAGACCCTGTCAATATTTGCTACAAAAAGACATAAAAGCATAGGTTTACTACTTAAAATTAAAATATAATTAATAATGGACTAGAAATAATAATTTCAAATGTATATGAAAGAAAAAGGTGTACAAATGAGGTATTTTTTTTCTTTTTGTGGGGAAAGGACGGAGTCTCGTTCTGTCACATAGGTTTGAGTGCAATGGCATTGATCTGGGCTCACTGCAACCTCCCAGGTTCAAGCCTCCCTCCTCACTGTTCTAGACTTCTAGCTCACAAAACATGACTTGGGAAAAGCCGTTCAATTGGCTTCCTCACGCAATAAACTCCTCAGGTCTTGCTGACTACACATTCATTTAACTGATACACTCCTAGCAATCGATGACTATAGGACACCCACATAGGAGTAGCCTCCAGGAAAGAAGGGCACAAACACCTCTGGACACATAATGCCTCTTTCACCCAAGTGGCCCTGAAGGCACTGTAGACCAAAGTGCTGTAAGTCTGAGAGAGAAGAAAGGTAGGATACAACCTGTCCCATTGTGCACTTGCTCATACACTCATTTTCTCCCCCTTAGAGAGATTAATTATGCAATTCAGCCAAAGTGACATCTAGGGTCCAAATGACACTTTAGCTTCAGGACCCCAAGTGATCCTAGAGTTACCCTGGAAAATTCTGTTCAGAGCTATGACAGGCACAGGATTTCCTTCTATTGAAAAGCCCAAGCTGAACTGAGATGCTTGCAGTTCTTGGTTGATATTGTCTAATCCTAAATGGTATCATGTTATCCAGTTCTAAGAAGTCCCACTGGTGAGGATATTTGGCTCTGCAACACAGACCTGCCTAACATTATCTGCTGCAGGCATTATGTTTCTGACTGGAAGGTGGCAGCAGAGGAGAAGACAGTGTGGTGGCTCACACTTCTGCTTTCTGGATGGGCCTAATGAATCCATAAAGATATATATAAGAAGAATTATTGCCAATATGTTATTATCATAGAAAACAGACAAAGTAAGAAAAGGTAGTAAAATGGGAATAAAATTCTCTCATCAGGACACTGTAAAGATTAAGCAAGAAAACAACATCTGGAAGTGTCTTGCTCAGCTCTTCAATAGATGTTAGTTGTCTCTTTCCCTTTGCCCTGCAATCCTGTGCATAAATCCCCTCTGAACCCAATATCCTTAGGAAACAGTAAACTATATTTGCCATAGTGGGATACCATATACTCACCATTTGTAATTTTCTAGTCTAAGAAAATGAGTTCAGAGAATTGAGAGGCTGCAGTTCTAACTCATATCCTGAGGTGAGAATTGAAATCATGAGCTGACTTAAGAAAGGAGGACTGAGACCTAAATGTGGCTGTTACTCATCACACAAATGGTATGTAATGACTTTAGGCAAAGCAATACAAGAGAGCTTTTAGGAAAAATGTTAGATGTCTTACTGAGTACATAGCTCATTAGTAAGTTTTTACTTGAGAAACCTATGCAATAAGTACCTCACTTACTTATGTATATACATCACAGGTACAGAAAGTTCTTTAATGGTAATTTCTAATGTTCTCTTGAGGAAAGGATGGTCTTAGCCCATTCTAGTATCTGTCATTCTGATTTAAAGGCAATATATACTTTCCAATATTTACTACTAAAGCAAGGTGGAGAATGAATTAGGTAGGAAAAGAGAGCAAGTGGTAAAATATATGCATCACCATACAAAAAACAGCTCTGGGAATGCTTCACTGGGCCTAGTTATACTGGTTAAAGTTTGCTTAAGTCAGTGGACAAAGGTGAATTTTTTTAAAATCCATTTTCTGCTGAACCAACATAAAGAGAAAATCAGAGAATGAGAAAGAAATTCATATCAGAATCAGTATCAAAACTTTGGTTTGAGAAATTCCTCCAGCACGGCTCTACTAGAACTTTCTCACATTATCTCTGGACCAGGAATACAATACAGTGGGAACAGTGAGTTTAGATGCCCCCGCGGGCAGATTCTCTGGAGGCTGGATATGTTATTATAGATGTGGCTCATAGAATCACAGAGTTAATGGGCAACTGGAGCTCATCTAACCAACTTCTCATCCAAGCAGCTTCTCTCCTACATTATACATAGACAGTCTCATAACATCTATTTATGTGCTCTCAGTGACAGGAAGCCTGCCACTAATGAAGTGATCCATTTCACTGTAATAGAGCTCATTCTTACATGTGGTAAACTGCTTCAATATCCCAGGTAAGCAGGAACATTTGCACAGACCAAGAAAAAGTGTGAGGATTGTGTTCAGAGTGCCAACCCAAGTACATAAATGCTCAGAAAAAGCTGGTTTTCACTTAAACATGTACAGCTCCTACTAGTGCCTTAGAAATAATGATGTCTTCATATGTTCCCAGGCTTAACTCAGATGTTCATAAACAGAAGCCCTTGCTTTATCTTTTACAATTCTCTAGCACTGCAAAGTTGGTCCCTGCAGTCCTCATCCCTCTCAAAAAAAACTAGTGTACAAAGGTCCCTTGAAGGAAAAAACCCCAGCTTCCTTATATAAGAGGACTATATCCTCACCAAAAGGCCTTTGCCAGCCTGAATCTAGGAAAACTAAAATTTCAATCAGGTCATTGATCTTTTTTTTTTTTTGAAAAATCAATGGACTATAAAAATTACATTTGGACTTCAAACTATACTACAAGGCTACAGTAATCAAAACAGCATGGTACTGGTACCAAAACAGAGACATAGACGAATGGAACAGAACAGAGGCATTGGAGGCAACACAACATATCTACAACCATACAATCTTTGATAAACCTGACAAAAACAAGCAATGGGGAAAGGATTCCCTGTTTAATAAATGGTGTTGGGAAAACTGGCTAGCCATATGCAGAAAGCAGAAACTGGACCCCTTCCTGACACCTTACACTAAAATTAACTCCAGATGGATTAAAGACTTAAACATAAGACCTGGCACCATAAAAACCCTAGAAGAAAATCTAGGCAAAACCATTCAGGACATAGGAGTAGGCAAGGACTTCATGACCAAAACACCAAAAGCATTGGCAACAAAAGCCAAAATAGACAAATGGGACCTAATCAAACTCCACAGCTTCTGCACGGCAAAAGAAATAGTCACTAGAGTGAATCGGCAACCAAAAGAATGGGGAAAAAATCTTTGCAGTTTACCCATCTGACAAAGGGCTGATATCCAGAATTTACAGAGAACTCAAACAGATTTGCAGGAAAAAAAACAAACAAGCCCATCCAAAAATGGGCAAAGGATATGAACAGACACTTTACAAAAGAAGACATACATGAGGCCAACAAACATATGAAAAAATGCTCATCATCACTGGTCATTAGAGAGATGCAAATCAAAACCACATTGAGATACCATCTCACGCCAGTTAGAATGGCGATCATTAAAAAATCTGGAGACAGCAGATGCTGGAGAGGATGTGGAGAAATAGGAACACTTTTACACTGCTGGTGGGAGTGAAAATTAGTTCAACCATTGTGGAAGACAGTGTGGCAAGTCCTCAAGGACCTAGAAATAGAAATTCCATTTGACCCAGCAATCCCATTACTGGGTATATATCCAAAGGACTATAAATCATTCTACTATAAGGATACATGCACACAAATGTTCATTGCAGCACTGTTTACAATAGCAAAGACCTGGAACCAACCCAAATGCCCATCGATGATAGACTGGACTGGGAAAATGTGGCACATATACACCATGGAATATTATGCAGCAATCAAAAATGATGAGTTTTTGTCCTTTGTAACTACATGGATAAATCTGGAGAACATCATTCTCAGCAAACTGACACAAGAACAGAAAACAAAATACCGCATATTCTCACTCATAGGTGGGTGATGAACCATGAGAACACACGGACACAGGGAAGGGAGTACTACACACTGGGGTCTATTGGGGGGAATAGGGGAGGGACAGTGCAGGGGGGGGGAGCAGGGGAGGGAAAGCATGGGGAAAATGCCAAACGTGGGTGAAGGGGCGGAAGGCAGCAAAACACACTGCCATGTGTGTACCTATGCAACTATCTTGCATGTTCTGCACATGTACCCCAAAACCTAAAACGCAATAAAAAAATTAAAAATTAAAAAATATATACATTCATTCCTTATCTAAAAACATCAGGAGTCTCAACAAAATACCTTCCTCACTAAAATGATCACCCATGGTGCCTCGTCTATTCTCTGAAACAGCAAAGTCTACTATCCTCTATATACTTGTATTGAGTGAGCGCTTGTGAACTACCTTAGCTGCTTTTTCTCCAATTCCTTTCATCAACACTCCTATGGCCATATCTAGATCTCTCACTACCTAACCACCTCCTCCATGGTCTCCACATTCTCATTCTCCTCCTTTAGATGTAAACCACTCTCTCTACAAGCATTTCTCACCCTGTTCAGGATAAGCTCAGCTTTATCCAGTCAACTAGTCCAGTTATCAAAAACATCACTTGTTCCTGGGTTAAAAGAAAAAAAAGTCTATTGAGCCAAGATCATACCACTGTACTCCAGTCTGGGTGACACAGCAAGATGGTGTCTCAAAAAAACAAACAAACAAACAAAAAGGTCTAACTTGTAGCTCTCTAAGATAGGGACTGTGTCTGCTTTAATCATTGTATATTCCCAGCACCTAGATGAGTAGTGAGCAAAGATGAATAGTACTCAAAAATATTTAAATGAATGAATGAATTGAAGGTCTGAAAGAATTAGTATGCATCCCAAAACTCTACCCCTATAACTGGATATGATTAAATTATTGCCACTAAAGGGAGAAGGAACCTTCCCAGTCTGAGGTTATGATAATCATTGCTACTGAAGACAACAGTCACAACTATCTCAGTCATTATTATAATAATAACAAGCTATACAACCTGAGCCACTAGCTAAGTAAGAGGAAGTGCCACTTTCTTACAAGTTCTAGACACTCCCCTAGAAACCCAGACAAAAATTATCTAAAGATGCTCTCCGGAAAACGGAGAATAATTCAACCTTGAAACCTACAGCAATTCCCGAAATCAAGACCCCAGCTTAAATGTGTGCTAGAAGAGTCGATTTTTAAAGTAAGACATTTGCAGAGGGAAAAGCTTGTCATTGTAATTGAATTTATCCTGTTCTTCGTCCTCAAAAAGGATACTGATATTAGCATGTCTGCTATATTCACCTAATAAGACTGCACTTTGCTTTGTAACCATGGTTACTGCTTGCATCACAGTGAATAGCTCTTTCTGAGGCAAGAGCTGATCACAGCCCATAATAGTTTGTGTGCTCCAGCTGTTTCCTGGGGTTGATAAGAATGGGTCTCAGAAAACAGAACCATTGCAGAAAATTACACTTCAGAATTCCGACTTGTTGCCCTTCATTGAGAAACATCAGGCATTTCATTTTCTGACTTGAAACAGTAAAAAACAGATTCATCAGTGTCCACACTTCTTATTAGCAGACAAGAGCAGCATCTGCGTCTGGAAGTAAGGAAACCTGAGAGTAGAGAGAACAAGAAGCAGAGAGAGGAATGGCAAGGAAATGTGCCATCTGGAGTCTACACACCCGAGTTCAAAACCCTGGTCCCCCCAACTAACTGAGTGACCTCAAATAATCCCTATCAGATAGGCAAGAATACAGTAGAACAATAATTGATTCTTAAGCCTTAAAACACCAGTGATTTATTTCTTACTCATGGTAATAACTATTGTGGATTGGCTGGGGTTGGTTCAGTATTTTTATCCTTGGGCCAGGACCCAGATGCATGGAGCAGCCATTCTCTTGAAGCTTTCCTGGGAAATGGCCTCCATCACTCCTGCTCACAATCCCTTGGCCAAAGCCAAGTCATGAGCTCACATCTAACTTCAAGTGGGTTGAAGAAGTAGGGTCCTCATACATGCCCAGAAAGAGACAGATCTGGAATATTGATGAATATCCCTAATGACCACTATCAATACTTAACTGAGCCTCAGTTCCTTCATCTGTCATAAGGAGTGAGTGATGCTTACTTCAAAGAAATGTTTTGTGGGAACTGGTTTAATCAATGATAGCTGGAGTAGTCATACTTTCCCTAGTTGTGATATCTCAGTTATGGATAGAATGATCCAGTCAACAAGAAATGGAGGCCCTGACCAAAGAACCTAATTCTCATATTCTACTACTATCAGCAGCCACACAAAAGCAGCAGAGCTTCCCTCAGGCCACTGAGTCCAGTCAGATTTTGAGTGATGTGAAGAGTACAATCTGATCAATTTAGAAAAAATCATTCCTGCTCTAGATTTACATGTTACCTCATCTTTTCTCTCCCTTTCAGGTTAAGTGTCCATTTAATCAACAGATATTTATGAAGTATCTGTGTGTCCAGCCCTATGTTAGAACTTGGATGAGGAATAAATCAGTTTCTTCCAAGAAAAGCCCCAATCTATGCAAGAGGAATCACAATTTGTAACCCACTAACAGCTCCCCATACCACCATCGCCACTACCAGAAAAAAGAAAATTAATTCACACAAATAAAGAAATCTAGATGAATTTGAGAAATTTGTCATCACCCCCTCCAAATTCTGTTTTGTCCAATAGTCAAAAAAAAATGGAACCACCTTATTGTTTGGAATGTTTGTCTCAGTCTAATGGATATTACACATTCTGGTTAAGTGGATACTACATATTCTATCTCCTCTCTTATTTGTTTTCCAATTTGCTAAGCTCTTAAAGATGACCAGAACACATTCTATCCATACCAACTACATGGGAACAAAAGAGATACAAGCGTGACTGACACTACATGGTTAGCAAATAATTTAGCCATGGCAAGAAACACGTGGATGAATCTGTCAAGTCCAACATTTACTGAACATCTACTAAATATGTGGCATTATGCTTGGCACTGGGGATACAAAAATGAATGGGTTGTGCTCAAGCTTTTTAGATACTTTGCCAACAAAGAAGGAAACATATTTGTACTATTGTACCATAAGTCAATGAGGGAAGGGGGTTGGGGTTATGAAAGCATAAATAAGGGAGAGGCACTATAGTGGAACGGGAGGAGGAGGAGATAATGAGCAATACAAAAAAAGTCTCCTGGGGGACATGAGAACTTTAAGAATATGTTAAATTTAGTCACATCAAGTGGGGGCAATTGGAACAGCATGAACGAGTGATAGAGAGATTGAAAGGCATGCAATCTAAGTATATAAAAATCTAAATTACAAGAGCTTGTAGTACAGGAGTGGGAATGGCAAGAGATGATTAGGGGTTAAACAGAGACCAAGTCAAAAAGCATTCCACAGGCTAGAGAACTCAGGCTTGAGATCTTCTAAGTATTAGTCAGGCTAGGGAACATGAGCTTGAGTTTTAAAATGAAAGGGAGTCATCACTAAAGGTTTTTGAGCAGAAGGAGTGATATGTTACATTTGTAGCTTAGGTTCTTCCGGCAATTGTGAAAGATGGATTTTAAGAAGTCAGAGTGAAGCCTTGGAAAACAAGATGATATTCAAATGGTCCCACAAGAGATGATGATGAAGACCTGAATTAGGGCAGTTGTAATAGTCAGAGAAGGGTGGGAATAAATCAGAAGTAAAGTGATAGAAAAGTATGGTTACTGAAGGGTATAGAAGGGGAAAGGGAAGAAGGAGTCTTCAATGATAGGGACTTTTTCGTCTGGCAAAGGGATAAATGAGGATCGACTGAGGTGGAGGATACATTAAGAGGAGTATAACTCAGATCTGAATTACCAGGACAAGTCTAAACATAATAAACATTCAGCTTACCACAGAAATAAAAGCCTTGTTTCTGAAGATTTTGCCAGCAATTTCCTTCAAAGTAAAATTCTACTGTTTGCTGCCAAAAAGAAATTTCATTATTAACTTTGAAATTGATATCTGTAGCTAGAATATTGCATTTGCTTTTCCTTCTGTCTCTCTCACTCATATGTACACAGACAGACTTATTCAAGTATTTAGAGCTTGCGTTGTCTCCAATCATTAAATCCAGACATTGTTTGGTCTAATAAATGTGCTTTACTGTACATTTGCATGAAAGACTGTCCATCAGTTCAAATTAATGTAGTCTACTCCAGAAGTCTCCTGTAAAACCACAGTCTCACCAGTTCTTCCGTAGACCTTGAACTGGTAACCCTCCCTCATTATGAGAAAAGCCCTCAACCTCCATTGTAAGAATATGCAGGAAGAGATTTTCTGTACGGTGGCCTTCCATAACTTCACACTGCTCTCAGCCTTGCCAAGAAGGGCACACTCCAAAGTCAAGTTATAATTCCTGTTGTCACTGGGTGATAGTCATTAGTGCTGTATACAAAATATTTCTGAATCACCTTCTGGGTACACGGTAGCATAATTATTCTTTTAAGATTATTCTTTTAAGTTAGATATGGACACATGATATGATTTGGCCATGTCCCCACCCAAATCTCAGTTTGAATTGTATCTCCCAGAATTCCCATGTTTTGTGGGAGGTAGACAAAGAGAGGCAATTGAATCATTGGGGCTGGTCTTTCCTGTGCTATGCTTGTGATAGTGAACAAGTCTCACAAAATCTGATGGGTTTATCAGGGGTTTCCAATTTGCTTCTTCCTCATTATCTCTTGCCACCACCATGTAAGAAGTGCCTTTCACCTCCCGCCATGATTCTGAAGCCTCCCCAGCCACATGACACTATAAGTCTATTAAACCTCTTCTTCTTCCCAGTCTAGGGTATGTCATTACCAGCAGCATGAAAATTGTCTAATACAACACATGACTCACTATGTCAAATGAAATATGTGAACATGATGTATTATTTCTGGGCACAACTTTAAGAGGCAGCTTGTGAGTCACCATGACCCTTGCTTACTGCTACAATGACTTTGGAAGCACTGATGAGGGAAGGCTTCTATTAGCCTGATCCTAAGTAACGATGATGAGCAGAGACCCCTGAAGATCTACATTACACATAGAGTAGCATGAGTAAGAAAGAAACTTCTGTGTTCTTAGGCAATACAGATGTTTGGGGCTAGCTGACACTACAGCAAAATCTAGCCCATTCTTCATGACTACTAGCTCTCATGAAAGCAGCAAAGACAGAAAGTCAGGAAGCCCTGCTCTTCCTCTCACCCCAAAAAAACCATTCCTACTCCACTATCCATCATCAATGTTCTCTGGGAACACTGAGGGAATCGCAATCACAAACACATAGTAGATATCATTTCTCAATGACTCTTAACCTTCCCTTTCAATACTTTCAATTATTACTATTATACTTTAATTTCTTATTTGGAGCATCTAGTTCAATTGTTCATTCGTTCATTCAGCATATATTGATTTACTGCTATATATAAGGCATTCTACCGGACACAAAAAAAGTAGCAGTTATGAAACTTTTTGGTCTCAGATCACCTTTAGACACTTAAATATTAAGAAGGTCTGTTTATTCAGATCATATCTATCAGTATGTATTACATGAGGAATTAAAACTAAAAAGTTTTTAATATTTATTAATTCACTTTAACAGCAAACCACTGTGTGTTAATGTAAGTCATGTATCTTATGAAAAACAATTATACCTTCAGAAACAAAAAATTTAATAAAAAGAAAGTCACTGTTTCACATTTTTAAATATATGACTAAATGAGGCTAGGGGAGGTAGTTTATACCTATAATCCCAGCAATTTGGGAGGCTAAGGCAGGTGGATAATTTGAGGCCAAGAGTTCAAGACCAGCCTTGGCAACATGGCAAAACCCCGTCTCTATTAAAAACACAAAAATTAGCCAGGCATGGTGGCACACATCCGTAGTCCCAGCTACTCAAGAGACCTTGAAGCAGGAGAATTGCTTGAACATGGGAGGTTGAGGTTGCAGTGAGCCAAGATTGCACCACTGCACTCCAGCCTGGGCAACAGAGTGGGATGTCATCTCAAAAATAAATAAATAAAATGAATTTAAATATACATATATATTAAACATATTTTTTAAACATATATATATATATATATGACTAAATGAAATACAATTGGATTTGCCTGTCTGCTTCTGTGTTCAACCTGTTAAAATATATTGTTTTTGTTGAATTACATGAAGAAAATCCTAGGACTTCTCATCTCTTTGAAAGGGTCTCAGGCATACTTAAGGCTCTTTAGTTCCCACTTTGAAAACCAGGACTATAGCATAAGGGTAATGTAGTCTGCCACAACTGCATGACTCTGCCATTGCAGCATGAAAGCAGCTACAGACAATATAAACTAATGAGCAACACTTTATTCCAACAAAACTTTATTTACAAAACAAGGTGGCAAGCTGGACTTTGTACACAGCACACAGTTTGTCAATCCCTGCAACAGAAGATACCTAAGTGAATCAGACATATTCCTACCCTTAAGGAATTGATAGCTAGTAAAGGCAATGAGACATGTACTCACATTATAGTGCAAAGTAGAATGAGATAAATGTCATGCAAGCAGTCTCAGAAGAGGTTCAGAGTTCAAGATCAGTAGCAAGTACCTCAAGTTAAGAAGCCTTCAAGGAGAATGTGGGCCATGAAGGATGGTCAAAATTTTAACAGAAAGTTTCAGGAGGAAGGAGAATATTCAAAGTGGAAAAATCATTCTGGATAAAGGCACTAAGTGCCCAGCAAATTCAAGTAATGGGAAGTCACTGCTGAAATGTAGTCTAGATAAAGAGAAATACAGATGTGTTAAATGCTACTTAATCAACTTTAGTTCACCGTGGGATGGGCCTTGAATGCCAGACTCAAGGGTATGGTTGCTTCCTCAGACACACTCAGGTGCCATCAAATACTACCACATGAGGAGGTAACTTATCAGCCAGATATGATAAGATCAACTGGAACACAAAGTGTAAAATGAGTTTGCATGCAGCCAACTGTAACCACTGACCCCATATAACAAGATACTGGATCAAATTAAGCAAAAGGAAATAAGGACATGAACAAAAGCAATGGCAATCAGACTAGAAAGGACACTGAGGCAAGCAACAATACAGAGGTAATATTTAACAGGCTTATTGGTTCACTGGAGGTAGAAGGGAAGGAAGACTGCATAATCAAAGTCAACGCCAAGGTTCCAAGTCCAAAAGAAGAGAGGAAATGGTAAAGATCAGGAAGGTTCGGAACAGAGACAGCTTTGGTGATGAGCAGGAGAGTTTGATTATAAATATGTCACACATATCACCATTTTGTCAAGCACAAGTCTGAATCCTCACAAATCCCAAAACCTTATTAGAAAAGAAAAAAACCTGTTTTATAATTTTAGCAGAGTGCCAACGTTTTTCCAAATCTGTACCTCAAAATCTCCTCCAAGTCCCCAGTACTCTGAAATACAACAGAATTTCTAAGTTTTTATTGTCTCATCTTGATTTTCTCTATTTATAGTTGTCTAAAGTCAGCATATATTTTAGACCATTGTAAATGTAATAGTAAATATCAAGAAAATAATTCATGATATGTCTTTCAGAAATACAGAATAAACAGTAACTAGTTCCTTTATTAAAAAGTGGTTAGAACTTCCTATACCCTAAGAATGTTGTAACTCATTCTTGCATACCATATACATTTTCTGAATGTCTTATGTTATCTAGAAAGTCTGAAGATAGATGTCAGGTTTCTGAAAGATTTTATTTCTTATAATGTTTTGAAAATTATGACTATAAAAAGCTGTAGTGGGCCAGTCACTGTGGTTCATGCCTGTAATCCCAGCACTTTGAGAGGCCAAGATGGGCAGATCACCTGAGGTCAGGACTTCGAGACCAGTGTG
The DNA here is from genome assembly GCA_031835075.1 of Saguinus oedipus. Classification (NCBI taxonomy): domain Eukaryota; kingdom Metazoa; phylum Chordata; class Mammalia; order Primates; family Cebidae; genus Saguinus; species Saguinus oedipus. Next base: position 95,158,405 of record CM063171.1, on the reverse strand, counting down.
GGCAACACGGTGAAACCCTGTCTCTACTAAAAATACAAAAAATTAGCCAGGCATGTGCACCTGTAGTCCCAGCTACTCGGGAGGCTGAGGCAGCATAATTGCTTGAACCTGGGAGGCAGAGGTTGCAGTGAGCTGAGATCACACCACTGCACTTCAGCCTGGGTGACAAAGTGAGACTCTGTCTCAAAAGATAATAATAATAATTTTTTAAAAATAGAAAGCTACAGGGAAGGAATTTTTTAAGTTGTACTTGGAATTGCTTTAGATTTTTAAGGCCAAAAATATATGTGGAAATGGTACAATAAGTGACCCAAATAATATTCCCTCTCAAAAACAAGTCTGCTTCTCAAAAAAACAGAGGAATGGAAAGTGAGATGCTTGGAATCAAGATGAGAATGGTCAAAATTCACTGGGCAATGTGATGTGGTGGTTGTTCTCCACCTCAAAAGAAGGAGAATAAAACATGAGCTAAGCATGTCCTAACAAAGCAGAATCTAGAAGCATCCTGGCCTATAATAGGTAACCTAAAAATCTGTTAGTGAAATGTATTTTCAAAGATGGTCACAACATGTATGATGGGAGCAGAAATCTTAACTGACATGCTTCTGTAAATCCAGGACTTGGGTGCATGAATGGTTTCCTATCATATTCCTGGCGGCTAGCTCCCGAGGCATCCTGGATTCCATTCAGTCAGTTATCAAGTCCAGACGACACCATTCCTATAACATTTCTAGCATTATCACCTCCTTTCCACTTCCACAGTCACAATCCTAGCTTAAATTCTTTTTCCAGCACTGTCTTTGGTCTACCGAAATCATGTTCTGTCTCTCATTAAAAGAATGACTGGCAGGTTAATTTCCCTAATATGAAGTTCTAACCATGCTATCTCCACACTAAAAACTTTCACGGACCTTCCACAAAATGGCCCAATTATTTTGCGACCCTAGCTCCACACATCTTGTTCCTATGCCCTCCCTGCTAACTTAATGTATCAACTCACCCTGCCTCATACAAACTCTTATTTATACATTCTCAGCAACATAGTTGCCTTGATTCTTTTCTCTAGCCTAGCATGATCTTTAAATGTCTCAGCCTCCTCTTACTACAATCTCCATTTATGGAAATACAACCCATCCTTTAGGGTCTATTGAAAAGTCTACCTCTCCAACCAACAGAATGGGAAAAAATTTTGCAATCTACCCATCTGACAAAGGGCTAATATCCAGAATCTACAAAGAACTTAAACAAATGTACAAGGGAAAAAAAACATCAAAAAGTGGGCAAAAGATATGAACAGACACTTTTCAAAAGAAGACGTTTATGCAGCCTACAAACATATGAAAAAAAGTTCATCATCACTTATCATTAGAGAAATGCAAATCAAAACCACAATGAGATCAAAACCATCTCATACCAGTTAGAATAGCGATCATTAAAAAAATCAAGAGACAACAGATACCAGAGAGATGTGGAGAAATAGGAATGCTTTTACACTGTTGGTGGGAATGTAAATTAGTTCAACCATTGTGGAAGACAGTGTGGCAATTCCTCAAGGATCTAGAAATAGAAACACCATTTGACCCAGCAATCCCATAATTGGGTATACACCCAAAGGATTATAAATCATTCTACTAAAAAGACACATGCACACATATGTTAATTGCAGCACTGTTCACAATAGCAAAGACTTGGAACCAACCCAAATGCCCATCAATGATAGCCTGGATAAAGAAAATGGGGCACATATACACCATGGAGTACTATGCAGCCATTAAAAAAGATGAGTTCGTGTCCTTTGCAGGGACATGGATGAAACTGGAAACCATCATCTGTAGCAAACTGATACAAGAACAGGAAACCAAACACCACATGATTTCACTCATAAGTGGTGTTGAACAATGAGAACACATGGACATAGGGAGGGGAACATCATACACTGGGGCCTGTCAGGGGGTGGGGGGCTAGGGGAAGGATAGCAGGGGGTGGTGGGATTGGGGAGGGATAGCACTAGGAGAAATAGCTAATGTAGATGATGGGGTGATGGGTACAGCAAACCACCACGGTATGTGTATACCTATGTAACAAACCTGTGCATTCTGCATGTGTACCCCAGAACTTAAAGTATAATAAATAAATTTTTTAACAAAGAAAAGTCTGCCTCTCCCATGAATTATTTTCCCAATTCTCTATTTATACTCCACCATCATTCTTCTAATTAGTATTTGCAGAGAGTAGAACACATGCCACTATTGTACATGCTGTAGACAAACCAGTCTGTCCCCTACCCTCCTGGTGGCACTTACCATAGCTTCTCTGAAATGATGGTTATCTGTGAGTTTCCCTCATCTCCTTGCCTCTTATTGGACCATATAACTAGAGAGTTAAAGCTTGGTGAACAGCTGCTGAATTGAACTTGCTAAAGTGAACTCTTTGGGTTCACTATCTTCCTAAAGAAGTAAAACATTATGTAGACCCTAGAGCCAGAGAAAAAGTATATAATTTTTATTTAGTCAGTAAACTCTCTGAAAGTTAAAAGATTTTGAATTGCTTAATTCAAGAAATGCTCAAAGAAAAATTTTTAAAGTTTTTTCTAAAAACAAAAAGAAAGTCCCAATTACAATTCAGTTCTTTAAATTCTAATGTTAACTTTGTAGCCTGAGGGTAGAATGAAACAAAAATCTATAGCTATACCACTGTGGTTTCATTAAATAATTTTTAAAAAAGCAAAGAGTATTACTACTAACAATACTTGGGATAATAACAACATTAAACACTGGGTAAGTACCTGCAAAGCAAAACACGGAACTGAACCAGGTCCTTGCCCAGTAGATTGACCAACTAGACAGAACACAAAGCAAGGTGAAGGCAGATGCCAGGAATGTGCATAAGATGACAGAAGAAACTCTGAATCTCCTTTTCTTCTTTGAAGTTCAGATCTGACAGTCTGAAGCAGCTGATTTCGACTCCCAGTAAATGCAAAAGGACACAGGTGTTTTCTTAGGGCTCAGATGATGCTGGCTGCTAGATGTCAAACTGAATTCACAGATAAGCGCTCAGAGTGAAAAGCCATTCTGGATCTAACAAGATAGGGTATGTTCTTATGCTCTAATAATGGCAAAGCATTTAGCTGGGTATTAACTTGTCCTGAAAAGTATCTTCTCTTTTGATTTCCCTGGCCCAGGCTGGTTTTAGACCTGCCGGTGAGATCTGTAAGAGGAAATCATTTTTGGTTTTGTTCCAAATTCTAATTCAATACCTTGGCAGCATTTGAAACGGATAAGAGCTCTAAGCTCACATCTGCCTCAGGTGACAAGGAAGATAAGAAGCACACAATGTAAAAATGATGAGAGCTTACTCCCTAAAAGCAACTTTAAAGGAATTTTTTTTAAAGGTAGTTACTTCTAGTTACATTAGGCCTGAAAATATCTTGCTAAAATATTTAAAGATAAACATTTAAAAACCTTGTTACAAATTTGTTTTTAGCTCATATTCTGGCAGTTTTTTAAGTCCATATTAACTTTAGAAAAAAATTAATAATAAAATTTATCAGACCAGGACATGCAGAAATATGGGAAAACAGTTATTACAAGTAAACAATATTCACTTCTGCTTAATGGTTTCTGGTGACCAAGATGGGTCCTAGTGAAAACAAGGCTGTTGGTTGCTTTTATTTCTTTTTATTTTTTTGCATATATTAGTTTAGTTTATTGCATATATTAATTAGTTTAATTTATTTAGATATTACATAAGTATACACTTTTTGAAACATCATGTAAATAAAATTATATAAAAATATATGTAATTCTTGTCAATTTTAGAAATTTTTTTAAAAGGAGAAATTAAGACAGGTAAAGGTGTTTATTGCTAGTAGCCTGCTCTGTAACAAAAGCTAGAAGTAGTCCTACAGGTTGAAATGAAAGGTCACTAGAGTAACTAATGTCATAAAGAAATAAAGATCTGATAAAGATAAATACATAGATAAATAAAGCTAATATTATTGTATTTTTGGTTTGTAATTCCTCTTTTTCTTCCAATAGGGTTTTGAAGACTTTAACACTCCAATAATGGATAGAATATCTAGACAAATGATCAAGAAAGAAATAGAGGACTTAAGAGATTATAAACTAACTAGGTCTAACACATATGCAGAACTAGAACTCTCTACCCAACAACTGTTGCTTGCTTTTAATGAAATGAAAGAGTATCAAGTGTCAACCAACATATACTGTACAACACCCTTGTTTCAAGTACCTGCACCAGAGGAGACACGAAAGCATGAGATACAGCCCCTAAAGGCGGCTTTTTTTTATGTAGATAGTTGAAATGAAAAAATAAAGACAATGAAAAATCAGAGCACAACATCAAACAATAGATGACAAATCTTCTTCCATTGTGAGGCACAGAAAAGAGGAGTTATGGAATTTTTAAAACTTGAAAAGATCTTCTGTGTTTAGAGAAGTATTTTATAAAGGAGATGGAACTTCATTCAGTCCCTACTGAATAGTTTTGGATAGGCATACTTGAAAAGGCATTCCTGGACCAGTTGTGGTGGTTCATGCCTATAATCCCAGCATTTTGGGAAGCCAAGGTGGGTGGATCACCTGAGGTCAGGAGTTTGAAACCAGCCTGGCCAACATGGCAAAACCCTGTCTCTTCTAAAAATATAAAAATTAGCTGGGCATGGTGGTGGGTGCCTGTAACCCCAGCTACTCAGAAGGCTGAGGCAGGAGAATTGCTTGAACCTGGGAGGCTGAGGTAGTTAGCAGAGATCTCACTGCACTCCAGCCTGGGTGACAGAGCAAGACTCCATCAGAGAGAGAGAGAGAGAGAGAGAGAGAAAGGGAAAGAGAGAGAGAGAATTCCTGAAAGGACAGGAGGAAGGATTTTCCACGATATAGGACACAAGAAAAGAGACAAGCTGATCAGAGTTTATATTGAGAAGAGACAAAAGTGAGGTTGAATAGGTAGGTAGAACCAGCAGTACTTAACACTACCTTGCACACCTTAATTATTCAATAGGTGTCTATTTTATTTACTGAATGGATACAGTAAGTAATATAAGCCCTGGGGAAGGTGATTATACACCAAACCTGATCACTTAGGGAGAGAATATATTACATAAGAGACAATGAGAAGAATCCTCTCTCATTACTAAAATGTGTTTCTTAGAAGGATTGGTCTAGGATGTGGTCTCAGGTTGATTTCCAAATAGTTGCCATATTTCCATATCATCTGCAAACTGAACACTTTGGTCAACTTAACCTACAAAAATACTTCAATGCCTGGATGTCTGACAAGGCATAAATAAAACTTAAAAAAATAAAAACAGCTACAATTTCTTGAGCAATTCCTATAAATAAGCACTTTGCTAACAGCAGTAATACTGGATTAACTAAGTGTTGAGCACTAAGCTAGATACTTAACATATTTCTAATTTAATTCTCACAACAATCCTATGTTGGTAAGATTAATTCAGTTTTACAGTTGAAACACCAAGGTTTGCAGTAAAAGAATAATTTGCCCAAAGTCGGGAAGCCATGTGTGGCAGATACAGGATTCAGACTCATTCCTGCCTGACTTCCTCAAAGGCCCAAACTTCTTAACTGAAATTTTTTTTCCCCAAGAGTCATCATTAAGTAATAAAAGAATTTATTAGTAGAAATGCTTGATTCTTGCAGAGAAAATCATGTGAGTGTTAGAGCATCATTGTGGGATCAGCAGATCTGTTAGGCAATCTGACCATGTAAATTTTCTATACTTTAACTTCAATAAGGCATCACCCATTATATTATCACTGAAACTACCATATGATGAAGCTCAAGTCCTGCCCTACACACTTATGACCTGTGTGATTTGGGGAAGTTACTTAACCTTTCTAAGTCCAATTTCTTTATCTGTCAAATGTGGGTAATAACAATAGCCACTTCACAAGATTCTTCAGAAAATTAGATAACATCACATGAAGTATTTAGTTCAGTGATTATACTTGAAAAGTAGTAAATTAACATTTGTAACTTTTATTATGCAAGGGAAATGATTAGGTTTCTACTTTATGGATGTATCAAGCTCATACTTTTCCTTTAAGATTTAGCCCCAAAAACACCTTCTCTAAAAGCCTTTTCTATTCTTGCCACTCCCAGGCCAAGTGTATGTTCCCACAATTGTGTGTGTGTATGTGTGTGTGTATTTTCATTCATTTTACTTATCATTTTATAAAACTGTTATCTATTTATGTCCTGTCTCCTTCATTAAAAAAGAAACCCCCCCGAGGGTAGAGACTCACCTTATTCATTTCTTAATACTCTACTTTAAAAACAGTATCACATATTATCAATTTAGAAATCCTTGGGAAAGTGCATGTAGCTTCATGTGCATGTTCTCTTTTGGTTTTAGGTACATAAACCCTGTCTCTTTGCCAAGCTCTAACTTTTTAAAAAGGAAAGATTCTATCTTACCCTCCTTTCTTGTTGTCCATAGCACAGTCTGTCTTTCTGGCATGTAACAGGTATTTGAGGTATTTAAAATTGTTAACTTAGTAAGCTCTTCCTCTTACTTAGCACTTTAATGCTTTCTAACCATCTTCAGAAGCCTCATCTCCAGTGACCCTCCTCCCAGTCCTCTGAAGTAAGAAGGTTGAGCATCACATCACCACGAGGAAACTGAGATTCAGAGAAGTGTCCCATGGAGGGAGGGCTGCCAGTGCCAGCCTCACCCCTTAGTCTCACAATCTTCCAACTGCCTTACAAGGTCCTTAGTCTCACAATCTTCCAACTGCCTTACAAGGTCCTCAAGTTGGATTCAGAACAGCAGATCACCTAGGAAGTTCTTTATTACTGCCCTCTTTGATAGTAGAAGAAATAAACCAGCAATTATGACTTTAGGAATCTTTACATCTTACACTTCCAGGCATTCTTGAGGTTGCCCTCCACTCAGTAACCATAAGCCCAATCTTACTGCCCTCCCACTCCCCACCACCGCCACCTTCCTTGCCCTTTCCCCAGCCATTGACTTACTTAGCCATCCCACGCTGGGAGTGCGCCGCACTCGGGGGTCATCATCCAAGGTGCGGGTTGCTAGGCAGGGCACTGAGTTCTCAAGCGGGCTGCGGGCTTTAGAGTCAGAAGCAGAAGACAGGAGGAGGAGGAGGAGAACACATGAGCAGCCACAGCAAGGATGAGGATGGAAGCATTAATTAAGAAGAAAAAATACTAAAGCAAATCACACAAGCGGGTTAAAGGAGAACAATGACATATTACAATGACACACACCCCCTCCCATGACCCTTCACCCTTAGATGAAACAAATCCCAACAAAGAATGAAAAAGTCTAAAAAGTTACATTCAATCATTGTAGTTCCCCAAAAACCAACAGATGATCCACGCTGCAGTTCTAATACACAAAACGTAAACCATATTCAGAAGAAGAAAGAGTTACATAATAAACACTAATCTCAAGATGTAAGATCAAGATTGTTAATAATTCTGCACATAAGCACACACAGAGGGACGTTACACACAGCTTTCTAAAGCACAGGGGGCAGGGTGTTGTATTAGTAAGCGGCTTTCTTATTCTCTACTCAACAGACCCGTCCGTGGATCTTGTGCACAAATGCAGAAAGCAACATTTCATACTTTCACTTCTGAAATGTTTTCCTTGATGAATACAGAGCTGGATCTCAATTTCCTCTGTTTTTCAGCCCTTCAGAAACATGAGACTGGGGTATGGATAAATTAATACCTTAATATAAGCCAATCTAGGAATGCATGTTAGTCCTTCATTTTCTGATGCCCTTTAATACTTTAATTTTAACATTTTAACATTTGGTTCACCTGTGCCAAATCTTAGACCAGAGCAAAGAGTAAATAACGTTGCAGACTATATATACAGTATGGTTCCTGCGGATACATTTCATCGCTTGGATGAAACAACACCATCAACCTCCTCCTGAAGATAGTTTCAATGGGGCTCCATGCCACTTATTTTACTATTCCTATTAAATGCCATGCTCCAAGGCTAGTAAGGTATAGACAGCATAATCATCCTTTAAGGAACCACAATGAGGTTGGAAACATCTAGCCATCAGACTACATGCAATTTCACTTAAGAATGCCTTCTTCCCTTAAAAATCATCAAATGATCAAGGCAGTAAACAAAGCATATCCAACCAACAGCAAACATTAGATAATCTATTCACATAAGTATGCAAACAACAGGGGAGACAAATGGTCTTTTCAAGGCTACTGATGCCTTGGGAGGTCAAGGTTTAAAGTGAACCATTTACAAATTAATGTAAGTTTATAGCCAAATTTGGGGATTCAGCATATTATAAAATCCAGAAATATTTTTGTCAATTTATCTGTCTGTGTTTTAAAGCTGTAAATAAAGCCAGGACTTGTGAGCGGGCCATCTGTGCCAGCACCTGTTTGAGGCAAATCTGATGTCTTCTCTTTGCAATCTGAATTTTTAATTGTTTCCCATAATTGAAGTTCTTTGCAAGTTTTTATTACACTAAGAAAAATGAAAAAGGGAAATGAACGGGTTGAGATTATTCCAAAATTGCTTTTGTTAAGAGGGAGACATTTAGAAATGTGTATTATCATACTGACCAAGCTTCACCTCCTATTTCCTTTGACAACTAAGTGATCTGCTTAAAGACCCAATATTCCTGCAAGAGCTAAATAAAATGAGGCTAAACAACTGGCAAACATTTATCCAGGCTCAAGCAAGGACCCACTGAAATGCCAGATCAGTGAAAACTGATAGAGGCTGATAATGCAAAGGAAACTTCTGCAGAAGAAGACACGCCCTTTAGCTTCTAATTTTTTAGAATGAGAAGTCACATTCCTTTGGCTTCTCATCAGTATGTAGGTACCCAGATTTTATCACTGATACCATGGCTTGCTTCTAACATGAGTACAGAGTCAGCAGCTTCTTCTGAACTCCAATACTGATAACTAATGTTCCCCAGCAGCTTCTCTCCTCTACTCCTATCAGTGTCCTGTTGGGAACTAAAGCTGGACATTTCTTTTTGCATATACAGCCTCCATTGAGGCTGAGCCTCACCATCAAGGGGACAGTGGAATGGAGCCTGGCACTTGCCAGCAAAGAACCTGGCTCCAAAGACAGGCATGAAAATGGAACTGCCCAGAGAGACTCGGCACCTGTGTTTTAGCAAAGCCTGACTGGAGCCATCTGGCAGCTTACCCTCATGAAAGCTGGGACTCGCACAGCATCCATTACTTATATTGGCAAATGTCTACATTTTGAATTGTTGAACCCTCTATGTACTTCTGTGCAGGAAGAGATACAAACTCTGTAACCCTTTCATGTTGCTTTTTTTCTCTTCAAAAATTAACTTCAAATATCAAATTTTGAGAAGTCATTCCCAAAGCTAGAACAGAACTTTTGTAATTATACCATGGTAATGATATATTATGTATGCCTTGTCTACATAATGCTTTTATTGTACCTCTTTTACACTTGAGCTACAAAATAAACAGCTTAGACTTGTTCTTAACTTATATATTCCCTTTTAAATCACTTTTTCCTGACTTCAGGTATAAAAAAGGTAGAAATTGATAATATTAACACAACCTAATGAGGAAAACATCGCTCCAAAGGCTTTTGAGTGATGGTATGCAATATCTAGACTACAGAAAAAGATGTTGGAATATTTTTTTACATGATGTATGTTCCCCTTGAGAATCAACCTGTCCAAAACCATCAATCCTAAATCTGTTCAAGTGAGGAGGGTGTCTCTACTTGAATCAAGCAAATAGATACCCTCCCACAAAAAAAAAAAAAGAAAAAAATCTCCAGAAAAATGCTTTTTTTTGAACAATCCTATTAAGAAGAAAATAAATTTTATTCATGGTAAAGTTGTAAGACTCTTTTGGGATTGCAATGTAATATGTTCAAATAGTCATTGAACACTTCCTATGCATTCTGCACTGCTATTTAGTCAAGAAATCTAAACCAAGAGTATACCAGCATTTCACTTAAACACATGAAACATGTTGCCCAGGAATCTCCATTTGGAAAGCCAATAAAGACATTCAATTGTCTGCCATGTTTGGTGTGTTTTCCTGCAAAGATGCAGAATGGCCTCTAGAGCCCTTCATCACCGCATTGTTACATGTAAGACCTGGACCAAGTGATCGTGGGAAATAAATTATGCTTGAGAAGCTCATCCTCTTGTAGTTGAATCAGCATATGGTTATTAAGCACAATGGGTTCCTCCATTTGCTATGCTTAGACAAGTTATTTATATTTCTGACTTTCAGGTTTTTCATCTGAAATGATATATACACTAGAGCCACCATAAAGAACAATGCCTGATGTATAACAAGTGCTGAAATAATGTGAGGCTACTACTCATATCATTAATGGAATGACCTTTTCTTTGTTCAACATCTTGAAGATTGTTGGAAAACATTAAAGACAGAAATACTGGCCTACTTTAATTTCAAAGTGTGATTTTTAAGAAATTAGGTTCACAAACCTAGAAAGATTTGTCCTCTGTATTTCTATGGATACAGGAGTTGAGTAGAATGAGGCATGCTTAGTCATTCTTGGAAGACTAATTTATCCCCTCCTTTAAATGAGTCCACAGTGTTCGCATTTTATGCCTCTATCTTGCTTACCCTTCTCTCCTTACTTTTCTCTGCTTTTCCCTCTCCTATTTCTCTTTCACAGGGAGCAGGATGTGGTCCCAGATCCACATCAACACTTCTGTTGCTCCCAGAGCATCATGGGACTTGGGAATACAAAAAGCTTTGCAAGGGTGGCTCTACTAAGGAAACCAAGCCTTGGAAGGAGATTTACTCAGGGTTGACAGCAGCAAATCAGTTCAGTGTCCTTGAAATACATGACTTCTCCAGGAAAGGAAAATGAAAAAGAGAGTACTCACATGTAGTAGGATAAAGGCAAAGAGAATCATTCCAGTTCCTTTACTCTCTCAGAGACCCTAGCTGTATAAAACAGACTGACAACTAGTAAAATTTAAAAATATGTTTATTACATGGTAACATCTTGCTGTACACATATTATTTCTTGATAGCTAAAACTGTCATTTCTTAGACATAATAATCAATCTTTATACTCTAAATTTTAAAATACTAGAAAGCCCATGAGTGACAACTCATTATGTATTATTTAGCATCTGCAAGTCGATAACGAAACTAGCACTATTTTAAAAATAAAACTCCAAGAATATTTTCATATAAATGAAGTCATAGGCAAAAAATGGAGAGACATAGAAAATAATAAAGTACAAAATAATGGTAGTGAATTGAAGTTCTGTCCTTAGTTTTAAAGCTGAAAGTCATTAAATTTTCCCCTTAAAATATTTCTGAATAATAGCTGTTCCTTACAGTGTGCTATGATCTGAATGTTTTTGTCTCCCCAAAATTCTTAGGTTGAAGCTAACCTCCAATGCAACAGTGTTAAAAGGTGAAGCCTTTGTAAACTGATTAGGTCAGGAAACCTCCACCCTCAGGAATGGGATTCATGCTCTCATGAAAGGCTTGAAGGAATCTGTGTGCCCTTCCACGTTGTAAGGACACATAGAAGGTACCATCTATGAGGAAAGGGCCCTCACCAGGCACCAAATCTGCTGGCACCTTGATCTTGGACTTGCCACCCTCCAGAAATGTGAGCAGTAAGTTTTTACTGTTTAAAAATTACCCAATCTAAGGTATTTTGTTATAGCAGAATGAATGCACTAAGGCACAACGGTATTTTGCTTATTTAATAATTTTCACAAGGATATCTCATTTATTCCTGGTTATACTCACAGAATAAGACATTTCTACCCTTATTTTACAGATATAAAAACTGAGGCTCAAGGAGATTATGTAAATTGCTCATAATCACAGTGCTACTAAACCTTAGCCCAAGAATTGAATGAAACCTCTGGAAATGATGGTGCATGTCTTCAAGAAGATTATAAAGTTGGCCTTTAATGTCAAACAACAAAATATCCACTTGTGTTATATCTCTTAAGCCCAACTCCTCATTGCTATAAAGAGTGGAATAGGTTAGCAAATACTGAGAGGGAATGACCCTTGGAGAAAAATGTGGTTTTTAAAGATCTGAACATCATACATTTGGAAAATCAGTCATCTGCCTAGAGAAAGAAAAGGAAAATAAGAAAATAAGAATGGTGCCTGATGGATCAATTAGAAATGCAATAATAACAACAGCCAAAATAGCTAATGTTATTAAGGAATGGGATTTCATTGAGGCACTTTGCTAGCAACTTTCCATAGACTGGTTGATTTATTCTTAGGTGGGAAAGAGCTCCATGGTTGTTTGGGTGCTGGTCAGGATATTCACCTGTGCTTTGAAAATGAATGAAAATGAGAGTCCTAAACAAAACAGGTGCATACTGTTCCTTTTGGGAAAGGGTTAATTGTATGCAGAAAGGTACATTGGAAGAGGATTCTAATCTTAAGGAGATGTGGGCCTGAGAACTGCAAGATGTCAACTGACCTATCTGAGAACTAGAGAAGCATGATGGCCAGCTTCAGATACAGGTTAGGAAAATACCTGCCTTACATATTGATTCAGGGACCATGTCTGAATTCAAGGGTTTGGGGCAGTTGTGGAAGATGGCCTGGAAAGAAGAACAATCCAGCCTGAGACAAATGGGCAAGCTGGAATCCCAAGTGCAGGCAAAAAGCAAAGAATTTCTAAAGGGAATGAGAAAGCTCCCAGATCTGGTGGCGGTCCCAGCCAGATCAAATGCATGCCAGTGTCAAAGCAGCCGAATCTAATATGAAACAAAATAGTTTGAATGGGCTAATCTCAAATCAGATCCAATGCAACAAGAGCCCAACTAATATCACTTTTATTTCACTGGAGCCTAAAATTACTATTAACATAAAAATTGATTTCTTTCCATTGTTTGTTCTGCATTGCGAACCACTGTAGGTAACAGCAATAGACTACACTTTAAAAAATACCTAAAGGTGAGTATGCTTATATCAAACCAGCAATGTGGGAGACAGCTAGGGAGTGGCATCCCACCTGGTAGATGACATTAAACAGAGGAGTCCAGGTTCAGGAAAGTAGTGGCAACCCATAATGGGAGCAAGTGGATTGCATTTCTCATATTTGAAGAAAATGGTGGTAAACTGAAGATAAGACCCAGAGGTTCCATCAGGAGCAGGTCCAGGGGGCCCACAAATATGAAGGAGGCCACAGGCACAGGGGAAGGTATTGGGGAAGCAGCAAGAGGCACAGGAGCCAGCATTCTCCTTGGAGCTGCCACTGTCTTCAACTCCTTATCTGCCTCATGCTAAAATGTTAACAAGTCTTGGATTTCCAGTGTGATTTAGGACTCCCCTGACACCCATTTAGCAAAAGATAAAACCAATAAAGGGAACAAACCATTCTGTAAGAAGGCTATGATGAGAAAGGTCTTAGTCACCTCCCATTGCTAATGAAAGACTTGGTATCACTTACCAAAGGGCAGAGAAAATAAATCAGCACTATATTTGCAAGTTTCTTTTCAAATAGTAAGCTACAGAGTAAGCATCATTCAGAAACCACTCCTACTCAATATAAGATTTTTTTCTTCTCTAATTGTGCTTAAACATATTGTATATAATTTACTAACATTGTGGAGCGATGACTATGTGCCAGTTACCACTCTAAACATTTTATATTTTTTATTTAATTTTCATTATCTCTCTTTTACAGACATCAAAACCAAGTACTAAATTACCTTTTCAATTTTCTACTGAAAAAAGAAAAACTGTTCACTAATACAAAGCGAGGTCATAAAATTAGATTAAGGAAAAATGAAATCCATAGTCTAGATCCAATTAGATTACTAAAGCCAATTCTCAATAAAGGGCATCTATACTCCCAGACCCTGGAAGGCAAGGAACTGATCTTCATGGTAATCTAGGGGGAAAAAATGAAGAAGTCAGGAAAAAATCAGGGACAGGTTGATGATGGCTTTATCCAAATTTCTACAAAGGTAGGAAAAGGTGAATACTCAAATTTAGGCTCCTCATTGGTTTTGGCCCTTAAAGTCAGGTCTCAATCATCTTTTGCAAGTTTTGGGATAAAACAATAGATACAAAAAGTATCCATTTAAATAATACATTTAAAAAAAATCAGATCCTCTTATAAACAATGACTTTTTAAAATGCGGTTGTTAACCTTGTCATAAACATCTTACTAAATATTTATTGAATGAATGCCAAATAAGAATAAACTTTACTTTTACTTTCTAATAAAAAAAAAAACTAAATGCATCTTTATTTTTAAAATACTATCAGGCAATGTTTCCAGGCTTAAACATTATTTTTTCATAATACACTAAAATAATACAGAACTATTACCTAAGTATCTCAGACCAAATTATTAGGTAGAATCATATGAAACTGCTGACACCTTAATTTTACCCAAAAAAAATGGCAATTTCATATAATTCAACCTAAAACAATAGTGAGAAATAAAAAGTAGGTAAAGAAAAATCCAACACCAGAGTAACCTAAAACCTCATTAATTTCTTCATGTACCTCATTAACTGAGGCACAATAGAAATGCCTCAATTAATATGTTATTATAGCACTTGCCTGAAATTTAGTATCTGATAGATATGCCCATAGACTTTACATATGTCTGAGACAAGTAGGAATTTCACAATAATTAGCATTTTGAAAGCTCACCTCATTATTCCCTGATTTATTATAGATAAAAAAAAATGTTTTTGCTCCTTTTTAAAACCATAAAATCATCTTGAACCCTAAGCCACACCAGGATGCTAAAAGATGAGAGTTAGTCTGTAGCTGGTAATAAAGACAGTAGTGTGCTGGTAATGGATGTTCCAGTAAATGTTTGAAAACCAGTTTCCAGGGGAAAAAAAGTTATTTGTATATGAATACGCGTATGCACGTGTATGTGGTGAATTTTACTGATAAAAAGGATATTGTGACAACCAAGTATAAAGGGGTTCCTGAAGAAACTCCGACTGGCCTATGTACTGAGAGAAGTGTACACCGGGGTGGAGCCTTGGGAAGTTTGTGCTATTTGCAGGAAGGAGAAGCTTGGCCCCTCCTCTTCCTGGGTGGTACCTGGCATTCAATCTATGAGGCAGGAAGCCTGTACTACCAGGACTCTTGCTCTCCTGAAAATCCTTGTTTCCCTATTTTTCCTTTTTGCCCAATAAATTTCATTTTTCTCACTCTTCAAATTGTCTGCAAGCCGAATTTTTCATGATCATGTGACAAGGACCTCATCTTTGGCTGAACTAAGGAAAAGTCCAATGACAATATGTAGCACATATTATATAAATAATAATAAAATATAAAATACTCTATTGTAAATTGCAAATAGTTGATTATCATACAATACTTTAGTTGATCTTGGCCAAACTCTTGCATCAGCAGCTAACATGGTTGCAACTGGCAAATAAGTAAGTAGTATACTTCCAATATCCATCAGATATCCAACAAATACTTGTGACATTTGTTGATTAATATTATGTATATTAACCAGTAAGACAAAAGTGAAACAATGAAGGAATATGTCAGACTTTGTCCATTTGTCAATGATGTGGGTGACTCTTTTCCTAAATCAGATGATAGTTTTTGATTACTGAAAAAAATGTTCTTCAATTTATTTCGGTTATTCATTTTGGCAGCTATAGACAATTTACACTTTTAAATTTAATCTACATTATTAGCATTTTTCCCCATCACTTCTTTAAGCCTAGAGACAAATGACCAAAGTAAAAAAAATAAATAAAAATAAATAAATAAATAAAAACCTCAAGCTCTGATTTGTAGCTTTTGCTGGTTTCTTTGGGGTAAATACTACCAAAATAGCCCATTTCAAGCTACCAGTATAGTCACTGAATGCAGAGCTGAAAAGAGATGCACAATGGCACACTATTTTATAGCATTTCTACCACCATACAGACACAA
The DNA here is from genome assembly GCA_031835075.1 of Saguinus oedipus. Classification (NCBI taxonomy): domain Eukaryota; kingdom Metazoa; phylum Chordata; class Mammalia; order Primates; family Cebidae; genus Saguinus; species Saguinus oedipus. The sequence goes on along the minus strand of CM063171.1, from coordinate 95,142,464 downwards.
TAGATAAAAATAACCAGCTGGGAGCGGTGGTTCATGCCTGCAATCCTAGCACTTTGGGAGGCCAAGGTGGGCAGATCACTAGGTCAGGAGATCGAGACTATTCTAGCCAACATGTGAAGCCCTGTCTCTACTAAAAATACAAAAAATTAGCTGGGTGTGGTGGCATGTGCCTATAATCCCCACTACTTGGGAGGCTGAGGCAGGAGAATTGCTTGAACCAGGGAGTTGAGGTTACAGTGAGCCAAGATCTTGCCACTGCACTCCAGCCTGGTGACAGAGCAAGACTCTGTCTCAAAAAATAATAATAGTAAAAACCTTAAGAGCACAGACTATAGTAAAATGCAGTGAACAGGCAGAAAGCAATAAATTTTCAGTATTCATTATCTTTGCTTTAATATAATTAATTGTATGTTTATATAATTTAATTTTTAATAGTAAAAATTAAACAACCAGCTTTCAAATCCCTGATAACTGTATTTAACAACCAGCTTGCAAATCCCTGATAACAACTGGCTTTCCTGAGTAGATTAGACCTGGCTCCAGTACACCATCGGGAAATAAAAAAATTCACAACTCTGAAGTTATCTATAAATTTCAGTTATTTATTACATTGTTGCTAGCTATAATTAAAGCTGGCAGTATCACTGAATCTATTTTGTAGCCTATGTAGAAGACAAAGGTATACAAATTTATCTAGGTTTCACATGGAGATATTGGAATCTAGCTCTAACTATAATAGATTTAAAGATTCAAGCAAAAATTTGCCATGTGATAATTTATAAGAATGTACTTGAAGGCATACAAAATTCATTGCTAAAGGATCTCTCAAAGCCAATCTTGCCTCTGGATATTTAAAAGAAATTGGGTAGCATTAAAGCCAATAACAACACGTTTTAAAAGATCTAATCACATTCCACGCCTCAGAGTGTAAGCTGATCAGCTGAAGAGCTGGGAAAGAACTGCCTGCCCTTCCTATTTGCTTTCTGCCCAGCATAGATAACATTTCACAAGTGAAAAGGTAGATGACAAAGGCATTTCAACTTTTCTCTGAAGTACAGAGATCTACAGATAGGATGAAAGATTGAATGGAGAGCAATATCAACTCCTTAATTGTATTCCTCATCCAAATACTTTCTCCTAAAGCACAAGATTTGGGCCGCCAAGATTCATCTGTTCCTAATTTCTACTCTGCCTGCAGTTTCACGGAAATGAAGTTCACCATACTGGTAGAAAGCCTCCTGCATGCCATATTCATTCCTCTTCTTTTTGAAAACACATTGATATTTGAAAACAAGGCACTCATTCACTTCTTTATACTTCCCCCAACCCCATGCTAAGCTAATTCAATCATCAAATACTGGGATTTCATTTTACATGAGAAAGTAAAATGAAAATTTATTTCTTATTAAATAAGAAAAGAGTAACTTCAATTTTAATTGCCATAATTTCAAAAAATAAATTGTGAAGTAAAATATTTGTAACATCAGATATAATAAATTACTCATCCTATAACTTTCTAACCATTAAGTAACCTCTCTCCCCCAAACCACAATTAAAACAAACAAACAAAAAAAGCCAGGGGAGACACAAAAAACAAAATATTTCCCATCTGCAGAAATACTGTAAGTAACAGTAGAACCATCAAACTGTAGTAGAAATACTGCAGATTTCATTCTCTTTTGTGAATTATTTTAATAAAAAGCATTTTATTTTAATTGTTTCCCCATAACCAGTTGGGCCTAAAACCATATAGCATAGAAAATCTGCTAGTAGCTATCTTTCAGCCAACTGCTACCTTTATACTAAGAAGAGAAAACCCATTTCCAGAAATGGCATAGCTGAGTTGCAGTTCAGTTGATACAATTTGCTTATTCCATCTTTTTCCATGAAAACCAGTTTTATGTTATTCTGAAAATGCAGCTGAGGGCAATGAATTAGAATCTTCCTTATCTACTCATCTCTCTCTGCCTTTTGTTTTGTTTTGTTTTTGAGACAGAGTCTCGCTCTGTCACCCAGGCTGGAATGCAGTGGCATAATCACAGCTCACTGTAACCTCCATCTCCTAGGTTCAAGCGATTCTCCTGCCTCAGCCTCCCAAGTGGTTGGGACTACAGGCATGTGCCACCACACCTAGCTAATTTTTTGTATTTTTTTTAGTAGAGATGAGATTTCACCATTTTCATTAGCCAGGATGGTCTCAATCTCCTGACCTCATGCTCCACCTACCTCAGCCTCCAAAAGTGCTGGGATTTTCAGGCATGAGCCACCATGCCTGGCCTCATCTCTCTTAATATTAAAAAAGACTGGGGGTGGGATGGGAGGACAGACCTAACCCTATCAGCCCAATGCTTAGTAATTCTTTCCACCATACCTTCATTTTCCATACCTCAGAGAAACCAACTTCTCCCTTCTCAGATTGCTCCCAATCATGAAATTTATTTGAAACAAAGGCAATGATAGATATTCTGCAGGGAACTCTGGTAAACCAATAAACTACAGTTCGGATATATACTATCTTCCTTATAATTAAATAATGGGGTTAATATTCAATCTCAAATAATTAGTCTTGGATCTATCATTATCACATATCAAAAAAGTGGATTGGCTTTATTAGAGGTAAAAAATAATATTGAGTCTAACTTTAATGAAGTAATCATTTATATAAGCTGAACACCATTTCACATACTAAGCAAACAGTGATAGGAGATTTCAAGGTATTTATCATATCTTACTATTCTCCTAACTCCAGCAAACCACCATGTTGAAAACATATTCACAGAGGTACTCAATAATCTAAGAATTTGCTGACTCACATAATAGTCCATTGTTTCATCATAGAGTTACTACAGAACCACCTCTGGAGTAAGCAAGGCACGTGGCAGTAGCAGCCTACAACCACTACGGAAATCTTTCCAGCAGGACTGCAAACCTGCCCAAATGAATTGAAAATGTCTTTATGAAATGACTATGGCATATGAACTCAAGAAAAGAAGAAATATGGAGAAAGGTTAAAACAAAGATGACAGGAAACGGTGTAAAGGTGAGTAAGACAAGAGAAAGCAGCAGCCACTGGCCTCTGCATTACCATTATCAGGGTTGGTAAACATCCTACTTGCACTGGAGACTGTCTTCCCAATGTCAGCCAGGGACCGAAGGTTGGATTTCTTGGTTTGATGCCGGTGCTTCCGGAGCAAAGTATAGGTCACCTTATCCTTAAGTTCAGGTTTCAACAGGCCTGTCTCAATCTGATGGTCAACAATCATTTCTAATACAAAAGCAAAGCAAAACAAAAGCAAAAATCAAAACTCAGTCACAAAACCACAAAGTTATTTTTTTACTCCAACTTTATGGATGTCACCCTCAAATTCAATATCGATATATTATTTTCCAAATTTCCAATTTCCCACTTTATGTAAAAGATAAAGATAATGTGTACGTGGATACCGGCATTAATGAGAGTTACAAATATTAGAGTATTCATTTTATGTTTTTTCAATCCCAGTTTTGGTGTATTCACATAAGTTAGATTCTTCTGTAACACAGTAAGTCAGTAATTTATATTTTTCAATTAAAAAAAGTAAGACTCAAAAAGTTCATGTACTTACAGCAAATGTACATCAGAAATGTAAATGATATACAAAAACTTAAAGAGTATAGAAAATTTAATGAGATTGTTGATTTTTAAAATCTATTTTCCCAAATTCTCTGTAATGTTATATATACTTAATAATAGAATACAGTAAAGGAAAACAATACCCAATATCAGGTCAGCTGAATTAATCCCATGAAAGAAAGATTAAACTACAAAATTATGCTGAAGTCTTTTCTAAGAAAAGAGGCTTATTCTCCTTGTTCAGATCCAACTAAAGACTTTCCAATGTATTTCCATTGGACATTTTGAATTATAAGGTGACCAGAATTTTTTAGAAATTGTAATTCCTTAGTCTTATTAACAAAAAAAAATTAAGTTTCTATTACTCTTTTTTAGTGTGATTTTAACCAGAAAGATAATACTGTTTCATAGAAATTGCTCATAGGTCATTCTGCTGGAAGGTAAGTTCTTATTCCAATAGAAAATAAAAAACCCTACTATACACTGGGGACTGTTGGGGGGAATGGGGGAGGGACAACAGGGGGGGCTGGGGGGAGAGCCTGGGGATGAATACCAAGTGTGGGTGATGGGGAGGAAAGCAGCAAAGCACACTGCCATGTGTGTACCTATGCAACTATCTTGCTCGTTCTGCACATGTACCCCCAAACCTATAATGCAATAAAAATTTAAAAAAAAAAAACCCTCTTTCTCACAAGTCAACATGTAAGCAATATGGCATAAATGAAGCCTGGTGCATTCTACTCTACATCTACATGACAGGCCAATATTTACCTCCAGCCAGGATGGGGCTGAAGACAAAACATTACAGAATCCATGAAGACATGCATTAGTAGGAGTCTATCTCAATGTATGCAAGTAGAACTTTAGTCCTCTGCACAGAACCAGAGTAATGGATCCCATTCCTCCCTTTCTGGTATATGGATGCATCTAGCACATACATTCATATTTTCCTCTTAGGCAAATTTTAGTACATAAATGTAGAGAAATTAACAATAGCTATTCTTTTCCAAAAGGCTGTCAAGAAAATCAATGAGTACTGGTAGGGTAACAGCATCTCCCAAGGATTCTCACTTCTTTGTAAAGAGAAGTTACAGATGTTCAAGGGGTTTTGCTTGGGCATGACTGAACTTCTCAAAAGTCCATCTTCTAAGCACTCACAGAATTGGCCTCACAGCCTATGGCTAGAAACTGGCAATTTACACAGTGTACAGTCAACTATTTGGAAGCCAAGCAGAGGCTGAATCCAGGATTTTTCATCACATGCCTCACAGAGGTACCATAAATGTTATATAACATGGGACCACTTGGTAGGGAGGCTGGGCAAGGCAGGAAAAGTTTCTCTCATAGGAATGTTTTGGTTTGAGAGTAGCTTTTAGCTCTGAGTATTTTTAACTACACAAACCCCACTCAGTAAAACTATCAGAATTGATCCTGTTATTACAATTAAACTTCTGTTCTACAGTAAATAATTAGGTGCCTACAAAACACAACCCCTCTACTTTCCCTTTAAGTCCTTTTAAAGTGGAAAGTCCATTTTACAGAAGAACCAGAAAAACAAACAAACCAACCCACCATATCTTCGATGAGTGCTATCAAACTCCTACTTTAATTTCAGGGTTGTAGATTAAACTGTTTCTTATCTACTCTTCCTGGCAGAGCCTCCCTCTATTCCTGCCCTCCCTTGAAATCTCAAACCAATCTTTATGTATGCACAGCCAGTCCTCTGTTACCAATGCCTGGAAATCACCAGTTAGAACAGGTTAAAACATCTATGTGGCTTTATGCCCTTCATTAAGTTTCCATTAAAATGGCCAACGTTATAGGAATCTCTTTAAGCATAAACTACAAAATCATTCCAAGGAAAGTGGGGGCAGTAACATTTCACAGCTACACTGAAATTAAGCCTTCAATGTTCAAAATCCCACAGACACTACCAGTTGGGAGAGAATGTGCCAACTCTAGATGATAGCAGAGCTGAAAGGAACCTCCTAGAGCATCAGGTTCAATCTCCTGTTATGCAGATGAGAACACAGGGCCACAGAGTGACTTGCCCACAGACATAGACTGATTAGAGGCAAAACTTCCATATAAAACCAGGTTTTCTGACTCAAAGTTCAGATCTTTCTCCATGTCACACAGTATTTTTCTTTATTTAAAAACTAAGCTCTAGAGAAAAGAAAATTGATATGTGCAGAGCTTTTGCAGACCAAAAGAATGATGGCTATGTGACAGAAGAATGAACGAAGATCACAAACATTCTTAAAAAAAACACAAAGGGCCAAACATACATAAATACATATTCAACTTCAAGATTAACTAAGATAATTTAAATAAATGTACAAATATGACCAATTATGAGAATTTTTTTAATTTGTCAAAGAAATAAAAATTAAAAAGTTGAATGATGTGAAACATATTCAATGGGCAATTAATTCCATTTCTGATGACAACAGTGCAGTATTGACTAGGAAGTACAAAAGCTTTGTAATATGTTTACACCTTTTGAGTAGTCTCCTGTTAGAAATATATCCTAAAGAAATCATTTCACAACAATATAATAAAGATGTCCACTTCTTTTCTTATCATTAAAACTTAAAGGCAATCTAAATGCCCAAGAATAATTTATTGAATATTTTACAGCTACTATAGTAATGGTCATATTTCTATTTAATGACATAAAAAAGTTCTTACATTTTAAAAAAACATACTAAAATGATGTAGTATGGTTCCATTTTGTAAAATCAATTATATATGTGTAAACAGAGATTTACAGAAAAAAATGCTGAGAGGACAGCTCTGAGAGATTATATTAGTGAGTTTTTTTAATTTTACATGTTACAGTTTTCCAGATTATTTAAAAATGAACATGCATTAGTTTTGTGACTACCTAAAAAGTTAATGCCATTTTAAAAATATAAAAGGTATAAAAACTAAGAAACAATAGGACCAACCTATCTGCCAACATGCACAGCTCGGGAATGCCTTTAAATATAAAAATGAAACTCCAAAAATAGAGTTACATTTTCCCAATCCATTTCCCATCATGATAAAATACCTGAAAAGCCTTATAATTTAACTTAAGAGGGGAGGAAAATTCCCATAGACTCAGCTTCACACGTGAATGACACTCTTTAAATGTAGAATTACAATGAGGATACTAATAATAAAGCTATTAAATAATCTGTGAAAATGATGTTTTATCCTTTATAAAACTTCAAAGATACATTTTTCTATTAAGATTCAGAAGAGGTTCTTCATGAAAAAATCAAGTAGAGGTCCTGAGACGTATCAAAAATAGGCTGAATTTTTTGTGTAAGTGTGAGAAGTAACACCTGCTTAAACAGTCGCCCACCGTGGTGCAGGGCCCTCACGTGGTGTGGTGCTGTCTTTGAGCCTGCAGAGTGAGATGCCTCTCAGAGGCAGGCTAGTGAGGGGAAGCAGGTGGACTGCAAAGGAAAATGAAAAGCAGCTATTGTTTGTTTGATATAATCACGCTTGCTATTATTTCTTTGTCTTCTCATTTGTTGATATAAAATTGGGGTGTGGGGGGAGATGCATCTTAAGAATTAGCTGTGCATAATTCTCAACTCAGAAGTATCAGCATGATTTTGGACAAAACAACTCCACCTCACCCTCTGCTACAAAAGGATTTTTTAAATAACTAAATAATGACTATAACTCCTCAAGTTACTGTGCCATCTTCTGTCATTTAGATGAAAAAGGGCTCTGTTGCCTTCATGTTTTACCCTGTGTTAGGTTTTGATTCTTTCAGAGGATTAAGAACTTTTTAGCTAGTGACACTCTTTCAAACATGCTCTTCTCCCTACTTCTGGAAATCTGGCCCTTTTCCTCCCCTTTATTTTACTTGTGATGTGTTATTTGTCCCTGAACCATTTTTCCATATTATCAGCTCCAGAATGACAGCACTGGCTCTCTGCCTGCTTGCCCCAGGGGCTGCAGAGCAAACATATTACTGAGTGATGATACCTCAAAGTGACCTAGTAGTGTCTAATTTTAACATGTTATGACAATTTTTAAAGTAAATGCATGGAGGTTAGAGAAAAAGTTCATAACTGATAATAAAAAATAATGAAAAACTGAAAGGAGACCATAAAATGCTTGATTAACCTCTCTTACTAAATACCAAAACGTTCTCTCTTTGGCCATTGGCTAAAAACGTTCCAGTATAATGTGGTACTTTCTTTTCTCTAACATGAAAAGGGTCAGTTAGTTGCTGAAGAACAAACTCCTTAAGATGGCTCTTCCTGGTGATAAGGGTCCCAAAGACAGTTTTACAGACACATCGAAGTGTGTAATTCAACTTTTAACTTTCATCACCCTTGTGGATAAGCTCCAAGTACAGCAGAGATGCTGTTCCACTGTTTCCAGCTCTAACTACCACACTGTTTGGAATCTTGTTTCCTGTTCATGAAGTCACTGAGTGTCTCTCTATCTGATTCAATCCATCTACAATCTGCTAGGTGACAAGCAGAAAGATCTGGATAAACTATTTATGCTGGGATAGACATGTAAGTAGACAGCAAATACATCTGATTATCTTATTTAATTTCATAACAACCCTGAAAGGTCCACCTTCATCTTCCTTTTATAGATGAGGGAATGAAAATTCCAAAAGATTTAAGTAACTGGCCTTGCCCATGGTCATACATGCTAGTAGGGCTAGACTTTAATTAAAAGCCCCCAACATTAAATCTAGCATTCCTTCTTCTACATCACTCTGCATCTCATGGGAATTAATAAGTGACATCTTCCCATATAGTATGTATATTTTAACAGAGGACAAATGCTGAGCACTGTGGCGTGAATCCCTACATGGGGAAACTTTAGGCAGTAATGATCATCTGTGGTAAAAACTGTTTTTTTTTTTTAATGGAAATCTTCCTGGTGACCCTTATTCTCCTCCTAGACTGCCTATACACTACCAAGACACGAGTTTCTTCTCCACTTTGCCCTATATTTATGCACATTTGACTTATTTTCAACATGTAATTTTTGAAATCTTTGCTCCAGGTTAGTTCTTAAAGTGTGAGAATTACAATTTTCACTCAAAATCTGGATTGATTTTTGCCAATCATTATACTTTTCTGGATAACAATCTCTCTTGCAGCTTTTAATAAATGAAAAAAGACAATGGAAGAGATGGCCCAGGAAATCATTCTTTCTCTTTGCTTATGTCTCTGTAGATGCATTCCACTCTCCCTGGGTACCATAATCCAAGATCTCTCCTCATATATTGGATTTCCATTTTCAGCCTCACCTGCCTTGTTCAATATGAAAAACGCTATGTAAAACTGTGTTTCCTCCATTATCTTCTAACTACATATGCAGATTTGTACCTGTGTTGACTTATACCTTGTCTCATTTACCTAGTGGTAGATTTGCAAACCCTAATTTTACCAAAACCTAAAACAGTGTTTGGCACGTTATAGAAGTTCATGTACTACTGTAGAATAAATCTATTAAATAATTATTTCTGTCCATCCAGCATCTTCACATAAGTCCTCTCCCTTCCAAACTTGTACCTTATGTACTTCAGATGCATGAAAAGCATGGGTCTTCTTTGCAAATCTAACTAACAAGCTCTCTGAAAAAGAACCATGTATATATACATCAGCCAGACATATGCCTCATTTGACAGCTAATCTTTTCTTCCAACACAAATGCTGCAGCATTTGTATTACCTATAATATAAAGACACAGATGTCATAGACAAGACTTTTGTCTACAGATATGCAAAGAAACTTTGCAGTAAGTCCGAAATCATATAAGAATGTTACACTGATCACCTTCTTCAGGTCTTTGATCCACATCTTGTTTCCCACAATGCCAGGGTAGGCACACTGCAGACCCCTTGGAAAAATCCAGTCTCATCCCTACAGATCCAGGGCTCACCTGGTTATGGAATTTTCTTAGGAATAAGAAGTGGAGTCCCTGTACTTCTTTTAAAAAATTTAAAAATGCATCTTTGGCACACCTAGATCTGCAGGGTAATATGGCGGTTTTAGGGCCAAGCCACTGATAAAAAATGAAAACAGTGGCTCCAGTTTGGAATGCAGTGATGTGTACTCAAGGCATTCAGCATGATGAGTTAACATTCAATGCACAAAATACTAACAACAAAGGATGCCAAAGCTGCCCTGCACCATGAGTTTCGATGACTTTGATGGTGGTGATACAAATGACACTTGCCACCAGTGTTACCCTACGCAGTCACCTGTAACATCCTGCTGGATCCCTGTCCCACCCAGCCTTTAGCCGCATGCAGCTAAAGGGGCTTGACTTCTGCCTACAGTCAACCCTAACACAGGAGCTAGATTATTTCCCTTCTTACAGATGATTTAAGTCCTGTTTTACAGATGATGAAATTGAGGTCCAGATAAGTTAAGTGCAAGTCTAAGATCTCTAAGATCAAGGAGTTCTAGAAATCTAGTGTCTGGACTTCCAGTCCAATATAACCAAGGATGGGTGAATAAAGAGACTCTATTTATAATATTAATCCTATGCTAATAAGTGAAGGAAGTGAATGTAAAACTGTGCATATAAAATGAAACATAGCTAAAAATGAAAAATAACTAAAAACGAAAAGCATGGCAGGGCATGGTTGCTCACACCTGTAATCCTAGTACCTTGGGAGGCCAAGGTGGGTGGATCGTTTGAGGTCAGGAGTTCGAGACCAGCCTGGCCAACATGGTTAAACCCCCCTGCCTCAATTAAAAATACAAAAATTAGCCAGGCATGGTGGCAGACAGCTGTAATCTCAGCTACTCAGAAGGCTGAGGCAGGAGAATCACTTGAACCCAGGAGGCGGAGGTTGCAGTGAACTGAGATCACACCACTGCACTCCAGTCTGGGCGAGTGACACTCTGTCTCAAAAAAAAAAAAGAACAGCATAACGGAAAGGATTCAGAAGCAAAGCTAGAAGGAAATATTCCAAAATGCCAACAATGACCAGAGGAAGATGTTATGGAAGATAGTTTACTATTTTCTTAGTATTTGTGTATTTTTCAAATTTTCTTGCAATAAATCATACTAATATTATAATATAAAAAGAGAGAATAAATGTTATAAAATATTTAACTCTGCTTACACTACCAGTCATCTGCCTTGGTGAACTGTGGATAGGTAAAGCCAACAAAAATAATAAAAGGTTCAGATAGCATACTTACCCACCAGCTGTGGGAGAGAAGAAGCCTCCCGGTCAAGCATGATAGATCCTTTCTCCATACACGTCCTCAGCTCAAATAAACTATGAAGGGACAATGTGGCCACATGGGGCTTGCTCCATCTTTCCCCGCCCTGTTCCACTTTTTCTTCAAACTTGATCCATCTAGGAAAATGAGATTAGTAAAGAGCAATTAAAAGGGTTCTAATGTCCTCTAGAAAGAGCAGTCTCAACCCCTCCATCACCACCCCTTCCAGCACTTCCAAAATGTCTCTTTTTGTGGAGTAATAATAGCTTATTATATCATTAATTACATACTCTTCATAAATACAGTCAAAGAGAAGCACTAGACTGCTCCCCTGAAGTTACAGAGGATAAAAGCAAATCAAGAGAAGCCAAAGCATCCTTGGTTTTATATCTACCTATATGTAACCATGAGATCCTTAAGAACAATTATTTAACTAAATTTTTAATAAGGTAGAAAAATATGCATTTCAAAATTCTACATGTGGGTACAGCCTGCAGTGTATAAAAATAACCAGCACTGTGAAGATTCTGTTGTGACTTCAAGAGGCAAGTTTAAATGAGGTGAAATATCAGTGATAAACCAATATTTATCTCAGACATAAAAAGCATGATGTGTGAAGTGGCAAGATGAACGTAAAATTTCATTTTATTGATGCTTATGGAAGACCAGCATGTTTTGTTGTGTCTTCCTTTAATATACATACCTCAGCAGATGCATGTTCCCCTTTTATTAAGATTTTAAAAACTTTACCCTTCATATCTGGTTCCATATGTGTCTAAATATACACAAGTTCAGTGAATAAAAGATTATTCTGATAATAGGAGATCTCCCATTAACCTTAGGGATTAACAACCCTCTTTTCTAGCTTCTGCTTTCTAAGACTCCTAGACATTTGATAACTCAGCAATATATAGCAATAAAATACCCCAATGGAAATGAAAGCAAAATACACTTGACAGACTTTATATCCCACATATTACACAAACAGACACTTCCTACACTGCTAAAGGAAAATGGGAAAGGATCATCATTTTGCTGTTCATCATGACACAAACAAAAAGGCTTCTTTCTTTCACTTTAAACCTTCTGAGAGATATTGAAAGAGATAAAAAAGGAATTAAAATTGTTTTCTACATTCTTCACCCAAAGGTTTAATGATTGAAAAACGTTTTCCTAGAGAAAGCTAAACGCTCACCTAACTCACTGAAGATGAGAACAAAGGGCAGAGATCGAGGAAGCTCTACATAGGGTATATTTATAGACCTCTTACCACCCCCAGAAGAGGGGAAAAAACACATTAGTAGAACCAGGAGTGAAAATAGATCAAGAGATCAGCCCACAATGTCAAAGAAAATTTAGAATTTTAATCAAACCTATGTTTCAGAAGTATTTTAGCCATATCTGAAGACTCTCCCCCCATGCTCCTCTCAGGAAGCCTCTCACAGCCAGGCAACTCCAATGTCAATGGTAACCTTATCTCAACCCTACCCACAATTCTAAGACCCTCCAGCTTTTCCCTGTATCCTTCCCAAAAATGCAGGAAATAGAGATTTTTATATGGTTACCTCATGAATTAAGAAGTCCACAAAACCACCAAAGAAGTTCTAAAACTTCAGAACTGGACTTGGTTTATTTTACAAAAGTAGTTGTGACACATTCCAAAACAGAATGAAAGACATCGTGTGTGTGTGTGCATGTATGCGTGTGTGTGTGTGTGTGTGTGTGTGTGTGTGATTAAACTATTATTTCTTCACTTTGGTTCAAGTTAGACCCAGAGAAATCAAAGGAACTGGGAGAAAAATGACATAATTTTATATTACACTCAAGGAATTCTATGGGTTTTCCAAAACTATAAAAGGTAATAAGGTGATTGAAGTTATTTTGAGAATAATCCATTTCTGATGGAGAATATCACACTGGTTAACTTCAGGTACATCATCTTTTCATGCTTGCTCATAGAATATCTAAGCATGTTTGTTGGTAATTGGCATATGAATAATATTTACATATGATGCTAAAATTTATTGCTCAAGATAAGACTCTAGAAAAAGGAAGACATCATCACATATGAAATCAAGTCAAAGTTACCTAGAATCATGTCATCTATAATTCTTGATTACTCTTGAATTCCTAAGAGTATGCTTATTTTCTCAGGGATAGAATGTTTGGTCGTAGAATTTAAGCCCAAGATGAATAACATGGAGCAGTCCGAAGTCCTGTAAAGGGGAATGTTTTACAAGGCCTTTACTTCCCTCTTATCTTTCCTAAATGAGCCCCACTTCTATCAGTTGCCAAGAGCCTGTACTGCCAGATCTATTCTTTAAAAAAGAACAAAGCGTCACTTATATACACTAGCTCTTTTCTGCCATTATACTCTCTATGGTCTGAATGTCTTATGTCCCCACAAAATTCATATATTGAAATCCTATCCCCCAACGTAATGATACAAAGAAATGGGCCCTTAGAGAGGTGATTAGATGGACTAATGTCTTTATAAAAGAGACCCCAGACAGCTCTCTAGCCCCTTCCACCATGTGAAGACACAATGATATGGTGCCATCTGTGACAAAGCCGGCTCTCACCAGACACTGAATCTGACAGTGTCTTGATCTTGGAGTTCCCACCCCAGAACTGTAAGAACCAAATTTCTGTTGTCTGTAATCTACCCAGTCTATGGTATTTTGTTATAGTAGCCTAAATAGGCTAAGATAATTCTCAACTGTCCAAACAATATCAGTTTAATAAGATTTAAACAGAAAAACAAGAAAACCATTGCAGTTCTTTGTAGTCCATCTTTTATTTATTCCTCTCCATAGTTTATATTGTAGGCAACCTGGTTAGACTTAAATATAACTTTGAATACATTAAAAAAATGCATTTGGAAAACATAAATCCAAACGAGGGTGGATTTATGAAATAGCATTACTCATCCTTCTGAATTACACCGGCTCCTTAGGTCAAGATTTAACCATAAAGGAATGGAAATATAAATTCTCAAAACTATCCAGTTCTTTAAAGTTTATATTTATAAGGGATAAATATTATCTCATAGCTCAGTTTAGCATCTATTTTACTTTAAGTTCAGTAAATATTGAATATTGTGATGATGTCATATCACAGCACAGCTTACAGCACAAGGGGAACTCTGGAAAAATGCCTATTAAATTCCTTTAAAATGTATTGCTCTAATTGTTAAAGGAACTGATTATACTTCCAACAAATGCATTTGGACCTAAAATACTGGCTTTTCTAATTAAATAGATCATTTGCAGATAGTTTCATTCCAGAAACTGCACATGCTCTGTCTAGCCTCCTTGCACATCAAGGACAAATTTGGATTTTGAAAAAAAAAAAAAACCTGAAAACTACTCAAATCAAATCAGAGCCCATTAAAGAAAAGGCTAAGGCAAAAGTACCAAAGTTCACCCTCTCCAAGTGCCAATGAATCTGCAAAGGTGCTTTAGAACCATATAATTACAATTTTTTTAAAAAAACAGACATTTTTACTGTAGGGTATACTAAAAGCCACTATCTCTCCTTTATAATAACTATGAATAATTACATATTTGTAATAAGTTTCCTACTTTCTTTTTGTTTCAGTACTTGACTTGTTACAGAAAAATGTGTTTCAAAAGTAGGCTTTTTAAATGCTTACAATTACAAAACTGTTTTAACCTTACAGGAGGGGTTTATTAAGTGAAGTTTATTTATTCCAAGGTCTTAGAAGAATAATGATAAAATACTTTGCAGTTTAAGACATTTTCAGTGACTGCCAAACAAACATCATTTCACTTGTTTGTTGAAGAAAAAAAAAGACCCACTGGGAATCACAGAATTTTGCAACTTTCCAATCATATGATTAAATATAATTAAGAAAAAAACAAGACCTCTAACTTAAAAACATACCAGTTGTACAGTGGAAACCAGACATGACCTTTACACTATATAAAATTCAACTGAGTACAACTATTGAAATTATAATAAATTTCTTGCTAACTAAAAAGTGCCTTATCACCCATAAAAGAAGCCAATGCTAGCGTGTACCTGGAAGAAATGAGGTTTTTAAGGAGAATTCTTAAAATTCTAGATCAACTATTAAAGTTATTGTGTATAACTACATAGACAACTACATATGATTACACAGATGATTAAATTCCTTGAGTCTTTTTCTTACAGAAAAATAAACTTGATCTGAAATAGAATTTCCCCAAAGTAATTCAGTAGAAAAAAGATAGAAAAATCAGTGTAGACTGGGAGACAGCAGTCTTTGCCCAAACCCACAGTATAAGTGCACATGTTGGTATTTAATGGCCATGCCCTTAAATCAGGTTCTTCAGAGGTGGTTCAGGTCAATCTGCCAAGTAGAAACACACGTGGGTGTACATTTATGGTGTCTATTTGGAAGTAAAACATCAATACCCTTTTCGTGTGTTGGCTTGTGTTTGTTGAAACTTGTGATGGCTTTACTTTATACTCAAGAAATTTGGCAGCACAGTTTGAATTATGCAGAGGAAGTTATCTTTTTTTTTTTTTTTTTGAGATGGAGTCTCACTCTCTTCCAGGCTGAAGTGCAATCGTGCAATCTTGGCTCACTGCAACCTCCACCTCCTGAGTTCAAGCTATTCTCCAGCCTCAGCCTCCTGAGGCACCGCCCACCACACCCAGCTATTTTTTGTATTTTTAGTAGAGACAGGGTTTCACCATGTTAGCCAGGCTGGTCTCGAACTCTTGACCTCATGATCCACCCGCCTTGGCTTCCCAAAGTGCTGAGATTACAAGTGTGAGCCACCATGCCTGGTATAGGGATATTATCTTTAAAAACATTCATATAATGGTGGTTAAGTCCAGCACTGTCCATTTGAAAATTTACTGAAGAGAAAGAGACAGCTAATAATCATTTTTGTAGCAATATCCCTACTCAAATGAATAAAGAATTTGGGCAGGGAAAAAAAGATCCCTTTCTCCTGACTTTGGGCCATCATCAAAGTTGGTTCATGAGTTATTCTTTCACCAGTTTGTTTCATTAACCCATTAGCTGAGACCTAGTCACCTAGACATTCTTAATGGGAGCACAGGCTTCTTCACCAATTCCAAATGATTTTTCAGGTCTGATAAGACTACCCTTTGCACAGTATTTAACTTATACTCTCTTTTGGAAGAACCATTGAAAATTCAAAGTTCTAACTTTTATGAAAAAGAACAGGTGAAAATGTAAAAAGGATGGTGACAGAGTTGATTGTTACTTTAAACTTCTTGTAAATACTTAATCTTGTTCATAGTATAACTACTGTACTTTCCATGACTTAAAAGGGGACAACTCCCCCTATTATTGAAACAATTCTCATTTTTTCAGGCACAGGGCCAGCCTGAAATGTCTGAAATCACAGTAATGCTGATACTCAGTGTAGGATGTTCTTGGTCAAATCAAATCATTAGCCAACTGACAAGTAGAGAGTCTATAAAGAGAAAGAATGCTGATACTGAGTTCTGTGGGGTGTAAACTTATAGTAGAAACTACATAAAGCTGGAGAAGTCCAGAGAGTTAGCTCTCTATGGAATAAAATAAGCTATCAATTGCAATTTTCACAGAAAATCAAATTTATAAGTTGGCCAGAAAAAGATTCGTGTCACATCTTCATATATAAAATGGATTCCTTCTAAACATTAAATTTTCATTAGTCTGGTAGGTTTGAGAGCTTTTAACGGCCGGTGGAGGTGGAACTACCATGTCTGGAAATTGGACATCACATGTGGAAGTCAGAAATTACTGCAAAAACATTCTGAAAGCAGGGTATGTCCCAGGTAGTAAAGGTTACTGAAAAGCTGAATATTTCCAGAGGCATATTCACCTCCAAGCCTCTCCAGAGAATTAAAGTGGAGTAGCAAACTAAGAATCAATGTTCCACATGGACACAGGGAGGGGAACATCACACACTGGTGTCTGTTGTGGGGTGGGGAGCTAGGGGAGGGATAACATTAGGAGAAATACCTAACGTAGGTGACGGGGGATGGAGGCAGCAAACTACCATGGTATGTGTATACCTATGTAACAATCCTGCAAGATTTGCACATGTACCCCAGAACTTAAAGTATAATAAAAAAGAGAATCAAGGTTATATTTCTCTATTCATTGATTCTGTTAGCCAGTCTTTATTGAGTATGAACTGTGTGCCAGGTAGTTTTAGGCACTAGGTACAGAGTGCCAAAACAACTGAAAATTTCTGCCCTCACATAGCTTTAATTCTATTGGGAAGAGATAATAACAAGATATATGATATGCTAAATGATGACAAGTGCTAAGGACAAAAATAATGAAAAATGAGGGATATGAAGTATTAGGGGAAGCTTTCGATGATAGATAGGACAAGCACTAAGCAGGTAATATTTGAATAAAGACCTGAAGGAGATGAGGGAATGAGCCATGCAGGTAACTGTGGGGGTTCAGGGAAGAGAACATTTCAGACAGAGGGAACAACAAGTGCAAAGTTCCTGACAGATTAGCATGACTGGCCAGTGAGGCTCACACCGAGTGAAGCAGAGGAAATGAAAATGAAGACAAAAATCAAAGAGATCATGGCAGACAGTTCGTAAGAGAAGAGCAGGTGCAAAGAGATCAATTAATTAGGAAGCATCTGCAGTAATCTCAGTGAGAAATGGTGGGATGAACTAGCATCACAGCAGTACTGAATGTCAGATATAGTGAGATCTCTGAATATGTGAATATCTTTAGGGGAAAATAGAATTTGCCAATTGGTCAGATATTGAGTGTAGAGAAAGACAGAAATCTAGGAAGACTCCGATGTTTCTGGCTCAGAAATTAAAAGAATGGAATTGTTTATTGAGATGAGGAAACCTGTAGGAAGACCAGATCCAAAGTTCAGTTTTAGACATGTCAATTTTGAGACTCCTATTAGCTCTCCAATTATTTGATTTCAACTAAATATGGAATTATATCTATGCTTTTATAAATGCAGATGTCAACAGTATGTTAATGAAATAGTTTGAAACTTTAAACATAGGTCCTCTTCTATGCTTTATCAATGGCTTGCTGAGTACCTTGGGTCTGTCATTCCAAGGTTGTTTACTGGTCAGAAAGAGAAGAATTATACAGAACCTTAATTTGGTCAATTAATATTTCTAAGAAAGTATTATATTCTGAGCAGTTGTGTCAAAAGCAATTAGTTCTCAACCAATCACACATTAAATAAATTTATTGAGAACCTATTATGAATCAGACACTTCCAGGCACTAGAAATATAACAGTAAACAGACAGACATGGTAGTCTCTGTCTTCAGATAAATTAATGTAATGAGGGAGACCACATGAAAACCATATATAATGAATTGATTGACAGCAATTGTGGTAAACCCTATAAAGAGAAGCTATACAGCATGAACTTGACACACAGTACACTCCTAACACTCTTCCTCTCCAGCAGTGGGATGTCTTGAAGACAGACTGTGTCAGCAAAATGGCACATGTGCTCCCAAGGATATAACGTCTCTAAGGATGGTAAAGTATTCGAAACCATCTTACTCTTTAAAAATCTAAGTAAAAATAGTATGCTCATATCATTCAATGTTGAATTACCTATACAATGAACTATAATCTCTCTACATTTCTGGGACCAGGGATTATGTAAAATAAGGTATGGTCTGCATTTGATTGAAATAAAAAACAGAAAACTATATCTGAATTCTACTCTATGATAACAACTCACAAAGAACTTCAAGATGAAAATAAGAAAGTCAAAGTAGCTCTTAGAGGCATAGCTGAGTACACCAGTATACACACAGGAAAGAAATTTTAGAGCTATGGAATATGTGTAATATTAGAGAAGATGCAACCCAATATGACCTTCATCTGATAGAACAGAAATTCAAGCTCAGAAAGACTACAAGACTTGCTTAAAGTTCAGCAGCTAGTGAGCAGCAAAGCCAAGACTTCTCCCAACACTTAATTCAGGCTGCACAAGGACAATTCTCACACTGTATTTTTCTATCAGAAAGAAGGAAAAGAAAGAATGAAACAGATTCACTAGTAAAAATTTTGCTTTGGAAGCCTTCTTTTGGCGGATGTTTTAGGAACTAAAATTGTATTTTACAGAGGATTTTTTTCTATACAGCTGATTGGTTCTTAGAGAGGGGAACAAGAAACAGTTGCTGTATCCTTGGAAGAAGCCCCAACAGAGCAAAGGATGAAGAGCTTCAAGAGAAAGTATTAGAGGTGAGGAGTAGAAATGTGCCATGAAAGTGTTTTTAATTAGAAGAAGAAAATATTAAGTAGCTATCAAACAGAAGAGTTAAACAATCACAACCACTGTAGCTATCTATTAGAAAGAGAATTACCCAGTAAATGGAAAATAAAGTATTTAAAAGTTAGGTCTCTTTCTTTAATACTACTGTCGGAGCCAGGAGTAAAACAGAATTACTTTTTTTCTGACTATTGCTTAAGTTATGAAAGAAAAGAAATTCTCCATCAGCTCTAAAAGTTTTTAAAACAGGTGTTTCTGCAAGGCTAAGCTACCTAGAAACTCTTGGTAAGGAATAAAAACTTCTCTGCCATTATCAAATAAATTAATTTATGAAGTTTCTCAGTATTAAAAATCCCAAAGGGCTAAAGACATTAAACATTACTTAAAATTGAGGAAATAAAAATAAATCCATAAGCCTATAAAGCATAAGCCTAAATAACTAAACTACAAAAAAATCCAATTAAATTCATAAAGACTTGATTACAAGTGGTATGAGGTATGAAATTTTAAAACATGACTCAGAAAATTAAAATTTGTCCTTTAACTCTTCAAAAAATCTTCAATCATAAAGGAAAAGGCTATTGGCTTATTGCTTCTTTATAGCTCATCCGCTCTAATTTGATCAAAGTGACTTTTCAAAATATTTTCTAACTAGAATTTTTTTCTATCTAGAAAAAATAGCAGCCATAAATCCTTTTTCCGTCTATAACCACAGAAGAAGACGTTCATCTATCTTTGTTTTGCTTTTCTTACACTCAAAGTTGGGATAATGATTCGGTTTCCCTTACTCTCATATTGTAAGATACTATAGTAAATTTAATTCAAACTTTTTTTTTTTGAGACGGAGTTTCACTCTTGTTACCCAGGCTGGAGTGCAATGGCGCAATCTTGGCTCACCGCAATCTCCACCTCCTGGGTTCAGGCAATTCTCCTGCCTCAGCCTCCTGAGTAGCTGGAATTACAGGCATGCGCCACCATGCCCAGCTAATTTTTTTTGTGTATTTTTAGTAGAGACGGGGTTTCGCCATGTTGACCAGGATGGTCTTGATCTCTTGACCTTGTGATCCACCCACCTCGGCCTCCCAAAGTGCTGGGATTACAGGTGTGAGCCACCACGCCTGGCAATTCAAACTTTTTAAGAAGATACAGGGATCTACATCAGAGCCTCATTTGCTCACTGCTATATTCATGGTACCTAAAACAGTGCCTGACATAAACTATTCATTCAAATAACATTGGTCGAGTTGAATCAATTTGAATTAAATTATAGACTATAAAATGTTTATCTTAACATTATCTTGTTTGTGAACGTGAAATACATTGGAATCAGCATATAATGATGACAATGAGAGACCAATAACTGCATTATAATCAAAGTCTTTGTATTACATAATTGCCTTATGTCACAGATGATTATTAGTCTGGAGAATATCTCTAAATCTGTATGTAAAAGAAAAGCTCTGTTATGAGATTAATGAAACCCTAGGTATTTGTGTAATGCTTAACAATTTACAAAGCATTTTCATATAAAAACATATGCATGTGTATGTATATAAATATATGTAACATTATATAAATTGTATACTATATTTACATATGTTTTATATACTATATATATATATATATATATATATGTAATAGGCATTATTATCCACTCTTTATTGATAATGAAACTAAAGTTCTAAGAAACTGAGTGTCTTGTAGCTAAGAGGCAACAGAGTCAAAGTAAACTTGGGCCTCTGAACCCCAAACTCAGATGAACCTTCTACTTTCAGCTGGATATTTAAAAGATTACAGGTTTATACGTGAAATACAGTAATTCCCCTTATTCACAGGGGATACATTCCAAGACCCCCACTGAATGCCTGAAGGCATGGATAGTACTAAACCCTATGTATATTATTTTTTTCCTATATGTAATCCCTAATAAAGTTTAATTTATAAATTAGGCACAGTAAGAGACTAACAACCATAATTAATAATAATAGAATAAATATAATAAGATACTGTAAAAACAGTTACATAAATGTGATGACTCTCTCAAAATATCTTGCTGTACTGTACAGTGAGTAATTGAAACCATAAAAAGCTAAACTGTGGATAACCTGGACTACTGTAAGAGCAACTTTGTGTTAATCCTCATTGTTCTAGTACTCTCTTTCTTATTTTATGTTTTTGAGGCAGGGTTTTGATCTGTTACCCAGGCTGAAGTGTGGTAATGTGATCAGAGATCACTGCAGCCTCGACCTCACAGGCTCAAAGGAGCCTTCTTCCTCAGCCTCCTGAGTAGCTGGAATCACAGTCATGTGCCACGACACCCAGCTGATTTTTTCTTTTTTCTTTCTTTTTTTTTATTTTGGTAGAGATAGGGTCCCATTATGTTGCCCAGGCTGGTCTTGAACCCCTAGGCTCAAGCACTCTACCTGCCTCAGCCTTCTAAATTTCTGCAATTACAGGTAGAAGCCACTGCACCTAGCCAAAACCTCCCTCTTGACAGAGAATTAGTAATTAGTCACACAAAATCTCACAAGAGATCTTGGCATGTGGACACTTTGGAAACATATCTCTTGGCTATCATTGTTGGGTACATGAGTTTATTATCTCTCTAAAATATTTTACTATTAAATAGTATATAAATTGAGCTTTATTTCTAATTCCTTATAAAAGCCAAAATTATAGCAACATGGATCAATGAAATAATGGCCCAATAGCGAAATAAGAGGTTCCCTGCATTCATGTTGAAAAAAAAAAAAAAAGAAAGAAGAAATAGAATTATTTATTCCTTATTATCCCAGCCAACATCATGCCCATTGGCCATTCAAAGTGTTAAGGCTAAAGAACAGCACTCCAGGATCAAAGCATCTTGCCCTGCCCTTGTTTCCCTGGGTCAGTACTGCATACAGTCAGCCATGCCTCACCTGGCTGTTTCCTTCCACTCCATCTCCTGCCCATCCACGGCCAGCAGCTCATCCAGTTCCGTGAAGAGCTGAGGGGGAGCTGGGCTGTCATCCTCCTCTCCCAAGATGAATCGGATGCGTTCTGCAGCAGGAGAGACTGCAGAAGTGAAAATACTGTGGTTAAACATTGGCTGGACAACCCTGAGGAAAGTGGAGCTCCGGGCTCTTCCTCTCTCCCCAAGGTTACTGGGCTTCCCTTCCACATTTTCAGTGGACATCTTTCTTGCTGAGCCTCCCAAATCCCCAATCTAAAGCCAAAAAGAAATCAAAGCCCTTCTCTATTCCTTTGGTTCTGAACTGTATATCTTAGTTCTCTGCCACTCTCCAGAATGACAGCACTCCAAGTCTGTGTGATGTGTCACAAAGAACCTTTAGCCCTCAGATGAGCTGAGGTCCAACCACTCACTCCCCCTCCCTCCCCACTTATGACCCACCCAAAATTATTAGACAAAAGCAAGCTTGAGCCAATCACCTTTTCATACAGCAGTAGGAGGGGCAACAAAGCACCCCAATCCTAAGTTTCCCCAAGTCCCCACCGCCCACCCACCTCCCTCCATCCAATGCCTAAAGCTCACGTCCTTGCAGGCCGTCCAATGCCTAAAGCTCATCTCCTGCCAAAAACTGGCTAACTGCAAAGTTGATGAAGGAATATTTAACAAGATGAGCCCCCTTCTTTACCCAATGGTACTACCCAATGGTAGTGCCCAAAAATGTTTAGTCACACTTCAATGCACTTGAAAAACAAGCCCAAGTAAAATATTGTACACTTGAGGGGGAGGAAAAAAAAACATTTTCCAACATACTCAAGCACATAATTGAATGCCCTACTAGCTCCTTTTGACCCTATCTCCTGAAAATCATGTAATGAAAAATTAACTAGAATTTCCCCCAGGTCATGGGTTACTCCCTTTCAAAAATAAAAAAGAAGAAGAAAAGAGAGAAAGAAAGAGAAAGAAAAGCAGCTGGAAGTTGATGGCCATGTTACAAAATTAAGACCCACAAATACTCCTTAAAATCCCTGGGTAAAATCAACAATAGTATATACATGTGAATGCAGTTCAAGTATACACAAGTATGTTTATTATGGATAGACAGATGCACACATAAACACACACATACACATGCATATATAAAATGGGTAAAAGATCTGCAAAATTAACGGAGTGGGAATAAATCTACTTAATTCCTGTGGGCAGGTTATATTTTAAGTTCAAATGCATTACTTTACCTTTGGTTACTTTCATTCTGTTAAACAAAATTGAGGAAAGAGTATGATACCAGAATATAATACTAGGCTAGGGTGATTGTGAGAACTCTGTAATAGAATGTCATTGTGGATGTTACCTTTTTCAGATCCAAGCATATAAAAAGTAGCCTGTATATTTTTTTAAGCCACAGTTTAACTCCACACTTTACGACATTATAAAAGTTGAATGTTCCTCTTGGTAAGGATATTTGCTTACAAGTGCTAGGAAATAACTTTTTGATACCTGCATTAACAGACTTTGTTTTGCCTAGAGAAGGCAGGAAAAATGAACCAAAGGATATTTCCAGAAAGGATTAAGAAAGCTGTTTAAGAAGGCCATGACTCTTTAGGTGTTTATGTGTACCTTTCAGCATCCTAGGAATTTTTATATTAAAAGCAAAATGTTTTTCCAATTACAGTCTACTTCAGGAATTACTATTGTTCCTTTTGTCACAGGTAAAATCAGTGTTGGGAATTATAACTTGAGAAAAATATTACCCAGTAAGATTGAATGTAGATGGATAAATGATTCTTACTCAGTGTGATGTATAATGCAACAGGGACCCTTGTAAATTGTCATATTCCAATAAAATGTCACAAGTAAAAAAAAAAAAAAAAAAAAAAAAAAGAAATATATGTATACAAACAACCCAATAAAATTAGAAAATCCCTACCATCTGAAAACTTTATAATACAGGATAGAATAAAATTCCATAGATTAAAACTTATTTAGTACAAATAAACCCATGAAAAATATTCAACCTAATTAAAAATCAAAACTAATCATTAAAATAAAATGTGTTTTACCTATTAAAATGTCAAAAAAAAATGGCTGGGTGCCATGACTCATGCCTATAATCCCAGTACTTTTGGACGCTGAGGCAGGCAGATCACCTGAGGTCAGGAGTTTAAGACCAGCCTTGCCAATATGATGAACTCCCATTTCTACTAAAACAAACACACACACACACACACACACACACACACACACACACACATTAGCTGGCATGGTGGCAAGCACCTGTAATCCCAGCTACTCAGGAGGCTGAGGCAGGAAAATCGATTGAACCTGGGAGACAGAGGTTGCAGTGAGCCAAGATCACGCCACTGCACTCCAGCCTGGGCAACAGAGCAAGACTTCGTCTCAAAATAAATAAATTAAATGTCAAATAATGAAAAATATAATGATAATCCCAACGTGGGCCAGGGTTTGGGAATCATCCACCCAGCACTTCTTGATTTATGTTATTGGTAGGAGCCTTAATGGAAACATCTCTCTAAAGGGAAATGTTTGAAGGACATGAACATTTCTGGAAGGACATGAAAATTTTTAAATAGTGCATATATCCTGTAAACCAATAATTCTTCCACTGAAAATATATTCATTCCAAATAAATAAGAGTTATATCAAATATTTAGTGACAGGTGATCATTCTAGCATTGTTTGTAACAGAGAAAACAGAAAAATCCTAAACATCCATAAAATATTGGTTAAATAATGTATGGTACAACTATACAATACCAAGCAATCATAAAACATGAAGTCAAAATAGCTGGCCTTTTTTGACATATATACTATATAAAATTAAATTTAAAAAATAAAAATCAGCCAGGCATGGAGGCTCACGCCTGTGGTCCCAGCACTTCGGAAGGCTGAGGTGGGCAGATCACAAGGTCAGGAGTTTGAGACCAGCTTGGCCAATATGGTGAAACCTTGTCTTTACTAAAAATACAAAAAAAGCTGGACGTGGTGGTGCATGCCTATAATCCCAGCTACTCAGAAGGCTGAGGCAGGAGAATTGTAGGCAGAGGTTGCAGTGAGCCAAGATCGTGCCAATGCACTCCAGTCTGGGTGACAGAGCAAGACTCCATCTCAAAAAAAAAAAAGGCATGAAATGATCCCATTTTAGTAAAGAAACAATAAATATGTATTTCTATAAAGTAAAGCTAGGAATTGAGGCAACCCTCACTGTGCTCAGTCTGATATATGTGCATTTTAGCTACCACAATTTAGTTAAACAACACTAGTCCCTAACAATACAGTTCAAACTTCAGTTAACATGGTATACTAAGTAATTTCATAAAGTACAAACTTTGCTGTTAGCTCTTCAGTCCATAAATACTACATAACTAACGTATGTGCATAATGATCATTGACCAGTCATAGGGTGCTTCTTTAAAGTATATCAGTGATGGATCACTGCATGTTTGTTATTCGGTTCACACACACACAGCAAAGTGTGTAGTTGTGTTGCCTTCTTGTCTCGCAAACATAAATGCATGTGACAAAGAGGGAATTGGCCAATAAGAATGAAAGTGCAGCAGGGAAACAAAAATTAATACCATTGCAAGTAAAATTTATATCAAACATAAATAGAGAAGACGTAGCTAACCATGGAATGTAAATGATGCTGCCATTCACCATTGAGAGACTCTGTATATGTAGTCAGAGGAACTTAGTGAAGGTGAATTCATCAACATAAAGAAGAAAAGTGGTTGTGATGAAAGGATGATGATGTCCTAGAGAAATGATACTGGCTAAAAACTTCACATCCAAGGAATTTTAGGAGACATTTCTTGATATGGAAAACACAGAGATAAAAGGTAAGCTGATCCACATTTAGAGAACGTGACAGTTTGCCTAGGCATTGAAAAAAAATGCACCCTCCATATCGTAAGTTATATAGTAGGAAGAAGGCAAGCACTATTCAAACTACTGATGAGACTGTACAATGAAATGACTTTAATATCAATGTTTCTAGTGTTTTAAATTACCGCATACTGAGTATTGATTTTACCGTTTTTCATTTCCCTATACCTTTATAGCTAACAAGAGAGATTTTAGTGATTTAACAATGTTTTTAAGGTCAAAGAGCAATAATAATATTTTTCATTAATGATTAGGATTGCTTTGCATAATTTCAGTTTACAAAGTCATTTTTATAGTCTTGCACTACTGTACAAAGCAAGGACTTCTGTATATCCAGGGATATTTAAATATACAGGTATATTTTCAGTGTTATATGGTTTATTTCTAGGGCTTCCACTTTCTTGTGTTCATTTTTCTATACATTCCAAAGTATTTACAATTCACTCAAGTATTCCATTCAGCAAATATTTGTTCAGTACTGTGTATGCTCTTAATTGGCTTAACAGGCTTTATCTTCAGCCTCTGACAAAAAGATCTCTGACCTTATAGAATTTACACGCATGTAGGGAAAATAAATATTAACTAAGTAATCCATTCTTTAAATAAATAATTAAATTAGTACATAAACTAATACCACAAAAAATCCGCTAAATATAAGTGTACACAGAACATTAAAATAAGATAATTGAGTACATATTGATATGGGATACAGTGAATATGTTTTACTTTTGTGATTAGAAAAGATGGCTTTGAAATTTCCTAATATCTCTGGTAGATAATAATCTAAAGTTCCAGGACTTTATTGTAAAAATATTTGCAATGCCTTTTCAATCATGAAATGGGAAGTCTAATTATTTTAGGGGATCAGGAGGGTATGAAAATAAAGAAATGATAGGCAGAATTTGGAGTCTGGAGTCTGCACAATATTTCTAAGGAGTAGTGTTCACACTACCAAAAGTTTAGTCACTTTTTTCATCACAGTGGTTCTGAAACTAGCAATCACAAGTAAGAATCACCTTCCATCAACATTCAACATCAAAGATCTCTAAATCAGAACTAGCTTTAATTTTATATTGAGGGGTACATGTGCAGGTCTGCTATATAGGTAAATTGTGTGTCACAGGAGTTTGGTATACAGAAGATTATTTGCCACCTAGGTAGTAAGAATAGTACCCAATAGGTAGTTTTTCGATCCTCACCTTCCTCCCTCCCTCTACCTTCAAGTAGGCCCCTGGGTCTGTTCCCTTCTTTGTATTCATATGTACTATATAGAGCTAGCTTTTAGAAGGGAGATGTCTCAAGTTAGATAATCAACCTTTTGTCCATTCCTAAAGATGTGATGTAGGTTTGTCCCCACCTCTAACAGAAAAAGAAAAATTTGTCTAATGCCTAAAAAACAGACTTTTCTGCATAGACAGTACATATCCCTGCTCAGCTCTACTTGACACAGCATTACTCTGTGGTCCAGAATTCTCAGTTTAGCAAAACACAAATCACTCTGCTCATTAGACAGCAACTCAGTGGTGACTTCTGCAAAATGGAATGGAAGAAGGATGTCACACTACCTCCAGGTCTTCCTCTAGGCATCATGCTTAACCCCTTTCACAGGTTGCCTTATTTATTACATGTAGGCACCTGAGGAGCCAGTATATCAATTCTTTGGGGATTAAAATTACAAAATTGTGTGTCATAAACTAGTTTGCAACTCCAGGAAGTTTCTACTAGTGCTGTACTGGGCTCAGAGCCAGCAGACTTGGGGTGCATATGACTTAGCAAGACACCAGCTGGAGCAGCCAAGAAAGAGCTTGCATCATCCCTCCCCAAACCCCAAGCAGTACAGCTCTGGGAGAAACTCCTTCCTTCTGCTTGAGGAGAGGAGAGGCAAGAGTAAAGAACTTTGTCTTGCAACTTGGATACCAGCTTAGCCACAGCAGGATAGGATACTAGGCAGAGTCTTAAGGCCCCGGTTCCAGGCCCTAGCTCCCAGATGAAATTTTTAGACATACCCTGGGCCAGAGGGAACCTCCTGTTTTGAAAGGAAGGACCCAGTCTTGGCAAGATTCATCACCTGCTGACTAAGGAGCCCTTGGGCCTTGAATAATCATCAGGGGTACCCAGGCAGTACTTGCCATGAACCTCGAGTGAGATCCAGAGCTATGCTGGCTTCAGGCGTAACCCAGTACATTCCTAGCTGTGGTGGCTATGGGGAGCAATGCCTGGCTTCAGGTGTAACCCAGTACATTCCTGGCTGTGGTGGCTATGGGGAGAAATGCCTGCTGGATGGCAGGAGGGGGAAGAATGAAGCCGACTTTGTCTTGCAGTTTGGGCACCACCAGCTCAGCCACAATAGAGCAGGGCATCAAGCAGTCTCCTAGGGTCCTCCGTTCCAGACCTTCGCTCTTGGACAGCACTTCTGGACCTGCCCTGGGCCAGAGAAGAGCCCACTTCCCTGAAGGTAGAAACCCAGGCCTGGCAGCATTCACCATAAGCTGACTGAATAGCCAGCTTGGGCCTTGACTGAGCATCAGCAGTACCCCGTTATGGGACAGTGGCAGCCATGCAGAGAGACTCCTCTGCATCAGGAAAGGGGAAGGAAGAGTAGAAAGGACTTTGCTTTGCAGCTTGGGTGCTAGCTCAGCAGCAGTAGAACAGAGCACCAAACAGAGTCCTAAAGTTCCTGATTCCAGGCCCTGGTTACTGCATGACATGTCTGTACCTGCCCTCAGCTCACTGCCCTGAAGGGAAGGACACAAACCTGGCTGGATTCACCACATGCTGACTGAAGAGCCCCTGGACCTCGTGTGAACATTGGTGGTGGCCAGGCAGTGGGCACTGTGGCCCTGGGTGAGACCCAATGCTATGTTGACTTCAGGTCTGACCCAGCGCAATCCCAGTAGTAGTAACCACAGGGGTACTTATGCCTCATCTCCCCCAGTTCCATGTAGTTCAAATGGAGAGAGAGAGAGAGAGAGAGAGAGAGAGAGAGAGAGAGAGAGAGAGAGAGAGAGAGAGAGAGAGAGAGACCTTCTGTTTGGTGGAAAGTAAAAGAAGAGAACAAGAGTCTCTACCTGGTAATCCAGGGAATTCTCTAAGATATTATCACAACCACAAAGGTGGTACACCTACAAGTCTGTAAGTCACAGCATTACTGGGCTTATGGTGCTGCCTGATGCACGTATGGCTGCAGTGACCAAAGTCACAGATCACAACAATCAATTCCCTTTGAATGCTCGGAAAGCCTTCCCAAGACAGGCACAGACAAGCCCCGACTGTAAATACTATAATGAATACCTAGCTCTTCAATGCTCAGACATTGACAAATATCTACAAGCATCAAGACTATCCAGGAAAACATGACCTCACCAAATAAATTAAATCAGGTACCAATGACCAATCCCAAGTGACAGAGACATATGAGCTTTCAGACAGAGCATTCCATATAGCTATTCTGCAGAAGCTCAGTGAAATTCAAGATAACACAGAGAAGGAATTCAGAATCTTATCAGATAACTTGAACGAAGCGATTGAAATAATTTTTTTTTTCAAATCAAGCGAAAATTTTGGAGCTGAAAAATTCAACTGACATATCGAAGCATGCAACAGAGTCTTTCAACAGCAGATTTAATCAAGCAGAAGAATTAGTGAGCCTGCAGACAGGCTATTTGAAAATACACAGTCAGAGGAGACAAAAGCAAAAAGAATGAAGCACACCTATGAAATCTAGAAAATAGCCTTAAAAGGGCAAATCTAAGGGTTACTGGCATAAAGATGAGGGAGAGAAAGATTGGTTGAAGTAGAAAGTTTATTCAAAGGGATAATTTTAAAAGTAGAAAAATTTTGGCCGGGCACGGTGGCTCATGCCTATAATCCCAGCACTTTTGGAGGCCCAGGCAGGCAGATCACAAGGTCAGGAGTTCGAGACAAGCCTGACCAAAATGGCGAAACCCTGTCTCTACTAAAAAACAAAAATCATCTGGATGTAATGGTGCACACCTGTAATCCCAGCTACTCAGGAGGCTGAGGCAGAAGAATCGCTTGAACCCGGGAGGCAGACATTGCAGTGAGCAGAGATCATGCCACTATACTCCAGCCTGGGCAACAGAGCTACACTCTGTCTTCAAAAAATAGAAAAACTTCAAATAAAAAACCTAACAATGCATCTTAAAGAACTATTATAGAAAAACAAACCAAACTCAAAATTAGTAGAGAAAGAAAAATAATAAAGATCAAAGCACAAATAAATGAAATTAAAAGAAAGAAAGCAATACAAAAGATCAGTGAAACAAAAAGCTGGTTGTTTGAAAAGATAACAAAATGACAAACCTTTAGTCTAAGAGAAAAAGAGAGAAAACCCAAATTAATGAAATCAGAGATGAATAGGCAGACATTACAACTGATAACACAGAAATTCAAAGGATCAGGCGAGGCATGGTGGCTCACGCCTGTAATCCTAGCACTT
The DNA here is from genome assembly GCA_031835075.1 of Saguinus oedipus. Classification (NCBI taxonomy): domain Eukaryota; kingdom Metazoa; phylum Chordata; class Mammalia; order Primates; family Cebidae; genus Saguinus; species Saguinus oedipus. The sequence goes on along the minus strand of CM063171.1, from coordinate 95,112,073 downwards.
TAGGAGGCTGAGGCAGGCAGATCACAAGGTCAGGAGTACGAGACCAGCCTGACCAACATAGTGAAGCCCCGTCTCTACTAAAAATACAATAACTAGCTGGGAGTGGTGATGAGCACCCATAATCCCATCTACTCAGGAGGCTGAGATAGGAGAATCACTTGAACCCAGGAGGTGGAGGTTGCAGTGAGCTGAGATCGTTATCACTGCACTCCAGCGTGAGTAACAGAGTGAGACTCCATATCAAAAATAAAAAGAAATTCAAAGGATAATTACCGACTACTATGAGCAACTATATGCCAATAAATTGAGAAACTTAGAAGAAACGGACAAATCTTAGACACACTCAACTTACCAAGACTGAACCAAGTCTGAATAGACCAATAACAAGTAATGAGATTAAAACCATAATAATAGGTCACCTAGCAAAGAAAAGTCTGAGACCAGTGGTTTTACTGCTGAATTTAAAGAAGAACTAATGCTGATCCTATCCAAACCATTTCTAAAAATAGAGGGACTACTTCCAAACTCATTCTGTGAGGCTAATATTACCCTGATACCAAAACCAGACAAAGGTAAAACAAAAAAAGAAAACTAAAGGCCAATATCCCTGATGAACATCAGTGCAAAAATTCTCAACAAAATACTAGCAAACCACATTCAACACATGTTAAAAAGATCATTCATCATGACCAGGTAAAATTTATCCCAGGGATGCAAGAATAATTCAATATATGCAAATCAATTAACATGATACATCGTATCAACAGAATGCAGGACAAAAACCATAATCATTTCAGTTGATGCTGAAAAAGCATTTGGTAAAAATCAACATTTTTTCCTGAAAAACCCTCTAAATACTGGTTACAGAAGGAACATACCTCAATATAATATTAATAGTAGAGCAGACCTACAGTTAGTATCATGCTGAATGACAAAAAGAAACTGAAAGCCTTTCCTCTAAGATCTAAAACAAGACAAGGATGCCCACTTTCATCAGTTATTCAACATAGCACTAGAAATCCTAGCAGGAGCAATCAAACAAGAGAAAAAAAAAAGGGCATTTGAATGGGAAAGAATGAACTCAAATTAACCTGTGTGCAAATAATATAATCTTATATTTGGAAAAACCTAAAGATTCAACCAAAAAGCTATTAGAGCTAATAAATTCAGTAAAGTTGCATGACACAATATCAACTGTACAAAAATCAGTAGCATTTCTATATCCCAGGAGTGAACAATCTGAAAAAGAAATCAAGAAAGTAGTCCCATTTATAATTTTTATAAATAAAATAACGTACTTAAGAACAGACTTAGCCAAGAAAGTGAAAGATCTCTACAATGAAAACTATAAAACACTGATACATGAAACTGAAGACATAACAGAATGGAAAGATATTCCATGTTCGTAAACTAGAAGAATCAGTATTGCTAAAATGTCCGCACTACCCAAACCAATCTACAGATTTAATGCAATCCCTATCAAAATACCAATGACATTCTTCACAGAAATAGAGAAAAAAAATCCTTAATTATTATTATTATTATTATTATTATTTTGAGACGGAGTTTCGCTCTTGTTACCCAGGCTGGAGAGCAATGGTGCGATCTCAGCTCACCACAACCTCCGCCTCCTGGGTTCAGGCAATTCTCCTGCCTCAGCCTCCTGAGTAGCTGGGATTACAGGCACATGCCACCATGCCCAGCTAATTATTATTATTTTTTTTTTGTATTTTTAGTAGAGACGGGGTTTCACCATGTTGACCAGGATGGTCTTGATCTCTTGACCTCGTGATCCACCCGCCTCGGCCTCCCCAAGTACTGGGATTACAGGCATGAGCCACTGTGCCCGGCCGAAAAATCCTAAAATTTATGTGGAACTACAAAAGACCCAGAATACCCAAAATCATCCTTAGCTCAAAGAACAAAACTGGAGGAATCACATTATGTGACTTCAAATTATATTATAGACCTATGATAACCAAAACAACACAGTACTGCCATAAAAATGACACACAGTCCAATGGAACAGAATAAATAAAGAACCCAGAAGAAACAAACTCATACATCTACAGTGAGTTCATTTTTCATACAGGTGCCAATAATATATACAAGGGGGAAAGAAGAGTTTCTTCAATAAATGCTGTGGGGAGAACTGGTAATAATATGCAGAAAAATAAAACTAGACCCTTATCTCTCACTGTACACAAAAAGCAAATCAAAATGTATTAAAGACTTAAATTTAAGACCTCAAACTATAAAACTACTCCAAGAAAACATAGGGAAAACTCCAGGGCATTCGACTGGGCAAAGGTTTCTTGAGAAATACCGAAGCACAAGCAACCGAAGCAAAAATGGAGAAATGGGATCATATCAAGTTAAAAAGCTTCTGCACAGCAAAGGAAACAATCAACATAGTGAAGAGACAATCCAAAGAATGGGAGAAAATATCAGTAAACTATCCATCTGACAAGGAATTAATAACCAGAATATATAGGGAGTTTAAAAAAAAAAAACTCAATAGGAAAAAATCTAATAATCCAGTTTAAAATGGGTAAAAGATCTGAAGAGATATTTCTTAAAATAAGACATAGAAATAAGAAATGGGTGCATGAAAAGGTGCTCACCATCACTGATCATCAGAGAAATGCAAATCAAAACTACAATGAGATATCATATAATTCAGTTAAAATGGCTTTTATCCAAAAACAGGCAATAATGAATGCTGGCAGAGATGTGGGGAAAAGGGAACCGTCGTACACTGTCGATGGAAATGTATAGCCACTATGGAGAACAGCATGGAGGTTTCTCAAAAAAACTAAAAACAAGACTACCATAAGATCCAGCAACCCCACTGCTAGGTATATGCTCAAAAGAAAAGAAATCAGTATATTGAAGAGATATCTGTACTCCCATGTTTACTGAAGCGTTTTTCATATTAGCCAAGATTCTGAAACAACCTAAGTGTGCATCAACAAATAAATGGATTTTTAAAAGGTGGTACGTATACATAATGGAGTACTTTTCAGCCATACGAATGGATTTTTAAAAGGTGGTATGTATATACAATGAAGGACTATTCAGCCATAAACAAGACAAATGAGATTCAGTCATTTGCAACAAGATGGATAAAACTGGAGGACATTTTAAGTGAAATAACCCAGGAACAAAAAGACAAATTTTTGCATGTCCTCACTTATTTGTGGGAAATAAAAATTAAAACAATTGAACTCATGGAGATACAGAGTACAAGGATGGTTACCAGAGGCTGAAAAGGGTAGTTGGTGGGAGCAGGTGGGGTGGGGGATGCCTAATGGGTACACAAATATAGTTAGAATAAATAAGATCTAGTATTTGATAGCACAACAGGGTGACTACAATAATTTATTGTACATTTTAATATAACTAAAAGAGTGTAATTGGAATTTACAACACAAAGAAACAATAAATGCTTGAAGTGATGAATAACCCATTTACCTTGATGTGATTATTATGCACTGTATGCCTATATCAAAATATCTCATGTACCCCATAAATATATATACCAATTATGTACCCACAAAAATTTAAAAAAAGAAGAAAACATAATACATAGAAGGGGAAATGCTACGGATAAAACTAGAATAAGCAATAACTAATATTTTGGAATGGTTACACTACTCCAGGAAGTATGTTAAATGTTTTCCATTTCTTATATCGTTAATTTTACACAAGTCTATGAAATAGCTACTTTTATTCTTTTCCTACATTACTCTTACAGATAGGGAAAATGCATCCTAAGAGAGTAAGGGACTTCCTTAAGATCACACAACTACTAAGTGATATGACTTCAAATCCATTTGTGTTATTTCCAAGACCACTTCTTAGCTACCACATTCTAAGAGTTAATCTCATATTTAAAAAGAATTAAAAGAAAAACACAATCATACTGCTATATGAACAACATAGGCATACTGGATTCCAGAAGACACAGAAATCACAATGGTATATGAAACAATCAGAAAGTAAAATGAACATCTGGTTCATTATTCACCAAAAGGCACTTTGCGAATGCACCCTTTTGGTTTTGGTCTAGCAAGCATCCTGCTGTGGCCACCCTGCAGGCTACCAGAAAAATTGTTTTAATAGAAATTGTGATCACAATGAAGAATTCCTGCTGAGCATGACAAGTCTACATATAAATTCCTTTAAACAAGTTAAATGAGGACTTCTGGATTTTGCATTTTCTTCTTAATGGAGTCCACAATTTGGTTCAATCCCAGCTTTTAACCCAAAATATTAAAAAAACAACTATTTTTAAGTTATTAATGTGCTATCATCAACTGGTTTACATAGTTATCATTTTAAGTATTCATTTTTGTCCTTCATTCTGGGCAAATGTTTGTAGGTAGATATCACAGTTATTAAAACTTCCACAATTTATGTATTAAGTATATCACAGTAGTTTATTTCCCCTAGAAAAAGCCATCATTTTATAGTTATGTCATGCTTTACAATAGCTCAGGAGCCCAGACCTATTCCAAATGGTTCCAAAGGCTGCCTGGAGAGGGCAGCTAATCTTCACAACCTTTCAAAGGGGCAGCTTTTTACTCCTTTTTAGAGAGGATTATAGATAAGGCACTTTACAAATGCTTTGCATGAATGATGATCTCATCCAATCCTCACAACAAAGCTGTGAGGTAGATTATATTACTATCTCCATTTTACACATAAGGAAACTGAGGCTTGGAGATGCATGTAAATTGCCTAATGATTCACACAGGCACCCTAAGCAGTCTTCCCTGAGCACCCTCGTTATCATGCTGAGCCTTTGTTGACCAGATTGGGGAATGAGGCTCAGAAAGGTTCAGCAAATTACTCAGTGTCATACAGTAAGTAGCAGAGTCAGGGTCAAATGTAGGTCAACTATTTCTAAGTCTAATGTTGTGGTGTTACACCTTTTCTCATCCTTATAAACTTGAAGCATTCCATGTGTCAAAGAACTATCACGGTGGTATATTTATCATTTGAAACAGCCCCCTAAGTGAATCTGATAGATATCATTTTCCATTCATATTCCCCAGAAAGTAGAAACTAGGCAAAGCTTATGTGCTAATGCTTTCTTGGGAGGGCAATTCCAGGATATCACAAGAAACGGAAGAAGGGGCATGGAGCATGAAGGGAGGTTAAGTAGACATAAGGTACTGAATTCTTATTAATAATAATTACCAGACCACTGTAGCGCTCTAAAAACACACTTAAATACATAGATAAAATCCTCAAACTTCATTTTCACCTTTAAAAATAAAACAAATGAGAATAACTAAATGAATTAAGTTTTATAAACATATACATGTTTAAACCACACACACATACACAAACACACACACACACAGAGAGACACTGTAGTGGCCACCATCTGTTTGTAACCACCTTTAAGCTCTTTTTCTAATGATGGCATCCCATTTTCTTCCAGAGAACCATCTTTATACTTGTATAACCATTTGATTCAATCCATACCCTATGACCTAGGTCTGAGCAATGAGATTATCATAACTTCTTGCCACCGCAATTTATTTTTGAATGGACAGTTATCCTAAGACAGGCAAAACAGAGTAAATAAATTTCAGCCTTTTGCTAGAACTACTAGGAAATAAATCATTATGCGAAGAGGCCAAAATGGCAATAAAAGCTATGATGTACAGTTGGCCATCTTGCAACCCTAAGTGAAAAGTCTACCTAATAATAAACATGTAATAACTCAGAAGCAACGCAGGGGTAGGTTTCTAATGCCTAGATCCACCCATGCCTGAAGTCAGTTATTTTTCAATCATACTTAATAATTACAATTTAAGTTAAAAGCAAAAATTGTTTTAAGGCAATTTGAGCTGATTTTTTTTGTCATTTGAAACCAAGAGTCCTGATATACCCTCTTATTACTGTAACTGGTTAAAGTACAGCTAATTTCCATGTGTTAAGTGTGTCATTAAATTAATTGCATTGAACAACCTTTTTTAATGAAATCCAAGTGTTGGAGAGATGTGTACAAGTCACCTAGATTTTCTTCATGCCTTAACATACCTTTACCCCAACCAATCCAGAAAATCATCATCAATTTACATGTTAGCAAGGCACAGATAAGTAAATTAGACAGTTACTTTTTCTGTTTCAAATTAGCCAAAAAAACTGGAACAGTCAAATCATATTCATTAAAATAGATAATTTTAAACATATTTAGGTATCCATGTATTAATAAGCTCCCACCCAAGAAAAACTGTCAATTATGACAAATTATTCTTAATATGTCATGACATTATTATTCAGCTATAGAGAGTCAACAGCACTAAGAGCCTGAGTTTCATAATATTATCAAAGTACATTAGGAGCACAGTAAGTTCAATTTCAGCTAGCAAGCAGTGATAAAAAAAAAAAAACAAGAGTTTACTCAGATATTTTTAAGAAATATCTGTACTGTCGCTTTTTATCTTAAAAATGTAGAAAAATAATTTGCCTGGGGTTTACATTACACAAACATTATACGAATTCAGGTCATGTCTATAAGATACACATAATTCTTTAGAATATAAAGGTGATACTCCTTGTATTCTGTAACTTATTCTGTGTAGTTCCTTCCCAACTTCTGTCACAGCTGTGGGTTAAAAAATTCAAACCAGGATCCCTGTCAGTGATGTAAATATGTATTTTTCTTTTTAAAATTCTGCTAAGCCATTCTCAAAGGGGTAATCTCAATGATGGCACAGCAGTAAAGTGAAGTTTGGTCCATGAAATTCCATGTTTTAAAAAATTATTGGCCCACAGCCTTTTTTGTCTGCTGCTTCTTTTATTAATTATCCCAATTATATTCATTGTCATTATATTAAGTATTTTGTTAATATTATTTCAAAATTTCAATAATCTTTATCAGAGAGAAAAGTAAAATTCAAATCAATCATTTGGTTGTTAGCCTCAGTGATGACCTGAAGCTAAGTAACTAATGATAAAACTGAACATTTTGACTTTTTTTTCCAAATTTCACCTTTCATGATATCATTTTCCTTACTTAATCCAAACTTGTGCAAAGTACAAGTCTGCATGGTATTCCTAAGGCTTTGAGAAGAAATGGGTTCACAGAAACAATAATCACCCAATTGCTCCATCTTCATATTGTAAGACTGCATTCTCCCTAATAAATTAACGTCCCAAGAATGTGCTGGGTCCTTAAGGAGTGTTTCACACATATTGATTATTTTGGCTCCAGCCCTCTGCCAATGCCCTCCATCTGCAAAACAACACCTGGAAGGGGTACAACATTACAGACACCATCATCAGAGTCAAGCACAGCACTCTCCATATGCTGCCGAAGATGTCAACTCCCAACATTCCCAAGAAGGTAATACTTGAGATGCCAAAACAACACAGTAGTGAAAACAAAAGCAGGAGACAGGAAGTCTAGATGGACATAGTGGATAACAGGAATTCTGGGGGTATATACAGAGTTCAGAACATCTTTCTGCCCCTGATTCAGATCTAAATTATGTCTTTTGACACATATCACATGCCAGAGAATTTCCAGAAGAAAAGTTAAGTGAGGACTCAGGTAAAAAGGAGGAATTCATACAACCACGTCCGTTCAACCACATTTAACCACCAGGGCATATCTGCCTTGTTAAAATTACAAGGAACCCCATGCCTTAAGTATCTAAATAATTATTACTTCTACTTGTGTTTAGCTTCTTGCAGTCTTTTGTTGAGATCAAATTACTTTCCCCAAAGACTCAGCTATACCCAGATCCTTCCATTAGTGAATTTAAAAAAAATCATTTTTGTTGTTTGTTTATTCCAGTTATAAACGAGTTTCTTGCACTTACAACAACAGGCTGATTAATTTATATAATATGTATAGAAAAAAAAAACCAGAAGGACATATACAATTATTATTCTTAAGTAATAGAACCACTGAGGATTCTTATTTTCCTTGTTTTCCTTCTGTGCAAGTTCTAAATTTTCTAAAATTAGTATTAATATCATATTTATAAGGAAAACAAGCCAATTAAGGTTTTTTCCAGTTGCTAAATTGAGAATAGTCATGTCAAATTAGTGCCACACACTTCCTTACAATATTTGAAAATGCAGAATCTCAATTATCTTTCTCAAAAAAATGTCCAACACAAACATAATCTTATAGCACTTGCCTTTACTGCTGTGTAGGGGCTGGAATAGCCAGTTGTGAACCAAGACTGGCCATGATTCTGAAAGCTACTTAACTGAGAAACCACAAAAGCCTAAAAAAAATACCATGGTCACAGAACAATGGGGATGAGGGTGAGGGGAATTTCATGCAAGTTGCATGGAAAGGACACTTTCTGTAAACAGAACAGAAAACACTTACTAATTGAAATGGTAAAGAATATGGCTGTCCAGCAACCTTTTCCTGAAGGACTTAAACGTTTCTTGTGCATGTTGTAAACATCATTTCCATTTATTTTTAATTTCTCATTCCCTACATCACTTCTTTCTCCTCTGCCAGAGCCGTCCATGATAAGGTTTACATGATGAATCACTCTGCTTAAGAGTGAACACATCAGCATTTTCTCCAGGTTCAACTCAGACCCATTATCAGCACAATTTATACCCTGAGGTTTCTAAAGTCAGACTCGATTCTCATCAACATTAGGAAATCTTCAACATTCCCAAAATAAACTCTACAGATTTGCTCGAGTGCAGCTATTTTCTATACAGAGTAGCTAAATATATAGCTCCAATATTAGTGTCACAAGTGCCAAACTAATGATGCCATTAGATGCTTCCATATACAAAAGAAGACTTCTCTCTCCTTCCTGTAGACTCTGTCAAAATGCCTAATATAGAAGTACTGAACCTTAAAGAATCTTTAGGATTTCTGATTTCATCCCCACATTGCCAAAAAATTCTTACCCGTATTACCTGGATAGCAATACTGAGAAATGTGGTTTAAAAATACCATTTCTTTTAAAACAGGAGAGGAATGGAGGCCTCAAGGAAATTTTACATGGATGCCTGTTCTTTCTTATTTGAAAAAAAGGTGACATTCCCTACAGATGTATTAACACTCTAAAGATTTTGCTGGAACTCTGAATGTAATATAGAAATGTCAACAAGATTCTACAATAAGGTTTTCTTCTTTTCTGTCTTATTTAGATCTGTTCAGAGTTGAGGGTCCAAAATTAGTGGCAGTGATCCTCAACTTTTGTGAAGTTTAATTATATTCTCAGCAAAGAAAAAATAAATGTAACAGATCCTCCAACACTTCCTACTTGACATCTATAAGTTTTACTGTTCTCAGACAACATAATGCTTCATTTGCCTTGTGCTATGGTTTAGAAGTTTTTTCCATCCAAAGCTCATGTGGAAATTTAATTGCCATTGTGGTAGCATTGGGAGGTCAAACCTTGAAGAGGTGCCCTGCGTCTCTTCTGTGTCACGAAGGTTCTGCCCCCAGGAATAGACTAATACCATTATCTTGGGAATGGATTCACCCCCACTTGCTCTCTTTTGCCTTCTTTGCCCCTCTGCTTTGTGATGCATTCTGCCATGTTATAACACACCAAGAAGGCCCTCTCCAGATGCCAGAACCTTGATGGAGGACTTCTCACCCTCCAGAACTAAGAGCCAATAAAAGCCTGATCTTTACAAATGACCAAGTCTGTGGTATTCTGTGGTAGCAGCACACAAGAGCAAACCAGCAAGTGTCTACTGATGAGCAAAGATGAAAAACCAGGCCAGAAACTGAAAGACCACTTGTAAAAACTGAGTTCAACTACTTGAGAAATGGCATATGAATGGCAAGAGTCTAAATATAAACACAAGTAAATGTTGATGCTGTTTCATTAAGCACCTTCCCAAATGACCAACAGAGATATGCTAAAATCCATGCTCAGTAAATAATCCATGCTCAGTTAAGTTTTTAGAACCATCTTTTAGGGAAGAGGTTCATAATATGTTATAGAAATAAACTTCCATCTAAATCATTCATATCACTAAACTACACAAAGCTAATGGAAAACCTAGATTAGAGTGAGTATGTGGGCTGGCTAAGGGTCTTAATTTTCTATTAAAGTGTGCTACAAATAAAACTCATGCATTCTACAGAGTAATATTGACAAAAGTAAATGATTCGCCCTTTGACAGAATCTGTTTTCACTATAATCGCTCTATACAACATTTCTTAATCCCTTATATTACAAGCCTATATATAACACTTCAAGGCATCTAGAGATAACCTCAGTTCATCAGGGGTGAGGTAAGTAAGTACCAGTTCAAAAGAGATTGACTATTAACAGCAACCTGTTCAGAAAGAACAGTTAGAGAAAGCATTTAGTCACTTCTAAGACTTATGGTAACCTGTAAGGCTTGGCTATTCCTTAACTGGGTGAAGAATTTCCAATTAATTAACTATCGATCAAAAAACTTACAATTCCTTTGCCTTCTCAAAAAACCCCTTCTTTAGATCCATCAAGTACCAGCAGAAGCTTGTTTGAAAATACATTTGACTATTCATGGCACTCTTTAAGACCTCCATAAGCTCAAATCTTTCTTTCTTAGAATTACACTGGTAAGATGCTTTAGCAACCTTGTAAAGTAGAGATTAGGCATTCACCTGAAAATTGTCAAAATCCCTCTGCCACCCCTCCTTTGTGAGAAGGGCAGGAAAAAGCTCCAGTAAAGTGGGGTGTCTGAGATTCATGTATAGAAACGTATAAAGAGTGAGTCAGGGAACTCCTAGGAAGGCAATGGAAGATGTTCTGGGCCTGATGAATAAGGTAAGCCAAAATCCGCAAGAGGAGGCCACAGTGCAAATGCAAGAGCAGCAAATATAAACAGCAAATCTGAAGGGACTACAAGGAAGACTCAAGGTCAAGTTGTCAATTTAAGACTGAAAATCTAGGGTAAACTGAGATAAAGCTACCCAGTCTTGATATGTAGGAGTCAGTAGAACCTAAAGCTCAAGACAGATGTTAAATATGAATACCTAAGTTGTCTAGTAATACGAAAATGAATTAAAGAAGTGCTGTTGCTTGGAAGTGGTGTGGAAGAGGGAGAGACTGTTCCCAGTAAGTTTTAGGAGAATTCACATAAGACACTAAAGACTCCAATTTTTGCCAATATGTTGGGGAAATTCCCCCAAGTGATCAGTGAAGTGTTTGCAGCAGCTGATTCCTACATCCTCAGAGAAAATGAATCTTTATCGCTTAGGGAGCATTCATGTCAAAAGATGTGATTCTGCAAATGCACTCCTATCTAGTGACAGCACAGGGGATTCACTTCATGAAATAATACAGCCCTGAGTCAACAGTAATCAGAGGTAAGTGATGGGATCAGAATTACAAGACCAGAATCTGGTGCTCAGTTTCAACTCTGACTGAGCAAATCGCTGCTTCTTCCTCTAACTCACCTTCCCGCAACCTTTTGTCATATAATAACAACAGGAAAAGTGAAGAGGTTACTAAAGGTACATCTATGGTTGGATGAATCAAATTTTACTCTTCTGGCTTACAAAATTCTATTCAGAAAGACAAGATAATGTTATTATATTAAGCAATCTACCAATGTTTTATTATTCATTCTGGCACTTTAGATCGCATCTTTCTTTTGAGAAGTAATACCAACAAATTTTCAAGACAAAGATTGAAAAAACTGAATCTGACAGTCTTAGAGGGAAAAAAATAATGCTCAGCAATATTCTCACTCTTTATTTACTCTATTATTTAGTCAAAGTGCACAGTGAGCACTATCAGTATTTAAATACCAACTACATAAAGGAGTTGCAAAATGAATGAATTTTTTAGTGAATGTCCCATTAATTGTGACCAAGATAAATAAACTTCACTGAAAGTGATCCTAAAGAGGTAAAGGCATATAACCAACTCCAGAGAATTAAGTAAACCTGAAAATCCAATGGAAAAATAAAGCACATGAATAGGATGAAGATTTACAAAGACAGAAGGAAAGGGAAAAGTCTGCATGATGGTTCACAGATAAAAAGAATATGTGGTGAAAAGAACTAAGCTATACACAAGGGTGACTTACTGAAATGAATTGATATTTTATGTACAGAACAAGTTTTGATTCACAGGTCCTACTGACAATTATTTAAGGTTTCCTCTTCAAGTAGTAATTTCACTTAAAAATAAATACAGAATCAGCAATCCAAGAGATACCAATGAATATTAAACAACATTGATTATCTCTGAGATGCACCCAAAACACACACATATTAAGATTGTTATAGCATAAGGTATGTCCAGTCACTCTATTCTTGCATAGTGGAGATATTAGGAAGTATAATTCTCTACTACAATAGAACAAAACTCATATTAAAATAACACATGTAAATCAGCCACTAACCATGTTCCTTAAAAATAATCTTAATTTTTCAGAACAAGAACCTAAATATTTTTACAGATTTCATTATTGGTTTACATAAAAATAAATTATAGTTAATTAAGTAAATGCTAAACTTGTCTTCTATACTCAAAGAAAAACTGGCCAATGCCTAGTTTTTGTAATGTTATATTCATCTAATCCTACTTTAAAATACACCAAAGGTGCTATTTAAGTGTTACTTGCAATGTCAGCTAAATGAATTCCCTAAACAGAATTCTGAAAGTCAGTTTCTAATTGGGGTTTTTTTGGTTGCTAATGTAAAATATGCCTAAATATTATAATTTATTCTTTGGTTATCATATAGATGTTTATGTCCAAGAATTCATTTCAAAAAATGTCAACTGCAATTAAAATTGTTCTGAAATGTCTGCATGGTATGTCCTGCCATGAATGACAATTGGTTAATCTGCCTATAAAATTAGCATGTTCTGAGCTGAGTCAAAAGAATGTATCCTTTCACGTGGTGAAATCAAGCTCACTTCAGAAATGAGTTTCTCCTATATCTGGAATCAATTACTATTTAAAATGATCAAAGACTTTCAGAACAATAACTTGGCTTTACAATGTTATTTGGGGTATGTACAAACTGAGCTACACATCCACTGCAGTCTTTTCTTCCAAAACTTACACTTCTATTTTCCATTATCACGTTTTATTTTTCTTCTTTTAATTCATCACCACTTGCAAGCTTCTTCAAAAGACAGTCATAAGGTTTATTAAGTAGAATCTAAATTAGAAATATTACTTAATAAGAATATCTATTGGTAAATAGCCATTATTATGAACATATCTCCTTTAATCCTCAGAACATTCCCATAACCTAAGTATTATTTCTATATTCATATATGATATGTATTCAATAAGATTATTGCATACATTACCCAGATAACATCTAGTAATGGGGAGCTCTAGACTTAGCAGTTATGTAGCTTTGTCTGACCATAAAGTCCATTGTCTTCCTGCTATTGAGAGCTTCCCTACTCATTTATATTTCTACTGTATTTGTGAACATAGGGCACCCTTCTAAATCCCACTATCAAACAGGAGATCTCAAAACATATCTAGCCATTGGCTTGAACACTTTGAAAATGAGGCATGTTAAAATCTTGTTAATAATAGTGTTTGTTTTTCTCTTTAAAGTATCCAAGGACTATATATTACCAAATACTTTGCAATGAATGTTAAACTTTTCCTAGACTAAGCTTGGAATTGAGCCATTATTCCTTTACTTTTTAACAAGCCATCCTTTCTATTTCTTTTAATTTATTTCCCTCTGATTTTAAATGGCTTTAAGAACCATCTAAATTCATTCCAGAGCTCAAACAACTTAGCCTATAAACATGTCAGTTCTAACTTTGGGAGTTATAGATCTGTTTAAGAGTCAGATTAAATGCATATAAACACACATGGGCAGAAGTTTGTATAAAATGGATATTATTGCTTTGGAAAATGATTTTCTTCACACTTGTCAAGCAACTTTCAAAAAAGATACTCATTGCAGGGAATAAACTCACTCTCTAGAGTTGCATATGCCTAAGCTTCAAATGATGGGTGTACACTAGAAAAATAGGAATAAAATCATCTGACAGCACACACATACACATACACCACCCTGTTACAGCCCTGTCTAGAGAACTCTATAAACACACATGAGCCAGACATAGTTGTGCAAAACTGTAGTCTCACTTACTTGAGTGGCTGAGGCTGAAGGATTGCTTGAGCCCAGGAGTTCAAGTCCAGCCTGGGCAACACAGCAAGATTGTATGTTTTTTAAAAAATCAGGCTGAGCGAGGTGGTTCATGCCTGTAATCCCAGCAATTTGGGAGGCCAAGGCAGGCGGATCACAGGGTCAAGAGTTCGAGACCACCCTAGGCAACATGGTGAAACCCCATTAAGGTAAAAATACAAAAATTAGCCTGGTGTGGTGGCAGGCACTTGTAATCCTAGCTACTCGGGAGGCTGAGGCAAAGAATCATCTGAACCTGGGAGGCGGAGGTTGCAGTGAGCTGAGACTGTGCCATTTCACTCTAGCCTGGGCAACAAGAACAAGACTCCATTTAAAAAAAAAAAAATCATAGAATGAGATCATGCCCTTTGCAGGGACATGGATGGAGCTCAAAGCCATTATACTCAGCAAACTAACACGGGAACAGAAAACCCAACACTGCATGTTCTTACTTATAAGAAGGAGCTGAATAATGAGAATACATGAAACACAAGCAGGGGAACAACACACACTGCGGTCCGTGGGAGCTGCGGGGAGGGAGAGCATCAGGATAAACAGCTAATACAAGCAGGGCTTAATACCTAGGTGAGGGGTACAAGGTGCAACAAACTGCCATGGCACACATTTACCAATGTAACAAACCTGCGCATTCTGCACATGTATCTAGAACTTAAAATTAAATTTTTAAAAATCAAAATAAATAAATAAATAAATAATTTCCAAAACTACATGTGAATTATGTTTTAAAAAATATAGCCTATACCACCAGGTGTACCAGCTGACCACTTTGCCCTAAAAACCCATTTCCCTAATCTCCACTGTGGTGAAATATGTCAAACAGATGTTTATAGACACATTCTCTTAGCAACATATTCCATTCCTATTAAAACATTTGCAGATCTACATTACAAATGCTTACAGATAGAGTTATTTGTTAAGGTCCAGAATGTTTAGAGGGAGGATTTTCTCCTAAACTTCACGTGCAGCAAGGCTTTTTCAAAAGTAAGGCTGTTGGCAAATAAATTGACCCCAGAGGATGACATTTTGTCAAAACAATCTGCAAGCATTTATTTTGTTGCCACAGTTCAGCTGAAACTAGTTCCTACTGAGATACTGACACTGCTATAATGTTGATTCATGCTTCTGTGGCTTCAAAAATTAATAACCGTAACTTTTGTTTTTTAAGTGGTTTGGAATTGCCAGCAGTATGCTACCTCCAACTGGCTCTAAATAAAGCAGTTCATGATTTAAACTGGTTCTTAAAGGCCAAAATGCATTTTTCTTTGCAGTTTTAGGTCTTAACTGGTTTCTTATGCAACCAAGTGAAGCTAAAGATTGTACCACGGTCGCTGTACCCAGGAAGTGGTGAAATGGAACTTCAGTTTCCCTCTGTGATTAACTCAAAAACAAAGACTTAATGTCTATGCTATGGTCATTAAATCTTCCATGTTATAAACCAGTCTTTTAGTATAATGCGTGTGTTCTTCAACACTTTAATCAGACAGAATAACTAAGGCATCCACCAGCCTCAAAATTATCTCTGTAAATCTCCATGTTTGTCTTTAAAGAGTTTCACATTTCATATTTAAAATTAATAGTTCTAGATTTACTTATTATAAAAATATCTTTTTCCAAATATCTAAATAAAAGGGATGTTTCAGGTAAATGTATTTATCCTGTACTCAACCCCAAGAGCACTTAAAGTCCAGTCTGAGGATAAAGCCTTCTGAGCCACTATTGAAAAAGGTCCACAATCATATCAGTGCTTGCACCATGGCTTCGCGATGGCTTGACCAGAATCCAGGTGAGTATGACCAACTCTTATGCATCCTTTCAGTTTCTTTTTTTTTTTTGTACATGTGTTTTTTTCTTTCTTTTTTTTAATTGCATTTTAGGTTTTGGGGTACATGTAAAGAACATGCAAGATTGTTGCATAGGTACACACATGGCAATGTGATTTGCTGCCTTCCTCCCCATCACCTATATCTGGCATTTCTCCCCATGCTATTTCTCCCCAAATCCCTACCCCCAGCTGTCCCTCCCCTAATTCCCCCTGACAGACCCCAGTGTGTGATGCTTCCCTCCCTGTGTCCATGTGTTCTCATTGTTCAACACCCACCTATGAGTGAGAACATGCAGTGTTTGATTTTCTGTTCTTGTGTCAGTTTGCTGAGAATGATGGCTTCCAGGTTCATCCATGTCCCTGCAAAGGACACGAACTCATTGTATTTTATGGCTGCATAGTGTTCCATGGTGTATATGTGCCACATTTTCCCTATCATCAATGGGCATTTGGGTTGGTTCCAGGTCTTTGTAATTGTAAACAGTGCTGCAATGAACATTCGTGTGCATGTGTCCTTATAGTACACGATTTATAATGCTTTGGATATACACCCAGTAATGGGATTGCTGGGTCCAATGGAATTTCTATTTCTAGGTCCTTGAGGAATCGCCACACAGTCTTCCACAATGGTTGAACTAATTTACACTCCCACCAACAGTGTAAAAGTGTTCCTATTTCTCCACATCCTCTCCAGCATCTGTTGTCTCCAGATATTTTAATGATCGCCATTCTAACTGGCGTGAGATGGTATCTCAATGTAGTTTTGATTTGCATCAGTTTCTTATCATAATAAAGCTACGATTAAAAAATGTAATCATTGTTCAATATCCTTTGTCTTTTTTTTTTTTTTTTTTTTTTTTTTTGCTGGGGGGGGAAATAGGCCAAAGTCCTTGTATAATTCACAACTTCTTCTAACTAGGTAAGGTGTTAACTATTAGGAAAGTAGCTTTGAACAGGTCAGCTGTGCTTAAATCTGCGGTGTCTGCATCAGTTTTAGGTTTGATACTAATGGGAATAGAACAGAAGGAAAAACAATTATGTGGGAAAGGAAGGAACCTAAAAACGTCAGCCAGTCTCTCAAGATTCAGATAGTCATTGTTTGGCTTGATAATTTTATAAGCTCCAAGAAAATCAAACATACTATTATTTAATATGTCTAGCTTATCCAATCTCCCTTCAACAGCATGAGTAAATAAGAGTTTCCTATGAATATGCACTGCAGTCTCTAATTCTATCTGCTTACTGATTCATTCACAAACTCTTATTTTTATTTTACTTTAAGTTCAGGGATACATGTAAATGTGCAGGTTTGTTACATAGGTATACATGTGCCGTGGTGGTTTGCTGCACCTATCTAGGTTTTCAGTCCCACATGCATTAGGTATTTGTCCTAATGCTCTCCCTCTCCTTTCGTCACACCCCCAACAGGTCTCAGTGTGTGTTGTTCCCCTCCCTGCATTCACGTGTTCTCATTGTTCAACTTCTACTTATGAGTGAGAATATGCAGTGTTTGGTTTTCTGTTCCTGTGCAAGTTTGCTCAGGATGGTGGTTTCCAGCTTCATCTATGTCCCTGAAAAGGACATGAACTCATTCTTTCCTATGGCTGCATAGTGTTCCATGGTGTAATGTGCTACATTTTCTTCATCTACTCAATCACTGATGGCCATTTGTGTTGATTCCAAGTCTTTGCTATTGTAAATAGTGCTGCAACAAACACACAGGCCCATGTCTTTATAGTAGAATGATTTATAATCCTTTGGGTATATCCCAGTAATGAGATTGCTAGGTCAAATGGTATTTCTGCTCCAGATGCTTGAGGAATCGCCACACTGTCTTCCACAATCGTTGAACTAATTAACACTCCCACCACCAGTGTAAAAGCATTCCTATTTCTCCACACCCTCATCAGCATCAGTTGTTTCCAGACTTTTTAATGATCACCATTCTAACTGGCATGAGATGGTACCTTATTGTGGTTTTGATTTGCATTTCTCTAATGACCAGTGATGACGAGCTTTTTTTCAAGTTTATTGTCCATATAAATGTCTTCTTTTGAGAAATATCTGTTCATATTCTATGCCCACTTTTTGATGGGGTTTTTTTTCTTGTAAATTTGTTTAACTTCTTTATAGAATCTGGATATTAACTCTTTGTCAGATAAATAGGTCGCAAAAATTTTCTAGCAATCTGTAGGCTGCCTGTTCATTCTAGTGATCGTTTGTTTTGCTGAGCAGAAGCTCTAGTTTAGTTAGATCCCATTTGTCAATTTTCACTTTTGTTTCAATTGCTTTTGGTGTTTTAGTCATGAAGTCTTTGCCCATACCTTTGTCTTGAATGGTATTACCTAGGTTTTCTTCTAGGGTTTTTATTGTTTTAGGTTTTACCTTTAAGTCTTTAATCCATCTTAAGTTAATATTTGTATAAGTTGTAAAGAAGGGGTGGAGTTTCTGTTTTCTGCATATGGCTAGCCAGTTTTCCCAGCATGAATTCTTAAATAAAGAATCCTTTCCTTATTGCTTGTTTTTGTCAGGTTTGTCAAAGATCAAATGGTTGTACATGTGTGTGTTATTTCTGAGGCTTCTATTATGTTTCATTGGTCTATATATTGATTTTGGTACCAGTACCATGCTGTTTTTGTTACTGTAGGCTTGTAGTATAGTTTGAAGTCAGGTAGCATGACGTCTCCAGCTTTGTTCTTTTTGTTTAGGATTGTGTTGGCTATATGGTTTCTTTTTTGCTTCCATATGAAATTTAAA
The DNA here is from genome assembly GCA_031835075.1 of Saguinus oedipus. Lineage (NCBI taxonomy): Eukaryota > Metazoa > Chordata > Mammalia > Primates > Cebidae > Saguinus > Saguinus oedipus. The sequence continues at coordinate 95,093,348 of CM063171.1, read as the reverse complement.
GTAGTTTTTTTCTAATTCTGTGAAGAAAGTCAGTGGCAACTTGATATGAATAGCACTGAATCTATAAATTACTTTGAGCAGTATGGTCACTTTCACAATACTGATTCTTCCTATCCATCAGCATAGAATGTTTTTGCATTTGTTTGTGTCCTCTCATATTTCCTTGAGCAATGGTTTGTAGCTCTCCTTGAAGAGGTCCTTCACATCCCTTGTAAGTTTTATTCCTAGGCATTTTATTCTCTTTGGAGCAGTTGTGAATGGCAGTTCACTCATAATTTGGTTCTCTGCTTGTCTACTATTGGTGTATAAGAATACTTGTGATTTTTGCACATTGATTTTGTATCCTGAGACTTTCCTGGAGTTGCTTATCAGCTTAAGGAGTTTTTGGGCTGAGACAATGGGGTTTTCTAAATATACAGTCATGTTGTGTACAAACAAAGACAATTTGAATTCCTCTCTTCCTATTGGAATACCTTTATTTCTCTCTTGCCTGATTGCTCTGGCCAAAACTTCCAATACTATGTTGAATAAAAGTGGTAAGAGAGGGTATCCTTGTCTTGTGCCAGTTTTCTAAAGGAATGCTTCCAGCCTTTGCCCATTCAGTATGATATTGACTATGGATTTGTCATAAACAGCTCTTATAATTTTGAGATACGTTCTATCAATACCTAATTTATTGAGAGTTTTTAGCATGAAGAGGTATTGAATTTATCAAAGGCCTTTTCTGCATATATTGAGATAATCATGTGGTTTTTGTCAGTGGTTCTGTTTAATGTGTGATAGATTACATTTATTGATATGCATATGTTGAACCAGCCTTGCATCCCAGGGTTGAAGTTGATTTAATTGCAGTGGATAAGCTTTTCAATGTGCTGCTGGATTCAGTTTGCCAGTACTTTATTGAGAATTTTTGCATTGATGTTCATCAGCAATATTGGCCTGCAATTCTCTTTGTTGTGTCTCTGCCAAATTTTGGTATCAGGATGATACTGTCCTCATAAAATGAGTTAGGGAGGAGTCCTCTTTTTATATTGTTTGGAATAGTTTCAGAAGGAATAGTAAGTAGCAGCTCCTCTTTGTACCTCTGGTAGAATTCAACCAGAATTCATCTGGTCCTGGGCTTTTTTTTGGTTGGTAGGCTATTAATTACTGCCCCCATTTCAAAACTTCTTATTAATCTATTCAGGGATTCAACTTCTCCCTGGTTTAGTCTTGGGAGCGTATATGTGTCCAGGAATTTATCCATTTCTTCTAGGTTTTCTGGTTTATTTGCACAGAGGTGTTTACTGTATTCTCTGATGGTAGTTTGTTTCTGTGGGGTTAGTGGTAATATCCCTTTATTATTTTTTATTGTGTCTATTTGATTCTTCTCTCTTTCCTTCTTTATTAGTCTAGCTAGTGGTTTATCTATTTTGTTAATCTTTTCAACAAACCACCTTCTGGATTCACTGATTTTTTTGAAGGGTTTTTTTGTGTCTCTATCTCCTTCCGTTCTGCTCTGATCTTAGTTATTTCTTGTCTTCTGCTACCTTTTGAATTTGTTCTTACTTTTCTAGTTCTTTTAATTGTGATGGTAGAGTGTTGATTTTAGATCATTCCCATTTTCTTCTGTGGGCATTTAGTGCTACAAATTTCCCTCTAAACACTGCTTTAGCTGTGTCCCAGAGATTCTGGTGCATTGTGTCTTTATTCTCATTGGTTTCAAAGAATTTATTTATTTCTGTCTTAATTTTGTTATTTACCCAGTAGTTATTCAGGAACAGGTTGCTCAGTTTCCATGTAGTTGTGTGGTTTTGAGTGAGTTTCTCAAACCTGAGTTCTAATTTGATTGCACTGTGGTCTGAGAGGCTGTTTGTTATTATTTCCATTCTTTTGCATTTGCTGAGGAATGTTTTACTTCCAATTATGTGGTCAATTTTGAAGTAATGCTATGTGGTGCTCAGAAGAATATATATTCTGTGCATTTGGGGTAGATAGTTCTGTAGATATCTATTAGGTCTGCTTGGTCCAGAGCTGAGTTCCAGTCCTGAATATCCTTAATTTTCTGTCTCGTTTATCTAATACTGACAGTACAGTGTTAAAGTCTCTTTGTAGGAGTCTCTAAGAACTTGTTTTATGAATCTGAGTGCTCCTGTATTAGGTGCCTATATTTAGGATAGTTAGCTCTTCTTGTTGCATTGATCCTTTTACCATTATGTAATGCCCTTCTTTGTCTTTTTTTATCTTCATTGGTTTAAAGCCTTCTGAAGCCTACTTCTGTCCATTTGTCAAACTCATTCTGTCTAGTTTTGTTATGATCATTTGGAGGAAAATAGACATTCTGATTTTGGGAAATTTCAGCATTTTTGCACTGGTTTTTCCTCATCTTCATAGATTTATCTACCTTTGATCTTTCAGACTAATGACATTTAGATGGGGTTTCTGTGTGTAAGGGTCCTTTTTGTTGATGTTGTTATTGCTTTCTATTTGTTAGTTTAACAGTTAGGCCTCTCTTCTGCAGGTCTGCTGGAGTTTCCTGGAGGTCCACTCCAGACCCTATTTGCCTGGGTATCACCAGCTGAGGCTACAGAATGGCAAAGATTGCTGCCTGCTCCTTCCTCTGGAAGCTTCATCCTAGAGGGGCTCTGGCCTGGTGCCAACTGAAGCTCTCCTGTATGAGGTGTCTGTCAAACCCTGTTGGGAGGTCTCTCCCAGTCAGGAGGCATAGGGGTCAGGGACCCACTTGAAGAGGCAGTCTGTCGCTTAGCAGAGATCAAGCACTGCACTGGGAGAACCCTCTTTGTCAGGATCCACTGCTCTCTTCAGAGCCAAAAGGCTGGAACATTTAAGTCTGCTGAAGCTGTGCCCACAGCCACCCATTCCCCCAGGTGCTCTGTCCCAGGGAGATGAGAGTTTTATTTATAAGCCCCTGACTGGGGTTGCTGCCTTTCTTTCAGAGATGCCCAGCCCACTGAAGAGGAATCTAGAGAGGCAGTGTGGCCACAGCCACTTTACCATACTGTGATGACTTACGTCCAGTTCCTAGCATAGTCAGGGAAAAGCCACCTACTCAAGCATCAGCAATGGTGGACACCCCTGTCCCCAGCAAGCTCGAATGTCCCAGGTCAACTTCAGACTGCTGTGCTGGCAGCAAGAATTTCAAGCCAGTGGTTCTTAGCTTGCTGGGCTCTGTGGGAGTGGGACTGCTGAGCAAGACCACTTGGCTCCCTGGCTTCAGCCCCCTTTCCAGGGGAGTAAATGGTTCTGTCTCACTGGAGCATGGAAAAAAAAAAAAAAACTCCCACAGCTAGATCAGGGTTTGCCCAAACGGCCACACATTTTGGTGCCTGAACCCCAGGGCCCTGGCGGTATAGGCACATGAGGGAATCTCCTGGTCCGTGGATTGTAAAAACCATGGGAGAAGCATAGTATCTGGGTCAGAATGCACCATTCCTCATGGCACAGTCACTCAGGGCTTCCCTTGGATAGGGGAGGAAGTTCCCCAGTGCCTTGCACTTCCCAAGTGAGGTGATGCCCCACCCTGCTTCTGCTTGCCCTCCATGGGCTTCATCCACTGTCTAACCAGTCCCAGTGAGATGAACCAGGTACCTCAGTTGGGAATGTAGAAATCTCCTTCCTTCTGTGTTGGTCTTGTTGGGAGCTGCAGAGCAGAGCTGTTCCTATTTGGCCATTTTGCCAGATCCCCACAAACTCTTAATGACTATCGATTATGTGCCAGCAACTGTGCACATTATAGTGCTCTGGATGGGCTTATATCCCAAAAGGGAAAAATCCACATGTAAAGAGATCATTATAGTAATTGTGTTTTGATTTATTCATTTGTCAATAAGTGTTTATTAAACAACTACTATGTATTGAGCCCTTACTAGGCACTGTGTTAGGGTTTATAACAGAATAATGTGGTGTGTGATTTTTTTTCTGAAAGCACTTTGGAAGACTATATGTATAGACTCCAGTTGGCTTGCTCATATAGGATAAAGATGTGGCAAGAGAAGAGAAAGAAGATATAAAATATATAGTAGACAAATTGGGAATGGCCCTATATACTTTGATATGGCATTTAGACTTTATCCTAGAAGATATAAAATATATAGTAGACAAAGTGTGAATGGCCCTATATACTTTGATATGGCATTTAGACTTTATCCTATCACATAAATAGAAAAGTATTGAGGGCTCTAAGCAAGGAGTAGCAGAATCAGGTGTTTTAGAAGGCTATCTAGGGCAGTGCCATAGTTGGGGACATGCAGGAGGGAGGGTATTCAGCAGTTCTTTCCACACCTATAAAGTTATGATTGGTAGTTGTGGACACCTATACAAGCTGAATGTTCTTTGCATCTTGGCAGCTTTGGTTTTTAATTTGTTCCACACACCTTGAGAATACTTGTTTGTTTCCTATAATCCATGGAAGGCAACCTTGCTTCAAAGGGGTACTCAACATTTCTTTTGCAACTCTGCTCATAAATGCACTGCTTCCATGATATCAGACATCTGATAAGATTACCTTATTTTCACCCATACGCTCTATCTAAACTAATTTGTAGCAAATCTAACTATAGCATTTCCTGCCATAACCCAATCAATGATGGTGGTGGTGGTGCTGTTGACAATTTAACAAGGCAATCAAAAATCACAGGCTTCCATTTCCTCAGCTACTCTCATCCTATATTCATCACTGTTAACCCTTGGTAACCAGTTATACTGAAGCATCTTTAAGAGCTTTTTCCTATTAGTGAAAGCAAAATCTGTAGCAAGCTTGTAACCAGACAACACCTGAGCAGTGTTATCTAACCAGGTCTTATCAGCAGATTGACCTGAAATAATTAAAAACACAGATTACCAGGTTTGAGTCTCAGTAAGACATGGGGTGAGGGGTGAAATCAGAAATCTGTATAAATGCATGTGTATAAAATGCCCTGGTTGAGGTTATGAATTAGGCTAATTTGGTAAACCCTAAATGGAAGCTACTCTAATAAGTTACTTATAATTAAAGCAGCATTAAGCACATATATTTCTTTTAAATACTTTAATGAAACTTAGGCAATCAATTTAAGTAATTGCCACCCATTTAATGTTTACTGAAACAGTTTACAACTAATTCGCATGCCATTTTCTAAATGCTTCAGGCTTACTTGGCTTTCCTGCTGCACATTAAACAGTTTGTTAACTATTAATAAAGAGTGAAGACATTACATAATGGTAAAAGGATCAATGCAACAAGAAGAGCTAATGATCCTAAATGTATATGCACACAATACAGGAGAACCCAGATACATAAAGCAAATTCTTAATGACTTACAAAGGGACACAGACTCCCATACAATAATAGTGGGAGACTTTATCACCCCATTGTCAATATTAAACAGATCAATAAGACAGAAAATTAACAAGGATATGCAGGACTTAAACTCAGAACTCGACCAAGCAAACCTAATAGACATTTACGGAACTTTCCACCCAAAATCCACAGAATATACATTCTTCTCAGCACCACATCACACCTACTCTAAAATTGACCACATAATTGGAAGTAAATCACTCCCCAGTGAATGCAAAAGAATGGAAATCATAACAGTCTCTCAGACCAGTGCAATCAAGTTAGAATTCAGAATTCAGAAACTAACTCAGAACTGCACAGCTTCATGGAAACTGAATAACTGGCTCTTGAATGTTCACTGGATAAACAATGAAATGAAGGCAGAAATAAAGATGTTCTTCGAAACCAACGGGAACAAAGATACAACATACCAGAATCTCTAGGACACATTTAAAGCAGTGTCTAGAGGAAAATATATAGCAATAAATGCCCACATAAGAAGCAAGAAAAGATCTAAAATCGACACCCTATCATCAAAATTGAAAGAGCTAGAGGAGCAAGATCAAAAAAACTCAAAAGCTAGCAGAAGACAAGAAATAACTAAGATCAGCAGAACGGAAGGAGACAGAGACACAAAAAAACCCTTCAAAAAATAAATAAATCCAGGAGCTGGTTTTTCGAAAAGATCAACTAAATAGACCACTATCCAGATTAATAAAAAAGAAAAGAGAGAATAATCAAATAGATGCAATAAAAAACGATAAAGGGGATATCACCACAAATTCCACAGAAATTCAAACCATCATCAGAAATTATTACGAACAACTCTATGCACATAAACTAGTAAACCTAGAAGAAATGGACAAATTCCTGGATACTTGCATCCTCCCAAGCCTAAACCAGGAAGAAGTCAAAATCCTGAGTAGACTAATAAAAAGGGCAGAAGTTGAGGCAGCAATTAAGAGCCTACCACACAATAAAAGCCCAGGTCCAGATGGGTTCACAGCTGAATTCTATGAGACATACAAAGAGGAGCTGGTACCATTCCTTCTGAAACTATTCCAAACAATCCAAAAAGAGAGAATCCTTCCCAAATCATTTTATGAGACCAACATCATCCTGATATCAAAACCTGGCAGAGACTAAGCAAGAAAAGAAAACTTCAGGACAATATCCATGATGAACATAGATGCAAAAATCTTCAATACAATACTGGCAAACCAATTGCAACAGCACATCAAAAAGCTTATGCACCATGATCAAGTAGGCTTCATCCCGGGGATGCAAGGCTAATTCAACATATTCAAGTCTATAAACATAATTCACCACATAAACAGAACCAAAGACAAAAACCACATGAGTATCTCAATAGATGCAGAGAAGGCCTTTGACAAAATTCAACAGCCCTTTATGCTAAAAACTCTCAATAAACTAGGTATTGAGAGAACGTAACTCAAAATAATAAAAAATTATTTACAACAAACCAACAGCCAATATCATACTGAATGGGTAAAAACTGGAAGCATTCCCTTTGAAATCTGGCACTAGACAAGGATGCCCTCTCTCACCACTCCTATTCAATATAGTATTGGAAGTTCTAGCCAGAGCAATCAGGGAAGAAAAAGAAATAAATGGTATTCAAATAGAAAAGGAGGAAGTCAAATTGTCTCTATTTGCAGACGACATGATAGTATACCTAGAAGAACCCATCATCTCAGCCCAAAATCTCCTGAAACTGATAAGCAACTTCAGCAAAGTCTCAGGATACAAAATCAATGTGCAAAAATCACAAGCATTCCTATACACCAATAACAGACTTAAAGAGAGCCAAATCAAGAACAAACTGCCATTCACAATTGCTACAAAGAGAATAAAATACCTAGGAATTCAAGTAACAAGGAATGTAAAGGACCTCTTCAAGGAGAACTACAAACCACTGCTCAACAAAATAAGAGAGGACACAAACAGATGGAGAAATATCCCATGCTCGTGATTAGGAAGAATCAATCTCATGAAAATGGCCATACTGCCCAAGGTAATTTACAGATTCAATGCTATCCCCATCAAGCTACCAATGATCTTCTTCACAGAACTGGAAAAAACCACGTTAAACTTCATATGAAACCAAAAGAGAGCCTGCATAGCCAAGTCAATTCTAAGCAAAAAGAACAAAGTGGGAGGCATCACACTACCAGACTTCAAACTATACTACAAGGTTACTGTAATCAAAACAGCATGGTACTGGTAGCAAAACAGAGATACAGACAAATGGAACAGAACAGAGGCCTCAGAGGCAACACCACACATCTACAACCATCTGATCTTTGACAAACCTGACAAAAACAAGCAATGGGGAGAGGATTCCCTGTTTAATAAATGGTGTTGGGAAAACTGGCTAGCCATGTGCAGAAAGCAGAAACTGGACCCCTTCCTGACACCTTACACTAAAATTAACTCCAGATGGATTAAAGACTTAAACATAAGACCTGGCACCATAAAAACCCTAGAAGAAAATCCAGGCAAAACAATTTAGGACATAGGCATAGGCAAGGGCTTCATGACCAAAACACCAAAAGCATTGGCAACAAAGGCCAAAATAGACAAATGGGACCTAATCAAACTCCACAGCTTCTGCACGGCAAAAGAAACAGTCATTAGAGTGAATCGGCAACCAACAGAATGGGAAAAAAATTTGCAATATACCCATCTGACAAAGGGCTGATATCCAGAATCTACAAAGAACTAAAACAGATTTACAAGAAAAAAACAAATAAGCCCATTCAAAAGTGGGTGAAGGATATGAACAGACACTTTACAAAAGAAGACATACATGAGACCAACAAACACATGGAAAAAACGCTCATCATCACTGGTCATTAGAGAAATGCAAATCAAAACTACATTGAGATACCATCTCACGCTTGTTAGAATGCGATCATTAAAAAAATCTGGAGAGTACAGATGGTGGAGAGGATGTGGAGAAATAGGAACACTTTTACACTGTTGGTGGGAGTGTAAATTAGTTCAACCATTGTGGAAAACAGTGTGGCAATTCCTTAAGGACCTAGAAATAGAACTTCCATCTGACCCAGCAATCCCATTACTGGGTATATATCCAAAGGATTATAAATCATTCTACTGTAAGGATACATGCACATGAATGTTCATTGCAGCACTGTTTACAACAGCAAAGACCTGGAACCAACCCAAACGCCCATCGATGATAGACTGAACAGGGAAAACGTGGCACATATACCCCATGGAATACTATACAGCCATCAAAAACGATGAGTTCATGTCCTTTGTAGGAACATGGATGAACCTGGAAACCATCATTCTCAGCAAACTGACACAAGAACAGAAAATCAAACACTGCATGTTCTCACTCATAGGTGGGTGTTGAACAATGAGAACACATGGACACAGGGAGGGGAGTGTCACATACTGGGGTCTGTCAGGCAGAATTAAGGGAGGGACAGCTGGAGGTGGGGAGTTGGGGAGAAATAGCCTGGGGAGAAATGCCAGATATAGGTGATAGGGAGGAAGGCAGCAAATTACACTGCCATGTGTCTACCTATGCAACAATCTTGCACATTCTTCACATGTACCCCAAAACCTAAAATGCAATTAAATAAATAATAAATAAAGAGTGAAGAAAAATCAGAATCTAGAGGTCATTTTAACAGTTAAAAGGGCCACTGAGAACCATGACTTATAATTAGAAAATACATGGGAGCTCCTTGTAGCATTAACCAGGACCCTATGATCCATGCTTTAAAATAACAGCAGGTGAAGAAAAAGCAACATCCTTACTAAAATAAGACACCTTCTCTTTTTGTCCACTGACAATCAGAAAAATTCCTTTTTTTTTTTTTTGCAGGTACCTGAGTATTTGTGAAATGGCACTCTAATAAATGAACTCAGCACAAAATGTATCAAGATTAAAAATAAAATTTCTAATATTCATTGAGCAATCACTATTCTTCGTGCTTAGTCCCCATTCTAAGTTTCTTGCATTTAATTTTTTCCATTTAATAATGCTAGGTATTATATTATCCCATTTTATAGACAAGGAAACAGGCACAGAGAGCTAAGTAACAGCTCAAGGTCAGATGGCTAATAAGTAGCAGACACAGAAACTGAAAACAGGAAATCTGACCTCAGAGCCTACAATCTTAACCATGCTGCTGTACTGTCACTAAGATAATTAGGGACTTGAACTGAGTCCCTATGGAGCTCCCTAAAGAGACAGAGGAGCTATGACAAGAAACATAGGAAGGAATGGATGCTGAAAACAAGTCAGGCTTGCAAATCAGTATCCAATTCACTACTAAGTTCCTACTGCAGTGAATTGAGTGTTGGGCACTGCACTCAATGCTTTGGGAAATATTACCAAAAAGATGAATCAGACTGAGTCCCTTCTCATCTTCATTGCTTCTTCAATTGTCAACTCTTCCATTAAGCCTCCCCTGACTCTGAGCACTATTATACCACTCTTCACACTACATTATAAAGTTTTCATGTCTGTCTCTCCTCCCAGTAGGCTGTAAGTTCTATGGCCCATGATGGGAACAGACGCCATGTCTTAGCTCCTTTTCTAGTGCCTAGATTCCCTGTAAGTGTGCCAGGACACACTGCTGTCTCTCTGTAGATGTTTTATGAATGCATGAACAGATGAAACACAGAGGACATAGAAGTCAAATAATATGCTCTGAGATTCACAGTGTACTTGTGGTAAAGACGGGGAAAGATTTTGCATATCCCAGCTCTACTCCAAAGTTCTGTCTGATATATCACATGTATCACACTAGTATCTCTTGCTAAAACTGCATGATTTAACATTTTAACATATATTGTGAAATAAATGCTCATATTTCATCTTTATGCTTCATCTTATTTAAGACGCTAAACCCTTATAAGCAAGGGTCACTGCATACCACACTTACTGTGTCAAGCCATGCCAAAGGGATACCTGCAATTGAATCTTTAGAAAGGTACAGACCTCTTAAGTTGCTCAATCTAAAAATGAAAGATTGGATAGATTAAGTCACTTGCTCGAGGTTACAATACTAGTAAGAGACAGAACTGGAACTTAAATCTAACTCAAAATCCCACACTAGTAATAACTGGACTATTTTTGTGCTCTCAAAGTTCCAAATCCCAACTTCACCACCTACTAGTTATGTAACCTTGGAAAAATTATTTAACCCCTCTGAGCCTCATTTTTATCATCTTTGAGGTAAATAAATGAGAACTCCAGAAATGATATAAGGGTCAAATGAGCTCATAAATGTAAAGTGTTGGTCACATAGTAGGTATTCAACAAATATGTATTGATAGTTCCATCCAATAAGATTCTGCCCAGTAATTGAGCACATGTGTTAACAATTTATTTAGATAATATAAATTGTATTAATTGCTGTGCTATAAAAACAACTATGCTGGAATTTATTTCCCAACTAAATAGTTCCAAGTTGTCCACAAAATTAAAATTTTGTAAAACTAAGATTTCACAGTAAATACAGACAGCTATAGATTAAAAGTCTTCTAAGACAACTTTTATTATCACTTTTTAATCAGTAGAGACTCTAAAATACAAAGGTCAAAACCGTGCCCAAGGCTGAATCAGTCATTGAGAATCTGAACCCAGAATGTGGTCTCATGTTCTCATTTAATCATAGCTGGATTGCTTCCATACTAAGGTATGGTTCCTTTTATAATGGCAATTCTGTGATGATTAATTTTATGTGTCAACTTGACTGGGCTAAGGAATGCCCAGATAGCTGGCAAAACATTATTTCTGGGTTTGTCTGTGAGGTTCTTTCCGAAAGGGATCAACATTTGAGATTGCTGTGGGACAAAATCAAATAAAAAGATGGAGGAAAGGTGAATTCAGCGTTGTGTTTAAGCTGGGGCATTCATCTTCTGCTCTCAAACACCAGCGCTCCTGGTTCTTGCGCTTTCAGACTCAGACCAGGACTTAGACCACTGGCCCCCTAATCCTCAGGCTTTTGGACTCAGAATGAGTAACACCACTGGCACTCCCCAGTCTCAAGTTGCAAACCACATACTGTGGGACTTCTCAGCCTCCATAATCACAACAGCCAATTCCTATAATAAATATACATACACACATGTATATCTCCATGATATTCTCTTGGTTCTGTTCCTCTGGAGAACCCCACTACAACTTCCCATGTGAAACAGGGTTTCTACCCAGTAAAGGAAGAATTTAGAAGATGTAATTTCACATTCAGCCTCTGCTACATATTAGCTCTGTGAATCAGGCCAATTTTCTCCATCGATGGAATGAGAACAAAATAGCTTTTTCAAAGAATTGTTATAGTGATCAGATAAGACAATGCGAAGGAATAGGCCTAGCATAGAATCAAGAATATAATAGGCATTCAATAGATGTTGCTGAAACTATCTGGAGTTTTCAAGATGCAGCCATGTGTCAGTGCTTTTATTGGAATTACCTAAGTACAGAGAAGGAAGGAAGGACAGAGGGAGGGAGGGAGGAAGGAAAGGGAAAAAAAGAAAAAAGAAGAGGGGAAAGAAGAAAGGGAAGTAGAAGAGGCAGGGAAGAATAACAGATTTGAAAAACAGCTATCTGGGATGCTACAGCTGCAATTCTGTTTAAAAGGGGCAGGAAGACTTCAAAGTCACACAAAAGCCTATGATTTTGATCCTGAATTACAAAGTTAAATTATGAACCCCATCTTATTATTTCTCTAATCGCAACAGAAATTATGATTTTCAATGAGCTAATCAAAAACTGAAAAAGTGTGGTCACGGAGAGATAGTTTGATCTGCGTAGACTGGAAGAGTTGTTTTTCAAGAGGTGGTCCATTGGGAAGACATCAGAAGATTGAAAAGTGTCTTTAGGCATGAAACAACAAAGAATCTGCAAACACCCTTGACAGAGAGACAGAGATACGTGTGAAATGCTAATAGGCATACAGATTTACTGTGAAATAAACCTTACAACTGTACCAATGACACTTGGGATACATTTTATTACAGACGACCAATCTGCTTTTCTTTACTCACAGTGAAGCACTACATGAGTAGTCAATAAACTCTCCACCTCCCTTCTTACCATTTCTCTCTCCCTCCCTTGCTCTGCTAAATCCTCAGATTTAAAACTGTACTGTGCCTCACCTTACAAGCTGTATGACTTAAGAACACTATCACGTTCACGGAAGAGATTAAAGCAGAGGAAGATGAGGTCTGATGGAAATCACTTTAAGGAGAGAAAAAGACTGGCACAGCCTGATTTTTATACTTTCCTTAATGGCAGATGGTAAAACCCCATTTATAATAGAATGTATTGTAAACATCAGAAAAAAAGTGATTATTATAAAAAGTGAAAAAAAATCTAAGGAAACATAATGGAGCTTGAAAAACAACGTGTCTAAAATTCATTTACCAAAATCTATCCTTGGGTAGAGTATGTAGGCCTACAAAATACCCTATGTAGGCCTAACATGACATTATCCTCTTTTCCCATAGAGTTGCCAAGTGCCAGTTCTAGTGCTACCTAAGAGTCACACACTGAAGGCTGGGGCATCATTGCCTTTGAAGGTCACCATTGAAATATTTGTGTCCCATTCAGAAACAGGCCACCAAAAACTACACATTCAAGACCAAGTGCCTCTCTTCCCGAATCACAGCACACCAGGGGTCAACACTGCAGGTAGTGCACAGCAAAGAGAATGAGCTACATACAGGCAATCCCATTAGACTCAAGATTCACAGCCTATTTCCACACATTCCCTTTGCAACATAGTTTGCTGCCTTATACTTTTAAAGGTAATTTTTCTTGATAAGGAATATCTGTTACCTTCATACTCTGTGGAAGTAAGCAAAGAATTGCTGTGACCCTAGAGAAAAATCAGAGTCACAGAATTTTAGGTTTGGAAGGGATCTTTTAAGTCATATAGAAGTATCATTTTAGAAGCAAGAATACAGAGGTTCTGAGACATTGAGGGATATGTCCAGGTTCAGCAAGTTACTAGTAGAATCGAGACTTTTTAAAAATCATTATTCTCAGTGCATTGCTCTTTCTACCACTTAAATATACTTTATCAATAGCTGATTGTTTCTGAAATTTTAAAATACTTCCTTTGCTAAGACTGAAAAGAAAATCATCTCTGTTTCCAAAGCTCAGAAGACTAAGTATGCAGACTCAAACTCATCTATGTACCTCATCCCTATTCCCTATTTCTACAATTATCAATGTCCTTCCTACCTTGCAACTGAAATAAAATAACATCCTTCTAAGCTATGCCATCATTTGCAATGCACCAAACATCAAATATAGAGAACAAAACTAAGACTATCTTACTTTTGACTTATAGAAAGTATTCTTCAGAAGTTTGACGGGGAAGATGACAGATGACAAAGAATCCCTGCCTAATATTAAGGACCTGGCATTTCTCAAGAACCAGCTGGAGAATCTGCAGTGGCATGTGGAAGATGAAGTCAACAGCAGGGTGGGCCAGGATGGCTCATTGTTGTCCTCCCCATTCCTCAAGGGATTCCTGGCTAGCTGTGGTGGCCACACTGAGGGCATCAGCAGCATTGGGCTTTGCCATGAGCACCTGTGCTGGCATCTATGCAGCTCAAGCTATGCTGTGCCCAATGTGGAGATGGCATTGAAAGACTATTTGCAGTCACTATGCAAGGGGCCCGACTATCTCTAGATGCTATGGGGAAGGCAGAATAATGATTTGGAGCCTGCAGGTAGAGACACTGTCTGGCTTCTCTGGCTGTCACCCATTTTTCTTCAAACTTTCATGCCAACTTTATCCTTGCCTCCTTTCCTGCAGACTGTGGACAGTGGCTTATCAGCCTGCTCCCTGGATTCCTTCTTCCCCCTCCCAACTCCATCAGACTAGCCCCAAGACTGTGGCTTCAAGGGCCACCAGCCCCTTACTCTTCAAGCCCTGTCTATGCAGTTGGCAGATGATTCTGATCCTCAGCATCCTCTCTGGCAATGTCCCATGGCTCCTACCTACTGGGAGCTGGCTCCATAACTTGATTTCCCCCAAATATGTTACAATCCCCACTGCCCCTTGCTAACTACACATGCCACCCAAAGTCTGGCATGGGTATGAAGGCAGTGGACCTTGATGCTACTCATACCCATGCCCCATGCTGGCACTGTGCCATGTGGACAGCCAGGTGCCCGTCCAGCCCTCCTCAGCTGTGGAGCTGAGTTGACCAAGCTACTGTTAGGTACCTTCTCCCTTCTAGTGGGCTGGCAAGCATGGCCCGAGGGGGCTCCACTGACACCAAGCTTCTCCCCTCACACTATCAGCCCCGCTCTATGGCACTAACAACAGCCTAGTGATCTATCTTCAGCATGACATGAACCCCAGCACCTACCAAGTGCTGAGCAATTGGAAGCAGGGCCCTGTTCCAATGTCTGCCTCCAGCACTGCTTCTCTGCACCTCAGGGGTTAGCACTGCTGCTGGCTGTGGTACCTGTTACCCATCAGTTGGCCTTTAAGACCTTGGTACACCCTTCCCGGCCCCCTCCAGCAGCTGCTGCCAGCCCCATGCCCCTACACATGACTCACCTGGGCCTGCTCCTCCTCATCTTGGACTTTCTCATCTCAGGCCTATTGTCACTGCAGAGCTGCTCATGAGAAGACAGCAGCTGCCCCTGATACTTTAGAATGTCTTTCTCTATGCCTTTGGTGTGCTCCTGAATCTAGAGCTTCATGCTGCTGGTGGCTCCAACCCAGGCCTCCTGTAAGGCTTCTCAGCATGGGCAGAACTTGTGGTGCTGAGCCAGGGCTAAATGGACTGCTCATGTCCACTGTCAGGAAGCACGGCAGCAGCATCACATGCCTCTTGGTTGTGCCCTGCTCACTGATGGTCAATGCCGTACTCTCAGCAGTCCTGCTGCAGCTGCAGCTCACAGCCACCTTCTTACTGGCCACATTGCTCATTATCAGCCTGGCTGTGTGCCCATACAATGGCAGCCACTAGTCCCTGACCTCCTCCACCCTGGCTCCAGACCCTGTAGATTGGGTGCCACCATCAGAGTCCCCTCCTAAACCTCCCTTCCAGTTCCCTCAGCAACCCAGTTACAACTGCCTTGTGAGAAATGCTGGAGAAGTGAGAGAAGTCAGGTTATTCTCTGGGGATGGACGGATGAAGGGGCAGTCCTGGGAGACAGGAATAATGGGTTTGATTAAGGACGTTCTCATCTTCCTGCCCTCTCATCAAATTCTTCCAGACTAAAGAATTAAGGTAACATCAATACCTGGGCCTGAGAAATGTTCCTATCCCTGCCTCATCCTGCATGAAAGCAGTTGATCAAAACAGGGTTGGGCAACGAGTAGCTTTCCTGGCCTACTTTGGTCACCCCAGCAGAGCCACTGCCCCCAAGCCTGGTGCTGGCTGCTCCAGCCCAGCCATGGTGCATGACTCTCCCATAAGGGATACTCAAACCTCCCACTGTCATACAGGAAGACCCAACTGCCACAGATTATACAACTAGTACACCAGCTACTCCCACAATCCCCCCAGTTCCAGTAATTCCCAGACACATGCCCCACGCCCTCTCAAGACTGCTGGTTCCCCACACCTAGCCTTTGTTCAGCAAACCCCAGAGAGGGCTGGGGCTTGACTTATCTCAGGGAATGTTGGTCCTGGGCCCTGACTTAAGCCTACATTCCTGATCTCTCTGATCACCTGAAAGCCATCTTGAAGCCCACAGCCCACTCTAAGGCTTATAGGAGGTACCATGTTTCTTACTCTGGGTCCTGTCCAGGCCAAGCAGTCTCCCACCTCCCAACAGCCCGGACAAGCTCTACACAGAGCAACCTGAGACCAGGTACAGGTCTCTCAATCAATATCTGACCAGGTACCTGTAGCTCAATCAATGTCTCTTCAACTAAATAAGCAATGAGGTCTTAATAAAGCGTTCTAGGGTGTACAGTGGTTCCCACAACCACACACAAAAAAAGTAAGTGCTATTCATTTCCTTAACACCTGTCTCCAAATGGCCTATTTCCTATGCCATAAACAATAGAAAGACTGGTCAGCAGCCAGTTGGCTGAAGTCATACATCCTTCACACTTTTCTGCCTCATGGATAGCAAAAAGGAGAGTCTCTTAACTCAGCTAATTCAACAGTTCATTCAAACTCAAGATAAAACTTTTCCCTGAAAATACAAATGATGTTCACATTATGAACACATAGATGTGTTAGACGTCCTGCTTCAGAAAAGATCTCATGAAAATAAACCTAACAGCTAGACCAATAAATAAAATGTTTGAAGATTTCTCTAAAGTGGAACCCTAGAGACCATTTTCAGCAGAAGAGTTAAAGGAGTTTCCAAGGGAAAGAATAAGCACATAAATTGAAAGTGGAGCCAAACAATGAAATGAAACTGGCCACTCATCTATGAGGCCAGAAGAATGAAAACCAAGTCCCAACGCATCACTAGAAATGCTTCTTGAAACTGGGAAGCACAGAACCTGCCCCTCCCAGAGCCTGAGCCACTTCCCCTGACACTTTCTAACCCAGAGACGGCCCCAGCGTCTAACTGAGAAAGCATTTTCCAGGATGTGAAACTTGCCATAGGAAAACTGCATCTCTTTCCCTATGCTGTTGACTGTGTAAGCAAAGGACTCACTTTTACCAGAAGAGATAGATAATTTCACTGAAAAGTGTGGAATACACACTTGATCATATTTACATATTTGGTAACTCATAAAACTATTCTTTTAAAAATTGATAAACGTTACTCTTTTTTTTTTGAGACAGAGTCTCACTGTGCTGCCAGGCACCAGGCTGGAGTACAGTGGCACAATCTCAGCTCACTGCAACCTCTGCCTCCCAGGTTCAAGCAATTCTCCTGCCTCAGCCTCCCGAGTAGCTGGGACTATAGGCGAACGCCACCACGCCCAGCTAATTTTTGTATTTTTAGTAGAGACGGGGTTTCACCATGTTGGCCAGGATGGTCTCAATCTCTTGACCTCATGATCCACCTGCCTCAGCCTCCCACAGTGCTGAGATTATAGGCTTGAGCCACCGTGTCCAGCCTGATAAATGTTACTCTTTAATCATCAATATATATTATAAAACACTATCAACCTTAAAGGTTGAACTCAACCCTAAAACCCTTTCATAAGGCCATGTAGAAGCTAAGCCTTTATTTATCTCTGTTTATTTATCTCTGTGCCTCGTCCTTCTCCACCTAAGGCTGCTTGCAGTTCCCAATATAAACTTAGCAGACTCATGATTGTCACTGCTTAGCAGTAGCCCTTATATAAATGCACCTTTTGATGACCCAAGCTGGGTATATTAGTTCATACGTCTTCTCTAGGATTAAGACAATTCGTGGGACATTTATTACTAATGTTTTATTATAACAGCAAAAGTAAATTTAAAATAACAATAATCAACATTTGTGTGGCGGTTTATGGTTCACAAAATGCTTTTTGATTTTGTTTTTTGTTTTTTTTTTGAGATGGAGTTTCGCTCTTGTTACCCAGGCTGGAGTGCAATGGCATGATCTTGGCTCACCGCAACCTCTGCCTCCTGGGTTCAGGCAATTCTCCTGCCTCAGCCTCCTGAGTAGCTGGGACTACAGGCACACACCACCATGCCCAGCTAATTTTTTGTATTTTTAGTAGAGACGGGGTTTCACCATGTTGACCAGGATGGTCTCGATATCTTGACCTCGTGATCCACCCACCTCGGCCTCCCAAAGTGCTGGGATTACAGGCATGAGCCACCGCGCCCGGCCCCACAAAATGCTTTTAAATACATGACCTCATTTGAAGCTTGCAAGCCTCAATCAAGATGGGGAATGAAAATGGAAACATAGTCTCAGAAAGGTCATAGTACTATTAAGCTGCAGAAGCAGAACTTGAACCAAGGTCTTCTAAATTCAAATCCTATGCTCTTTATACTATACCAAAAGAAATTAATATATCGGTGAATTTTTAAATTATACATAAGATTCACCAATGCTGGCTAGGCATGGTGGCTCAAGCCTATAATCCTAGCACTGTGAGAGGCTGAGGCAGGAGGATAACTTGCAGTCAGGAGTTCGAGACCAGCCCAGCCAACATGGTAAGATCCCATCTCTACTAAAAATACAAAAATTAGACAGGTGTGGTGACACATGCCTGTAAACCCAGCTACTCAGGAGACTGAATCACTTGAACCTGGGAGGCAGAGTTTGCAACAACCTGATATCATGACACTGTACTCCAACCTGGGTGACAGAGCTAGATTCTGTTACCAAAAACAAAAACAAAAGGATTCACCAATATATTCACTCCTTTTGCCAAAGTGTGTGTGTGTGTGTGTGTGTGTGTGTGTGTGTGTGTGTGTATCAAACCAGAAAGGTAGATGTAAGGAATCTTCTACACCAACAACCACACATGTAAAAACAAAGAATGGACAGTTTCTAACAATCTAAGTGTAACATGACTTTGCATATTGCAGATAAGGCATATGATGCTACACGGCAGCTCCAGCACTCAGGGTTAATAACAGGGTCAGTAAGCAAAAGAGCTCAGAGTGTCTACCTGGAGAAGCAAACTCATTCCATGACGCTGGTGGTTCCCAGCACAAAGACTGTAGCAGCATGCCGCTGGGCAGGGCACAGTTAATGCAGATTCTTCTAGGACTCTGTCCCACAGCCAAGTCTCTAGCTGAGTTTCACAAGGACCTCTTTGTCTTGGGCCTCCTCCCAATACATGGGAAACCTCAGAACGTCTCTTGCCACTGGGTGCAACTAAGCTTGGCCACTTGGTATTACTGGCTCTCAAGGGTGGCCAGCTAGTCGAGCCAAGACATATTTCCAACACTTGTCAGTCCTACAAACGGCATATACTTTGTAAGAACTTATCTTTAATAGAAGATTGGAGGATATTTTTTTCCAGTAATACTTTAAAATCCATATGAGAAAATGAACTAATATCCAGTGGAACATAATTTCTTATACTCTGCCCTTTTTTTTTCTATCACCTAGCCAACAAGGTAAACTGATACGTCTGTGAAATGACAGATCCACAAGGACAGAGTACTTTTAACATGACGGAATACTTTTAACTTGAAAATCTCAGAGAGCAGATTTTCAAGTATGTGTAATAAGTGAAGAATTATTTGAGATTATCAACTCAAAAATATGCTTAACGTATGTGTTAACCACTTTTTTAAATTAAGAAATATTAAGGAGACAGAACATATAGTCAGTAGAAATCATCAAATCATATTTCCATCTCCCCAAATACCTTTTGATTTTTAAAGCAGTATGATTTAGTCTACTCTAGTATAAAAGTACTAATGGTCCCAAAAGAAAAAATACACCCAACTCTGAATAAAAATAAACTTCAGGTATGTAGAGTTTTGCCATTTTTCTAGATGGTTCTTTTAACACAGAAATGCTGAATGCCATTAAGAGGTACGAAATAAATTGTTAGGTCAACAGTTTATTGATCATTACACATGAGATAAGTCAACTTATATATTGAACAAAACACAAGTTAGTATCTTTCTACATGTACATTTAAATGCATGTAAATCTAAAGAGAAGAGACTGGACGAATAACTCTTCAGCAGGCTCAGGGCAAATTATTGAAGAGAGACTTTTACTCTCTGCTCCATTATTTATGCTCTGTATCATACAGCTTTTTATTCCATATTGTTTAAACTATGAAAATAAAAACACAATCATATTTTATTTGTATAAGATATAAAAAGAAAGAAAAAAATTTTTAAAAAAAGGTTAAAATGAGTTGGCTCAATTATTGGACCATTGTATCATTGCATTGTATCAATGCAATGGACCATTGTATCATTCATTGGTTGTTAAACCTTAGATTTTGTCCAAGGTAGTTAAACAACCACGGAATGATACAATGCTTTAGAAATGGAGGACTGAGGCTGGGCACAGTGGCTCACACCTGTAATCCCAGCACTTTAGGAGGCTGAGGCTGGCAGATCACATGAGGATAGGAGTTTGAGACCAGCCTGGCCAAGACAGTGAAACCTCTGTCTCTACTAAAAAATACAAAAATTAGCTAGGTGTGGTGGTGCATGCCTGTAATCCCAGCTACTCTGGAGGCTGAGGCAGGAGAATCATTTGATCCTGGAAGGTGGAGGTTGCAGTGAACTGAGATCACACCACTGCACTCCAGCCTGGGTGACAGAGAGAGATTCGAAAGAAAAGAGGGAGGGAGGGAAGGGGATGGGAGGGGAGGGAAGAAGAGAGATGGAGGACTGAGCAGATGCTGTAATAAATAAGCATCTTTGATTTAAAGTAAGTGACATCATTAGGGGTTCCTCAAAATGAAAAGGCAGGAGAGAAAAGGCAATTTTCTTCTCCAATCAATTTTGAAGAATTATGAAAAGGAATTCAGTTCTATGATTGCTTCCTCTTCTAGGAAAATCAAGGTAAAACCTCTGAAATTTTCTTATGTTGGTATTTAAATGGATCTATACATCCCAAAGCAAAAGTACCAGTACAGGGGTTGCTGGATCTACGCCTAGGGTCTGCAGCTCCAGGGTCTAATCTGTCCCCTTGGCTCAGGAGACAATCCCTCACCATTTGTAAATATAGAGAGAGACAGCAACAGTTCCCAGTTCCTGTGTGTTAGAGTGTCATGGGAAATGACTCAAAATCTCAGTAGATAACTCATAAATCCACATCTACAACCATGATGATCCTAAATGCAGTCTATCTCCAATGATCTACATTCCCAATTATCACTCCTTACAGAAATGAGCTCTGTTTACCACTTTTAACATTGAAATTATTAATTTCCACCAGTCAACCATATCCAAAAATTTAAGATCTAAAAAAGCATACCTTATGCCTTTAGCAAACCTAAAGCCTGAAATTACAGCAAAGTAAACAGCCTAAGAAAAGCAATGAGTTGTAAATCATTTGTTCTACTAAGACTGGATTTTTGTCATAGGAATAAACTAAGCTGTCTTTTTTGACTGCTGACTTATGTTATAAATTTAATATAACTTTGTATATTATATTTATAACAATTATGGGCACCATTTATTCTTTACATAATACTGGCAGAAGAAAGTCAACTACTTTTGAAGCAGGTCTTAAAGTTTAAATTAAAAGAGGGCCCACAATAAAATAAGTTTGGTAAAGGGTAATCCCTGTCTTTAACCCTAAATCCAGTGGCATATGTGTCTTCTGTAATTAATGGCAAAAACCTCCCTCACAAGCAATTTCCAGATGCAGTATTTAAAGTACTGCTAATCAGTCTTTGATTCATTATGTGTTTGGGAATACTCTCCTAACAGGCACACTTGCTAGCTCACAGCAAAAGAAATATTACTACCCACTCCACTGCCACTAAAAGAAAAACATTTCAAACATATTTAATCTCTTTAAGGGCCAGTTGTAGACATACATTCTTCTCCTAGCCAGGTTCTAACCAATTTTAAAACATCCAAACATAAACTTACATCAACCCATGATCTCATGTGATGAGTTTACCAAGGTCTCCAACAACCTGAATTACATGCCAAGGGAAATAGAATGAACAGGCCATTGTGCAGAGCGAAGACAAGTTCCACACCTGTCAGTGGGAATCTGTCTGACTGCAGCCCTAGGCAGCTTCACAGAAGAAGCCTTTCTTAACTGGAAGAATGTGCTTCTCCCTTAAATTCAAAGAAATTGTACTGCTTATTTTATTTAGTTTATTTTTGGAATTTTCCACTTCATTCCAGAAAGAATTGAAGGTAGTTACTAACATGCTTCTGTTTTTAGGGGAACACACAACTCTTCCTGGACATTTTTGTCAGGTTAAGTTCTCCTTCATATCCATTAGGGAACTGAAGACCTTCACTTTTTTCTCAGAATTTCTTTATCATGTACTCCAAAAACCAATTGCGTAATAATTACCTCACCCTTCACTGATCTTATGAAAGCTTAACCTTCCTGCTGATTCATTCACAGTGAGATGACAGCTCACACAGTGCGTGCTTTCAATATGAGCACTCAGACTAAGAGTGACAGGGTAAGTTATAAATTGTAACATATGCCCTGAAAGTTCAAAACACATGAGGTAGAAGGAAAAATAGTTACCCCAAACATAAGTTCTAAAAGAATTATCTAACTGGAACTGAAGGCCCACTACTTACTTGACCTTATACCATCAGTCTACCAACTCATGGAACCAGCTCAGGGGAATTTGGGAAACTTGACTAGTCTCTATTCAAGACATTGTTAAATGTGTCATTAATTATATTATACAGAGTCTTCTTTATTTCTTTCCGGATTTTTTTTTTTTTAAGATAAAGTCTTGCTCTGTCACTCAGGCTGGAGGGCAGTGGTACAATCTCAGCTCACAGCAACCTCTACTTCCCAGGTTCAAATGATTCTCATGCCTCAGCCTCCCAAGTAGCTGGGACTAAAGGTGCACACCACCACACCCAGCTAATTTTTGTATTTTTAGTAGAGACTGGGTTTCACTATATTGGCCAGGTTGGTCTTGAACTCCTCACCTCAGGTGATCCACCCAGCTTGGTCTCCCAAAGTGCTAGGATTACAGGGATAAGCCACCGCACCCAGCCTCTTTCTGGATTTTACATTGGTAATACTTGTGTTTCTCCTAAGCAAATGATTTGTTTTTAAATTGTGGTCTCTATTAATCAAGTAAGTAGTCAAGTTTCATATTTTGCCTTGGCAGGTAGAAATTTTAAAAGCAAAAATGAGACTATACACTCACTGTGACTGTAACTATTCAATGATTTACATTTGTTCTTTCCTCTTTCATTTGTCCCTCTTTTTTCCTTTCATTTTTTCCTACCTATTTATTATTATTTCAATTCAATATACATCCTGTATTGTATAGCAGCTGTTGGGAAAATAAAGAAGCACATTATTGTGAATACCAGAGTCAAGTATAATTTGAACAAATAACCGGAAAAAATTTAGAATCCCAGGCAATCCAAGTTTAAACATAGGTTCATGTTCACCTATCTAAAATACATTTTTTTTTTTTTTTTTGAGATGGAGTTTCGCTCTTGTTATCCAGACTGGAGTGCAATGGTGCGATCTCGGGTGACAGCAACCTCCACCTCCTGGGTTCAGGCAATTCTCCTGCCTCAGCCTCCTGAGCAGCTGGGATTACAGGCATGCGCCACCATGCCCAGCTAATTTTTTGTATTTTTTAGTAGAGATGGGGTTTCACCATGTTGACCAGGATGGTCTCGATTTCTTGACCTTGCGATCCACCCGCCTCGGCCTCCCAAAGTGCTGGGATTACAGGCGTGAGCCACTGCGCCCGGCCTAAAATACATTTTATAGAGCATTGGAAAACTCTATATTTTATATCAGAGAAACAGGATAAGCAATTCATGTTTTACTGCAGAGATATAAAAATCTGTAGAAACATTAAAGTCACACCCTCAATTATATCAAAACTGTACTTAGCCCCTCCTTAGTTCTAGGAAACTACCATCTGAACATAAAACTGAGCTAAAGGCCAAAATAAAATTTAATCTCTTCTTTCCTTTCATTCTTTGTCAATTAGCTTGTTGTGATATGATTATAAATCAAAAATCACATTATTTAACTCACCAGAAAAGAATTACATTTTCATCTAATTACACCTAAGTTAGATCATATTACAGATTCAGGCTTTACAATTGAGACTACTGCTAATTAGTTGAACAGAAGATAAATTTAGAAGTTTGGTTTCTTTCTACAAATTTCTTTGCTTAAATCATGAGAAAGTGTCTTTTGTCCTTTAAAATTTGAGTTCTTCACCATATCTAACCTATCACCTCCGTTTATTCAACTAGACTGTCATTTCTTACAAAATGGCTCTGTTCTTTTGGCATGAAATTAATTGTAAGTCATTAAATTTGGAGCTTTGATTCTGTCTTGACCAAAATTTCTTTAGTGCCTCCACTTCCATATAAATTAATATTCATTATTTTGGTTAATTATTTAAATCTGATTTTTATTATTTTCCACAACTCAACATCTCTGACAAATACTCCAAACTAATTCATTAACATAAACCAAATAGCAGGACCAAAGAAGAGGCTTTCAAACACTGCTCAGGTTTTACATTTTCCCAAAGATCTTTCCCAGAGCCACTAAGATCTTGTGAATCCAAGTAAGCTCAATAGTTCAGTTCTGAGAGTTTCTCTCCCATATAATATACAAAATCACCCAGTGGGTTTGAATAATATGAAAAATCTAACCTCAATTCCTTTCTGGGGTGACCTCACAATTTCTCTTGGAATACTGAAGACCCAGATATCCAGTCATATGTGCTAAAGCAATTACAGAAGGGATTTATTTATTAAACATTAATCCCCTTGTCATGCAGAGTACCTAAAAAATCCCTGATGCACTTTTGCACTGAAACTTCACTGGAAACAAATTTTTCTAAGTCTCCAAACACCTTTCCTTTGACAATTCAAATAGGTCTTTCTCAAGTCTTCAATACCCTTGACCTCTATGCTTCAGTTAGCACTGTTGAAATTCTCTCCTCGCATGGTTTCCCTGGGTGTTCTCTGTGTTATTCTACTACCTCTTTGTCTCATTTGCTGACTATTCTTTTTGCCTGCCTCCACCCCCTTGGCTGGCAGCTGCTCCTAAGGTTCCAAACTCAGCTTTCTGAATTTCTCCCTCAATAATCACCACTGTGATACACAGTCCATATGCATTATTGAATTATCACCTTGCATAAATGCCTCCAAAGTCAACGACCAAGGCTTGAGCTCTCAAACTGTAATCCTGTCTAGTAACTGACCGATCATCTCAGAATATGATCGTTGACACCTGAAAAGTAATATCTCAAAAACTGAGCTCATTTTTATTCCTAGTCCAGCAGACTTTCCCAAAGCCCTCCTATAAATCCTCATTATTTTAAATCTGGTTTACAAAACGACTCTCTAATACTCTCTCTACCCTTAGCTCCACTACTTCAGCCTATCCTAAATGATGGCACTTTCCTACTATCCCTTGAATCAAATCGATAATCAAATTCATTCCCAATTATCGACAGCCATGGAAGTTCCACCTTGTCTTAGCCTGTGTGCTTATTGTCTTGCTTATTGTCACTAACATGTCAAATGTGACTTGCTTCACTTCCAAACCTATATCCTCACATATACCTTTCTTTCTCATTTCTGCCTGCCAATTTGCTTCTCTCTTCCATCATTATCCAATTCAAAATTCAGATCCTTCCTCAGCCAGCCCTATCTCTTTGGCATCACTCTCTTAATCACTCAATACTTCCATTTGCACTATGTTTTTTTTTCCACTTATTGATATGCTACTTTGCAAGTGTTCTCAACTTGTGTTGAATGTACATGTTCTCTCTCTGCTAAATTATAAAACTCCTTGGAAGCAGGGAATTTCTCTTACATAATAACATTTTAGTTCTCGTATAAGAACATTTAGAATATGTTAGTACTACTTACAGTGCAGTATCAGCAGGTAGCCACTAACTAGTTGTAATTAACAAAGTAGTTATTATGGCTGGACAATGTCATAATTCTATATCCAAATCTGATATAAAACAATGCATATCCCAAACACATTTCAAACGAGTGCAAGGGAATCCCATTTTCTTCAATAAAACCTTTTAAATGAGTCTTTATTGGTTTTTTCCCTCTTTAAATTAGCTGCATTTCCTTTCCTGTGTTTTCCTTGTTAGCTTGTCCACCTGCTGAAAGGAAGGCAAATAATTTCTTATCTAACCTAATTATTTACTCCATCCTGCCTGTACTGGAATCCTGGATCCTGCACCTGCTTTGCTCAGTGCTACTCCCAGAGGTATAACAAAGCACATTGCCAAGGGCAGCGCAGGCCTCAGCTTAAGTCCCTAAAGTCTGAGAACCTAGATTGTAATTCCACCGGTTTGCTAAAAGTCAAAAACCAGCCTGCATTTCACTGAAAGATACAAAGATTATGTATATTTTGATGCCAATCATATAAAAAAGGAAAAAATGAGAATTAGGATTGATTTTTTTAACTCATATGATGGAACGAGAGAAATACCACAGACTTCTACATACCATTTCCATAGATTTTTTTTTAACTGAATAAATAGTTGAACTACACAAAATGTCTCAAATAAGGATACTGGCCTGATGGCTCACAACACCCTTCAAAGCCCTTCTAAAGACCCTACCCTAGGCCAGGTGGAGTGGCTCACATCTGTAACCTCAGCACTTTGGGAGGCCAAAGCAGTCAGATCACCTGAGGTCAGGAGTACAAGACCAGCTTGGCCAACATGGTGAAACCCCGTCTCTACTAAAAATACAAAACTTAGCTAGACGTGGTGGCACGCACCTGGAATCTTCGCTACTCAGGAGGCTGAGGGAGGAGAATTGCTTGAACCCAGGAGGCAGAGGTTGCAGTGAGCTGAGATTGTGCCACTGCACTCCAGTCTGGGTTAGAGTAAAATTCTGTCTAAAAATAAATAAATAAATAAAACCCTACCCTACATTTTTTTCTCTGACTCTTTGATTTCAGGCCAGACTATCAAGTGCTTCATAGACCACCTCTATCAAAAAGCAAGTGCACTGACATTTTTCAGGGAATCTCTCTGAAAGAAAATCACTTAGAGGAACATAGGACTGAACTTATATATCCCAGATCTGCCACTCCTGGCTTTCAAGTACGTTACCATGCAAGATGGAATCCATTCACGTAAAAGGCCATTCTGCTTGCTTCCCCTTTCCAGCACAGTCTCCCCTAGACTACCAGAAACAAGTGATATAAAATGCAATTGGCAAGTATTAGAAGTCAAATGAATATGGACAGCTGATAAATGCATCTTGATGGATAGATATTTAAAAATGATTGAAAGATCATCCTGACCATTCATGATGTCAATTGAAAGACATCAGGATACGGTAACATATTAACTCCTGGGAATTTTCATTACCATCAGTAGATGATATAAAGTCATGAAAAAAGCTTAACTTGGGATAAAAAAAAAAATGCTGCCAAGTCATTTATTCATACTGAATCCTTATGAAATTAGTTTATAGAAAATATTTTGTTTTGGCTTATAGTCCAGTGTCAGCTTCAGGGGAAAATGAATTAAACATTTTGTTATTTCTTCTGTGTTGAGAGTAATCACTGGACTACAACAGAACCACGAGAATCAAAATTTTTAATTTTGAACTTGCATGAAGAAACCCAGAGTAAATACAGCATCAATGAGACTTTTCTATCAATGAGGGAAAAGCACGAGCATAATACAAGATGTATTTGATGAAAATAAATTTCGATTTAAAACACAAAGGCCATACTGTACATTAAAGATAGAAAGACCATACTGCCAAAGGCATGAGCATGAAAGGTCAGATGCCAGTTGGTATTAGTAATGGAAAAATGTGCCCATAAATGAAACACCAAACAGCACTCAAAAAGCCTATAAAGCACAGGCCAATCCTACTGCTTCTTCAAGAAAGGCTAACATTATTAGAATGTATGCAGATCACAACTTGCGCCTTTCCCACTCTTTGTACTTGAAGAGTGTGAAATGCTATTTTTATCAAATTTTCTAAAAATGCACAACTGTATTTTATTTCATTTTAATTTTTATCCTTTGAATGTCTGCTTTCCTTCCTATTAGATCTTTCTTCTTGGTGCTTTCTGTTCTTTCTAGAATGAGTTGTATAGCATGGCTTTATATAATGTGTACTGGCAGCCTGCTATAATATATAATGTGTGCTGGTAACCTGCCTAGAAATACTACCACTCATCCTTCTTAGGACACAGACATCTAATTAGAAGACTGTAATCAGGCCAGGCAATCTGCCTTAACAATACCCAGAGTGAAAGCATGAACTCCGGTGTCAGACAAACCTGGCTCAAGTCTTGGCTCTGCCATTGACTAAAGGCATGACCTCAAGAAGTTACTGTTACTTAACCTCAACAAGAGCCAACTTAAAAAAAAGACTCATAATAATTCTAAAAATAATAACAACATTTACCTCATAGTGTTTTCATAAAGATTCGAAGAGAGAATGAATTTCAGAATCTACAACAGTCCCTGGCACATAATAAATCCTGCCTAATTTTGAAGTATTGATAACAAAGGTTAGGGTAACACTTCTACCATTTACTTGTAACCTTAAAGTTTCTCATTCATATATTGGAAATAACAATACTAACCACATAAGAATGTTGTAAAGATCAATAAAGTCAGTGAAAATACTGTTTAATGGTATAGCTATATGCAAATATGAGGCAGTGTTTTCTGAATTTCATAATCCATGACAACATGTAATGTTTGGTCTAACTTTGCATAAAGTTATAGAAAACTGCTTGTGATAATTCCATTTGGTTGGTTGTTTCTGTATTTCAATACAGTCCAAGAAAAGACACATGCTATGGAAAAATCCCAAGTCTCCAAAGCAAATGATCCCTTGACAATACAAAGCTAAGTATCCACTAGCTCATCAGTATGAAAGCAGGGTCCTTTACATCTAGTGCTTTTACGTGTTTGGTCTTCTGTTGAATTCCAAGTGGATCACTTAGAGTGCTTTTGTAAAATAATTCCAGGCTCCACCCCAATTTTACTTATGCAAAATCTGTGAGAGTGAAGCCCAGAAATCTGAACTTTTAACAAGACCTCCTAGTGATTCCAACACTCATTTAAATTTGAGAATTTCTGCTTCAAAGTTTTGTTAGGAAAAGTTATAATAAGCATGACTAACACCTGTCACTATGGAAAAATTGTTCACCAGAAGCAAAGGAATACCAAACAGATTAGATTCTATTGTAATCTAAGTATACAGACTTTGAAATAGAGTAGCCAAAGTTCAAATAAATCAATATTTAACTTTTCCTTTAAATGCATCCTCAATGACATCTCATAGAGTAATATGAGAATTGTTTTACAGCTGGTTATTATTGTACAGTCAGGTTTCTCTAGTGATCCAGATGCTGACTTCACTTCTCTTAAACACTTGCCCACTTGCCTGTGCCTGCAAGATAAGCAGCATCAACATACTTCCAGGTTCTGATGTTTCTCATGTTTCATCAAGCTCCAGCCCTCAGTGAACTTGCCTGAAATACTACCACCCATCTTTTTGAGGCTACAGACACCAAACGAGAGGACTGTGATCAATATAAGCAATCTGCCCTCAGCCACCCCCGGTGAGCCAGTGGGGTAATCCCCACCCAGAGAACCACTGACAGTATCCACCTCATGCACAGCAATTCTTTCAACCTAAGAGGTTACCAGGAGTCAAGATAGGTTCACAAAAAACATGTTACACCAAGAAAGCCTTATTTCCTTTTTTGACTAAATGACTGCATCATTTATCTTGAGTTAAGCAAATATCTAACCCCATGCCCTACTAACTTAGCAGTGCTCTGTGTCGATACCTTGATGCAGTGCTGAAGGCTTTGCTCACCATGGAGCACATAATGGTATCTGAATGTCACACTGAGCCACTTGACACCTGAGACTACTGAGACTCTGCCCAGCTATTCAAGAGCTGCAGAGATCAATTTCTCAGCACATCTGTAATCTACTGCTATAGGACACCAGTTGGAAAGCTCACGTTAAGGAATATTACTCCATGACTAAATAATGGCCTAATCAGATTCCCCACTGAGGGCACCAGTCTGATAGCTGTTAGAGAAGTAGGTGGGCATGTAGTTACCCGAAGTGTCTAAATCAGGGAACATCAGGAAGCCAGAGGTAACTAGGGGACAATATAAAGCTCAAAACAATCAGCAGAACCCAAAGTATAAGAATACAGATATATAAAATAAAAGAATGGAGAGCAAAGAGCTTCGAAGACCAAGGTGCACATGTGAGTTCATCACCCTTGTTTAAATACAAAGAGCCAAAAAGATATAAACACAGAGTTGACTGGTAAACCAAGATCAGCTGGAAGAAGTAATATACTGTTTTGTCTAACATTGTTAGCAATGACTTAAAGGAAGACAAATAAATAGAATATAGCTTATTAAAAAAATCACATCACCCAAAGCTAAGAGATGTTACCATTTATTCTATTTTTCAAGGGATGTTATGTGGAAAAAGGATTAACTGTATTATCAAGAGCAAAATTAAGACCAAAGGGTCAAAATCTTAGGAAGGCTAACTGATTCAATGTAATGAAAGACATTTTAGCAAATAAAACTATCCACAAATGGAATGAACCACCATGCAAAACAACTGGCTCTTTGGCCCTGGGAGTGTGAATTATGATCAGTCAGAAAAATCACAGCAAGGATTTCTGTTTTGGCGAGAGATAGATCAGCTGGCCTTTAAACTCCTTTTATACTCAAATTCTATGAAAAACATTTTAAGCAGAAACCAGAATCTGGCAAAGAGTACAACATCTAAAATGATCCCGATCTAAATTACAAGTAGAAGCCATTTATTTTCATTCTGGGAAATATAACTGATAGAGGCTAATTTTTACCTATGACATCATTTTACTCCTAGCATTACTCTTACTACCCGTATCACTGTGGGTTGTTTCCCACAGAAGTTTAGACTTTAGAAGTCAAGACAAAGGGGGGAAAATGACTTTATTCCTGAAAGCTGACTGCTGAGAAAATTGTAAGATGATTGTTCACTCTCCTTATTTAGCATAAGGAAGCAAAAGGAGGAGGCATCTGCAGCAAGAGGACTATAAAAAGCTCATCAAGCACTTGGGTCTGAAAGGACGACACCGTGGACCAGCCTGGGATCAGCTTACACTGAACTCTGCAGGGAAGTTCCCTAGGCCCTGGAACACATGCAAACCCAGTGGAAATGTTGTAGAGGAAAAGCAATCAAAGTTTCATACACAATCTGATGTGGTCTCCCATTTCTGTAAACAGCAACACATTCTTAATGGATACAATTTGGTGATCTAGCACCATGACTCTCAAGGAAGGAGAGAGAGGATATAGAAATAATGTTGACTCAAAAATCACTTCCCTGCCAGCCTAACATTTTCTTCTCTGGAAATTGTGGTAATGAGGTTATGGACTTGCACATTTTAGAGAAAAGTGGCCTTCACACTTGATCCTGCCAAGATTCTGTTGGCTTCCCACCCACAAAAATCAAAATATTCAAAGCAACTGAGGCAAACCTAGTGCAACCCTGTATGACTCTGACGATAAGAAAGAGCAGCTCTCTGTGGGTCAAATGTCAGGCCTGCACATATCTCAGCTATTGCAGGCACTCTGTACCTAGATTGTCCTATTCCTAAAAACATCATAAGAGAGCACACAAAGATGAAATTGGGTTTTTCATTCAAATGCTTCAAAAGGCAATGAAAGAGAAATGAGGACCATGGGAGGAGGGAGTTAGGGGAATGAAGGTTTTAATGTTGTTCCAGAATATCAAACAAATCAACAGAATTCTGGTCATTGTTGCTACACTGAGGCAGATACACAATTTTGGTTGGTCATAAAAGACAAAGAGTGGCATACCTTTTTGGAAATGCATGACAGAACCCTTGCTAGATATTTTCATAATAAAATTTCACTAATCAAATTGACTAACCAAGTCTATTCAGCACTTTCAGACCTCAGCTTTCAATGTAATCATCCCTTTTTCATTGCATATTTGAAAGATTCAGTCACCAGTCACAGATGTCCCACTCATTAATACAGATTCCCAGAGTTTTTGATCGAGTTAAAAAATCTGGGCAAGCATGGGAGCTCAAGCCTATAATCTCAGTAATTCGGGAGGCCAAGGGAGGAGGATTGCTGGAGCCCAAAAGTTTGAGACCAGCCTGGGCAACACAGTGAGAGGCTGAGATGGAAGGATCTCTTGAGACCAGGAGGTTGAAGCTACAGTGAGCCCTGATAAGGCCATTGTACTCCAGCCTGGACAGTAGAATGAGATCTTGTCTTAAAAAAATATATCATCTCTAGGGAGATCATCTTTTTTCCTAATTCAGTTAGTTGCCTGTCCACTTGCCACAAACTATACTACACTGGCCAAATGAATTATTTTCTGGCTTTCCACAGGACCTACTTACAATTTTACCAAAGCCACAGCTACTTTTTCTTTCCTAAGAACTCCAATCATTTTTTCATTTCTTTTCTTTTCAAATCTCAAGCCAAGCTTCTCAAGATTTTTTAACAGGGTTTACTAAAAAGAAGCAAATGCTCTTTTTCAGAATTTGTATCCATGAGCAGAAACTAAAGTCACCTAAATAAGTGTAAGAAAGAAATAACTTCTATAATATAGTCATCTCATTCAGAAAATTAAAGGGAAATCAAAAAAAAAAGAGAGAAAAGTCAAATGACCCTTGCCTCATCACCAATGCTATGTATTGTTCAAGACAAATCCATAGTTCACATTTCACTGGAAATTCTAATGTATCACTATGTTTATTGTGGCATTATAATCCCTCAAATTATTTTGAAGGAGAAAGACTCTGCCAATAACCCACTGTAGCATTATAT
Organism: Saguinus oedipus; assembly: GCA_031835075.1. Lineage (NCBI taxonomy): Eukaryota > Metazoa > Chordata > Mammalia > Primates > Cebidae > Saguinus > Saguinus oedipus. The sequence goes on along the minus strand of CM063171.1, from coordinate 95,060,619 downwards.
GCATGTAAACACCTAATATAATACATATTGTATATGCATTCCAAAGGGAGAATTTCTATAACATGTTACACTTAAATGAAATATTAAACATCAAATATCACTTCTTTATCAAGGTTTTATATTCTAATCAGCAAGAGAAAATGAAAATCACATCACAGTCCATTTTATTTTAAAATTTTCTTAGAAACATGTAACTTAAACCTAGAAGAGACTTCAGAGATAACCTAGGGTCAAAGCCCTTTGTTTTTACACAGGAGAAAACTGGGTCTCATACTAGTTTTCCAAGTTGCAGAAAGTCATAAACCCACTTGACGCAGGTCTGGCATTAGATCCCAGGCCTCCCAACGTGCATCCTAGTGTTCTTTTGTATTATTACACTTTCCTTCAAAACCAAACTCACTCTTCTTTCCTAATCATTCTTCAGCACTGTATTAAATACAAAGTTGGACTCAGACCCCACTCTGCAGCCCCTAAGCAGAGTGTTGAATGTGACTCCAGGCCCACTGCAGGATAGTCAGTGCCAAACATGAGGTCTAGCATCTGCTTTGTGGTTAGCATCCATTGTCTAACTCAAAGTTAAGTACAGAGCATGAAAATGAAAATCAGGAGACAAAATTCGGGGTGGGAGGGCTACCTCTTAGACACCTGCTTTGCCTGAAATCTCCTAATTCTCACTTATACAAAGATTCAGCTGCTCAAAAAATGTATCGAATTTATATTAATTTTCTCCTTTTTATTTCTTTGCAGTGATCATTTCCTGCAGCAGACATTAGCTAATATAAAAAGTGCGCAACACAATAACTCAATAAGAACTTATTACTTGTGCACTTTCATATAGATATTTCCATATTTAGAGTAAAAAATAAATGTTAAAAATAAAACTTGACCTAAACCTCATATCTAATACAAAAATTAACTTGAAAGAGATTATAGAGTCAAATGTAAAATTTAAAAATCTTATAAAAGATGAAAGAGAAAAAAGTCTTCAGGACTAGAGCTTGGTAAAGGGTTTTGAGATATGACAGAAAAAGTATGATTCATAAAAGAAAAAACTCAATAAATGACATCACCAAAACTTAAAACTTTTGCTCTGTGAAAGACCCTATTAAGAGAATGTACAGATAAGCTACAGGCTGGGAAAAAGAATGAAATCGGACCCCTATTTTATACCACTTACAAGATTGACTTGAAATGGTTCAAAGAAAAATGTAAGCCCTGAAACCATAAAACTCCTAGAAGAAAACAAAAAGAAAAACTCCTTGATATTAATCTTGACAATAACTTTTTGGCTATAATACCAAAAGCACAAGCAACAAAAGAAAAATAAGTACATGGGACTACAACAAACTGCAAAGTTTTTGCACAGCAAATGAAACAATTAGCAAAATAAGCAACATATGAAATGAAAGAAAATATTTACAAATCATATATCTAATACAGGGTTAAGAACTAAAATATATAAGGAATTCATGCAACTCAATACTCCCTCCCAAAAAATGGGCAAAGAACTTGAATAGATATTTATCAAAAGAAAACACACAGATATAATAACCAACAGATATCTAAAATAACCAACAGATATATAAAATAACCAACAGATATCTAAAAATGTTCAACATCACTAATCATCAGGAAAATGCAATATAAGTCATCACCTCACACCTGTTAACATGGATATTATCAAAAAATAAAAGATTGGCCAGGCGTGGAGGCCCACACTTGTAATCCCAGCACTCTGGGAGGCCGAGGTGGGCATATCACCTGAGGTCAGGAGTTCAACACCAGCCTGGCCAACATGGTGAAACACCATCTCTACAAATATACAAAAATTAGTCAGGCATGATGGCAGGTGACTGTAATCCCAGCTACTGGGGAGGCTGAGGTGGGAGAATCTCTTGAACCCGGGAGACAGATGTTGCAGTAAGCCAAGATCGTTTCACTGCAATCCAGCCTAGGCAACAGAATAAAACTCCATCTCAAAAAAAAAAAAAAAAGAAAGAAAGAAAACAAGCACTGGCAAGGATATGGAGAAAAGAGAATCCTCGTACACTGTTGGTAGGAATATAAATTACACAGCCATTATAGAACACAGAATGGACGTTCCTCAAAAAATTAGATGAAGAACTACCATGTGATCCAGCAATTCCATTTCTGGGTATACATCCAAAGGAAACAAAATTACTAAGGAAATATTAACAAAATTATTTAAGGAAATATTAATATCTGCACTAACATGTTCATTGCAACACTATTCACCAGTAGCCAAGAAACGGAATCAACACAAGTAATGGATAAAATATAATATATATATATATATGGATATATACACACATATATACATAATATACAATGGATATTATTCAGCCTTTTAAAATCAGGAAATCCTGCCATTTGTGGCAACACAGACGAACCTGGAAGATACTATGTTTAGTGAAACAAGTCAGGCACAAAGACAAATATTGCTTGATCTGACTTGTATGTGGAGTCTTAAAGAAAAAAAAAGTCATACTCAACAGAAGCAGAGAGCAGAATGGCAGCTGCCAAGGGCTGGTCGGGTGGGCGGGAAGAATGGAGAGGTGTGGCCCAAAGGAAACAAAATCTCAGATAGGCAGAATCAGTAAGTTCTGGAGATCTACCATAGAGCAAGGTGACTAGAGGTAATAATAATTTACTGTATACTTGAAAATTCCTAAAAGAATAGATCCTAAGTGTTTTCATCACACACACATAAAAGATAACTATGTGATGTGATGAATATGTAAATTCACTTGATCATGGTAATTATTTCAGAGCATATACATAGATCAAAATATCACACTGTATACCATAAATATATTCAGCTTTTATATATCAGTTATACCTCAATAAAGCTGGAAAAAATGAAAAGCAACCTATGGAATGGGGAAAAAATATTTTCAAGCCATATATCTGATAAGAAGTTAATGTCCAAAACATATTAGGAATTCATAAAACTCAATAACAAAAAATAATAATAATAAGGACAATCCCATTTTAAAAATGGACAAAGGACCTAATTGTATGTCTTTTTCCAAAGAAGACATACAGATAAATTATCAATAGATACAAGAAAAGACTTGAGCATCACTAATCATCAGAGAAATGCAAATTAAATCCACAGTAAGATATCCGTCACCTTATACCTGCTAGGAAAACGATTATGAATAAGACAAGAGATGGGTGTTGATATGGAGCAAAGGAAACCCTTGGACACTGGTGGCAGGAACGTAAACTGGCACAGCCATTATGGAAAATAGTATGGAACATTCTCAAAAAATTTAAAACAAAACTACCATAAGATCCAGCAATCCCACTTCTGAGCTTCTGGGATACAATCAAAAGTAACTAAGTCCATTTCTCAAAGGGATATGGGCACCCCCATATTCACCACAGCATCATACACAGTATCCAACACATGAAATGACCGAAGTGTCCTTCAAGAGATGAATGCATAAACTGTGACATACACAATGGGTCAGCCATATAAAAGAAGGAAATCCTGCTGCTAGTTACAACATGAATAAACTTTGAGGACGTTATGCTAGTGAAATAACAGAGAAAGACAAAGACTGTATAATCCATTTACATGTAGAATTTTTTAAAAAGTCAAACCCATAGAAACAGGGAGGTTGAGGTAACAGCGAGATGTTCGTCCAAGGACACAAACTTTCAGTTATAAGATGAATAAATTCTAGGATGTAATGTACAGTATGGTGACTATAGTTAACAATTTCATATCATAAGCCAAAATTCGCTAAGAGAGTAGATCTTAAACGTTCTCATCGAACAAAACAATAGTAATTAGGTGAGGTGGTAGCTGTGTTAACAAAACTGATTTCAGTAATCCTTTTACAACATATATGTATATAAAATTATTATACCTTAAATTTATATAATTTTCTTTGTCAACTATACCTCAATAAAAAGACAGGTTACAGGCTGGCAGAAAATATTTGCAAATCACACATGTAACAAATAATTCATATTTAGAATATATACAGCACTCTGAAAACTCAACAGAAAGAAAAAGAGAAAAGAAAAAAGAAGAAGGAGAAGAGAAGGAGAAGGAAAAGGAAATGGAGTGAAAGAAAGAAACCAAGAAAGGAAAAATCCCACTAAGAAATGGGCAAAAGATACAAAGACATTTCACCAAAGAGGATACACAGATGGCAAAAAAAGATACTCAATACCATTAGCCATTAGAGAAATAAATGCAAGTTAGGACTACAAGATTATCACTATTCAACTATCAGAACAGCTAAAATAAAAAATAATAATTCTAAATGCTGGTGAGAATAGAGAGAAATCGGATCACTCATACACTGTCAGTAGACAGTAAAATGATAGAAGCACACCGAAAAACAGTTTGGTAGTTTCTTTAAAAACAAAACACCCATTCCCACACAACCAAGCAATTGCACTACTGGGCACTTATCCCAGAGAAATGAAAACTAATGTCCATTCAAAAGCGTGTGCACAATTATTCATAGCAGCTTTATTTGTTTTGGGGTTATTTTGTTGTTGTTGTTTGTTTGTTTGTTTGTTTGTTTTTTGTTTTGAAAACAGGGTCTGTTGCCCAGGCTGGAGTTCAGTGGCACAATCTTGGCTCACTACAGACTCGACCTCCTGGGCTCAAGTGATCCTCCCACCTCAGCCTCCCGAGTAGCTGGGACTATAGGTGTGCACCACCACACATGGCTAATTATTGTCTTTTTCGTAGAGAGGAAGTTTTTCCATATTGCCCAGGCTAGTCTCAAATTCCTGGGCTCAAGAAATCTGCCCACCTCTGCCTTTCAAATGCGGGGACTACAAGCATGAGCCGCCACCCCTGGCCAGCAGCTTTATTTGCAATAGACAGGAACAAGAAACAATCAATATACCTCTTAACATGTAAATGGTTAAACAAACTGTGGTGCATCCATACCATGGAACACTACTCAGAAATAAAAATAATGAACTATTTGCAACAACTTAGATGGATCTATGGGCACTACACTAGTGAAAAAAAAGATCTAAAAAAAAAAAAAGCAGATTCACATACCATATGATTTCATTTATATAGCATTCATGAAATGACAAAATTACAAAGATGGAAAACAGATTGGTAGTTGCCAGGGATAGAGATGGTGTGAAAGGAGGGGGTGTAACTGTAAAGAGACAGCCCAAGGAAGATCTCTGTAGTGATGGACTATTTTGTGTCTTGATTGTGGTAGTAGTTACATGAATCTATACATGACAAAATTATATGTAACCATGCATGCACATCGTACCAATGTCAGTTTCCTGGTTTTGATATTACACTCTAATTATCTAAGATATAACCATTGAGGAAATGGATTGAAAGATACGTGAGACCTCTCTGTACTATCGCTCACAACTTCCTACAAATCTATAATCTTTTTAAAACAAAAAGTTTTTCAAAAATACAAGAGCTATATGATGCCACTTTGTACTGCTGCAGTATTACTCCAGAATGACTGCCATATTGTCTCCCTGTTAGTAGGTCCTCCATCTGCACTTGAGGCTGGCTTGCTAATTGTCTTGGAAACTGCAGTTCAGTCATGTATGTTTTCACCTTGTTATGCTAGTGTTCATTTGTTTCAGGAGACTCTGGCAGCCACATCTCGTGGATTTAACAGAGGTAAAGCACCAGCTTCAAATTCATTTAGAAGCATGCTTTTGGAAAGATGGAAAAATCATTCTACTCTTCTAAAGTTCTCATGTTGGTGGGAAATGGTTACTGCTGCGGTAAGTTTGAGTTATTATGTAAGAACTAGGAAGCCGCAGCCCAATACAGGAAGGAAATGTGGTGTGGTACTGAAAACACTTGCTTGAGGGCTAAAAGTCTAAGTTAACTGTTTGTGCCGCCTTGGCCAAATCACTTGTCCTCAGTTACCTGTTAAATGCGGAGGTTTAAATAGGTAATTTGTGATGTGTCTTTCTGCTAAAATTCACTACTATTCTCAAAGCACTATCAGAGAAAGAAGAGCTACTTTTCTGATCAAAATCTTATTACTTTGAAACCTTGAAAGGCAAAGAACCAATTTTAGAATCTATCCTATGTTTAACCATCACTCCCTGTTACCCATATTTTAAGGTAAATTATGATAACCAGTTTGAACAAGTCTCAAATGAAAGGAAAACTTTTCAGGAAGTATTGTTGAGAGGAAGTGACAAACCTTTCCAAGGCACCATGCCAACCGCATCTTCAGTTTAAATGGTCCTTTGCAATAGACAAAGTTGTTCTTTTGGAGGGGAAAAAAAAATGTGTTCTGCTATTTAGACTTATCTTCCCTATTCATTTGATTCATTCATAGTTCACTCTGCTGACAGCTCAGGGCGACTTGGAAAAGGGTTGTGCTGGCACCGGCAACAATTAAAGCAAAGACATTTCCTGTGCCTGAATCCTTTGGGTTCACTCCTGCTGCTGCAGTGAAAGAATTTTTTAAAGGAAATTTTTCAATCAAGGAAGGAAGCAAAATATCCTAGGCCTGTGAATGAACTGAGGACATTTCTCCAAAGGAATCAATGAAAGACAAGAAAGGGTCATTGGCCTCAAATGAACATTTTGGAATAAAAAACACAATCTTCAGCAACCTACTTTTGAGTTTTTGTCTTATTTTGCATTTATTTCCTCTCTGTTTTGTTTGAAACTATTTGAAGAAAGTCGGGCAACTTTTCTTCACTGACTAATTTATCTTGTTTTGTATGACCTAAACTAATTTAGAATAAAAGAATATGAGAGCTGGTAGGAAATTTAGAGATTATCTACACTACCTCTTCATTCCTCTGCTCAGTAAACTGGAACCCCAAAACATTAAACAAAGTGTCCAAAAGTCAAAGAGCTAGTAAAAGGCACACTAGACTAGAACTCCACCTCTTGAGTGTTCTCTCTGCTCTACCACGGGATCGACTTCATCTCTCTCAGGTGAACAAAAAATCTACAGAGTCTGATAATCAGAACCCCTAGCTCCTCTAAAGATACTAACTGCATTTGGAAACTGAACTTCTGACACGTGAATTACTTACAAATGTTCTGTTTGGTGACCCCCACTCCCTGTCAAACTATTTGCTTTAATTCTTCATGTCTAATTCTATTTGAATGGACTCAGTACACAGTTTATACTATTTTTAATGGACAATCTGACATGGCACATACAGTTGGCTACTGAACAACACAGGTTTGAACTGCATGGGTCCACCATGCAAATTTTCTTCTGACTCTGTCACCCCTGAGACAGCAAAACTAACCCCTCTTCTTATTCCTCCTCCTCAGCCTACTCAATGTGAAGATGACAAGAATGAAAACCTTTGTGATGATCCACTTCCACTTAATAAGGAGTAAATATATTCTTTCTTCATTATTATTCACTTAATGACATTTTAATAACTTTTCTTTTCTCTAACTTTATTATATGAATACAGTACATAATATGTATAACATATAAAATGTGTTCATTAACTGTTTATGTTATTGGTCAGCAGTAGGCTATTAGTAGTTAAGTTTTGAGGAGTCAACAGTTTCACATAGATTTGATTAAGTTTCACAACTTAACTCCCACATTGTTCAAGTTTCAACTGTATTTACTGAAAGTTTATATGTCAATCATTAGGCTAAGCACCTTATATTGATTATCTCATCTAATCATCACAACAGTTCCATGAGTCAGATAGCATCACCACCATTTTTCAGATAAAGAAACTGAGACTTAAACAATTTAGTTAACTGCTTCAAGGCCACACATCTAAACTAGGTCAATCTGATTCCAGCATGCAACACTTGACGAATATGCTTCTCAGAGCTACAGACTTCTCAAATACTTGTACATGCTTTCAAAACTTTATGCCAATTTCTTCTCTGTAAAAAAGAAAAGAATTCTGGAATCCTCAATCTAATATTCAGCTTAAGGAGCAAGTGGGCTTTACACAAATGTACCCTACTATCTGTAATACAGACATTATGCATTACCTTGTGAGGAAACATATCAAGAACAATGTGATGAGATTGAGCCTTTTCAAACTTCAACCAGCCTTTGGCTCTGTGGACTGAAACCAATTATGAAGCAAACTACAGGAGTTCAATAGAGACATCTAGTCTTTTTATACTCGTCCCACTGCAAGAATTAGGGTGGTCAGGAATAGTCTCCTTATAACTAAGTAAGCAATATTATGCTTTTTCTGAATTCCTGCCCCAATTATTTTAATTTCTGCTTTTAATGATTTAAAAGTACTTGCATATGAACTGGTTGCATTTTCCCCTGCAATGAAGAGGGGCACATATATCTTTATCTGATCTGCCACATATGTAGAGACAGACTAGCATAGTCAGCCATTTCCCAGCTGAATGCCCTTGGGTGAGTTACTCACTTCTTTACATTTCATCCATAAAATGGAGTTAATAATTATATTTACCTCATAGGGTTGTTATGAGGATTAGTTGAGCTATTTGTTATCAAGTATTCAGAACAAGAGTCAGTGAGCTTTACCTATTCACATTGTAGTGATGGTGGATGTGGCAGTTATTACGAGAACAATCACAAAATTGGAGTGACACCTTTCACAAAATTGATCCTGGTATTTAACAACTGTCAAAAAGAACCACTCTCAATTAACTATTCTAAACTAAAATTATTGCTTTGGCTGCATTTCCCAAAATTAAACTTATTCAAATCGATTTCTGACATTACTATATCTAGTACTTAATTCACCTTAGTAGGTTCTTCAGAGACCCATGAAATAAAATCCACTGAAATATTTTTAAGGTTTTCCTGTAGTTGTAAAAAATCATCAGAACACCATCTTTGAACAATTTTCATGTCAAAGTCATATCCTTCATGCATTATGACTGGAACTGTGCACATAGAGCTCGACTACATGCTGAGGCTGACCCAACCACCTTTTTAGGAAAATTCCAACTTGTCTCTAGGACTTCCTGCAGTCATCTCGGTGCTGCGGCAAGATAGTCATTCTTCTAAATGAGAGTCCAGATTCATTTTTTCAAGAGATCAACAACTTTACCACTTGCTTATCATGAGGCCCTCTAGTACCATGGTGAAGCACATGTCAATTAGAGTCGGGAAGGTCTGTATCTGATTCCTGCTACTGAGCACCTGTGTAGCTTTGAGTCATTTAACCCCCATGAGCCTCACTTTCCTTATCTGCAAGACCAGAATAAGTACCTTCCTTATTGGGCTACTGGAAGGACTAAAGAAGGTATTGTACATAAAGTGCTTAACATTCAATAACAGCAACAGCACATGGCCACAATCACCACCCTGGGGAAACACTCTCAAGCAGCACTGTAACATGAGTTTTTCTACGCTCACCTCCTACTGAAGCCTGGATGAGAGAAATGGTGTTTGCAGAAGATCAACCTATAATCTGGATCCTGTGAAACATGTCTTCGAATAATGTAGAACCACTAGAAGATGATATGCTTGCATTTAGTTAATTTATATCTCTAACACACATTACAGGCAGCATGAATAGAGTGGTGAGGACATGGGCTGTAGAATCAGACAAGGTCTGTAGAATCAGACAAGGTCTGGATCTCAATTGCTGGCTTACTCCTTATTAGCTATGTGACCTTGAAGAAGTAGTATAAATCATTTGAGGATGAGTTTCCTTATCGTTAAATGGTCACAGTGATACCTTTAAAAGATAGTTGTGATCATTAAATGTTCATGAGGATTAAATAAAACATGCAGAGTCCCTGGTAGAGTGTCAGACACATAATAGGCACCCAGCTACTGTTAGCCCCCTTGCAGTGCATTTTTATGTTATTGTGTAGCTATAAATTTTTGTTGAGAGCATTATCTTCAATTATTCTTATTGCCTCTTATCTATAGCTTCAAGCTAAACAATCATTTTGTTTTTTGTGTTTTTTGTGTTTTTTTTGAGATGGAGTTTCACTCTTGTTGCCCAGGCTGGAGTGCAATGGTGCAATCTTGGCTCACCTCAACCTCCGCCTCCTGGTTTCAGGCAATTCTCCTGCCTCAGCCTCCTGAGTAGCTGGGATTACAGGCACGCGCCACCATGCCCAGCTAATTTTTTGTATTTTTAGTAGAGACCATGTTGACCAGGATGGTCTCAATCTCTTGACCTCATGATCTACCCGCCTCGGCCTCCCAAAGTGCTGGGATTACAGGCATAAGCCACCACGCCCGGCCCTAAACAATTATTTTGAATACAATTCTAGTAAAATCTCTACTTCTCTGTAGCATGCTTTTCCTTTTCTAACAAGAAATATGTAACTGACTGTACCTCTCTTTTTAACTTGGCTGCCAGGAACCTCAAAGACAAATATTAAGCCTAGTAGTTCTGGATATTATGTGTTCTCTCCAGTTTTGGTTTCTAGTTCCACTTATATTTTATTATTACAAGACACCTCAAATCTTTTGTAGAATGTGAGAAGCTATTAACTAGCCAACAAGTTAATTCTGTTCCAGGAGAAGATATCACTGTAGGTACTGTAAAAAGAACACCAATTCAGAACATTCAAGTCCTATTTCTCATACCTGTCCCATCTCTGGAGGTAATTCACTTCACCTTTCAGATCTGTATTTTCTCATGTAAAGCAAAAACAATAATCTCTAAAGGTCCCTCAGAATCATTTATGTATACAAGTGTGCTTTGGAACCTGTCAAGCACTATGTAAGGGTCAGGTATTATTACTTTTATAATCAGAGAAGTGAAGGTGTGCACATACGCATACTCTATGGTGCAGCACTGAGGACCCCTGCAGGCAAGCATGAAAGCTGTGTCGTGGTGGGCACTGCAGCAGCCACCATGCCTACCTAGGCTGTCTAGAGAGCTCTAGCAGGGCTAACTGGAAGAGAAGGGGCATGATGGAAATAAATGTAAAAACTTCAAGGGGCAACCCCAATTCGGTAAGTCTCTCAAGCTAATTTGTTCTTTTGCTCTTACTCTAACTGATTTGCTTAGAAGACAGTACAAACGAGATCATGCTTTGTTCCCCAGTGAGCCTGTGAGCTTCACCCCTCACTTTCACCAGGCCTATGCCAGGAACGGTTGAGGGTAGCAAGAGGACTTATTATGTGGGAATCCAACATCTATCCTTAACCCCTACTAAGAACAGTGGATACATTATATCAACTGGTACATCTAAAAGTATTCATATACTAACAGTGTGATTCAGAGTGGGAGATGATTTTAAGTTCAACTTGGGTTAGAACCAAGCTGCTCTTAATAATAAGGAGTGTGTTTCTACATTTTTAAATAATTTGCTGATTTATTCCAGGAGGTCAAATGTTCTCAAAGAATCTCCAAGTCTTTTATTCCAAAATCCATCCCCTTCACTAAACAACTTAGTGTAGCAGCTGCTTGCCCATGGAGAAGAGAAAGAAGGAAATTCCTGGTATGCTGGGAAAAAAAACAAGGTAGAAGCTGGAGTTAAAAGTCACAAGTTCAAGTCCCAGCTCTTCTCCTTGCTAAGGTATGACTGTTATCAAGTTACTTAATGATAATAACTAATAAACACTAAGCTATATTATTTGCCAGTGCCTGTTGAAAGCTTTATATTCATGTAACCTTCACAGCCACCTGATGAGGTACATATCTTTATCAATTTATTTCACAGATCACAAGAATGGAGACTTAGACCAGTCAAATGACTTGCCCACCATGAAAAAGCTCACGTAAAGTATACTGGGATCTGAATACAAACTATGATTCCAAGCCTGTGGTCTTAACCACTGTATGATAGTTTTTAAATAAATTTTGCTTTCTTGATTTGTAAAATATGGGAACAATAACACTGGCATTATATTTCTCACAAGGTTCTTACAAGGAGCAAACATAATCATGGAGGTGTCAGCCTTTTTTAAGTCTATAGTACATGACAAATGTTATGTGTTCCCACTTAAAGCCATGTACATTTCCTAACACCGGCTACTTGCTAGGCAAAGACACGCAGTGTAATATGCCAAAAAGAAGTTACTTCTAGATGTTCTGAACTCAGAAAAGAAAAAAAAATACTTTTAAAAGACATCTATGAAAATGAGTGACTGCAGTAATAAAAGCAGCCATGGCCAAGCTGATGAGCAACGGGAAAAGCCCGTTCAGAATCTGCCCACGCCCTTCAGAAAGACACAACTGTCACCTAAACTGCTGGAATTTCAAATACGGTAAAAGCTATTATACTGCTATGCTCATCCATTTCCAAGGCAACACACTTTCAAAGGAGTTTTCTCTAGAATTCAATTGACTTTAGACCAATCAAGTGGAAAACAACTATTCATAGCTGTAATTTTCTAATTTTGAATACACCCAGCTTTGGAGAAATGAATAATGGAATCCACCAAGATTTGACTGTACCCTATCAAAGACTCCTCACTTTTAGCCCAACAACTCCAAGTATGTCGGCTTCATCATATAGGTGGTATAAAGAGGGTCAGACCAGAAGTCCAAAGACCTTGTCCTAATTCTGACTCCCAGCACAGCATGTGTGACCCCAGGCAAATTGCTTAGCCTTTGGGAACCTCTGATTTGTATTTCTAAAATAGGAATAATGCTTGCTCTGATTGCATCAAGGGCTATGGAACAGTTAGGGTTCTGTGTATGAAAGCCTCTATGTTATATAGAACTACACAAAAATAAAACACTTTGCAACATATAGTCAACTCAGCTTAGTCGATTCCCTGAATGCCCTCTGAACTGTGCACAAAAGACCCAAAGAAAACTTTCAACACCATCCAAAATAACTTTGATGGAAAACTGCAACTTGCAGCAAAGGGGGAAAAAAGCAAAGTGTGAAAACATAAAAAGTCCTCTGAAAAACATAGTTTGTTACAGTCAGTGAGGCTCTCCTGAGACCTTTTCTGATTTCTTTTTAAAGAAAATACATTTCCTGATCACAGACTTCAAAAATACAATGAACAAAAATACTCTGGTGTACTTAGTACATAAAGGTTTCAAAATTCCTCTGGCTAAACAAAATCTCCCTTTGCATCAGAAATGTTTCTTCTTGTCCTAGCCATGACAGAATAACCCAACAAACCAAAACTAAGGTATAGATCACCATGGTATAAACCCTTCTATGCTCTGGTGACATACTGGACAGAGTTTATACCATAAAGTCATTTTGGACGGAAGTCCTTGAGGGAGCAGAAGCAGGTTTGAGGTTTTGTGTCCTGTTGACCCTGTCATCTGATCGCTTCCTTATACCATGTGAGTCACAGATAGAAAAGGCCTGGGTATGATTTACAGCCAATGCTACTGAAATACTCACCCAGAATGAATTGCCCCTCCAACCTTCTATACTTCTTAAATTGTAGAATTGGTATCCTTAAGGGATTATCTTGTCTGCCAGTGGAATATTACATGAAAATAGACAAAATTATGGAGCCACTGGAGATGGTAAGAATGCACCACTCGTGCCAATGCCAAAAGCTTTTGCTGAGATTGACTAGTGACTACAAAAAAAAACTACTTTATTTGGCACATTGATATCATAGGAAGAAATATTTGCAGAAAAGAAGATGTAAGCAGAAGTTGGGAATGGTTCTGCAGATAATCAATGTTGAGAACAAAATCATACTCATAAAGCTCCATTTAAACTCAGGTTAAAAATCAGTGCTTTAACTTACTGTATGCCTCATATATAGACATGCTTTTATCGTGGCATTTAAAATGCACAATTATTCACCCAAAATTGGTACATTTCATTTTCTTTTTAAAAAAAAAAAAAAAAAAAAAAACAGACTCTTACTCTGTCACCCAGGCTGGAGTACAGTGACACGATCTCAGCTCATTGTAACCTCCACCTCCTGGTTCAAGCAATTCTCATACCTCAGCCTCCTGAGTAGCTGGGATTACAGGCATGCACTGCCACGCATGGCTAATTTTTGTATTTTTAGTAGAGATGGGGTTTCACCATGTTGGCCAGGCTGGTCTTGAACTCTGACCTCGGGTGATCCACCTGCCTCAGCCATTTTCTCAAATATTAGTCAAAAATATTGAAATGAATTTCTAGATGGAACTCTCCTCAATGAGGCCTCACATGGCCAGTGTTGATGGTCTGCCTTAGATAGCCACACTCATACTCATCATGCTTTCTCCTGGCCCAGAGCCTTGTTTTGTGCTGTTCTTGTGACCTCCAGCATTTTTCACTTACAGCTCTTACCAAAATTTTTTTCTTATCCTTCAGATCTCAAGTATAATTTTCTCAGAGAAGCCTTTCCTGATCCCCCTAACTTGATCAGAACCTACCTACTATTAAATCTCACAGAACCATAGGCCACACTCCAACAGTACATACCAAAGATAGAACTTAACATTTATTTATATGGGTATTTGATCAGTAAGTGTCTCTCTAGACTAACTACAAGCTCCCCAGGGGTAGAAAGTGTCTTTAATTTTGTTCATTGTCATCACCCCAACATCTACCACCATGCTTGGTACACAGTGTAGACCTTCAATCATTATTTTTGATGAAGAAATGGATGGATAAATAAGGCATCTCATCCTTCCTGATCCTGATACTGATGTGGTTAGTAATTATCACATTCTCTTAGATTTATCTGATTTGTGTTATTTTCCCCACTAAAATGTCAGTTTTTATGAAATTTTCATTTCTGTAGCCTCAATGCCCAGGACTATGCCTAAAAAATACTGCACAAATATTTCTTATATGTTCTAATAAGTTAGTTGAATTGAAATAAATTGACTTGCACTGCACTGAATTGAAGTTTCAGGGATCTCACTGCATCTCTTTCCTCATCCTGTTACGGTGGCTAGCCGGGTGCCTGCCCCAGTGCCATGAAGGATGATGACAAGCTTACAAGCTTACAGTTCATACAAATAGATCATGTCTCAATGAGGTCATGCATTCACTTAGCTTTCTGGCCAGAAAAGAGAGTCAAAAAGCAGTTACATTACCTTATTTCCTCTCAGGGGAACCATAGAGAAAATAGTAAAAGGCACTATTTACCAAACAAAATGCTGAGAAAATATTTTTCCATTTAAGAAAATGACAAATTAGTGAAAGTGACAAAAATAAATAAAATCCTACCACATACTCAAAAAGTTGCATAATTGCCTAAAAGCCAAATTGTAATTGTCAATGTGCTGGCATTTGGCACAGAGTTCAGGATTTCAAGGAAGCAAGCCGCACTTTCATGAACACTAACAGAAATATCAAAAGCAGCTTTTGATTAAACTATGATTGTCACAGTATATAGGAATGAACTAACATACGGTATTTTTAAAATAAACTACTAACCACATCCAGTGGTTTCACAATTAAAGAACAGTTCATTGCTTACAAAAAATCCCCCAGACCCAGCTGTCTTCCAAAAAAGTCCCACTGCCTGACTCTAAATTTCCTCTTTCATCAAGCAGATTACAAAGAGGCCAGCCTTGGATTTGGTGTGGACACCAAATCTTTTACAAAGATGCTACTCTTTATCTTGTGGCTGCAAAAGAAAAAAAAAGCCACCATTTATCTTGTGGCTAAACAAAGCCTCCAGGTAACCTCCTATGAAAGGTATAAACTGAATTGCAAAGTTATATTAAATAATCTGCTAGAAGACTAGGTATGTTTAAAAGGAAGTTTTAGGAAGCTAAAGATATTTACTATATGGTATGCTGGTAGTTTTTAACAATCAGGTATTAGTAAAAGGACTAGCATAACTATAAGACAAGGCCCCAGTTTCTTACAGAAGGAATAGCTTGTAAGGATGAGTCTAAAACCAACACAAAGAGATAATGTTAATATACAAATAAAGGGAAGATAGTGAATCACTATAACCATTTGAAAATCATGGTGGGAAAACTACTAGGAAACTAAAGAAAAAGCACGTAGAGGCCACCTGAAATGGGTTTGAGGACAGAATGTAGAGAGCTGGTCCTAAGTTATAGATAGCCCTATTTTTAGGGGGGTAAGATATTAGCCCTTGCCATTCACCCAGCGATTTTTCTGTTTTTCTTTATTCTCATTGTCTTTCTTGATATAGTTCCTCTATTTCCTCTGCTTCTTTCTCAAAGTCATGTCCTCTCTCTCCTTTTACTTTCAGTGTTATATGCCTGCACATCCCCCTCTATTACCTGTGACTGCCCATAATACAGAAATCAGTGAAACTCAATTGTTATTTAAAAATAAATGTATTCTCCAGGTTTTTTTTTCTTCTTATACATTGCCCTGATTGATTTCTTTTTCATCTGAACTTGTACGAGCCTTTTATTAAATCAAAGGTTCCCCACTCCTACTCAATCACTAAGGACGGCACATTCTCTCCATCTGCCAGAAGAGAAGAGCATCTCTGCCACTTCTTCCTGTACACAGAAATGTACAAAGAATTTCTTCAAATTCATCCTATTGTGTTCATTGCTTAGATGTTTTTACTAATGTCAGAAAGAATCATAAAATAATAGGATAAAAGAAGCTTAAGGAAAGTAAAGCATAGACAGATTTCCAAAGTCAGTTTCATAAAAGTCAAAAAAAAAAAAAATCTATAAACCTTCCAAGTTTGGTTGGAGCATGCAAACAATAGCTCAGAAAACTTTCCTAAAGCCACACATCCATACTTTTCAAAAACTTTGGTTAGCATTTAACTGAAGTGGCCACTGGAATGCCAACTTCCTATCTTCAGTCTTTCTTAATCAGAGTATCTTTTGCTCAAAATCTATATTTAGGAATTAGAGGACCAAGGGAAAGTATTAGCTCTGTCTGTGTGTGGACATCAATAAAAAATAATCCAAAATCTTTTTGAAGCCTTTTTGTGCATTTACTTGGTTGGTTGGTTTGTGGCATTCGTCAGTGTCACAAGAGGTAACCAAGTACAATTAGACAAATAATTGACTTAGGATTTTATAGTTGCTCATTTGTGTGTTCTGGATACTGGGTGAATCTGCAGTAAATTTCTAGTTATAGAAACTGCTATTTCCATACCTTGGTAACAGAAATTGCCCTATTTTCTGAAGAAAACAACTTCAGCTTTGAACGAACACAGCTAGCTAGACAGCCCACATGTTTATTGTAAATTTGCATCCAGAAGTCATATTTTCCATTACACTAAAATTATTCTACCCAAAGCCTCATAAATGAAGTAGAATCAGTTAAGTATAATTGCTTTATCTTGTGGCCTTTGTGGTAAAATTTTGGTCACTGACAAGAGATAATTTTAATACAAATTGTTGAATTACAATACAATCACCATCAGAAGTAGTTTCTAAATAAGGACATCATGTGCAACATGGTTTTTTTAATAATAGAATTTTGCTTAATTGGCAAATAGCAAAGAATAAAACATTCCAGTGATGCTGTTTCAGATTCAGTAAATCACAATCCTGACAAGGATACTAAGTCATCTAATTTTATTTCTGAAAGCAACATGGATCTTAATCTGTATATCTATCCCAGACACACATGTAGTACCAATGCTTAAAGTTCTCTGTGTAAAGAACTCCACAAACAGCCTTGGTGACACATTCAGTTATTAACAAATCTCACTGCCATAAGTAACCTCTTTTATCTTCTATCCTCACTCAACACAGTAGAATATGAACCCTAAATAAATAATCATAAGAAGAGGCAGGCTTATTCCAACTCTGCAAGCTATGTAGTTCTTTAGAGAAATGCCATCTTACAATATTTTGCAGTCCAACACTTACCTGCATGCTTTCATGCATTTTAATATTTTAATATATTTCCCATGAGAAAAAAAGTACACACAAGTAGCACTTCCATTTCTGTTTTAAAAACATGGACAATTTCTATTTTAATTATGTATAAGTCAGTTATTGCAAAAACTAAGTTGCAGAACTACAGCATTAAAAAAAATGACTTTTCCTGCATTCTCTCTTTTTATTTCACCATGATTCGACTCACCCTATTGAACAGTTCTTTGGTTATTTCTATTTTAATCACATTTCAGTAAGGATTTACATTGGAGGAACAGCATTTTTTAACAGAGATAGTTGCAAATTTTCTTGGATACACCAGAGTATTTTAACCTAATAGGTAATTTCTGGGCACTTTATTTACCTATCCATTCAACAAATATGCTATTGCAGAACATGATTCAAACGAAGTATGTCATACTGCCTCTGCCTTTGAGTCTCTAATGATGATACTGAAGAGATGACACACATTTGAATGATAGAGGTAAGTCACCACTTGAAGCATTACAGATCGAAGTATCAGGCTGTGTGATGTAGAGAATACTTGCTGCAAGAGTTCAAAAACTGGGGAAGTCATTATAAGTTTGTAAAAATGAACTTAAAGTGGCCTTGCTCAGACAGAGTCAACCTATAATTTTCATTAAACTATGTAAAGTATTGAAAGCAGCAGAGGAAACTGTGTTACATTGTAGGTTTACTCATTACTTTAAGTAATGATGAGCAATAGAAAGATTGTTTGTTTGTTTGTTGTTTAATTAAGGAGAGACTATAGACCTAATATTTTAGATGTCTGGCAGGCTTGTCTGAAATAACTCCCTTCTATTTCAAGGACAAACTTAAGGCTGAAATCCCAACTAAGAAGTATTACCTTAGGAATTCAAAGGAAGTGGCAGACACAGAGAAACTCTGAAGGAAAAACCAACAGGGATCAGTGTGTGGCTGCTATGGAAGAAAAAGAACAGAGAGGAATAAAGGATACCTGGAATCCTGATTCTATATGTAACCAGAAAAATAAAGACTCCTTGCTCATAACACCTCCATAAAGGTGATGAAAAGTCAAGTAAGACTCTTATCCATGGGAAAGTTACTAAAAGAGCCTAACATTCCTCCCTCCAGATTGTGGTCATGGAAGAATTCCGGAGAATTTATTTATAGAGTAGGCCTGTGGTCTCTCACCCCAACTACTTCTGCATTTATGAGTTCATACTCATAAAGCCCTGAGTGTAAATCCCTGAAATTAAGACCCTTGTCCTTTAAGAATTATTTCCTTCTATATAAAAAAATGTCCAAACAGAATACTATTTCAAGAAGATCCTTGCCAACATCTTTCATTTTCTCAGCACATTCAAATCACACACACACTTACACAAACTCATAAATACACATTCAAGATTCCTGCCTTGTAAATTTGAACCCCAAACCACAGGATGTGACCTGCCTTCCACTTAGGTGGTAATGCCTGTGGCAGACAGTCATTTCTTCCCCATTTACTTCACTAAAGTATATTTCATACCTTAAATTCCACACACTATTCTGGTTTTCCCCCATTTTCCACCCTAAGTCACAATCTCTTTTTAGCCCTGAGTACCCCAGCACCTGGAGTATCCTAGAACCCTTTGAGGCCTCCTGAACTCATAAGTCACTATAAATAGCAACAACATCAACTCTCCCATGACACATGTAAACACGCTATTCATAACATCTCATGGCATAATAAAATGGAATAACTATTGGAATAGCCAGTGGCAACAAGAAGTGAACAGTGTAAAACCTGCCATTTGAAGGACACTTCAAGGTGACTTCAAGAGCTGCATTTCAGAAACTTGTGGCTCTCTAAGAGATGTATGCAGTTAACTGGCTAAAGAAGCTGAAGCACCATGACACAGTCCTCTTGTATTCATCAGCATCAGAGAGGAATAAACAACAATTATTTGTACCACGCAAAACACAACATTGTTGAACCAACCCATTGCCACCAAAAACACAAGTATGCCAAATATTTTTCCTTTCTGCACAACACTGCCTCCAAATTGCTGACGTGTCCCACCCAACAGCCCTTCTTAACCAGATTAATTTCACAAAGAAATACAAAAAAAGAGCCGAAAAGAGATCCTCATGAAAGAGAGAACAGCCTATTTGATTTCAGGTATCCAGAATGGGGGATTACAACTATCGACCAAATTCAAGGACACCTTTGGTACACCAAGCCACTTGCTGGTGGCAGTATTCCACACAAAAGAGCAGCACAAAAGACAGCACCTCTGCCCCTTAAAGTCCTTGTCCCCTTGGTCCTCTCACCTGCCAGCCAACATCCAGACTGATACTCACCAGCAAGATAAGAGACTGAATTTAGGTTGCTTCTCCCAAATACGCCATTGGGAGCCAAGAGCCAAGCTGACGGCTAAAGCAAAAGAATACCTAGTGAGAATTTGTGGCAGAAAAGACCAGAAGAGCTTAAAGAATAGTGGTTAATGTTCACAAGGAATTAAACTCTACAAAGTTTTAGCCTGAAGTTTCTGGCATTACCTGTGTACAATGAATAGGAAAAGTTGAGCTTGAAGAAGCAATCATAGTAACTCACAATAATAACTGCTAACCATTGTTGCTGACTATATGCAGTGCTCACTTTATGTTCAGAACACTATGATTAAAATCGATCATCCCCTTTTTACATATGAGGAAGCTAGAGTACAAAAGAGTTAAGCAAATAACCAAGGTCACACTGCTGGTATGAACTGGGATTCGAACTCAAGTAATCTGGTTCAAATGTGCACTCTTAGCCACTCTGATAGTCTCCCTTTCCAGTAAAACTACAACACGTGTCACTTCTGACACGGCAAACTTTGTTTTAAATTTTTTTTTTAATATAAAAAGCTTCTGCACTCAGACCTAAAGACAAACTATTTTCTCCTACTTACATAAGGTGAAAAACAGAGAAGAGGACAAAAGAGATGGCATAGTTTTTTTTTGTGTGTGTGTGTGTGTTTTGTTTTGTACACTGGGACAGATCTATCTCATTTTCATACATTTCCAAAGGCTTTTCTCCTATACATAGATCGGTTTTTGAGAAATGCCAATGGCCTGCAGAAAATTAAAGAAACCTTACTTTATGGTATCAAAATTAAAGATCTTGCCTGAAAACATTTAAAAAATCAAGAAAAAGTACAAATGTACCCAGAAGTGTGAGGTCAGTTTGGGGGAGGGGACAGGGGTGTGCACTGGGAAAAGGGGAAGTCAAATGACACAACACCAAATATTCTTGGCCCTTATGAAAAGCTACTCTGTTCATTTACCCGGAAGCACCAAACAAAAGCAGCGGCCCATTTCTCTGTTTCAGTTTCCTGAATATAACTGGATCACCAACCAGCATCCACTGTCCCAGGCTCACAGAACAATGTTCACTAGCATCAATCCGTCAGTTCTGGTACACATCCAAAAGGCTAACAAAGAATACCGCAAGACTGCATGAGTGTCTGTATGGACACACCTATCACTGTGATTCCACAACGGGCAAGACCAACGTGTGAGAGGCAGTCAGCACCTCCAAGCATAAATGCATGTTCATGCTTGTCGAGAAATATCTTACACATCAGATCCAAATGCTGAACAAGATGTTCTGTTTGTAGCTGTGTCTCCTAACATCTTACACATCTTCAGAATCTCTGCAGTCACAAAGAAGCCTGTGATGCCCCCATAAGTATCCCTGGACACTGACAAAATGGGAGGCACAGAGGCCAAAACTATCCAGGCTGAGAAGGAATACTGTGTTTCCAAAGCCTGTCTCAGCCAGGACCACCTTTCCACCTACTTTTTGGGCAACCCTCAGAGGATGGCAGCTGCTAACTTAGAAAAAAAATGCACAGTGGAGGAGGCAAAAGGATTATTTTTAAGAAAGAGCACAATCTAACTTTTCTCTCAACCACCCACTCCACACCACCTCCTCATTCCCTTGTCTCTCCTGCCTGTTCTTCCATTTCGCTTTCCTTCCCCAGCCTCTCTCTCCCCATGGCTCAGTGCTCCACGCTCTCACACACGTTTCCTTCTCTGTGTCCCCAGCTGGGACACCAGTTCTGACACCACACTGGGAATAGCAGCTGTGAAAGGACTTGGAGCTGCTGCTGAGCTCAGAGGGGGATACGAAGCTAGCTAGCTTCCTCCTCAGAGCTCCAAATGTGTAAAAACCAAACACTCACTTATTTTTTAGAAACCCCGTCTTGACACGAAAGCCATGAAGAAAATAGAAAGCGCTAGGTTATAAAGGAAATGAAACTGTTAATTATACCATCTTCTTAATATGCCTAAATACTGGAATATATTTCATTTACTTCTTATAAATGCCCTTTCATGTTATACAGAAATAGGGTCTCTCTATGTTGCCACAGATGAAGCACAGCAGCTATTCACAGGGGCAATCATAGAGCACTACAGCTTCGAAATTCTAAAGATCCTCCCACCTCAGCCTCTGGCGTAGCTGGGAGTATAGGCATGTGCCACGGTGCCAGCTCATGCCACCTTAATGTGGCTTCTGAAGGGGGGGCTGCCCGAGTTCTCTGGGAAATGGTGAGCATTTTTAAGCGTACATGAAAGATTCATGTGCTTTGTGGTTCAGTTTCATCCATCACCTGTGGTTAATAAGCAGCTCCACACACTGGGGAGTTACCTACCCAGATAAAATTCCACTTTGGCAATACGCAAAATAATGAGGCACTTTCTAAAGTGGGATAATTAAAATTGAGGACCAGATTTTATGTGTCAAGGGAAAAAGACAGGGCAGGAAAATATAAATACTATATGCAAGGCTTAAAAACAAGAAAATCAGCTGGATCTCTATCTAGGATGTAAGAAATATTTAGGCCAAGAAAAGCAATGCTTACTTCTTTCTCTGTAGTGATACGTTCATTCAGTTACTCCTCAATAAACATATATCAAGCACATACTATGTACCAGGCATTGTGCTAGGCACCAAAGAAAACCAAGTGAACAAGACAACCTGATCTTTGCTTTCATGGAGTTCACAATCGAACATCAGCTCAAGACAAAACTGTAGGCTCTCAAAAATCACAAGTGAAAACATATAAAGGAAACAAATAAGGTGCTGAGAAAGAATAATGAAGGGGAATCTGCGTTAGAGAGAGTAGTAAGGAAAGGACTCTCTGAAGAGGTAAAATTTTAAAGCCAGAACATAAAGGAACAGAAAAACTAACCAGGACAAGAATGGGCTGACCATTCCAGGAAGACAAGCTTGCATGAGCAAAGGTCCTGAGGCAGAAAAGGTTTTAGCACCAAGGGACTACATAATGTACCTGGAGTAAAGTGAGCAAGGAGAGAATGGCACATCACAGGATTAGAAAGACAATAGACCATGATGCCCGATGGAGGTTTTACTCTGAGGACAATGGGAAGTTTCCAGCAGAGGAAGAACATGATCCAATTTACACTTTGTGATGATCTATACTGCCTCTCTATGAAGAAAGACTTGAAAAGCAGAGACTGCTGAAGTGTCTATACAAGAGGTGATGATTCCCTGGACAAAAATGTAACAGCAAAACTGAAATGGAACAGACAGATTCAGATCTATTTTAAATGTTGAACCAACAGAAATCACTAAAGGATTGCATATGGGAGTGAGAGCAAGGAAAGAATCAAAGATGACTCCCATCAGGTTACTATTTCTATAAGGGTTATTTGCAGATTTTTTTCTCAGAGTGTAAGTATCACATGATACTCTGCCAGGCACATGTGGGAATCTTGTCTAGGGACATGATATGTCTATGGACAAAAGCAACTCAAACACCACAGGTCACAGAACAACAGAAACTGTAAGTGGCAGTTCTTGAGAGACAATAATGGAATACTAGGCAAGTATTTCATCAAGTCCATTTTCCCACAAGGATTCTGCTATGTTGGTGCCAGAGCCCTGTGGCTTCCCCCAAAATCATGAGGTTAAATGTTTTTCCATATCTAGGTGCAAGAACTGACTTTTAAACAGAACTGTGCCAGATAATTAACTACCAATCCATCAAAGCAGCCAAGGATACACAGTAATTTCTAAGAGGACCTTCATGTCAAATTGGATAACTCATATCAAATATGCCAAAGGCAAATTAGTGTATAACTTATTGATCAGCAGGAGCAAAACTATAAAATGCAAATTTATAAAAATTTGCTTATGACCACTGACCAATTTTGTCCCTAACAACTGTCTCTCCATAGGATCCCTTCAGAAAGCCAGTATACAACAAAATGAGTATTCACCCAGGAAGAAACCTCTGAGGGGAAAGAGAATGGATTGCCTTGTTTCACAGGCTGCATTCAAACTGGTCCCCAAATGCCATAGAATACAACAGTATTCTGTAGCTGATTCACATGCAGTCTCAGCATCTTCCTGATCTGTTCATTTCCTATAACCTATCTGAGTACTAGTGGCACTGCTTCCATTGCCCTTCCTCAAAAGTGGATATATAATTTTAATCTCAAAATTCCTGGCCCATCTGTCTAAGTGAGCACCTCTTCACTTTTTAACATTTACAGTGACGATGCACTCTTGTTCTTAAACTTAAAAAGAATGAAAGACAAGTTATAAAAGACACACACACACACACAGAGAGAGAGAGAGAGAGAGAGAGAGAGAGAGAGAGAGAGAGCACAATCACACGCACAACAGAGAGAACACTTGACACTGGCTCAGGCCTTGCCAAAAGGGATACATAGTAAATCCAGATAAGCGGTAGTGATTTATTTGGAAAAGAATGGTAACTTTTGTTCCTCCAGCCTATTAACTGTGCCTGTTTATATGCATTTTAAGGCCTTTTGTCGAAACAGACTCCACTACCTTAATCAATATGTGAAGGATTCCTTTCAGACAGACTTTTCCCCAGTATTTCAGTGAAAAGTATATAATGTGAGGCTCCTGCCTTCTGGTCCTTCTAGTCTTAAATTTATTTCAATGCCTTTTAATTTAGATTTCATGATCCATCTCAAGCTCTCCTCCAAGCATTTGTCTTTAATTCGATGGTCCACCTGTATTGCTCCTCTCAGCACTGCACTTCACTAACTTCCTGAGCCACTTGCTCAGTTCCAACAGTGAGACTATAAAAATTCACATCACTATGCCTCACACCCTCTTTAATTTAACTCTGTAAATTCACTTTTCAACACCCTTGAGCTGTTCATTCTAATTTGGCCTGTCATCACCTGCAATGACTGAGCTCGATCTTTATCTGTGCCACCCATAATGCATTTTATTGCAGGGTCTGTATTTCTGCAACTGTAGCAAAGACATGAAGAATGTACAGAGCTCTGCCAACATGAAAAGCTGTCACTGCGAAACTCCTGTTGGGGAATCTCCCAAAATTGGCATGTGTTTCTATTGCACATATTCATTCGCAGTTCAGCCACAATATTTGGCCCATGTAGCCAAATATTCTCCACATTAAAGAAACAAAAAGAAACATAAACATACACCTAAACACACAGCCAACCCTGTCACTGGAATCCCAGGGTGTTCTTTGACCTCCTGCTATTCTGCTCTTAGTAACACTTTTATCCAAGGTATGACATCGAATACCTTCAACTTCTTAATAGCTGTATCACTCTGCAATCCTCTCTGTCTTACAAGATGATTTTCAACAATTCCTATTTAAATCACTGACCTGGCTGACAACCTGGTAAAATGTCACCTATAATGCTAACATTTGGAAAGATATGTAAATACATAAACACATGCTCTCATCTTGAGCTACCGTCTCAATAGAACCTATTTCTAAGCATGAACAATGCAAAAAATCTTTAAGAGTCTTCCAGTTACTGTTCATTGCTGTAAATACCATCTGCAACACTGCCCTATTACACATAAATATGTAGAATACACAGAGATGCCTAAACTTGGTCAGACCCTTTCTGATCAACTACATGACCTTCTAGGTCAACCTGCTGGTACAAGCAAAGCATCTCCACAGTCATTCAGTCATTATCCTTTAGAGCAGACCATCTCAGTATTATAGTGTCCCTCCCTTTTAGCCACAAGATTCAAAAAGGCATCCTTCTCAAAGATGTGGGAGTGAGGCAGAGAGAGGCACCAATGCCCAGAAAGTACTCACTGAGAGGTTTTAGGATGCTGCTGCTTGATTCATCAGCGTTTTCAATATCTGATTTGTCAGAGTAGTTCTCAGAGATTCTCTCCTTTTCCTTCTTTTCTTTGTGCCCTGTCTTTCTCTTGTGACGTCTCCTTCTCCTGTAACTCTTCGGCACATGGACTCCGATGTAAATGGTATGGTGGCCTAAGGAAGGTACATAAATCACCAGTCAGTTCAAACCACATTCTCTACTGCAGATAAATTGCACAAGATACACAAATCAGAAGAAAATGCCTATAAATTCAACATCACCATTCTATATTTGACAAACTCTAACTAGAAAAATAAAATTTCCTCCCAATTTTCAGTTAGCTTCAGTATAATTCAAGCTGGTGATTGACACTAGGGTTCTGTGAGGGTGTGCTCTAATTCTGTTCAGATCTACTACTTTTGTTTTGGAAAAACAAAGAATATCAAACTGGAAATCAGGAATCATGTTGGTCAGACCTCTGCCATCAATTAGCTATCTGACCTTAAGCATGTCTCTCTTAACCACTCTGGGCATCAACTTCATCCTTTCTAGAAGGGAAGACTTAAATTGGGTAATCTCTAGAGGCCCTTCCAGTTCTAACCTTACATGAGTCTATGATTATACTGGGTAGGGTTAGTGCCTGCTGGAAAAGGAGCTGTTGGAGCTATAAAAAATAAAGATTTCACTCAAAGTTCAAAAAGTCATTTTGCTGGGGGTAAGGCTTTACATTAAAACTTTTATTTTAACCTAATCAGCAAAATAGAGACGTAGAACTGGGACAAACTGAGAAAAATAAGACATACTTGGAGAAAAGATTTTAGAAATACTCAAACGTTCACACTAGGAAAGAGCTAAAATGAATGTCAGCTACAGTGCCATTCTCATTTTTCTTTTTTCGTTTCCAAAAGTTTCTAAAAACTGGTTGTTGCAACGATAAAAATAAACTGAGCCCAGCAAAAATTGCCTTGAAGAGAAGGGCAGGAGGAAAAAAGATTGTGAAATGCTTTCAGCTCTCTAGATGGAAGGAGCTGCAAAACTGACAAGTGGTATTATTTTTACAAAATCTAATAAGACAAAAAAAAAGAAAGTCAAAGTTCCACATCATTTTTTTAAATTGGAAAATTTTTACTTTTACTTAAATACAGCATAACTTCTGAACTTAGGAACTACCATTTCAGCAATAATGTGAATACTTTTATCTGAACTGCAAATTAGATTAGATTTTCTTACTTATGGGTTTTGTTTCCCATTTCTGGAATTACTACCCGATGACAACTTGGCAATGCCACAGCCAATATCACATACCTACATGCAAATACAAGTACATACAGTATGTATGATACGAACTGTCAGGAACTACTTTTCATAGTAACCTATGGGGTATATCTAAAAACACAGTAATTCACAGGGGTGCTTCCTTAAATTGGCAGGCTTAAAAGAATTATATGCTCCTTCAGGAAAGAGATTCCAGCTAAGCAATGCAGAACCTAAGTGAATGGATTAGTATTCAAAAGAAGACATTAGCTGCATGAATGAAGCTGGAGGCATCTACATAAAGCAGGACCTCCTTCCCAGCACACACGCAGCAACTCAGCTGCTACAGAACACAGTGAAATTCTCCCCACAGAATGTGTGCCAGTGAGAAATGTATCATGTCTAACCATTTGCAAGCAAATCGTTCTCATGGGAAAGCTATATTATACTAGGAAGAAGGAAATGTCTCAGAAACAATGTGAATTAAGAAACAGTGTCAATTGTTTCCTGTGCTCCAGTTACTGAGGGAGTCCTGAAGTTTTATCTCAAGTCTCAACAATATAAGTTAGCAGAGCCAACCGATTGCTTCAATAAATAAAACACAAAATGCTTGGTCGTTTTTAAGAAAACACACACAAATTAAGAGGTCAGAAAATTTTTTTTAAACCTGTCACCTTAAACATTTTCTATTAACCTCATTAAATAGAGCAACTAAGCAAAAAAAATGATAATTAAGCTACATTGTCATATTGATGTTATATAGAAAGACTTTTTCAATTGTATTTATCAAAACCTGCATAGTACATTTGATCAAATCATTTAATAGACAGTCTATATGGGGGGATAAGATGCTAAGATAAGATTTCTGGCTGGAAAGTGTCATCATTGTCAATCTAATGAAAGAGTTAGGGCAGCTCAGTGAGTGAGCCATCAAACCCTGGAGAGGAATGCACTTGATTTTTTGGAGCCTACTTTGAGTTGTCGTCATCGCAAAAGTGGTGTCATTTTGTTCACATCATCATAAGCATCCTCCCACAACAGACTCACTGTATCCCCATTTCCTCCAACTCCTCCTTCTCGGTCTTCCCTGTGCACTTCCGCACAGGTGTGGGAGCTATCAGAGTTGACACTGCACTATGGAGTGCTATGGTCCCCAGCTGCCAAGCAGAAACGTGGTTCCTCTCAAGACATGCCAAAGTTCAGGCATTTTAAAATCAGCTTTATTGACTGGGCACAGTGGCTCAGGCTTGTATTCCCAGTACTTTGGGAGGCCAAGCCTGGCAGATCATGAAGTCAGGAGTTCGAGACCAGCCTGCCCAAGATGGTAAAACCCCATTTCTCCTAAGTAATACAAAAATTAGCCAGGTGTGGTGGTACACACCTGTAGTCCCAGCTACTCTGGAGGCTGAGACATGAGAATTGCTTGAACCTGGGAGGCGGAGGTTACAGTGGGCCGAGATAGTGCCACTGCACTCCATCCTGGCAACAGAGTGAGACTCTGTCTCAAAAAAAATAAAGAAATAAAAATAAAATCGGCTTTATTTAGGTATAACTTATAAACCATAAAATCCACTCATTTTAACCACACAGGTCAATGAGTTTAGTATATTTACAGAGTTGTGCGATAATCATCATAATCCAATTTCAAAGCATTTCCACCAATCCAAAAAGATCCCTCATACCCATCTGCAGTCACTCTCTGTTCCCACTCCTGTCTGATGCAACCACTCTTGGGCATTTTTTAAATACTCTTAATGATGGCCTCTGGGAAGCTACCATTCTCTGGTACTCACATGGCAATGTACATTTTGTAGAGATCCTTACAGCACAATAAAATACGATATTCCCTTGGTGAGGAAGATATTGCCTTCCAAGAACTGCCAGAGGAAATCATGGCACTGAGCTGAGCAATTCAAAACTTAAAGCATCTTCCTCCTCCTCTCACACATTTTTGGTAACTAAATTTTCCTTTTCTGACTTGTGTTCAGGTAGAGGAGAAGGAACATGGTTCCATGGTTAAGCAAACCTTGAGCTCAGCAACAGTGCTGGCTGCTTCATCGGTTACTTCTCAACCTCACACTTCAGCTTCCTGGCCTGTAAGAAGAGAGCAAGACAGCCTTGCTCTGGTGGATGGAGTAATACAGGCATGCTGACTCAAAGGGACAATCCAATATTTAATAAGCTTTATGTGCCAAGTAACCAAAATACCAAAAGTAAAATGAGCTGCAATGGAAGCCTTCTCACTGCCCCCACAGAATACCAGTCATACTGATCAATAGAAGCTTCATTATTGCTGAAAATGTGCTATGGTTGATGAGAATATCATACATGGATCTCAGTATTTATTTTCATTAAAATCTCTTTACCTGTTTCAGGGATATGTCATGAAGACTGATGGCTGCTTTTAAAATTATAACTCATAAAATGACTGCAAGCTCTTAGAGAAGTCACGAAGTTGAGGGTATAGTATTGTTTTACATGTAACATGAAAAGGAGAAACTTGACAGACAAGCTTTCCAACACAGCAAGGGAACTACAAAACAGTAAGACCATTAAAGAATCAAGGATAGTTACCTGCTTCTTATACAAGAAGTTTTAGGCTAAAACATTTCTCTGCTAGAAAACTCAGGGTATACTGCTTCCAAAGATAATGTAAAAGGAGGAGCAAAAAAAATTTTTAAAGCTATCATGTCTGAGGACGAAGTGGTTGTTTTCAATGTTATCAAAATAAATGTTACATTCTTACTACTGAAACTTCATGAAGTAAAACTACTGGAATCTACACTTGACAGTGTTCATTTAGGTGTGCAGTCAAAGAATATTCAGTCCTTCATTTGGCAGTGGCTTCAGTCTCATGTGTTCAAATAAATACCCTGCATGCCTTTCTCCGACAGATGGTACAAGTTCCCAACAAACTCCAAATATCTTGGGAATATCTCCCAATCCATACCACAGCCAGTACTACTGGAAAGAAAACATGGCTTTTCTGGGTACCTGTGAATGTCAGAAATGATCAATATGCGATTCTTGTTTCTTCCCATCCTTACGTGCTCCACCTAGTTGCAAGCAGGAAGTACTATGAAGCTCACTCATCCAATTATCCCAATTCCTGAAGTATTACTAACCTAACTTCATACTTCTCATAGTTGCTATAATGTTTTCTGGCAAACAGAAAACTTACACTTAGTAACTCTGGAGCCATTCAAATGAAGGTGGCTTTCACAAATACACATTTTGCTAACCAAGGATGATTTAACACTTTGAAGTATGAAAACCTTCAAGCCAGAAAGGGTTTTAGATCAGCCAAACTACAACTTCTATAGCTGAGTGGATGGTTAACAACATATGCATCTATATGCAGGATAGATCTATTAGCTCCTTCCTGGGAAACAAGTTGCTGTGTTTACCGTACATCCAGATGATAGCAACCATTTAGTGAATGCTTACAAGCATGCCAGGCACTGTGAGGCGTTTTATATCTACCACCTCATGCAATCCTGCTTTTATCCCCATTGTACAGATGCGAAAACCACAGTTTGAGGAAGCCAAGGACATTATAACCATTTAGGCTTTTATGAATTGTTCTCTTCATAAAATCCCACAGGAGAAATATGTCTCTCTTCTCAATATCAAGAAGAGTTGAGTGTTTCATCACTGCTTTGATGTTGTGTTCTTTAAAACATGCTATATTTTTATCATAAATTTAATAACTTATGTCTCTTTCCTCATTGGCTGCTAAAAAGAGAATAGACAAATTTTAGGCCAACCTGTAATGAGTACATAGAGTTTCATGACATGCATTCTGTACACTAACCTCACTTGCCCAACTTTTCAACTGTTATTTTCCCTTCACCCTCAACATTTTTGGAATAAGTAGTATATAATTTTTTTAACTTGATATGTCAGTACTGTACTCCACCTAAAGGATCACCAAAGGACAGGTAAAATCTCTATCCAGAATTCTACCTTTCCGTACCTCCCACCATCCATCCCTACCTCCAGCCTCTTACATACGTCTCTAATTAAACACTGAGGGATGTTCCAGGTTTGACTTATAGCTACACTCGTACTCTTTCAACTGAATGCCTGTTCTCTCCAGTTCAAAGCAAAGATTCTACAACATGCAGTATTTTATAGATTTCTTTCAGAACTAATAAACAATATTCCCCAAATATGAGTTAAATACTGTCTTTTCTGGCTTATCTAACATAACCCAGTCTTCTGCCAAGATGCCCGAGACATGTTGCAGCTATTGCTGAGAAGAATGAGGGAGAGCAAAATTAAGAGATTTATTATTTTTTTAAATATAGAAGAGGTGGAGACCCTGGATGAGTGACAGATTACAAAAAGATGCTGCAACGACTTTACTTGTTAGACAAAAAAAAAAACTCAATTAAAATTATATGCATAAGAAAACTCAAATCGTAGTATCAAGTCCAGGCACAATGGACACCATGTGGTTGGCACTTTTATTTAATAAGAAATAGACCCATATGTATAATCCTAAACACCTTAATGAAATACAAGTAATTTTTTTTTTTTTTTTGAGACAAAGTCTTGCTCTGCCGCCCAGGCTCGAGTGTAGCGACGTGATCTTGGTTCACTGTAACCTCCACCTCCCCAGTGCAAGTGATTCTCCTGCCTCAGCCTCCCCAGTAGCTGGGATGACAGGCTTGTGTCACCATGCCCAGCTAATATTTTTGTATTTTTAGTAGAGGTGGGGTTTCACCATGTTGGCCAGGCTGGTCTCAAACTCCTAACCTCAAGTGATCTATCCATCCTGGTCTCCCAAAGTGCTAGGATTACAGGCATGAATCGCCACACCCGGCCAAAATAACACTAATTTGTTAGCTTATTATTCTCAAACCCAAAAGAGTATCCATAAGCAGCTCTAATAAGATACAAGTAAAGTAACATTGCTAATTTATGGGGTATAAATACCAGCTCATGAAAAGAAAATCCCCTTTAAAAAGCACAGTGTATTTTTGTAGTTACCAGAGGGTAAATGAGACCTTTATGAAATGTTTGCATGAGGGTCCAGACTCAGAACAAGGGATGATTTCTATTTTTACATTTCAGATAGGGCAATTTTTTACATTAAAAAGTATATGTTTATTAATATATAATTACATATTACATATGTAATTTATGTATAGATAAGTTTGAATACTGATGAGTACTTTATTTTAATTTTAATGCTACCAATTACATAGGACCATGCATGCAAGCAAATGGCAAATGTGATGAAAAACAGGGAAATACTTTTCTTCCCACTGAACTGTTTGGGAACTTTATATACTGAAAGCCTCCTAGAAATCCTCAAGGCAACCTGAGGTTTCCCAAGCAAGACTGATAAGAAGTCTTGGCTTGTTACTTGATATTTACTGAGCACAGTACTATTAATATTTAATATTTGATGATAATAATAGTGATAACAATCTCTAGGCAAGAACTAAGAGCTACAGAATAAAAGGTCTCAAAGGAGAGGCAAGCTTATGGCTGTTAGCTAGACTCCTGTCCTTTAGCTCAGCAAACATGCATCTGTCTTCCAAGAGCTCATTTTTAGCAAAAGCGTTCTATTAATTACAGTCTTAGATGAAGGAGAGGAGCCTAAGACCACACACTGAAGTTAAGCTTCCTTTGCAGTTTCCATTATTAATGGCTGATAATAAAGGCAAAAACTGACTGGCACTATATAAAGTCTGAATTTGTGAATATGTTTATAGAAATACAACTTAATTATGTTCAGTGATCATCAGTTATTTGAAAAGATCTTAGCTAGAAAAGCAAGAATTTCCCCTCAAAGTTACTTTAGGAACCTACCTTAAGGAATTCACAGAATGAAAAATCAGGTTACCCTATGTAAACTGCAGTTCCTGAAGTGCTTTTCATCTTCAAAGTTGATTCTCCAAAATAATATTAACTTTGCTCTAGCAAAATCTTTTATATCCATATCTACAGATATAAAACATACCTACATCTACATAATTACATATATAGAAATAAATTTCCCTGTACAAATATCTATCTATCTCTACACAATCTTTATCGATTATATAGAAATATAGAAATATATTTTTTAATGTACAATCTGAATTAAACATGGCATCCCACTACATCTGGTACACAAAGGTGCTCCATAAATGTTGATCCTATTTCTCCCTTCCCTTTTCAAAGGGGATAAAACAGAGCACAGTTTTTTCTTATTCTCAGCCACCTCCAGCCCTGATAATAACTGACTTGTGAACACTCTTTGTTCTCCAGAACATTCACCTAGAGGAGGGCAAAAGAGTCAACTTCAGACCTATTCTTAACTTGTCCCTTCACTGGCAGTTTTAGCCATCCTACAGAATTCAGCTCTTCAACAAAGCCAGCACCTTCCATAACCTTAATCTTCTCGGACTCTGTCCAAAAGCAAGGGCTTGGCAATTTCCACCCTGATTTGGGCAAAGTTTCCCCCGGGGCTTTTATTGGCTCACTGTCTATCCACAGGAAACAGGTCTGTAAGTCCTTTTACTGGCCCTGAGGAAACAGTAGAGCCAAAAGACCTAGGAAGGCCAGCACTAGGCAGAACAGTGCTCAGCATGAACAGAAGCCACCCAACGGGAAGACATGAACCCTCCACTTCTCTCGACACCCAGAACCACCCACAAGGGCTGCTGCATTGTAATGTGCAGTACACATGCCGTCAGACAAAATCCACCTGTGAGCCAAACACAGAGAACGGACAGTTTCCATCATTTCTCTGTGGTCACCATTTGCACAACTGAATGGAAAATAGGGTTGGAAGATACAAAACAATAGCTAATTCAATGGTCATTGATAACTGGATTTGCAATTGCAGCCAGAGGGACAGCTTACAGAGACACATAAATGCACACATTCACACTCTCATTCCAACCACATTGTCCATCTCTGATTCTATTATGGCTTTCTTTTTGCAGTGGCCTAAGCCCTGGCTGGGCAATAGGATGAAGAGTCCTTGGTTGCTATAGATGGGTAATTTACAATATAGTTAATACACTCATGGCTAATCAGGTATCAATTATTTCATATAATATATAAATATTCAATATAATTTTAATATGCATTGATCTATTATAATTACATATCACATATGCAAATTATTACATATGGTTATATATGTTATATTGTATCAATAAATGGACATTATATTTTAATATATTTAAAATTATATGAATATTTAATATATTAAATATTAATTTATATTTGTTATAAAATATAAATATTAAAGTTCACATTATTCCCTTCTGTCACATACAATATGTAGGTACATGAGACGTAGATAATATTCTAGGGCTATAAGAATCACCCAGTACTAGGAAAAGTGCTATCAGAGACTTCTGTCAGCCTAGAATCCCAGAATCTTCACAACTGTGGTTTTCCACATGTACCCAAGAAAAAGAAGGATGACATTCCTGGACACAGTAGCACATAATCATACTTTTAAAGTGGCCTAAAAATCACTTTACTGGTTCAGCCTCTTCATTTTCCAGTGATCTAACTAAAGCCAAATAGCCAGTTAATGATGTATAGAGACTAGGACTCCCAGTGGCCCTGGATATATAAGCCTTCCCTTCCCATTTTTCCACTATCATGGTACCCCTCCTCCACCCATCCCTGCCATCATCCACTATCTGGAAAACACAGCCAAAAGAATAATAACGATTAGTCCTTTCAAGTCAGTAATTATCAAGAAGGGGAAAATGGGCTCAGGATTCTCTGGAAATGTTTCTATCTTAGAGTCACAGAATGACAATTTGAAATCCACACCTTTATCTCCATAAGATGCTCCAAAATATGAAAATCTTCTGGCTGGGACATCTGTCTTCCCACTTACCACCAGGGGTCATTCAAATGCTGAGGCCAGTCTTGCGTCTTCTTTCCCTCTCACCGCTCCGTGAGCTCTTTCAACAGCTTTTATTCCTTTCAGTTCTTTCCACTTCCTGTTCTTCCAGGTGTTTCTCCTAGTTCTCATCCATCTCCCTACCTAAATTCCTTTCCCTCTGCAGAGGGAATCAACCTCGAGCACACTCTTTTGGAATGAGCACAGCCTTGGGTTAAGTCAGAACACCTGGATCCTTCCTAGTTATTCCAACTCCTACCAATGTTACCTCGAGCAAATCACCTTAACTTCTTCATGGTTCCTGTAGTCATCTGTAAGCTGAGAATATTGAACTAAATTTTCTCTACGATCCTTTCTAGTTCTAAAACAACTATAATAATTCCAAATATTTTAAGTAGTTAAGTGAAATGGAGCACATAGAGGGAAAGGCTAAAAGTTTTCTGGCATCGCCTCAAAGCCTCTTCCTAACTTATGATTATGATCGTTTTCTCTTGGGCACTCTTCAATCTACCCCAATTTGATTCCCAACTGACCATGACACCCACATTACTAACAAAAGCTACCAATCACCTTCTTTTTGCCATATCCAGTAGCTACTATTTAATTCTCATCCTACCTGACTTCAAGGCAGCATTCAGCATTGTCGATCACCAGCTCCTTATTAAAAGCCCTCTTTTCTCAGGCTCAGAGGCTTCACTCTCTTCCTAGTTTTCCTACTACTTCTACGACTGCACTCTGTTAATCTCCAAATGTTGGCACTTGCAGAGTCCAATCCAGTCCTCTTCTCACTCCATTCTTTCACCCTGGGCAATGTCATCTATTCCTATTCCTCCAAATGCTAGCTATATGCCTAGGACTCCTAGATTTGTATCTCCATCCCTGTCCTTTCTTCTTAGCTCCTGCTTGTATAGTCAACTACCAGCTTCAGAGTTCTACTGGGATATCTCCCAGCTGCTTCAAATTCACTATATACAAAAGGCTTAACTCCTATCATCTCCCACCACTCTTATTCCAGTTCCCCAACTTACAAAATGGTACATGATCCCCCAAATTCCTCATGGCAGAAATCCAGAAGAAGCCACCCCCATCCATACATCCACCCATCAATTCAACACATTTGTCTCCATCTTTTTTGTCCCCACTCTTGTCCAAATCAAAATCACCTCCAGTTGAATCTTGGCAACAGCCTCCCCACTTTTATCTTTGCCCTCTTGGGACATTGTCTACATCCAGCAGCCAAAGGAATCTTTTCTAAAATACAAATTTGGTCTTATCACTTCCCTGCTTAAAACCCTTCTGCAATGTTTCCTTAATGCACACTCAGTAAAATCTGAAATATTTAGCATAACATAAAAGACCATGAATCATCTGGGTCCCATCCACCTCAGACTACTCTCTTCCCACTCACATGGTCCAGCTACCATACCCTACTTCTGTTTCTCAAATGGGCCTACCTCTTTCTCACTTCTGGACCTTTACGCACACCTGCCTGAAATGCTTCCCTAATTATTCACCTAGCAAATTCCTTTTTCTCTTTTAGGTCTTAATTTAATGTTATTCTGTAGGAGATATATTCCCTGGCCTTCCATGTAAACTCACCTAGGTATGTGATACATCTCTAAAATTACCATATCAACTAGCCTTGTGTCCTCAAATAATGGCTGATTTATTTGACTGAACAATAATCAGGGTCCTAGTTACAATATGTTCTCACATTCAACAACACATGTAAGCCTGGAAAAGCAACATATTAGAGCTCACACCTGCAAGTGTTCTTACAATTTTGATGGGCTTAAATTAAAAAAAAAAAAAAAAAGCATGGTCCATCAGTTCCATTAAATTTAATAAGAAGAGTTAACATAAGTACTAATCAACTAATCTGTTGAGTACCAAATATCAGTATTAGCTTTAGTCTGACAGCGTTCTGCAATCACTGGTGAGAAAGAGTTGCACATAAAGATAAATTACATGCAACAATCACATGCAAAGAAGATAATATTTTAAATTTATGGGGTTCGCCCTAGGGGATTTCAAATTGCTTTACTTACATTCCTAGAAAAACTAGGAGATGAGAAGTACAAACTCTATCTCCTTGTACAAAAAAACTGAGATTCAGAAATTAAGTAACTTCTTAATGGCTTACTGGAAGTATTAAGGTATTTTTCCATTATTATCCAAAAATTCTTGAGAATCTCCAGCAGGTGGCTAAGGAGACAGGTTACTCACTGCACTTTGCATGAAGGAACCATAACCACATGAGGATGATTTGCCTTGTATTACCCAGAAAGACGGTGGCCAACCAGGAACAGAAAAAGGTCTTGAGACCACCACCAAGTTCTCTAAAGCACAGCATAGATGGAATCAAAGCAAGGAAAAACTTGAACAATCAGATACTAATTTAATTTGCCAAACACATGTATCCATTAAATTCAGTTATGAGCTTTCATTCTACCTTGAAAACATTTTCTTTATTTTTCAGTAGGAATCGAATTTCCTGTTAAAAATTTAATAATCAATTGGGGGGTGGGGATTGATTCAACCCATCTATAACAATGTAATTCTATCCCTCTAAAGCTGGTATAGTGACCAATAATACTAAAATTTAAAACCTCTTTTTATTCCCGAAGTTTTTGGCCTTGTAAAAGTTACTGAGCATTCCACCATGAAAACAGTCAATAAAATAATATTTCATGAGGTCTAAGTAGAGTCTGTTCTTTCAAAAATCAACAGAATATGAAGAAAGGTATACGCATTGGATATAGCCCTTTGGATAGCTGCCTTCTAGTTCTAACTCTATGGAAAGGTAGAAACAATTTACCAGATTTGAAAACTTTTTAGGTAGTAGAGAAATGAATTATTTAAGTCATCTATGCTGCTGATTCAGCGGATGTCACTCACCACCCTCACTGCCTTCACCTTTCATCCCACCTGGCAATCAGCAGCTCCAGGGATGAATGTTGGAACCTCCCGTGAACCTGTGCCATGGCAGGCTCTCACCTCAGTCCCCTGAATGCAATCAGCCGAAAGAGTAAAATAAAATAAAAATCTCACCAGCAAGTTCACGATATCAACAAGAGGGTCTCAACTGATCTTTATTATATTCTTATTTCGCTCAGTCTCATCAGGCCCAATTCTGAATTATCGCAATGATTTCTAATCTTGTGGTGATAAAAAGGGGGAAATATTTAGGTCAGGTTAGAATATATAGTATTTTTTCTATACTGTTGCATAATATTATTTAATTGGCACCTAAATTACATAATGGCCAGGAGGAAGCAGAATTATTCTAGTCCATGTGGCAGACAGGGGGAAATGCATTTATATATGCATGTTTATACACATATACATATACATATACATGTACATATACTAGACTCTTGAATCCTTCTCACTGGCAGAAAAAGACTGCATTCTTGAATCTGTTTTCCAAATGAAGCAATGTTGCAGGCTTTATTACACAATGGACAAGCATTTATATTTTACCCAGTACACAATTATGGTTAATATGCCTCTTCTTGGAAAAGAAGACAATTTAACAAATTAAAGATAATGTGTGTCAGAGCAGTCTAAGAGTGAGAATTAGATTTCATACCCAGAGCTTAAAGGATGATAATGAGTCCAAAAGAAAACAGAGAGGCCTTGGGAAATTCCACTGGACCATTGGCTTCAGTTTTCCAATAGAAGAATCAGTAGGGAGGCATGGTTAGGAAGGCAAAGGAGAGATGTAGGGAGAAATGATTTAAGCAAATAAACAATATTTATGCCAGTTACGATTTTTAGAAAAGATAACAACCAAAGAAAATCATTGGTGAGGCTTCAATCAGAAATAAAAACAACAGCGAGTGGTGGGGTATAAAGCACTCCTGTTCTTAATGCCAGGTACAGCAGCAAAATTGCTGTTGGTAGTTCTTAAGAGTTCTAAGGTGAATGACATGCTCCACTGTTCCCATTTTACAAAGGGAAAACCCCAAAATCCAAACTATAAGTTGCTTCCTTCACCTATGCGATGATTTGGCGATAGAGCAAGTTTTAAACTTTTATTCTCAAACTGATACTCTGCTTTGTCAAAGCCACTCTGCTTTGACAACACATAAATAAAACAAACAATAGACTCCCAAATATAAATATCAACATGTCTCACAAATATGACCAGATAAAAAGCTTCTAAAAAGAAGCTCAATCTATATATAGACAAAACTGCTGTAAGTGTATTATTTCAGAATTTCTGGATCCTTGCAAAACACAATGCAAGTACCAAGTTCAATTTGCTATGGCTTACTGCCATCAAAGAACATCAACAGCTAGGATAGGAAATGGCTTCAAGAAGGCTTTAGTCCATACTATACTACCGGGGAATTCTCTACAGTTGGAAAACTCTTGGAAGGAATATCTCATTCTAGTTTCAACAACACACAGAACTATCAGCCTTCCTTGAAGTGAAAGAAATCTATATATAAATATTTAACTTCCCTGACACAGCAGGAGGTGTCAGGCAGCTACAGAGCTAAGTGCTGCATACTTTAGGACCTCTGGCCAGCGTTCAGCTGAGGCCATGAGGAGAAAGAAGCAGGAGTTGGGAAAGGTCTGTATGGGCTCAACCTGTTCTGGGAAACCTAGGTTGCTATTCAAGTACCAACTTTTAAACACCTCAATATATTTCTTTGACGCGTCCAATGTGTGGATACATTGTTTCTTTTAAGAAGGCTTTTCCTTTTGCAGTATTTGCCCAAGACTTTCCTCTGTATACACTGTTTTCTGAGCAATTAGAATGAACAGCAGAGAAGAGGCCAGCAAAATGCAACCGGACACTTATATCCAGTGCTCAGAATAGCCCCAGTGCCGACTCAGCCCCTCCCTTCCCATCCGATAGGTTTTCATTCACTCCTTCTTGGCAATTACCTTTTATACCATTGTAATTACTTTAAAATGTCTACCAGGCCCCACTTTTTTTTTTTTTTAAAGAAAAATACTACCTTCTCCAATACACCTGAGTAGATCATCCTAATATTCTCTAGTGAGAAATAGGTTTAAGTCATTATTTCACATCTGTAAAATGTTGAGGTCTTGACTTCCAAAAAGACAAAAACCACCATTTCATCAGTTTAGTCTCTCTCTTCAAAAAACATAGCAGAAGAATGAAAGAGTCTGATGAAGCAGAGATGTTTAGGACCTTCTTTTTCTTATCAGTATAAATATATAAATGATATGTCAATGATCTTTGCAAAATCAAATAGGAGTAATACCAAGGATAAGATAAGAGGCTATATCATTTCATTAGAATAAGAGTACTAACATAACCAAACTTCTTTCCCCCCACCCCACTTCTCTTTTCTCTTTTTGAGGCAGGGCCTTACTCTGTCACCCGAGCTGGAGTGCAGTGGCACAATCACAGTTCACTGTAGCCTTGATCTCCTGGGTTCAAGCAATTCTCCCACCTCAGCCTCCCAAGTAGCTGGGACTACAGGCACACACCACCACATTCAGCTATTTTTTGTTTGTATTTTTCTGTAGAGATGGGGTTTTGCCATGGGGTTTCACCATGTTTTCAGGGACATTCTTGAACTCCAGGCCTCAAGTGATTCTCCCACCTTGGCCTCCCAAAGTGCTAGGATTATAAGTTTGAATGACCACATCAGGCCTTGAATACCAAATTTTTTTTTTTTTTTTTTTTTTTTTGAGACGGAGTTTCACTCTTGTTACCCAGGCTGGAGTGCAATGCCGCGATCTCAGCTCACCGCAACCTCTGCCTCCTGGGTTCAGGCAATTCTCCTGCCTCAGCCTCCTGAGTAGCTGGGATTACAAGCACGCGCCACCATGCCCAGCTAATTTTTTGTATTTTTACTAGAGACGGGGTTTCACCATGTTGACCAGGATGGTCTTGATCTCTTGACCTCGTGATCCACCCGCCTCGGCCTCCCAAAGTGCTGGGATTACAGGCGTGAGCCACCGCGCCTGGCCCAAGAACCAAATTTTTAACAAAAGGTATTTTTAAATATGTAACAGGATTATACAAAGTGATTCTACATATGTTTTACTTAGTTCATGTTATATATTTGTTTATTCATTCTTTCTTTTATCAAATAATTAGTGATTATCTACCTGTCCCAGACCCTGACATATTTTTTTTTCTTTTCCTGAAAACAATCCTTCCGTAAATTCCATGCATTTTCAACAACACTCCCTCTTAATGTCCACCAGTAGACATGAGAATTTGTAGAATTATTCTTCCATTGGGACAGATGGGTGCATACTTCCTACTGCATTAAGTTTTGAATAGAAGAGGAAAATCAGTACAATCTAGCATAATCACTTTAGAAGAGTACCAACTAAGCCTTACAAATGGAGACACATTTCAACCAATACTGTGTTACTTCATTTTTTATTTTCTGAGCTGTTGGTTGAACATGATGTTAAAAAGAGGCCCCTCCTCATGAAGTCAGAGTTGCCAAGGCCTGCTGGGAGTTACCTAGCCTTGCAGAGCCAAAGCCTTATCTCAAAGGATAAGGTGGAGTTTGCTCTTTTCCCCTATTGCGAAATATGAGACTATTAAGTAATCTGTTTATATCATACAGATCCAAAATCCTGGCCAGGTTTTTTAAGAATAAAACATCCATAGGATTTTCTTCTGTTTGGAAAAATCTACCTGGGACTCTTTCTATCTCAACCTTCATTCACCCCTATGTAATTAGCAATTTCCCCCGTCTATGTTTGAAATGAAAAGCAAGTGGTTGTCCCTCATGGTCAACACTTCTGGATCATTCTGATAATGTTAATTTGTCATCTACAGACCAATTCTGTGGCAGCATGAAAGGGCCTGGGTGGGAGCTGGAGCATTTTGATAAAGAAATAAATATGAATATCTGAAATACTGACATTTTAAAATAAGTATCCACAGTAACCACTCTCCACCAAAAATGTTAACTTTACAAAACCCCACATAGTACAAGGTAACCAGTGAAAGAGCAGATTTAAAGGCCTCTATTTATTTTAAAGATTAAAACTGGTACTTGGTTTCATTTTGAAAGAGTATCTCTTTAAGCCATTAACACACAAAGAAAATTATGTGACAATTAGGTTTAGGTCTTTAAATATATGCCACATAGATAAATTCATTTAAACAGATGACTCCTCTTCTGACTCACTCTATTCTTAGTGAGTTTTGCAGTTGATGGTTTTCTATTAAGTTTTTAGAACGTGGATTAAGTGTCATGCCACCCACTGAGAGTAAAGTTGAACAAGGTGAACTGAGGGCGTGGTTTGAAGTCTCTCTCCTCAAATCCACAGTATTCGAAGGAACTATGAGAGAGTATCTGATTTTTCTTGCCATCAGGCTGAGCTGAATCCAATCACCCCAAATTAGGAGACCCTAAGAATTTTTAAAGCATGAATATTTCAAAGTAACAAAAACTATCAGAACTTAGTTACTTTAATAATCATTTATTAAGAGTACATCTTATTTATGCAGATAACTGTAAAAAAAAAAAACAAAGTTTTAAGTTTACTTTGCCAAGAATGATTACAAACATTGTAAACTTCTATGTTTATTCTAGAAGCAAGAGAAATAACTACTTGCATAAAAGGAAATGTAAATAATAGCATAAAGGCAAAGTGTTCCAGTTCCTTGCCTTTTGAATTCTGACCCTTAAAACTGAGGCATTCACTTCTGCCATAAATGTGCCAGGAAGATACTTTAGAATAGAGATAATAGTTTGCTTTTCTTCAAGTACTCTCTTCTCTATGCAATTAAAAATATGAGATGAACTCATGCCCTTGGGAAGAAACATTCCCCTCAAAATGTGAATACTTCTTAGAGGTCCTTACCTAGGCCACCACTGGAACCATGGATATGCCATAAAACCCCTGTACATTTCAACTACTTTATACTATCACCTAGAGCTACTATAAAATCAAAGTCCTCCCACGCCCATCAATAAAGCCAGGTGAAAAGGCGGGAGGGTCAATTGGGAGAACACCAAATTAAAAATGAACAATTTTGTTTATTTCTAATGAACAACAACTACAATTTCAAGACTATACTGTAAGACAGTCAGCACTGTTGAAAGTTACCCAGGAAATAACCCATAAGCAATCCTACTGCGGGGCTCAGGATTCAGCAACAGGCAACTATCTAAGCATGTCTTGAAAGACATGTAGTCAGCTCAGGTACCAATAAGCATGAAAGATCGTCACTAAAATAGAGGTCTTATAAGAACAGGAAAATACATGCATCCATTCGGCAAGTTTAATCATTACAAAACCAACACATTTCTTGAATGTTACAGATGTTTCTCCCACTTTTGGTTGTCTTTCTGTTTCTTCTTAAAGAAACCTGGCTACAGATTTGTGTGCTATTCATTTATGTTGTCATCTTAATTTTGTGCTTTAAAATCAAGGGAAATACTTCAGGAAATACACTTCTTAGTCAAAGCCTTAAGAAACAATATACAATATCTCATTGCAGTGCAGTACTGTCAATCCTGTGGACCTTACAAATTTGAGAAGCAATTTACATCTCTTGTGAACTTAGCTGGAAAATTATTCTCAAATGAAAACACATGCACACAGTACATGTCACTCCCAAGCCTTTTTCTACTTTAATTGACTTAAAACTATAGGCTATTTACTCAAAGCTACATTATTTCTTATATCCATCTGCTACAACTTTAATATTTGTATCTCCTCTTTGACACTGGGACAGTGACCGAGTCACTAAAATGATGATTTAACATCATGGGTTCCAAGAATCTTAAGACAGAAGTTTTACTATTTTGCTTTTACCAGCTTGACATTTTCCCACAGCATGTTGTAAAAATGCAAGGAACCCATAAAACAATATGAAAGAAAATACTGTAGTTTCCGTTTTCCTAAGAAACTTAGGCATCAAACTCTTATTAGTCAGTCCCAAGAGCATAAATGCGGGAAGTTGAGGTGGGGGTGGAGGCGCCAATCCTCTAACACCACATGCGCAGAAGAAACTTACTAAAGAAACATGAGAAACAACATGAGAGCCACACTATTCAAACTGTTCCAAGTGGCACAGAAGCATCGCTTGCCCATTACCTGGTGTTCAGTCTGCTTGAAGAATCACTCCAGAACATACAATACTGACTCTCTTTTCCCCAAGCCCACCACCATCTGGTTCAAGTCAGGGGCTGGCACTGAATGTTTACCATATGGCACCAGTCAGGCCAGAGTCTCCAAAACACAGATGAATTGTCTTTCAGGTGACTTTAAAATGTGGAATTGATCACATAATTTACCGACAAGTTTC
This sequence comes from Saguinus oedipus, assembly GCA_031835075.1. NCBI lineage: Eukaryota > Metazoa > Chordata > Mammalia > Primates > Cebidae > Saguinus > Saguinus oedipus. The sequence goes on along the minus strand of CM063171.1, from coordinate 95,016,463 downwards.
ATTTATCTTTGGGTACTGCCTATAACCCTGGTTTTTAAAAATCTCATTATAAATATTAATTATATATATATATATATATATCTGTGATGCCTTCATATCATTATTTTAATAAATATTAATTCAGCTTTGACTTCTCACTCTCAGATAATAGCATTTTCCCCACATTATTGATAAGTCAGGAGACAGGAAAAGGGAATACCCACTGAAAGTGTTATAGTACCAGATAAAACACAACTCTTCTTTAAGTTTTTAACAGACACTAGGAAACATTAGCAAAAGAGATCCTTGAAGTTTTTTAAATAAAAAAATGCTTGTCCATCTTCTCCTAACTGACATTCATTCATCCATGATTACCACTCTTAATATCTTCAGCTTAAACCCATTTTTCCTGCAGCAATGGTATCATTATTCTTCTGAAATATCTATATCTTTACACTACAAGCTACAAGAAAGAATATTAAACATGCTGCTGAATATATTTATATAAATCTAGCAGCTTTCTTGAATTAGTCATTGGAAGGTGGTTAGTAATTTTTGTAAAATGTTTATTTTTGATGAAGAGGCACAGCTAACATAGGTACCTACTTAAAATAATACTTTTTTAAACCAGGCAAGACTCATATTGAATCAGATTCTGATGGTATGAAGTTCTTAAAATTACTTTCTGTGCTGAAGCGAAATGTAGAGATTTATGAAACCCTATAGAAAATGTTTGATGTTTAACTTTAAAAATGAAATGCATGAATGTTATTATCTATAGAGACATATGTATGTCAATAGACACTTTCCCAGACCCATAAAGCTCACCTTCTACTTCTTCTTCATCACACACATGCTTGAGGAAGGAAGCCCCTCTGTCCAGGACAGCTTCATCCTCCATCCTATAGTAATAAAAAAGAAAAAAAGAATGCTCAGACTTCTCCTGGAGCGAGCCACTTGGAGCAGCCCAGCTTCTGGGCAGGTTAACCTGCAAGCTGTTGTTCATGTTAGCAGGGCAGAGTCACTCTTCCTTTGGTGTCTGCTACTGCTTCACGCAGCTCCTCTCATCTGGTGCTGGAGAATATGCCGGTCCCACATAGCTTCAGTTCTAACCTTGAGAGGGCACCCACATAGACAAGTAAGAGAAAATAATCCCAATCCTGTAGGCAGGATGTTGGGGGCTCTCTCCTTTGGGGTTTTAAAAATTTTTTTTAAAAGGATGAAAGCAAAAAAAAAAAAAAAAAATACCAAGAGAGGAAGTTTGGTGTGTCTGGAGTGCTCGTGATGATCGTTTGTGGAAATCCAGCTTCAGTGCTTAGCTGCTCTTTAAACACCCACTGCATAAAATGTATACCCTCACACACACACACATATGCACACCCACCCACACGCAGAGAGCGACGGGGAGTTAGGCTAGTGCACAGTGGGAGCCTAGCTTCCAGCCAGCCTCTTAATACCAGCACAGCCCAGTATTCTCTGTTGAGTGGCAAGCTTTGAGTCACATGTTGGCCTTACGGAAATCTGACATCTGAGGATTATCCAGCAACCCGGCTTCGGCAATACACACAGATACATGCCACCCATTCATTCATTTTCCACATTCTTATCACACGTCTTTCTCTATGCATATCTTCCCTGTTAACTCTTCCCTGAAGGGCACAAAGTTCTTCATTTTGTAAGCACATTATGCTGTCCTCCTGTCTCCTTACATAATAGGATCTACTCTGCGATTTCATATGCTAAATAAGACCTCAGAATCCATCCAAGGAATGACAGCGTTCTTAGGGCCTTCTGATGCCAAACATGCTTCTGGTTTATAGAACGAGTTAAGGTTTATTTCCACACTCTGCAGCTCCTTTTCATTGCATTAACTTTGATATATGGAATTCCATGAGCTCTATGTATAGTGAAAGCAGAAAGAAATCCTGAATTGCTCAAATGCTGCTTGTGTAGTACCAGTCTGGAAACAAAGAACTTTCTCTGGGGACAGCTGCTCTATGTCATGCCGTACATGAGCCGTGCCAGAGGACCAAATGTTCATTCTGTATTCTGTTCATCCAATTAGAAGCTCAGGCATTGAATACTGTAGGTCTGTTTTCCATATAATCTATATAACTTACTCTTGTGCTTTAGATATTTGTTGTAATCTATGTGGATGTGCATTGAATTCATATTTTTGTCCTTACTATTTTAGAAGCACATCCATCTAACAAAGCAACCATCATAACAGAAAAAGTCAGAAATTTGGTGTCAGGAAGCTCTCAGTTTAAGAAAGCTAGCTCTACCACTTAATAGGTGTGCCACCTGGAGCAAAGTTTTTTGGTTTTTTTTGAGCCTCAGTTTTTCCATCTATAAAACTGGGGTAATATCAATCATGCATTAATCCAACACAATAATATCAACTTGGCATTGATGGTTTTGAGATTCGAAGTAGGTAACATACCGAAAAGCACACAGTGCAGGACTCAGCACAGACATGTTTAATTACTGTAAGTTTCCTTTCTTTCTGTTTCCTTCCTTTTTACCCATGACCAATCAATGGTGGACAACACCACTAAGAAACTCATTACCTCTGGACACTTGCAAGATTTTTTTGTTTCAAGAATATTGGCCTTGTGTATAATAATAGCCCATCATGATAACACATCTTTTCCCTTCTCTATACCCAAATTAAAAATAGAAAACTGAATGCAAGCAGGATATGGATCAGCCATCGAGATTTTAGTGGAAGAGAAAATGCCTTGAAGATTTGAGGCCAGGCATGGGGATTCACACCTGTAATCCCAGCACCTATAATCCCTCAAGAGGCCAAGGCAGGCGGATCACTTGAGGTCAGGAGTTAGAGACCAGCCTGGCTAATATGGTGAAACCCCGTCTCTACTAAAAATATAAAAATTAGCCAGGCACGGTGGCACGCGCCTGTAATCCCAGCTACTTGGGGGACTGAGACAGGAGAATAAATTAAACCCGAGAGGCAGAGGTTGCAGTGAGCAAAGATCGTGCCACTGCACTCCAGCCTGGATGACAGAGTGAGACTCTGTGTCAAAAAAAAAAAAAAAAAAAAAAAAGACTTGAGAAGTCAAGACCTTTACCAACTTCTCTAAGCCTATGGTTCCCATGAAGATTAAATAATACAGTATATTCACTGATTCAGCAAATATTTATTTGGTGCCTGCTATGTTCCTTATACTCTTCAGAGAGAGGGAAATATATCTGTGAATCAGAGAGACAAAGTTCCTAAGAAATTAATAATGAATCGATGAACGAGGTAATCTCAGATAGCGTTAAGTGCTTTGTGGAAAATAAAATGAGGCAGAGACTGCGTGGCATAGGGTGGTTCACGTGAGGCTTATGGAGGACAAATGAGCAGAGACCAAAATGACAGGAAGGAATCAGCACTGTGAATATTTGCAGGTAACATGTTCCAAGCAAAGGGAACAGCAAGACCAAATGCTCTAAGGTGAAGACAAGTTTAGGATGTTCCAGGAACAGAAACAAAGTTAGCACAGCTGGACAGGGCCAGAAGGTCCGCTTTAGCAGATGATACTGGATGGGGCCATGAAACCAGGGTAAGAAGTCAGAGTTTTAGGTGTTGTAGGAGTGACCGAAGAGTTGTAAAATGGAGAGTGACTTGAACTATTTTTCATTTTTAAAAGATCACCCTGGCTGCCATGTGAAAAATGGACAGTAAGGGGACAAGAATAATTAAGAAATTATCACAGGAGCCAAGGGTAGGCTATGGGAGAAACAAGTTGTTGGGAAAAAATCAAGAGTTCTGTTTAGTCACTTGAAGAGTAAAATGTTTATTACACATGACAAGGAACCATCGGGTACACAAGTACATAACTGAGTCTGGAGCTCAGAGGCTCAGGATTAGAGATAAAGATTGGGAAATCAATGAATAAAGCTGGTACCTGAAGCTATTACTAGATGAGATCATCCAGGAAGAAAATGTAAAAATCAAGGAGTGGACCCCAGACCAAGTGCTGAGGCATGCCAACATTTATAAGCAGAGCAGAGGAACAAAAACAGTTAATGAGTTAAGAGGAAATCCAGGCAAGAGTGACGTCAAGAAAGTCACAAAAGGAGAGTACTGCTACCGAGTGACTGAGAAAGATGGAGAGAGAGATGTTAAAAGCACTTTTGTCATGATACCAATGTCTTCCAATTGCCACGTATAATTTTTACATACCACACACAGTAGTAGACACAGAGGAGGCATTCAATAGTTCTCTTTTCTCTTTCCTGCCTTCTTCCATTCATTCATCCATTCATTTAGTAAATATTTACTGAATACCTACTATTTTCCAGGCACAATCCAAGGCACTGGAGTTAACAATGAGAAAGACAGACAAGGTACTTAATGCAATCACATCCACCTTCTTAAAGATTATCCCTAGCAATCCAGGCAAATAAATTCAAAAGGCAAGAACCCATCCATTATACATTTGTAGACATAGATAAGGATGATAGTTTAATGGGGAAATTTTCTTAAGAGACCTCAGAAACACAACAAACTCCTGAAGCCCTGTACTACTGCATGTGCATTAATAGTGCCAGCTCTTTAGAAAACAAAGAGTGGTTTAGCTCATGTGACTGCTCAGAACTAACCCTTTCTAGTCCTATCAGGACTAACTCTTTCCAGCCTATAGAATCCAACACAAATTCATCTGGAACATCATTTCTGCACCCCACTATTAATCAAACTGGTCTGAAAGTCTTTTTTCAATTTTCCTAAATAAAAGGTTTAGCCTTTGTGCCTAAGCCATTCCCAAAATTGCAAGCAACCACCAAAGGAGAAGTAAAAGAAGAAAAGTTGACACAGTGGCTCAGCCTGTAATCCCAATGCTATGGGAGGCCGAGTGGGAAGATTGTTTGAGGCCCGGAGTTCTAGATCAGCACAGGCAACATAGCAAGACCCATCTCTGAAATTTCTTTTTTTCAAATTAGCTAGGTGCAGTGGAGCACACCTATAGTCCCAGCTACTTGAGAGATTGAGGTGCAAGGACTGCTTGAGCCCAGAAGTTCAAGGCTGCAGTGAGCTATGATTAGTCCACTGCATTCCAGCCTCAGTGACACATGAATTCCCATCTCTAAAAGAAGAAAGAAAAAAACAGAAAGGAAGAGAAAATGAAAACCAGCAACAACTGGAGGGGATAGTAGAAAAGTTCAGAAAAACCCTCTTCCTAGGCTGAGAAGACCATCCAGCCTAACTGAGGCACTGTCACTTGTTCCATCTGAGGTAGAGAGTGAGAATAATGATTGGTGCATTCCTTGGCTCTTTGATGCATTTTTCACATTCCCTCCAAGACTATACATAGCAAGTAATTAGAAACTTCGTTCTTTCTGACAGACAATGCAGAGCATCTCAAAGCAGTCTCTTCCCTGTAGGAAGCAAAAAAAGGGAGTGAGACAAACTGAACGTATAAAACCTGTACAGCCACAGCGGCTTTTCCCCAGAGCAGCCCTCACTCCTCCTTAGAAGTAAGCCCAGCCTGATGCACCTAGGCTTCTGCACAAAATACAGGAATTCAGCACCTTTTCTTCATCTTTATGCCACAAATGTCAATTATTTGGGTTTGTGTCCCTCCCCACCACAAATCCTCTCAGCAGTTGCTTGCTATTATTAGTAAGACAGAGATATCTTTTAAAATAACCATCTGACCCAACTAGTTCCTCCTTCTATCAATAGGAAGAAATTAACCCATCCAGTCCTTAATCAGGCCCCCAAACCCATTCTTAAAAGTTCCTCTCACACACTCTGGATTCACCAAACACAAAGAAGGTAAGAGCATGCTTCTAAAAAGCTCCCTGGGTCGCTCACATCACCAACATGAGGCAAAGTTCAGAATAGATTTGGAAGCTTCTCACCAGCATCATGGGGATAAGGGTCACACCAGTCAGTATAAAATCCACTCAGGGTCAATAATGCCTTCCCTCAACTAGGCCTCTGACTATACAAGTTATACCCTTTCTGCAGAAGTCCACACCCAAAGCAAGGTTTTTCTTAGTCTCTGTTATTCTGGGCCACCAAAATGATTCAATGTAACACATGTGAAATCTATTGCCAAATGGACCGGCTTTCACCAACCAGTCCTAATCACTGAGCAGGCTCCTAAGGGTGACTTAAGCCCAGCATGAGAAACATTTGTGCAAAACTGTCAGCCACTGGGTCTTGAGCACCCATCTACATTCCACCCCTCTCAGTTCCCACCCCCAGAGCCCTTGCCAACTGCCAACGTGCTCACCAGCTAGTCCACACAGCGCAAGCAGCTGCCACTCAGCCAGTCAGCACGTGGCAGGCCGCCAGCACACAAGTTTCAGAATGCAAGCCTGCCCCGTCACAGTGCTGCTAAAGGTTGAAGGTCTTCGAGTGTGCTAGCCTTTAGATTTGCCTCACTTGCCCTCTCACCTCCCTTCTCCCATCCCTCCCCTGTTACTCCTTCCACTGTAGCACTTCACTTGTCTCTATAGTAACAGCATCTGGATTCAGGGTTAAAACTTTGTACAGCACATTTCTCCTCCTAGCCCAAGCTTTTGCCAAAGGATGCAGTAGCAAAAAGGCTGCTGCTGTGCAAGCCGCCTGTTTCCCTGCCATGCCAGGATTGCAGCTACTCTGTAAGCTGTAGGATGAAAGCAACCACAGCACTGAGCCCAGGGGAAGCCTCCAACCTCAGCACACTGGCAGGTATACAGAGGATGGGACCCTGGAGAGCAGTAGGGCACCAGTGTGTAACATGTTCACAGCAGAGTTTGACATCACTGGTTCTCTCTGTGCATACAGCTTGAAGTTCATTAGCTAATCTTGTATTTCAGCTCATCCCACTTTATCCTCACTAGCTGGTCTGTTTATGACATCCAATGAACCCCACAATCTCTCACTTCACACAGCTTTCCCGTGCATAGCCAATGTTTAAAAAGTTCCTTACACACATACCCACACACATGCCAAAGTGACGCACACAGGGGAGTGGACAAATACTAGCAAGTGAAGAGTTTCATTATCAGCCATTTTTGCCATGAAAACTAAGTGTATACAAGGGCCTTTACTTGAGGACTGAAGCCTCAGAGTTCAAAAGCAGGCTGTCCCTGTTACTTGGCTAATCTTGGATCAGATGAAAGACAAAAATCAGCATCTCACAGGTCTTTTTCGAGAGCTATACAGAATGTAACAATCAGTACTGACATCTTAAATCATACATTCATACACACATTTCTGAGTTTTATTCCCTATTCAATTCATGTCTAAGAAGTGGGGGAATCTCCATTATAAACCATTTGCAAACGTGATGCTTTCTTTCATGCTTCTAAACTTCACAGTACTTTATTGCTGCTTTTGTTGTTTGGTCAAATCTGCTGTGCACATTTTCAACATACACGTAAAGAACAAGACAATTCTCTAAGCCACAGGCAACAGGAAGAGCGATCTCAGTGGCTGCAAAGTGCACTGCCATCTTTTGGCAACATGTGTTCACTACAGGGAACCGAAGGGCAGGAAAAAGGCTGCAACCATTCCCTTTAAACTTCACAGGACCTCTAAGAAGGCCTTTCGTTCCCACAGGAAGTAAGGCAGAACACAGTTGCTGACTTAACTGTGCAGACCGCTGGAGCTCTGGGCATCCATGCTGGGGGAAAGGGACATCGGTGCAGCAAAGCTGACTAGCATGACTGATGGCAGAGAAGACTCCCGAAGATCAGCTGGCAACAAAGTGAAGCAAATCTCCTTCCAGAGCTCAGGAGCACCCTAATCAGCCTGGAAATTTACACAGGCCCAGGGCCAGAGGAAAATAGGTGAGAGTCCCACACAAAATCAGACTGAGAACTGGATAAAAGGTGAAAATGCAACTCAGAGCAGGATCACGCCAAATCTAATTCTGGATTTATGAACTGTATTAAAAGTTCATTTGTACTCTTGGGCACTTATCCCAGAGAAATAAAAACTTACGTTCACTCAAAAACATGTAAATGAATGTTCACGGCAGCTTTAAATATAGTAGGAAACTCCAGAATTAATCCACATGTCTTTCAATAGGAGAGTGGTTAAACTACGGTACATCCATACCATGGAATACTACTTAACAAGAAAAATGAACTAACTATTAATACAACAAATTGAATGAATCTCCAGGGGGTTATGCTGAGTGAGAAAAGCTCATCCCAAAAGCTTACATACTATATTATTCCATTTATATGAAGTGATAAAATTTTAGAAATGAAAGACAGATTCATGTTTGCCAAGGGTTAAAGATGGAGGTATTTGTTCTTTAAAGATGGAGGGACCCCTGTGGTGTTGGCTTTACTCAGTTTCTTATCTGTGGAAACATGGATCTACCCAGGTGATAAAACTGAATAGAGCTTAATACAGACAGAGAAGACAGAGAGAAAAGTTAATACAAGTAAAACAGGAAATGTGAATAAGTTTGGTGAATTGTATCAGTGCCAATATCTGGGTTATGATATTGTACTTTCATTTTGTAAAACGTTAACCTTACGGGAAACTGGCAAAGTGGAGCTTTTCTGCACCAGTAAGCTCTGTGTATAATCTCTCAAATATGCATTTGAATCTATAATTACCTCAATAAAATTTTCAATTTAAAAAAATCTCATTTGTAACTTTGTTTCTTTAATTTCCCCTAGAAACGTAATTCAGCATGGTGGTCAGGTCCAATCAGCTGGTCCACTAACACAGATGTAGAATCACGCAAAACTGAATACAAAATCCCAGATGCACACTTTGATAAGTGTGTGAGCTTAGAAAGTTAACTAACCTCTCACTTCAGTGTCTTTTAAAATGAGCTTATACCACTTCAGAAGTAAGTTTAGGGAATTAAGTAATTTCCTAGAGTAAATAAGTCCAATCAGTTTTAGTTAAATCTAAAGTTCACAGGGCCCAGAGAATAGAGTATCATCACTCCTACAGACCCCAAAGTCACGATTCTTTCTCATGAGCAAATGCATAGGATTTCTAACTGAGGAGACCACAGATAAACTGTCTCTCAAATGATTAAGATCAAACTCTCCCTTTCCACCTTTTCCATGCTGAGGCCAGGTCTCCTAAACTCTGTCTTCAGATTGTTGATTGACTTCTGAAAGGCTGGAGCAGGCTCAGAAACAAAAGAGAAGAAAATAATTAGTAAAAGGATGGAGACAGAGACTCTGGGGTAAGAAAAGGCTCAGAGGCCAGGGGGGTGACTGATGAAGAGAGAAAGTGCTGAGAAGGGTATTCAGTGTTGAAAGGAGGACTGTGTTCATGACTCCTCAGGACAGTCCTTGACTTAGCCTACACTCTCACTTGCACACTACTTAATATTTTTAATGGGCCATCTCACGGGCCTCCACAAAGACCATGTGCTGCTTCTAACCAGAGCTCCATTGTAGAATAGAGCAGTCTCCTCCTTCCTATGTCAGAAACCAAGTATTTTGTCCTTCAAACATTTTCTCAGAGTTTTTACTGTTACAGACAGGAAAAAGAAACTCCCTTCTAAACTGTTTATCTTTCAATCACCCTTCTTCAAGGCTTCTTTTTTTTTGAGACGGAGTTTCGCTCTTGTTACCCAGGCTGGAGTGCAATGGCGTGATCTCGGCTCACCGCAACCTCCGCCTCCTGGGTTCAGGCAATTCTCCTGCCTCAGCCTCCTGAGTAGCTGGGATTACAGGCACGCACCACCATGCCCAGCTAATTTTTTGTATTTTTTTTTTTAGCAGAGAAGGGGTTTCACCATGTTGACCAGATGGTCTTGATCTCTTGACCTCGTGATCCACCTGCCTCGGCCTCCCAAAGTGCTGGGATTACAGGGTGAGCCACCACGCCCGGCCAAGGCTTCTTTTATGAAAATCAGAAAGGTCATAAGACAGGAATCAGGCAAGATGAAATGGCTGGGCTCCTCCATATGGGACACCAGCACAGAGGATGGCAGTGGGCACGTTCATCCTCTGTCCCCTCCTCCCTCCCACTACCAGCTCTTCAAACAAGAGCCAGACCCAAACCAGCAGCAGAGTAAAGAGCAAAGGGAGGAAAGGTGGATGCCCCACAGGGCAATCACAGGAAAAGGAATATCTATCGCTGAAAACCCACCCTGCAAGGCAGCTGTTAGTCAAGGAAAGCTCCAACATGCTCAAGTTTGACAAGAGTGTAGGATGCCTGGATTCCCATCTGCCCTCTCACTAGTGGTTTCTCACTGGCCTCTGTGGATCTGAATTTATTCCCCTCTAATCCATCCATTTATAAAACACTTTGGTATCCCTGTCCTCTTAAAGTGCCTTCTGTGGTTCTTCATTACATGAAAAATTGAATCCAACTTGCTCAACATGAAATGTAAGCTCAGGTCCTACCATCCCCACATCAAACACCCTGAGCCATCCAGCACACCTTCGTGTACATGCTAGTTCTTCTAATTAACATATCATCTTAGTTAACCCATTCTTCGAAACCCAACTCAAGATCCAACCTCTCCAGAAGCTTTTCTAAATTCTCAGACATAACCTTCCCTGAGCACAGCTATGCTCCTTCCTCTGTTCTCCACTGGCTTCCTGAATGTGCCTGCTTCTCATATAGCACATTACAATGCATTGTCATTATAACTTATCATTACTCAACTGTACTTGTGCATGTCATGGCTCTTGTCCCACCATATTATGAGCTCTTCGAGGCAGATGCTGTCTTTCTAAAGTTTTTCTACAGCTAGTGTCAAGCTATGTGCCATTGACTATGAATCAATCAATGAATCAATCAATCAACCAACCAGTTAGAAATGGGCAAAGTGAGAGCACACACACATTTGGTATTAAATGGGTCTCTAAGTTTAAAGGCCCTGAATGTGTATTTCAAACAACATAAACCCCATAAACAAGCAAATTTCCAATTCCTTACCCTGTTATTCAACTGAAGAAACAGTGATTTGTTCCAAAGAAAGGGGGGGAAATGGCTATGCTGTACTCCCTGAAGAGTGTTATGTTTACAGTTGAATTAAGGGATTTTTCAAGAATATTTTTAACTATATAATTTTCTCTTTGTGGGCTAAGGTTAGAACTCAGCCCTTCACACAGACTATAACTCTGCTGTCATATGTGGTGGCCAAATTAAATTCAAATGAGAATTTCCCCTTGTCTGCTAAAGAAAAAAATTAAGAGGTACCTGGGCCTGCCACATACTAGGTTCTAAATAAAAATTTGTTCCACAAACAGAAGAATGAATGAATAAATCACACCATAAACTACTTTAAATACTCAGAACAAAGCCTGGCACAGTGGTGTATGCCTAAAGTTCCAGCTACTAGGAAGGCTGAAGTGGGAAGACTGCTTGAGCCCAGGACCTTTGAGTCTGTAGTGTGTTACAGTCATGCCTGTGAAGAGCCACTGCACTCCGGCCTGGGCAACATAGTGAGATCCATCTCTTAAAAAAAAAAAAATAAGAAATACCCAGAAGCAGCATGAAAGTTATAAGAAAGTTCAATTTTGCTCATCAGGCCTGCAACTGGACAAATAAAACTCTGTAATGTGTTTAGGTAAACCTATAAAGAAGCTGGATGGCAGTTACCTGCAAATAAAATTGGCATTCAAAATGTCAATATAAACCTCAAGCTCTAGAAATTTTAGCTTAATTTTACGTTTATACATAGTCGATGATAAATTATTTGTAGTAATTAGTACGGCAATAGTATGGATAACTAAAATCCTCAGTTAATTCATATTCTTTGTATTCTATGATTTTTGCACATTTACTGTGGATTTTACAGGGATCTCAGATCAGATGCAGATTGGCAGACAGATGGGGACTCAAGAGCAGGAGTTTGTTCCAGGACACGGGGCTGGGAGTCAGTTCCATGGCACCTGATCAAGTACTGCCTCCTGACCTACCCACCTCTGACACACAGAACTGACATTAGGGAAAATGCCTTCTGAAATGGATTTAGGCAAACCTTCCTACCTCTATCCAACATGGCAACCACAATGTTCACATCTCCCATCCTGAACCACCTGCAGCTAGCAGGGATGAGCTTCCTGAAATTTTGTTAAGTTCTTGCCACATGTCAGTCAGTGTGCTAAGCAGCATACATGCATTATTTCCTTCTAGATGCCATCTTATTTTATCTGACTCAGTAACAGAGTAGAACTGAAGATTCTAGCTAAAGGATGTCAATACCCATAACAATGTAGGAACTGAGATTAGGGACTTTCATTATCTTTTATTTTTATTTATTTATTTTTTGAGATGGAGTGTTGCTCTGTCACCCAGGCTGGAGCACAGTGGTGCTAGCTCAGCTCACTGCAACCTCCAGCTCCCAGGTTCAAGCGATTCTCCTGCCTCCCAAGTAGCTGGGATTACAGGCACGTGCCACTACACCCCACTAACTTTTATATTTTCAGTAGAGACGGGGTTTCGCCATGTTGGCCAGGCTGGTTTCAAACTCCTGATCTCAGGTGATCCGCCCACCTCAGCCTCCCAAAGTGCTGGGATTACTGGCATAAGCCACCGAAACCAGCCCATTATCTATTAATATTTTAAGTCACATTTTAAACACTTACTACCTGCCACATACTATGTTAAATACTTTTCGACGATTATTTAATCCAATCTTTACGACAATACCATAGGTAGGACTTTTCCCATACCCACTTTAGAGTTCTAATTTTGAGGTTAAATAATTTGCCCAAAATCACACAGTACATGTGATGAGAAGACCAGGCATGTAGACCAATTTAGCAGCCCACAATTTTAACCACTCTACTCTTTTGTAATCAACTAATCAATGCCCACCAAGGGTTATCTTCAAGAATATTTTTTCACGGTGTTGAACTTACATATATGGCATCTTATAATTTCCAGTTACATCACCTACCTCTTTCCCCTCTTTAGTATGCATACTGGCCAAAGATTGGAGCATCCCGTAACAATCCACCCCCACCCCCTGAAGCCCTGCAAATTAATGTCATTATTTTTATTTAACAAACACTTAGGCAGTGGTAACTATATCCTAGTTACTATTGTAATTGCTTTACAAATATTATTAACTCATTTAATACTCGCAACAATCCAATGAGATTTTTACTGTTTTTATCACCATCATCTCTGAAACACAGAGAGATTAAGTCACATGCCCAAAAAAATTAGACAGCTCTAACTGTAGATGTCAGGATTCAAACCCAGGAGGACTGGCTCCAAAATCTGCTCTCTTACCCACTCAATGTCAGGCTGCCTCTTTTTAGCCAGTTTGATTGATATGTTAAAACTCTTTAAGGAGCCCTGGCAGTTGAGGAACAGGAGCGGGAGGAGGAAATCCGGGCGGAGACCCGGGTTGGGTCAGTGTTGGAAGGATCAGGCTGTGGATGAGATGGGGCTGTGAGGATTCAGGCTATGAGGAAGGGACTGAGAGGATCAGGCTCAGAGAAGAAGCGGCTGTGGGGACCCGGGCTCCAGACGGGACTTAGGGAACGGACGGATGTGAGTTCTCCAGCTTCTGAGGGAAGGCGGTCTGGGAGGAACAGAGGTGTGAGGAGCCGCACTCCTAAGAGGAGAAGGTCGGAAAGGAACGGGGCGTGAAGACACACACAGGCTCCGGAGAGGTAAAATGGGAGCAGTGCGGACCTGGGCTCCTACATGGGAGAAGCGGGACAGTGAAGACCCGGGCTCCTAAGGATTCAGAAACAGGCTGCCAAGACACAGGTTCCTGAGGGGCAGAAGCAGACTGAGAAAACCTGAGTTTGGAAGGCAACAGAAGCAGGCAGGGAGGATGGGCTGTGGGAATGAAATCCAGGCTTCGAGACTCTGCATTACTGAGTCTCAGAACAGGGCTGTGAAGACCTGAGCTCCTAAAAGCGCTGGATCTAAGGGACCGTGGATGTGAGTTCACCCTACAAAGGAAAGGGAAAGGGCTGCCTACTTGGCTTTGGGCAGGCTTTTCTTGTGTCAGATACTCAATCTAGGAGGCCCACAGGCAAGCATCTTCATTTTCTGCATCATTCGTGGGAATCAGATGTACAGTTGAAAATAGTTTGAACTCAGTTATATACTCAGTAAGTTCTTTACATCCCATTCCTCTCAACCCTGATTGAGCACAGATCTCTGCATCTCAAATAAAAGAATGTCAATGCAAAACAAAAACGTAAATAAAAACTCTAGGAACCTGGGGTCGCAAATGTTAAACAGACCTTCAGTGAAAGTGTAGACTCACTGGCTGCTGGACAGTCATGAACATCCCCTCCCCAAGCCCATTTTGCAAATTTCCCAATTCGCAAGTATCACACAGCATCCATCTGCCAGGCTCAGCCTGGGCTCACCACTGCCACATGGTTCTCCACCAAAGCACAGACCCACTACATGGTAGGACCCCGTAGGGCTGCCAGCAAATAGTTGAAATCATAATTGTTAGATTCACACATGCCAAGGAACTACTGTATGGAAAGCCAGAAGAGTGCATCACTCACCATGTGGGCTGTACTAAGAGAAAAACAACTTTTATCTCATAACTTTATGAGCACAGTTCACTATTACAAGAACATTGGAGACACTTCTCTAGTCTGTGTTCCCTCATTAAAATGTCTCTTTCCACAATGCTGCTCAATGTTTATCCTTCATTTTTCCCAAGAAATCTCTCAGTGTATACTTGTGATCTAATTTTCCAAAGTTTAATTTTTTTACTCATTCATTTATTCAATGTAAAATAATGCTATGACTAGGCATTATTTTAGGCACTAAGGATAAATCCATGGTGAGAAATAGACAATACACAAAATTTAAAAATCAACTGCATAATGTGTCAAAATTGATACTGCAATGGAAAAATATAAGCAAGGAAGAGAGTTAGGGAATGCTGGTGAAAATGGGAAGTGGTGCAGTTTTAAATAGGTAGTTAAGAAAGGCCTCAATGAGTGATAGTTGAGCAAAGATTGAAAAGGGTAAGGAAGTGAGACTTGTGGTTATGTGAGAGAACATAAAATGCAAAGGCCCTGAAGCAGGAAATCGCCTGGAAGATTACCGGAATATGAAAGAAGCCAGTGGCTGGTGCAGAGTGAGCCAGGAGAACTGGAGATAAAATCAGAGAGGTGAAGGTAAAGGCGAGGCAGGCTGCTCTGCGTCTGGGAGGGCTTTGGTGTTTACTCTGAACAACCAGAAAGCCACTGGAGGGTCTAAGCGTTAGAGTGATACGTCTTTACTCAAGTTTTTGTCATTATTTAAACATTTCCATTAAGGTGTTTCCTAAAACCTACTTAGATGGTCTTTCTGGGGCCAAGCTAGTATAGCACAGAGGTTACAGGAGGGATCTGCTGGTCAGAATCCTACAGCACCATGTCAGAACTTGACCCAATCCTCTCCAGATCCAAAAGTGCATTGACACACCTTAGGAGACTTCATTCCGAGTGTTCAGAGCCTTGACATTGATTTCTGCCTTGTGAAGGTGCTGAGCAATGTTTCAGTGCTCATGACAAAGGCCAATCTGCATTAACTTGTTAATATAATCTTTATCAGCTTCTGCCAAACTAACTCCAAAGTTCATGACTCAAGTTGTTGCCACTTGAATCCTCGCCTACCTATGCCCCAGGGATGGCAACACGTAGTGTGAGAAGATGCCAAAGCAGATGATTAATATGTGGATATCATGAGAATAGCATAGAGCTGATTTGTTGGTAGTTAACACCCATGATTCAAATTGATACTTTAAATAATAGAGAAATACATTTAAAGTTGTTTTAAACTATGAGTTTTCTGATTCCATGGTTACACCTCCTGCGCTTGAGAAGGAAATCCCCTAAGCTTGTCATCCTTTGCATAAGAATGACATCCCTTGTTTGGTTCTAGCCACTTGTTTGTACAGAGGAATGGTCCACATTGTGAAAGGATGTTACATCCCAATTTAAAAACACTCTCATTCATAGTGGAAAGCAGTACGGTGATCCTCAAAGAGTTAAAAGCAGAACTAGCTACCATTCAACCCACCAATCCCATTACTGGGTATATACCCAGAAGAATATAAGTCATTCTACCATAAAGACACATGCACATGAATGTGCACTGCAGCCCTATTCAATGGTAACGACATGGAATCAACCTAAATGCCCATTAATGACAGATTGGATAAGAAATTGTGGTACATATACACCATGGAATGTTATGCAGCCATTAATAAGAATAAGATCATGTCTTTTGTGGGAACATGGATGCAACTGGAGGCTATCATCCTCAGCAAACTAACATAGAAACCAAAAACCAAATACTGCATGTTCTCACTTATAAGTGGGAATTAATGATAAGAACTTATAAACACAAAGAAGGAAACAACAGACACTTGGGTATCCTTTAAGGGGGATGGTGAGAGGAGGGAGAGGAACAGAAAAGATAACTATTGAGTACTGAGCTTAATACCTGGGTGATGAAATAATACGTGCAACAAACTCCCATGACACACATTTACCTATGTAACAAACCTGCACATGTACCCCAAACCTAAAAGTTTAAAAACACTCTCCTTCACTCTGATAGAAAAAAGGACACACATAGGATATAACCATCAAATGTGACACGTGGGCTGAGACACTGATTCAAACAAATCAACCGTTCAAAAAACTATTTTGAGACAATCAAGGAAGCTTGGATGTTAATTGGGTATTAGATGGTACTAAGGAATTATTATTAATTTTATTAGGTATGATAATGGTGGTGAGATTATATGTATTTTTAATGTCTTTACAGGCATACGTCAGAGATGTTGCAGGTTTGGTTCCAGAGCACCACAATAAAACAAATATCACAATACAGCGAGTCTCATGAAATTTTTGTTTCCCAATGCATACAAAAGTTATGTTTATACTACACTGCTGTCTATTGTGTGCAACAGCATTTATGCCTAAGAAATGCACATATCTTAATTTTAAAATTCTGTATTGCTATAAATGCCAACAATGACCTGAGCTTTCATCAAGTTGTCCTCTTGTTGCTGGTAGAAGGTCTTGCCTCAATTCTGCTGGACAGCAATGAAATTTGCCTCATCAATTGATTCTTCCTTCACAAAATGTTGCTCTGTTGCATGCACTGCTGTTGAAGAGCATTTTACCCACAGTAGAACTTTCTCCAAAATTGGAGTCAATCCTCTCAAACCCTGCTGCTACTTTAAGTTTATGCAATATTCTAAATCCTAATCCATTGTTGTCATGTCAACAATGTTCACAGCATCTTCACCAGGAGCAGATTCTATCTCAAGAAATCCTTTCTTTGCTCATCCATGAGAAGTGTTTCCCTATCCATTCAAATTTCTCATGAGGTTATAACAATTCAGTCATGTCTCCAGGCTCCACTTCTAATTCTAGTACTCTTGCTATGTCCATCACCTCTGCAGTTACTTTCTCCACTGAAGGCTTGAACTCCTGAAAATCATTCTTGAGGATTAGAATCAACTTCCTCTTAAACTTAAGCTTCTGTTTCTGTTGATATTTTGGCATCCCCCCATGAATCATAAATGTTTTTAATGGCATCTAGAATGGTGAATCCTTTCCAGAAGGTTTTCAATTTACTTTGCCCAGATCCATCAGAGAAATCCCTATTTATGACAGCTACAGTCTTACAAAATGTAGTTTTAAATAGGAATACTTGAAAGTCAAAATTACTCCTTGATCCACGGGCTGCAGAGTGGAAGTTATTTTAGCACACATGAAAACCACATTCATCTCCTTGTACCTCATCAGAGCTTTTGGGTAACACTGTCAATAAGTGGCAAAATTTTGAAAGTAGGTCTCAATGGTGAGCTTAAAATACTCAGTAAATCATGCTATAAACAGATGCGCTGTCATCTAGGCTGTGTTGTTCCATCCTCAGAGCATAGGCAGAGTAGATTTATCATAAATCTTGAGGGCTGTTTTCACTTTCTTACCATTGGTGTATTCACTGGAGTAGTACTTCTAATTTTCTTCAAGCACTTTTCCTTTGCATTCACGACGTAGCTAATGATTGGAGCAAGAGGCCTAACTCTTGACCTATCTTGGCTTTTGAGATGCCTTCTTCACTGAGCTTAATCATTTCTAGCTTTTGACTTAAAAGTGAGAGACGTGCTACTCTTCCTTTCACTTGAATACTTTGAGACTCTTGTGATGTCTCTGCGGAAGAGTGAGCTTCCCTGTGATCCTAGAAGAATAAAAACTCCCCAAAAACTAATACAGTCCCTTGTATTACTAGACATTGATGGGATACAAGGGAAAAGAAAAAGAAGGATGTTCCTGGTGACAGCATATTCCATTCTTGCAAACACAGGATACCTATTTTTCTCAAGGAAGTATATTGCCTTTGTTGGTCAGGTTCCAAGGCCAACTCACAAAGTTCAATTTACTGAAAATGTGGCCAAATTATAGGAATAATAATAAAATTTAATATAATACGTACTTAATTATTTAAACTTGACTACTAGTCAATGAAATAGCTGCTATTATTATCCCCCTTTTACAGATGATAAAACTGAGATTTAAAGATGTAAGCAAGTTGGCAAGGTCACACAGCTACTAAGTGATGCAACCCATATAGATTATTAGCTCGCAGTATCAAAATTACTAATATTACAGTGCTAATAGTACTGTTTTAGGTATATTATGGGTGAAATAGACTTGTATGGATTTGAATGGATCTGGAATACTAAGCATCATTCTAATATTGCTTTCTACAGTAAAACACATTTTGAGTTTCAAACAACTAAACAATAAATATAAAGTGATGGCATTCCAAAATTAAGTTGGAAGCAGCACGTGCATTTGTTTAGAAAGGTCATCAAATGACTAAAATTTCAGCATAAATCCAGTGTTACCTCTAACAGATAATCACAAATAAAATTAACCATAATCAGTTGAGACAAACCAATTCTAAGAAGAAATTACATATACGGGTGGTCTAAGGTAACTTTTTACATTTGCTTTTTTCATTATCTCAAAACTCAGTTATTTGGATAAACACAGACAGCTAAAGACCAAAGTAAAACATCACTCGCTTTTTAAAGAGCTGTTCAGTGTCATGACGTCTCCTTTCTGGAGATTTGGGACTTGCTTATGAACTATTACCAACTTGGATCACTTTCGCAAGCCACTAGTAAAAAAGAATTATTTCTTCTTTTAAATATCAGAAGAAAAGTCCCATTGCCAAGAAGAGTCTTAGAAAAAGTGAAGATCATTTTCCCTACACTCTCCATTTGTTTTAACTTTCAGAGTCTCCACAGCTTACTAGCTTCAGCCAAAGCCAAAAGAAGAAAAGTCAAAAGCAATGCAAGTCTCACTGCCACTACCACATTCCAGCCTTGCTGAAGACCTCAGAGCCTGCTTTCTAAGTCTTCCTGCCTCTGCTTCCAGTTCTATAAAAACCAACAGTCAATCAGGAAAAGCCAGTTAAGTACATTGATGGCACTCTTATACCAAATAGAAGTGATGACCAGCTGAGAGCTTCCTATTTCTGTTATAGTCATAGAATCATTTTTGTTTACAATGGTCTTTGAAAGGCAACCATATAATAAGGATCTACAGATAAAAACTACTCAATAAGCTACATAAATGCCTTTTGTGGTGGTTTTGTTTTTGTTTTTGTTTTGAGATAGAGTCTCACTCTGTCACCTAGGCTGGAGTGCAGTGGCATGAACTCAGCTCATGGCAACCTCCACCTCCCAGGTTCAAGGGATTCTCCTGTCTCAGCCTCCCGAGTAGCTGGGATTACAGGCACACACCATCATACCCAGCTAATTTTTTGTATTTTTAATAGAGACAAGGTTTCACCATTTTGGCCAGGCTGGTCTCGAACTCCTAACCTTAAGCAATCCACCCACCTCAGCCTCCCAAAATCCTGGGATTACAGGCGTAAGCCACCACGCCCAGCCTATAAATGCCATTTTGTTAGTGGCCAAATCCTTTATTTCTCCATTATGCTGCTGATTTGCACGGTTGTATTATTAAAGCTGACAGCCTGTTCATTAGCAAAAACATATTATTCAGTCTTAGTAAGAATTAAATCACTTTTAAAAAAAACTTTAATGTCAAAGCAAATCTAAAGTGGTATTTCTTACTCAATTCTTATTCTCCCAAGCTTATCCCACTCACAGTTTCTTTAAAACAAAATTAGTAAAGAATTTTTATGAAGTGAATGTAATTCAAGTTACCAGTTCTCTAAGTCTCAGTGTTCTCATCTGAAAAATGGGCTTAGTAATACCCACATTGTTTAGCTGTGGGGAAGCTAAGGGATAACAGACAGGAAAGCACCCTGTGTGGTAGGTACTGAGCATAGAGCCGGTAGACAAAGCACATAGCTAGTACTGTCATGCAGCAAGTCCTTAATTTCTCCAAGACAGGCACAAGTTTATAAAGGTCAAATTGCTAGCACCTGGCTCAAGTTCATGAAGGTCACATTACTAGCAACTGGCGGAGAGAGAATTCAAACCCAGCGCTGTCTGGCTCCAATGCTCCATGCCATCCTGTCTCCTCAGCATGGAGCAGGAGGAATAACCACATAAGTCTTCCAAAGTCTTTTCTAAGCTCATTAGTCCCAAGGTGGAAGCCAAGAATAAAGGATAAAAGAAGCTTCCCTCTTTTGAACATTATGTAAAATGTAGGGAATCAAGAAAAGAAATCATCAAGCATGTGCCTCTTGATATATCAGAGGTCAAATTTCTCAACTTGTTGATAATACTCAGAGGACTAACTGGGCACATGGCTGAAGCATGGAAATGGGCCAGCTGGGTATTTCTGAAAGGTGGTCACCCTGGGAAACACAGACCTGTTTGTGCTATGTTTCTGACAAGAACAAAGCTTAAAAATGACCCCACATGCCAATTTTTAAAAATCAGAATAAAAGAAACATTAAAAATAGAAGTGACAAAGGAATGAAAGCAAGAAAAAAAATGTATTTCAGTTAACACATCTTTGGTAAGAACTAATTTTCTGAAATGAATGCTTTCTTAAAATAGAAATGATGGCTGGGCACGGTGGCTCATGCCTGTAATCCCAGCACATTGGGAGGCCGAGGCAGGTGGATCACTTGAGGCTATGAGTTCGAGACCAGCCTGGCCAACATGGTGAAACCCTGTCTCTACTAAAAATACAAAAGTTAGCTGGGCATCGTGGTGCACACCTGTAATCCCAGCTACTTGGGAGGCTGAGACAGGAGAATCACTTGAACCTGAGTGGGTGGGTGGAGGTTGCAATGAGCCAAGATCTCGCCACTGTACTCCAGCCTGGGCAACAGAGTGAGACTCCATCTCAAAAAAAAAAAATAGAAATGACAAAGTTGGTAGACAAGCAATGATAATTTATTTTGTTTGGTAAAACTCTCTACAATGCATTACAGAATTATCAATAATGATAATTATACATATCATTTGTTGAGCACCTGATGTTCACTAGCCCATTTGGGACAGCTGACTTGTGATCTTCACAGCAATCCACAAGCCCAGTAGTTACCACTAGCTCCAACTTACATAGGACAAAACACAGTCCCATAGCTATAAAGTTAATGTGCTGAGGTTACAGAGTCTAAGAGAGGAGAGACAGAAATTCACACTTAGATCTGTCTGACTCTAAAAACGATGCTCTCCTTACTGGACATGAAAGTGCCTGGCACAGGGTTCATTTGATGCTACCACCCTCCTTACGAACCTGGGAAAGGAACGAGGTGGACAGAGCCTCCCTGGAGGATCAGGCCCAGAGTGTCAGTTGAAGGGCACAGTGTTCTCCTCAGGAATTGAATGAATAGTGCTTGAAACAGTGAAACTGAGAACAGAGTATTACTTGAAATGGGTGCCATTATGACAATAAGGTGTTTTGAAAGCATAACCATCTGCACCTTAGACAGGACCAGAACACAAAGTTCTTAGTAAAACAAAACAAGAAAAAAGCAGTCAGGAGTGAATTAATAAATTCGGGGTGGCGGGGAGGGGGAGCCCAGCTGTGATGCTTTAGTCCACCCTGTACTATCAACAAGATTGAGGAGAGGACAGGAGGACAGACTAAATGACATTTGTGATCCAACATTTGTGATACCGTTGTTAATAACACAAGGTATTACTTTGAAGATACTCAAATAGTTCCACATAATTTATTTATTCTCTGAGCATACCTAGTTGTGAATAAGAATATACTGACTCTAGGTTAGAGATCAGATAATTCAGACAAAAGGTTCTAAGCACATTAGGAAATCACAGCAAAAGCAAAATCATAACCCAAGCTTCCAGTATAGAATGCATAAAGCTGCATAATGCATAAAGCTACTACTACATCAACTGTGAATCCTCGTGTTTCCAAACCAGGGTTGGAATAAGTTTCAAGTGGGTGGAGATGTCCTTCATTTTCTGCAAGCTGCCAGGCAGGGCCAGGCAGATCCCAAGCCCCAGGCCACTCACCTCCAGCCAAAAGATGTCTAGACTGTTTACCCAGTGTACCATGCAAATATTATTATTTACTAAGCACTCTGTGATGTGAAAAGATTCAGAAACATTAGTAAATAAATCTATTATTTCACCAAGATTTTTTTCTCAGATCATGTGGTTTATTAAATCAATTTGGGCACAGAGCCAAAAATAAAAACAGAACTCAATGAAACAAAACAAAAAAAAAACCACAGGAGCAAAGATATGGGACAGTTTTATGCACTTAGGATAGGGTACAAGTGATGCAGGGAGCACATCTCTGACTTCTGCGTTATATACAAGGGTCATATGTCCTGTCTCCCTGCCCCTCAGCCTTCTCCATAATGATGTGTTTATGGAAACCAGAATTGAGATCACAAACCTTCTCATCAGGAAATGCTAACATGTACCTGGAAATCCTGGAAAACCCACAAAGTACCTGAAGTTGCTTCAATAATCATTGCCTTTCAAACTTCTTTCCTCCTTATGGGGCCATTAGCCAGCGTCATCTCAGGCTGAGGATGACACACTTCTGAAGTACTGTATACAGGGCTGTGTAAACAAAGTTAAGAGGCCACAGCTGGGGGCACTTCTACACCCCTCAGTAGGGATCAGTTCATACCAAAAGTGGAGCCCGCACAAAGCTCAGTTCTCCACACAAAACCCCAGTACATGGGTACCTGAGGGCCATGTCAAGAAAAATGACTGAGATACTAAGTGGCCAACTGAACAGGCACAAAAATGTTGCAAGGGAGTAGCCTGAGTGGGGGACAGAGAAAAGGGAGTGTCTTGTCAGCTCAGGCTGCTATAACAGAACACCACAGGCTTAAAGAACAGACATTTATTTCTCACAATTCTGAAGACTTGGAAGTCCAAGATCAAGGTGCTAGCTGATTCAGTTCCTGTTGAGACCTTCCTTCCTGGCTTGCAGAAGGCCACCTTCTTACCATGTCCTCCTGTGGCCAAAAGAGATCATTTCTCTCATATCTCTTCTTACAAGGGGCACTAATCCCATTCATGAGGGCTCCACCCTTATAACCTAATTATCTCCTAAAGGTCTTACTTCCAAATACCATCACATTGGAAATTAGGGCTTCAACTTATGACTCTGGGTGGGGTGGGGTGGATACATACATTAGGTCCATATCAGGGAGATTTCCTTCTCACCTTTTCATCTTTTACTCTATCAAAATATAGTAAGGTACCTAATCATAATGACAACCACAGAAATGACTTAATAAAGAGCAATTAGTGTGCCATGAAAACTCAGTACTCCAGTAAGACCAAACTGGTGTGGTGGCAAAAGAAGCCCCTGCTTTCAAGCTCACCAGCCTGGAAGCAGAGCTTTCTTGTGGTTTAGTCCCAAAAACAAGAACAGAGGCTTCCTTATGCCTGCTTTACCAGCTCATTGTAGCATGTCAAGAGTGGCATTCATGAGCCAATACTTTATGGGGTAAAATCCAGGATTACATCTAGTAATGACAATAAAGGAAGATACAAACAGATACAAATCAGCAACACAGTGTATGCAGGAAAACACAGACTTCTGAGTTATCATCAGATCTTATGCAATCATACATTGCTAAATAACAGGAAACATTCCAAGAAATGCATCGTTTGGCAATTTTGTCATTTTGTGAACCTCAGAGGGTGTACTTGCACAGACCCAGATGATACAGCCTATTACACACCTAGGCTATGTGGTATAACCTATAGTTCCTAAACTACAAACCCGTATAGCACATTACTGTACTGAACACTGTAGGCAATTATAATACAATAGTAAGTACTCATGTATCTAAATGTAGAAAAGGTACAGCAAAAATGCAATAATATAAATGTATGGGACTGCTGTCATATACGTGGTCGATCACCAACCAAAACATCATTATGCAGGGCATGACTATTTACTTCCTCATTTTTGAACACCTTCCCCCAGCACCAGAGGAGCTTCAACCTCATGGTAACCACTCTTCTTGGCTCCCTAGTACTTACCCCAAACCAGTTTGTTTCATGTGACCTGGCCTACCAAAACTACAGCTGCTACCCTATCCACACACACATGGGCACACATGCAAACACGTGCACAC
This sequence comes from Saguinus oedipus, assembly GCA_031835075.1. Classification (NCBI taxonomy): domain Eukaryota; kingdom Metazoa; phylum Chordata; class Mammalia; order Primates; family Cebidae; genus Saguinus; species Saguinus oedipus. The sequence continues at coordinate 94,992,039 of CM063171.1, read as the reverse complement.
AGGAAATGTCACTGCCACTGTGGAATATGGCCCACTTCATCTCATTCATCTAGTCTCAACCTCTGCCTCACACTTTCATGTCCCATGGTTCTCCAACCTCACTGTGCCTCTGTCCTGTGGATTCCAGCTCTGGTCTTTGTGACCATCTGGCTTTCCTCATTCATTTCTGGTGAGCCCCTCTGACAGCAGGTCAGCACTGGTTTCACCCTCTGCTCCCAGCAAGGGCAACCCCCACCTTCTGCCCAGCTCCAGAGGACTGGGCCTCTTCCTGGCTACTCTCCCAGTCAAACATAATTCTGCCTAGATCCATTCCTGATCCTGAGGATTCAACACAGGATGGTGACTACATTAAAACTAACCCTGAATCTAACCAAGTGAGAAACCTAAGCTCAGTGCACAGCCCATTAGAGAAAAAGCCAGAGGATTCCAAGCCTCAGAATAGTAACAATAGAGATAAGAAACTCAAAATTTCAGGGAAAATTAGATAATTTTAAAATTAGACCTAAATCATTCTTTCAGATGGAAGACAGAAAGCTGGAATGACTCTTTGAGGGCAGACACACTTACACCAGCAAAGGTTGGAAGGTTCGATGTTCTTAGATGGCATCTAAGTTGTCTTCATATACAGCCAGTGAGACATCCTGACAGTTGGCTGGCTTCCTTAGTAAGGGAGCACTGAAATCATCACATCCATGAATTTGGTTGTAAATCTTACAAGCCTCGTCTCAGGTAACTTTAAAACAAGTCCCTGGTTTTTACTGTCTAAGTTTCCTTAGCTGCCAGAGCTAAAACTCATTTTTGCACAACTTCAGGCCTGAGAATCATCACCATGTGGCTCCGATAAGATCCACGAAGCATTATAACCTCTTCACAAAAAAAAAAAAAAAAAAAAAAAAAAAAAGATAAATTCAAGTGACACTATTACAATGTGTTTACTCCCAACTTACGGGGGATGTGACTTTGAATTGCCAAATGTTCTGTCTTCTTAGCAAGAGAGATTTGTGAAAAATCTGTCTACCAAAGCTCCAACTCTTCAGGTTTTTGCTGAGATTCATTGGGGAGCTATGAAACATACCCACGTTTTTAAAACTTCAGGATGCAGCAACATTAAGGTCACTGCTTAAAACTGGTATATTCTCAATTAACATGGACAGAAATTTATTGTTCGTAGTTTGTGTTTCAGACCCAAAGTATCCTTCTACCTCCTGGTAAGAAAACCTCATGAATGGTGTGAGCTATCATATACCATTTTGATGTTTTAATTTTGCAAATGGTTGGAGTTTCACAGGTAATATATAAAAACTTCGAATGTTAAATAAAGCACAGTGGTGACAGATCTAAACTTACAGAATACAGAATCATAGGAGAGTCACTATGTCTTTACACTGTTAAAAGCAAATAAAAGATAAATATTTTCTGAATCACTGCCCAAAGCCTAAAATCTGTAGGAGTAAGTAAAGGAGAAGAGGAAAGGCAATTATAAAAAGAAAAACTGTTTTGTGAAGGTGTTTTCTGGTAAAAGTAGATGCAGTCACCCTGGCACACAAAGACATCATTTGAAAGCAATCTAACAACCACATGGATGTGTGCAAACGAATAAATGTTGCCAAGAAAAATTACAAAGAAAAACATTCTGAATGTGAGTTTTCTTTGTCATATTTTGGCTCAAAATCTTTTCATATTTTTCAGACAATTCTTTGGAAATTCTGAGTAGCAAATATTTTTTCTCTATCACTTTTCGTCTTTATAACTGCAGCTGTATGCCTCCAGTTCAGCTCACTTAGACAACTTCTTATTGAGTACCTACTCTGTGTCAGTCCATGCTGGGACTGATGACATAAAAAATGAATAAGACACAGATGCTTCATTGAGGAGATTATAGACTACTGAGGTAGAAAAGTATATATACATATCTTTACATAGCTTCAAACCCCAAGAAATACACTTTAAAAGATTTAAAAGAGATTCTTCTGATCATTTTGCTTACACAGTGTTCGTAGTAACAAGAAGAAGCTTTCTCCTTCATTGGGTTAATTTTCCTAAGATTTTCCTTGGGTAAGGGTGGGGAATGGAAGGAGAGATGGAGAAAGAGAAACCACAAATAAGTGAGAAACAATCGAGAAGAAAATGTTTCCTGAGAAATTACCAAAGATTATGCATTTTAACACATACAATGCATTGCCCTCAAACTAAAGTTGCTCAGAGAAGATATTTAATCTCTTCAACATTTCTGGCAACTGTTACTTTGGTTCTAGAAATATATTAAGTATGTTTAAGTCATCATGTTTTTTGACAGTGATTGCATAAATGCTGTGATTTCTCCTTAAATTAGATAATGGCTATTAAACAGCCAAGAAGGATAATCCTAAACACACCCTTGCTTACTGTCTAGAAAATTACATATTTTCAGGTTTGCAGCATCTGCTGGCCCAAAGGAAGCAATCAATGACTTTCTCTACAATACCAGCAGTGCTCAGGCCAACATGCAGGTGAGCTCAGGCCAGCACCAAGGGGTGCTCAGATGGGTACCCAACTGGAGTCCACACTGGTAGCTACAAAAAACACCAGAACTAGGTGATACCATTGCCAGCATGGCAGGCTTCAAAAGACAGGCAACTAAGGTGAAAAGCAAAAGGAAAATAGAAATAAATATTGTCACATGGTTCTTCACAAAAATGTATAAATGTTCAATCGTTAGAGACTTTCATGGACAGACCACAAAAAGTACTGGAAGGGTCCCTCCAAATAACATACAACCAAATAAAAATAATAATAATGAAATAAAATATAGTGCTGGAGTCTCCTGAAAACTGTAAATAATAATTAATCCAAGAATACATCATAATTTATTTTTCCAATTTTTAAGCGTAACTCACCACAATGGAAACATCAGCTACTTGAAAACCTAGGTTTCTCACAATACTTAAGAAGGAAAAAGTAAATAGATCTGAAAACCAGAGACTGAGAAAGTTGAGTCCAATTGATATGCAACTTCGGAGTACTAACAGATTGAAATGCTCATAATTTTCTGAAGAAAGAAACAATAAAATGAAAATCTCCAAAATGCATTACACAGAGCTACTGGTACTCATATTTTGTGATATACCTTTATTAGCTGCAAAAATGTGATCTAAGTGTTGTATTCAAAAGAAGAAAAGAAAGGTTTCAACTGCCTCAGCACCTGTGAACCTCAGACACCCTTCATTTGACCCTGTTCTTGCAACATCCTTGTAGAATTCTGTTTCTAAATGTGTCTGGCCTGTCTCCCCCAGTAGGGTTACACATTAAGGAGGCATGTGCCCAGCTGTTTCTTTCTCCCAAGATACTAACAGAATGCTCAAAACAATAGATGACTATTAAACAGAATTGCCGCTGCAATTCTAATTTCAAAAGTTAGACATAACACATTGTAGTCAATAGCACACATAGTATGAGGGTCCTTTTGATTTGAATATTATATTCAGCATTGGGAAAAAAAAATATTTGACCTTGTCATATAAAGTAACTTATGTCATACTTATTCTGACCAGGCAGAATAATCTACAAAGGCAAGAAAATTTGACACAAACTTTCTGAAGACTTTCAGCATTGCATAAAGAACCTAAAGCCATTCTAAAGATCAGGTTTCTAGTGTAATCAAATTTGTCTCTCATAACCAGATATTCCAGCTAATTGCTGGCCAATTTTAAGCCTGGAAACTCAAGAAAAAAAATGATAAATGTTCATCTCATGTCAAACCTTTGGTCACAGCTCAGGAATTACACTCAAGTGAGGGTCATCTGAATATCATCTAAGGTCCCCAAGAGATGGTATAAATGGCATCCTAGAACCCAACTTGATTAGGTTAACTTGCTTTTCATACAATCATGAAAAGGAAGGTGATTTAAAACAGAAGAGTCCAGATGACAACAATAAAAGCAAAGGCCACAATACGAAAGAAAGCCATAATTAATAAATCATTAAATGAGATTATGAGATTTTAATACCAAAAACAGGTTTACTTCTATACATTCGAATGTAGGCCCCTTTAAATATAATGTGATAAATTATGTAATAACACATTTTATCTCTAATAATTTTTTCATTTTAGAGATATAATTAGCCAATAATATATCTGGTTATCTGTAATAGTAACAGTGTTATATTATTGTAATTTGTCAACGGAGGAAAGCAGCTAGGTACAGTGGCTCAGACCTGTAATCCCAGCACTTTGGGAAGCCAAGCCAGAAGGATGGCTGGAACCCAGAAGTTTGAGACCAGCCTGGGCAACAGAGCAAGACCCCGTCTCCATAAAAAATAAAATTAGCTGGGCATGGTGGCATGTGCCTATAGTCCCAGCTATTCAGGAGGCTGAGGTGGGAGGCTCACTTGAGCCTAAGAGGTCAAGACTGCAGTGAACTATGATTGCACTACTGCACTCCAACCTGGGCAACAAAATGAGCCCCTGTCTCCCCCCAAAAGAGGAGGAAAGTCTTCTAAAAATTTCCCAAACTTAAATGAAAATAAAGAAAAAAATATAATTCAAGCATTAATATTTTTCTACACACAGAAAATAAGCCTATATGCAGTTTTTAGAAGTACAAATTCACTGGGAAGACCATAAAGTCATCGATAAAGGAGAACGTGAAGTAGCAAATTACGTGTCACTTCCAATACCTCCTTTACTACTTCAGAAAAATGATCATCTAAGATTATCTGATTTCAATATTTTAAAGTGTATTTCATAGTCAGGGACTTCATTTAGCTTTTTTGTAAACAAAAGAAAGTTAAATACCCACCAAATGTTGGGAAATCATAGTTGTAAGATTAACAGCAATTTGTACCTATAGATATATTTTCCTTTCAGGATACAGGAGCACACACTATAAATGTATCCTCACACAAGCTTACAGATTTTTAAATTTTTTCTAATTCTGAATTAATAAATATAGAAATATTCTATGCAGGAGGCCCATGTGTCTAGACATACTAAATCAGATGAAACATTTCCAGGAGACTTCAGACTAGTGTCCATAAAACAAATCGTCAGTTCTCATTTATTCAAGGGACCACAGTGTTTGGAATACAGCCAACACCTTATTTCTTCTTACAGTCCTTTCAGTTGCCAGTATCTTATCTATCTTATGAGCAGGCATCACTTCAGAAGTGATGACAAAATTAAAATTATTCAGTTGAGACAAGTGGTACTGTTCTCAATATATACTACAGTATTTGATTTTCCATTACTACATGAGATTAGTAGTACCATTACACTTGTTTTACAGAAGAAGGGCACATGGATGTCAAGAGAATTCCCCAAGACCACAGTCATAGTGGCAAAGTAATATGATCATCCAAGCTGATTCCAGAGCCTGAATACTTAGCCACTGCATGATTTGTCTTCAGTAGATAATTATGGTAGAGGAAATGAAACCCAAACCAATCACTAGGGTCAGAAACCTCTCCTTCTAAAACAATATTGATAATAATAATAATGAATGTGAATTTCATGAGTGAAATGGTTCCCACTACTGGTTTTAATGAGATTCATAGATTATTGACAGATTTCAACCCATATATTCAGCCCCAGGCCCTCAGTTATAATCCAGAGTTAACAGTTTGATCTTTCTTGCTTATCTTCTTATACATTTGTCAAGTCTAATATGTATTTATAAAGCATTATACTCGAACTAAACAGTTTTGAACTCCACTATATTGTACTATTTTATTCTTTATCAATGACCTGTTTTCAAATTACTGAAGTTGAACAAAATTTTCAAAATTATAGAAGGCTCCTTCCTAGCTAAGAACTTATAAAATTCTGACATTATAAGCCAATAATTCTTAACATTTTGCGGGGCCATGAGCCTTTTGGAAATCTGAAAAAAACTGTATTGTAACCTCAAAATAAAATGGATATATGAATATATAATTTAAATGTGGCTATGATTTCATGAGGTTATTGAATGCTCACACCTCAAGGACCAATAACAAATTTCAATTAAAGTACCCTAGTATTTTGGTCTTGTTTTCCATATTTAATGATTCTCTTATATTGCAATACTCCTTGAAATATCACACATCCTCTAATGAGTTATAATCATGATCTTATTTGCAAAATTTCACAGAAATATGGTCTTATTTACAAAGATTAAATTAACATACAAACTTAGAGGAAAATCGCTACTTTGCTTACAGAAAGAACTGTAGAGAGGCAAAGAAATATCCTACTTCCCAAATGAGTTCTATGGCATAGACAATGAGCAATTTCCCACAAAAAAAAAACTATCAAAGCACTCATGTTTGAATGTAAGCTAAATTACAAATGCACAATTGAAGTTGCCTTAACCTTATGGGCATACCCCCTCCAGATCTGATAGTAAGAAAGTCCCATGACTGATGGTAGATAAGATAATCTTGCTCATTACCTTTCCAAATTTAATGTGCTCTAGTTAAATAGCCATGGTCACTGGTTTTGACTGCATCATTGCACTTTCTGATAACAGAAAAACATTAGATGTTTTAGAAGTGAAGTCCTGCAGCTGACAGGCTCTCATTTTATTTTCATTCAAATTTTGGAGAATTGGATAGCTAGAAACTGATATTTTGCTCTGTGATATATAAGGGGCACTAGTCAGTATTGCATATTAAATATTTTCATGTATGCCCCAGTTTCCGCAATGTCATAAATATGCTGGATAAACTTCTCCAGAAAAAATAAATATATACGCAAATTCTGTACACAACAATATTGAGGGGTTTTTCTGAAGCCCAGCTGTGGGTCTCAAACTTCATGATTAAGAAGATATGCCTGCATTCAATAGATAAGCGTGAGCTGACAATTCTGATTTGGAAGGACTTTTCCTCCCTAAGATGACATGAAAAAATCTAACTCAGCTCTGCCTTTAAAGCTGTTAATCATATGCAAAGAAACAACATTCATCAGAAATAATCACCACAGCATTCTCTTTGTTATCTGGTGGGTTTCTCAAAGCATAAAGAGATTAACTGCCCTCAAAGTAAGGTCCTGGCCCTTTTCTATTTCAAAGGTTGAGAATCTGAGGGATGGGGAGTCTTCTGCATCTGCCACAGTGACTCCATCCTTCATCTCTCCAGAGAGCTAATCAGTAGACATCTTGATGCTGGCAACACAAACAAGCCGGGAACTAGTCTGGCTAATGCAGGAATTGTCTGGTAGGATGGTCACCACTTACCTTGTAAATTCTAACCCACCTCCTTCCTAAAGGTCCTGTGGCACTATCACCCATGACCTTGCTCTCCTCAAGATGTATCCGTTAACTCCAGTGTTCAATTAGCCATCTTATTTCATATTTATTTTGTCTATATTAGCCTCTCTCATTGTCTTTCTTATTCCCTAGTTGTTTTATATAAGTTCATCCTCAATATATGTCATATAGTACAACTATTTATAATACACTATTAGGCATATAACTGGTCTATATCCACTATTTCTCAGGCTCCAAGTTTAAGCTAGAAAAACTATCATTTTGAATAATTCATTTCTTTAATTTATTTGTTTTTGAAATGTGATTTTTTTTTTCCAGTTAAAGTTATCTTTATCGCTCCTAGTTCCACAGGTTTTCTAAATGCTGGATTTACTAGGTACAAAGAGACTATACTAATAGCAAAGACTACACTTGCTAATATGTAATATTCCATTTTAAAAAATAGTATCGCAAAACAGTGAATGGGCAAAAGTAAGATGAAAAATAAAATCTGTATGGAAACAACAAGAAGAAAAAGTTTTCAAGTACTCAACATCCTTGAGTTTCCATACTCAAATCTGTATGGAAACAAGAAGAAGAAAAAGTTTCAAGTACTCAACATCCTTGGTTACTTTTCCCATGACCCTGTGACTGGAAACCAGGACATCATTTAAAATGCTGGTCACCTTGGAAAGCAAAGACACCTCTAAAAATAAAAACCAACATTTCCAGACTCTGTCATAATGGTTTCCTGGTAAACAGAAAGACATGCTCGCTATTCTACCCCCACATGGGAGTTATGGCAATTAAATATTTAACATTTGGAAAGTGCTTTGAAGACAAGAAGCTAAGTGCTAAAAATCATCATCAATTTTCAGTAAACCACACTTAAAGTGAACCTATCAGGTTTATTGTTAGAAACTGAACCATTAGTATAAGGCCATGTTTTCTTTTTCCATTTCATTTAGACCATTAGATCAAATAGTCAATACCACATCGAATCTTCCTCTCCTTTTGATAAACCTTTAAGTGGCCTGTGGGTAAAGAACTACTTGATTTTCAGAGAAAATATAAATTCCAATAACGTGGTTTTTCTGGAATATACAGTGTTTTGCTTATTAGGTATCTTTTCTCTTCTGCCTTTTATTTAAGTTATATAATAAACAGTGAGTTTACTAAACATTTCATTTGTAAAACTTTGTGAGTGATAAAAATCTAGTTGAATAAACTTCTACTAGCTAGTTATCATTTAAGCAAACATGTATTTAGGTGTCCCTGACCACATTACATTTATACATTTAGATGAACGATCCAAGGCTTGATTAACCTTTATACTCTAAACTTAAGTAATAAGCCATTCTATTAAATAAACAAGGGTTTTAGATCGACAGCTTTTCCTTCTTACAATACATTCTGGTTTGCATTTATTCAAGTATAAAACTCAGATCAGTGGCTCAAGATTGAGAAATGCATGTTTTCCACCAAGGTATAACTAAAATCCACATAAAAACCTACCTACATGCATGCTAATAAAAAAGAGGGCATTAAGTGGTTTTTAAATAGGGAGTCATGAGCAGGACCCTCTGCAAAGCCATTATACAGAAACTGTGGCTGGCTTGGGATTAAATATACAAGAGTAGAAATTTTGTCCAAAATATTATTTTTACTTCATTATCTCTTACACAGTGAAAGATCATCTACACAAGTGTCATAAATTTCATGTTTTTGAGAATTATAAGATATACCAGCATTATCTTCTTGGATATGGAGTTGTTTCCCATTAAATCAAGCTCAACAATGTTTCTCTAAAAAGAAAGTTTATGTATTTTAATCCCCCAAAATACATAGTTTTAAAAGTTGTCTTTCTAAAAGGAGAAAGGACTTGTTATGCACTACATTTTTACCACTCATAATATATAAACAATATATTTTTGCACATCTATTAGCCTACCTCAATCTTTTATCCATATTCACTCTTCCCAAACACATTTTCCCCACCTGCCCCCACTAAAATGTGGAAGTAAAATCTTAAAGGTGTTCGACATTCTAAGTCTCAACAGGAAAAGAAATGTTAGCTGGTTGCTGAAGTCAGATTTCCATTAGGTTCCTGGCTCACATAACAAAAGTAACTGTGGAATTCTGCATAGAACCCACAACAGATTGCTCAACTCAGAAACAAGGTTAATGTCTAAGGGAGTTAAGCTAAGACAAAATTTCTCACTGACAGCTTGATGCTTACCATGTCTTCCATATAATCCTCATTTTCTACAGATCATCATATAATAAATATGTAGATAAATGATTTTCCATGGATCATTTCTAAAAATCTCATTTCTTTAAAAGAAATGGAGAATAAGTATAAGGAATTTAAATTAAAACTGGGAAGGAAAATGGATTCAAGGAAGCCCTCTCTTTTAAAAAAATTTTCAAAGGAGGTATTGTATTATTTCCTCCTCCACTCTGCTGGCTTTATTAGGGTGTACAAATAATGGATGACTGGTACAAACAGAAGAAATGTTCACACTTGATATTTAAAAGAACTGTTTTGGGGACATATATTTTTAATTATCACTGCTTTAATGTTAACAGTGCAATCAAACAGTGCCTTAAAAATCAACAATATAACGTAGTTCCCATATTTGGAGAGGTGGGGGAAGGGTGAGTCATTTCAAATAAAATGTTTTCCACCCATATGAATATAAAGGAGATAAAAACTGTCTGAGGGAATTAGCCATGTCCTAAAGTGAATGAGAAATGAAATAGCAGAGACTGAATCTCCATGAGAATGTTACTTTGAATCAAAACCAAATTTCTAAAACATTCCAGGTTATTTGCTCTGTATTTATAGAATTTAAACACTAGAACTAATGATTCTGAAATGTTTAAGAAATAAAGCAATTTAACTGTCAATGTACATGTATTGGCTGTATGTTTTAATGTTTATATCTAGGCCTACAGTGATGGGATAGGTGAACACCAACACTTCAAGGAGCTTCTCAGCTGGACACTATCCCCAGGTTATGAACTGCTCTTATCACACCACTCTCCAACTCAACAGCAGTGAATGGATTGACTTTCTGTTGACTCAGAAGTTGCTTATCTAAGTTACTTTGAGGGAGGCCAAGAACTCATACACACATAAACTTCCATCCACCATACATTCAAATCCTTCAAATGTCATTATCAGCAACTACTTCTTTTGCATCTTTCTTCTAGTAAAAACTAAAAACACAAATAGTACTAAAACACATTATAAGTTAAATCATTTCTTACTAAAATATTGTCAGATGTTTTCCTCTCGCAAAGAAAATTAGAAAAAAAATAATAAGGAGAGTATTAGCAGCTTTCAGACTCACAGCATATCAGAAGAACTGCAGTATAAGAGAGAGGTAGGGCTGATAAAGTCAGGCAGGAGCATCATGACGAACAGCTAACCCATACTGACTACATACGATGCATTTTTCTAAGCATTTCACATTCATTTACTTACTTACTTAAACCCTAGGAATTAAAGAAGGTTGGGATAAAGAACTTGGAAGCACAGAGTCCCCCGTCATAAGGCATGAAGTATTTGGTGCTGTGCTGTGCTGCCTGGATCTCCCCTTCAGAACATAAGTGCTTCCCCAGCTGGTGGAGTGTTGGTTGATGACACACAGCTCAACCTTGTTCTAGAAATCACCTGAGCCAACGAGAGCCATCTGACCCAAGGTCACACCTCTCTCCAGAGGCAGCCCATATATAATGGCCAGTTACTGTGGGATAAAAAGGCCTGGCTTCCTTATCTCAAGTTGGGGCAAATCCAAAGAGTCTCTCTCCCCAACTTCAGAGCTCCTGATGGGATCAGCGGAGGCCTCTGTTACTGTCTTGCTCTTCAGCTTCTCCCTCTTCCCAGTCCAACTTCCTTAACTCCCCCAACAGGTAGCGTCACTCAGTACAAGTCCTGGTAAACTTCTTGCACAATCTCAGAAACTGCTTCGCAGGGAATTCAGCCTAAGACAATGGTAGAGACAGGATTCAAGCCCGGGCTCTCTGGCTCCAGAGCTTATGCTCTTAACTCACACAGGGAAACCCTGATAGTCACAAAGGATTTGGAAAACAATTTTGATGGAGGTTTCCAAAGACCTCAACAGCCTATTGAGCCAAGAAGTCTCAATAACAATAGCTGAAATTTGCTGGATCTCAGCAACCTTCTTGAGGCCCCCCAGGTATTTGTGGGGTGTGTCAGCTGTGCTCACCACCCATCCTTTCTTTTCTTTCTTTTTTTTAATTATACTTTCAGTTCTGTGACACATGTGCAGAATGTGCAGGTTTGATACATAGGTATACACCTGCCATGATGGTTTGCTGCACCCATCAACCTGTCAAACATTACACCCACCATTTCATATCCTTCTAGTCAGGTCCCTTTGCTGATGGCCAATGAACAGTCAATAATGCCACTTTCCTGCCAGGATACATTTATACATCCTTTTTCTTATCCTTTATGTTGTAATGAGGGTGTCATAGCTCTGTCTAAAAAAGGATTAATAATGACATGGAAACACTACTGTAGGAGCAATAACTCCACCTGTCTCCAGACCTGGGACTGCGTCTGAATTATATAATGAATACCAACAGATGAAAAAGAGGGAAAATTATATTCAATATGTTGAGACCGAATATAAATGTGTGCAATTCATTTTAAAATGATGTACATCAGAAAATATTTTGAGACAGTTTTAGTTTAGCTAATTAGGTAAGTAAGCTTCAATTATCAGAAAATTCAGTTAAAGTGACTATTTTATACCCTGTTGGCAGCAGATAAACAGGCCACTCTTATAACTTAAGCAGACAGGTTCACAGTTTCTCACAATCAGACTCCTCAAAATATGATTTCCTCTTCCTTGATTCCACAGACACTGCAGAGTACCTAATAAGGCTTTCACATCATCCCACCACTGCTCTCCAAGCCATAGGGATTCTATTAGATCCCATATCCCCAGACATACCTTAGGACTAAATCCTCACTTTCTTATTCTGTCAACTCTCAACTCAAGTAGCAGCCTGGGCCACATGTTCTAACCTGCTTTTTTCTGCTGTTCTGGTTTTTATATAAAGGACACTGTGGGCTGGGCACAGTGGCTCACGCCTGTAATCCCAGCACTTTGGGAGGCTGAGGCAGGCAGATCACCTGAGGTCAGGAGTACAAGAGACCAGCCTGGCCAACATGGTGAAACTCCATCTCTACTAAAAATTCAAAACTTAGCTGGGTGTGATGGTGCACTCCTGTAGTCCAAGCTACTCAGGAGATGGAGGTTGCAGTAAGCAGAGATCAAGTCACTGCAATCCAGCCTGGGCAACACAGAAAGACTCCATCTCAAAAAATAAAAATAAGAATAAGTAAAGGACATTGTGTTGTTCAAGCCCATGTGGTAGAGTCCATCTACCACAAAAGCTAAAAGCTGTAGGCTGAACAGGAATACATGGCACCAGACTTTCCAAGTTCATTAATTTGCATACGTAGTATTAAATTTTAAAAAGCTATCCAAGAGGATAATTTTTAAACCCTCCCAAAATAAAATATATTGCATTTATTTGGAAAAGTAAACTATTTCAGATTAGTGGGATTATACCAAATGAACCCCAAACCAAAAATGTTGGTTTCAATTCAGAAGTAACATCCAATTTCATGTTACCAGTAGCAAGGTGTGGGCTTGATTCATAGAAATTTTATAAGGAACTCAAAGTGCTCATTTTATAATCTCAAATGTAACCATGCATGTACACTAGTGCCTTCTAGTCAAGGTCAAGAGCTGAGATAAGACACGCTGAGGCCTGTAAACTTTATAGAAAGTGTCATGTGTGGTCAGACTCATAATCCTCTAGATCAACTTTCAGTGACATCTAACAATGACTTCAAAGAACAGGAAATGATTCTACAAAATGATTAGTGACTTGAACAAAGTTCTGTGAAAGGAGGATAACCCTGGGTAAAGTCCTGGGTAAAGAGAGAATAACCACCCAAAAGATTAGGTCTATTTACCAAATGTCCATCTTCTCTTTTAAATTGTATAAATACTTAACTCACCCAGTGATTTGTCCTGGACCTTCTCCTGTTAGAGGATCCAGTTTCTCTTCTTGTGGTAAAAATCTGCTCACATAAATACCTACTGCATAAACTTAAACTTTTTAAAAATTTAAGCTAAACCTATTTCTCTCAGTTATGTGTGTGTGTGTGTGTGTGTGTGTGTGTGTGTGTGTGTGTGCATATATATATATATATATATATATATATATATATATAGAAGAGACAGGGTCTCACCATGCTGCCCAAGCTGGTCTCAAACTCCTGGCCTCGAGCAATCCTCCTGCCTCAGCCTCCTAAAGCACTGGGATTACAGGCATGAGCCACACAGCTATTTTTCTCAGTTATATGTGGTGCTCCTGTTTCTGATATTCTTGGATTTGGGGAAAGTGTTCATGACATTACAGGCTTTGGTGAGGTCTCCTTTCAGACTTCACACTTCATTGTTCAAGACCATAAGCATTCAAATAACTTTCTGTGTGTTCTCTTAAAGAAACTCCTCCATTCTCATGATATGCAGTGTGTTTCTCTAGACCCTTCCCAGTTACATCTGCTCTGAGGTGCAAAACCAAACCCTCAAAGGAGTATTCCAGATAAGGCTGCATAAGGTTCAGATACATGGACAAACACAGATATACAGCTTTTAAAGATTCCTATTAAGAGATAATTGAACTCAAATGCATGTTCAAGTGTAGTATTTATCAATATATCATTATATTAAAGAGTAGTGAAACACTGAGATTTCACTGGAAATATTATGCATATGTAATAAATGAAACATCTGTTCTAAAACGTCTCAATATATTGTGCATTCACACATATTGTAAGGCAAGAACATGCACCTAACACATAGAGATATATAGTACAATGATATTCTCTCACCTTTACATAGAAATCCAGCGTTATCATGCTGCCCTAACACCTGTACAATAAAAAAGTTCTACTCTCATTCACTTTTATTTGCATTATATTTTCCAAAGATTTTATAGGAACAACACTTGAACTTCAAACTCTTAGTTCAATATAATCAATATGATCAATATTTTTTAAATGATTTGAATGAGGCAAACACCAAATTCACAGATATATGAATAAATAAGTGAATGGATGACTCTTCCTTCTTGCCTGTCACATAAGCACCTTTTCTAATGGAAACACACAAGCCCTAAAAATAGAAAGTTAGCAGGTCTCTAACTCTGTATTTTTTATAATCTGTGGTTATACATAAAATCAGTGATTAATAAATATGTATTTTTTCAGAGCAGGCATAAAAATTGCAATTCTTCATGAATCTTTTTTAGGTAAAAACCTTTTTAGGCATCTTTAAAGTGGTGTTCATTAGGGGAAGCTGAGTAAAACGTACAGAAAAACTCTCTGCACTATATTTTTGCAACTTCCAGTGAGCCTGTATTTAAAAACAAAAAGCTTTTTTATGCAAGTGCTAACAATTTATTTTTAATCTCAAATAATCAGTAAGTAAAATTGAATACAACTCAAAGAACAGATCAAATACAGTCATATCAAAATAAACAATTTTTCCAAGGAACTATAATACATCACAAACTTTAATAACAAAGATTCTTCCCCAAAGCTACTGGATTCCAAACTTCATTACAACGAATTTCACAAGAAATATATTAAAAGCCTAATAGCAATGATCACAGCTCCTGCATTGGAGGAATATCTCCAGAAGAAATACAGTTTTGTGTTTTGGGTTTTTCTTTTTTGTTTTGTTGTTGTTGTTGTTGTTGTTGTTGTTGTTTTGAGACAGAATCTTGCTCTGTTGCCCAAGCTGGAGTGCAGTGGTGCAACCTCATCTCAATGCAACCTACACCTCCTGGGTTCAAACTATTCTCCTGCCTCAGCCTCCCAAGTAGCTAGGATTACAGGTGCCTGCCACCATACCCAGGTAAATTTTGTATTAGTAGAGACGGGGTTTCGCCATGTTGGTCATACTGGGCTTGAACTCCTGACCTCAATCCACTCACCTCAGCCTCCCAAAGTGCTGGGATTACAGGCATAAGCCACTGCACCCAGCCAAAAATACAGTTTAAATAAAGTTGGAAAGGATGATTTGGCATCTCTGGTCTGTCCACATTTTTAAAGTACTAAGTATCTCTCCATTAAATAAGCATTTTCTGGCCACTACGAGGACCAGGAAAGACAAACTGACAGAAAGGGTAGGAAAGTATACAGTGTAGGAAGACAACATGAACATATACGGAACAATTAAAGGGCAGTACAAAACAGTAAGCAATAAAGTGATCAATTAAAGTGTAGAATTCACTGCAATAAAAATATGTAAGTGTTTGAACTATATTTTCTTCTGATGTTTTTGGAATGGTGTTTTTATTTCATTCCTCAATAGATTTTTCAAGGAAAGTTATCTGATCTAGTTTATCTAAATCTTTTGAGACCTTTCCTATTGGCCTTCTCTCTTTTCCCGGGCAAAGGAGCTCAACTTGTGAAAGTGCAAATGTGTGAGCTGTGTGTTTCTGCTTAATCTGTTAATGCTCAGCCATTTTCCAAAGGCGATTGTAATCAGTACTTTAGCAAACTCCCTACCATGAGGCCCTACTTTCTGCTAACATCATGAGTGCTCATCTCACATTCCTAAGGACATAGTCTCCAGAGGTCAAAGGAATCGAAGGAATTTGTGAAGCAGTTCAACTGTGATGTCTCGCTGCAGCTGTGGTCACGCAATACACAAGGAGAGTTTCAGGAGTGCAGCCATCAACACTCAAGATCCCATTAAACTTTCAGCCTAACTGTCCCACTGATTCCTCACTCAGAACAAAACATATTTCATCAAATATCACTTTCAGGACTTCATTCCTGATCCTCTGGGGTAGAAGGTGCAAAACCTGGTTTGTATTGGAGACACTAGGAAAATTTCAATAAAGCCATATAGACAACAGATTTCCATGATGCATGGAAATTGGTTCTTCCATGGAAGAACTAATCCTATTCCCTTGGGAGGTCAGTTTAGATACTTTCATTGTCATAATCCTATTTGTTAAACAGGTATCCATCCCTAAATCCATAGTACCCTTGTTTTTTAAATCCCATGTGTCAAGTGAGCACTGAAAGGAGGAGCCTTTCTTCCACATTAAATACAGCAATAATCAGGCACGCCTGGATGCATTTGTTTTAAAAAGAGCCAGTTTAACGTCTCAAAGGAATGAAATCACTCAGAACAGGAGATGAGATTTTTCTGAAACTCACTATTTGTAAAACTGTAGTTTAACAATGTTCACCATAATTACCCTTTGTATTTATTTCAATTTTCCATAGCACTATGCCTGTAACAGAAAACAAAATCATCTGTCTACTATACCAGATGATTCCATTTTCCACTAAGTCACTCAAAATTAGCCACATTTGCATCAAGCACACGAGGTCTGCTACCTAATATGTAAACCTCCTTATAAAATGTAGACTGACGTACGTTACTCCGAAGTAAAATGTTACTTACATGCTCATTATTCTGAGTACCACAGAACAGCTATACTTAAATGATGGCAGCAAACAACAAAGACCCCCATAAGCTCTTTAAAAAAAAGCTCAAATACAGGAAAAAGAAAGAGTCTCAGTCTTTGGATAAGAAAATCTAACTCCATTTTTATATAGAAATTCAAGTTCCTTCTGCTGCAAACCTGATTTTTCAAATGGATACCTACTATTATTTAAAGGAAAATCATGTAATTCCCCAAAACAAAAATCATACAAATTTTAATTCTATTTAATTAAAGCATAAAAAAATATGATTCCAAACCACTTTTTGAACAAAGAGAGTCACAATATCAACCAACGGCTGAAAATTAGACCTATCAAAGGGTTAAGAATTGTTGTTTACACAAATGTTTATAAGGTATATGCTGTTTGCTCTCATATCATACTCAACATATCCGTGAAACACCTTATTCATATTAAGCTGAAAAGGTGTTATCAAAGCCCCAGTTTTTAGCTATTATTCATCCGTAAATGTTCGATTTTACATGAAACATGGTTTCCAAAATATTAGCACTGGAGAACCCACTGTAATATTTAAAATCTGGAACTTTGTGGCCATTCTAATTAAAGAAGCTAAAAATATTCAGTGAATAAGCTTTGGGGATCACTCATGGAGTGAAGAGCAGTGTAATCATTTTGAAGTGTTCTCCAAGTCATGTGAGTGCTAGGGGGCATACATTTAATATGAACTATATAGTGAAATGGGTGACTGCAAACTGCTGGCTATTAGACTCAATTTTTCAATCTGATGCTTGATGAACCTTGGTTCCAACTCAGCTTTAGCAATAAAAAGTAAAAGTCCTAGAGGAAAGAAATATAAAGCACAGTTTGAGTCACTCAGAGTAGGCTTAAGAAAGATGCCTAAATGTGTTGTTCATTCATTCAGGCAACAAACATTTATTAATATGCCAGGAACTGTTCTCAGTGCTGGCACAATTCAACTCAAGAATAAGGAATGTTGAAGAATACTATAACAATAATAATAACTACAATATGTATGGCCATTTACAGTGCTGAACAAAATTTCATAAAGATCACTTTATTTGTTCCTCATAACTTCTCTGTGAGTGAGGTTTTATAATTATTTTAATAATGAAAAAAAGAGAGACACAGATGATTTTTTTAATTCTCCAAATCAAACAATAATAAGTAAGAGAGCTAGATGTTCAACTCGTACCTTCCAAATACAAATCTCCATTGGTCATTGGGCAATCAACATTACAAGATGCTCTAATTTTGTGTAAAAGCATTGAGGACTAGTTTTGCGTATTTCTGAGTGCTGTATTAAAGTTGTTTAGTATTGTTTTGGCTTGGGTTTTTTATTTTTTAGGGATAAAGTTTCAAAGATCCAGATTATCATGTTTACAAGTTCAAAATGTTTGTAATCTCTTTACCCAATGAATTTACTTATTAGATGGAAGCACCGGTGAATGAGTTTGCCTGGTTAGCTGAGTCTTCTAAACAAATAAAAGAAGTTAATTCCCCCTCAAGTATTAAAATCTTCCTTACTTGGGAAAAGATACTAGATAAAAACCTCATGAGCAAAACACATGAACCAGAACTTTACAAAAAAATGTAGACAATAATCAGATGAAAAGATAGATAAGGATACCTTTTGTAAGGTATCCTTACAAAAGGTGTCTTTTTAAAAAGCCCAATAGAATGGCTTTTTAAAAAGACACCTTTTGTAAGGATGTGGTGTAGATGATACTCTCATACGATGCTGGTAGGAATGTGAATTAGTACCAACTCTGAAGGAAGGCACTAGCTACTAAAACCATCGCATCAATTAAACTGGCAAAACACAACTGAAATTCCCACATGTTCACCAAAAGACATATATAATAATGGTCATAGCTGCACTATTCGTAATAGCTAAAAACTGGAAACAACCCAAACAAAATGAGTAAATCAGGAACAAAATGGATAAATATACTGTGGCCTTCTTATAAAGTAGAACACTATGTAGCAATGAGAATAAACTGATGCTTCACACAAAACAAGAATTATTCTCACAAACATAATGTTGAGAAAAGAAGTCACATACAAGAATACATACCATGTAATTCACAGACAGAAAGTTCAGTAACAGGTGAAAGTAACCTATTGTCTCAGAAATTAGGAGAGCGTTTACCTTGAAGGGAAGTAATGACTTGAAGAGGGAGTTAGAGGAGGCTTCCGGATGCCAGCACTAGCCTAGATTTTAGTCTTGGCGCTGGTTACATGGATGCGTTCACTTAGGTCAATCACTGAGCTGTCTACTGATGGTATGATGACGTGAAATTTTCTGACCGTATGTATTTCAATAAAAACTTAATAGAAGGAAGGGAGGAAAAGAAAAGATGGAAGAAAGAAGAAAGGGAGGGAGAAGGGGGTGCAATGAAATGATGCTATCAGAGTCCACATCTAAACAGTTCTCAACCACTGTGCTTGCTTTAGTTCTCGCTTCTATCTACCTCTTCCTTTACTACCAAGCTGTTCTCAGGCACTTTTCAATGTTTTCCATGTATCTTCCAATAAAGCCCATTTCAACCATCTACTTCGTAGTTTACTGTTTGCTATGGGATTAGAAACTTTATAATTAGCCACAGAACAGCATGTGTATTAAAAGTAAACCCACCCTGAGGGATTTCCTGGGAGTAAAGTGAGTCCTTTTTAATGTATGTCTTTTTTTACCTTCTATTTTGCCTGCTCAGAGGCTTTTTGCTGGGGAATATGCCAAATGTAGAGGATCCAAATAGGTGAAGTTGTTACTAGATCTTATCTGTGAATATTAGATCTCCAGGCCAAAGCTAGAACTAACTAACATAGAAATCCATATTTCACAAGTTCACTTACTTGCAAACAGTATTAAGAAGAATATTAATCAATGAATATACTTTAAAAAAAGAAATCACCAATTTCTTCTTAAATAAGATGTCTTCAATATATTAAGAATAGATTTTTCTAGTTGTGTCACTCACAGAATATTATAGCAGTGTTAAATATAACGTACTTTTTTCTCATTTTGTATTTTTATTCATACTGATTTTTTTAATCCCCAAAAAAGTATACTAGGAATATTATTTAAAACTTTCTTAAGGTTTCTAATACAGAAATTCAAGTTAAATTCAAGTCAAGGAGTATACCTTTTCCACTAAATTATCCACCAAGTAAAAATACAAAAAGCCAAAATATCAGTTGGTGGTTATTTATCTCCTTTTACACCCTAATTTCACTTAATTTCTTTCTGTGTTCATTCTACATGAAAAACAAAACTTAGCTCTCAAGATTCGAGTTAAAACTGGTACACCCAAATTGAAAATTCTTCTCTCATGAAATATTCCCTAGATTGCAGAACCTGAAATAAAGTGTGGCAAGTGGGCACTGCTACTGAGCAGAATTACCCACACAAAATGGAAACTGTCACTTTAAAATAATAAACTTTTAACCACTTTAGTATCTTCTGCTGTGACTAAAAAAACAGTCACCCATTCATTGATGGTCATTCGACATCAAGTCTCACCAGTCAAAAGATAAAATATTCATTCCTACCTCCACCAATAATTTAAAGTTAACATTTAAGAAAAGCATAGAGAATTCTCTGTCGTAGTTTCCTCTTCATTTCAATGAGCAACAATCCCTTATATTTACTTAGTTTTTAGGGAAGAGAAACAAGATGATGTTTTGGTTTACACAAACTACAGAGGCACATAGTTTCAACATTACTGTTTCTACCACCATCCTTTTCCAATACAAAGGCTCCTGAACCTACAATGGGTTATGTCCTGATAAGCCCATCATAAATTGAAAATACTGTAAGTCAAAAATGTGTCTAATACAACTAACCTACTGAGCATCATAGCTTAGCCTAACCTAATTAGATGTGTTCAGAACATTTACATTCTCCTACTAGACAAAACCATCTAACACAAACCCTAGCCTATTTTATAATAAACTATTGGATATCTCATGTAATTTATTGAATACTGTGCTGAAAGTGAAAAACGAAATGTTGTTATCAGTACTGAAAGTACAGTTCCTACTGAATGTGAATGCTTTCACGCCATTGTAATTCTGAAAAATTTTAAATTGAACATAGTAAGTCTGGAACCACCTATCTTCTGAGTCAGGTAAGACATTATTATTAAGGAATAAAATTATTGGCATCATTAAGAAGATTGGAAGAAAAAGTTTTCTCTCTCCTTTGCCACAGCAAGTAAATAAAGCCATTAGCATTTATACACTTGACCTTTTTTTGTGTGTGTGTGACAGAGTCTTACTCCAACACCAGGAGTCAGGCTGGAGTGCAGTGGTGCGATCTCAGCTCACTGCAACCTCTGCCTCCCAGGTTCAAGTGATTCTCCTGCCTCAGCCTCCCGAGTAGCCGGGACTGCAGGCACATGCCACCATGCCCAGCTAATTTTTTTGTATTTTTAGTAGAGACAGGGTTTCACCATGTTGGCCAGGATGGTCTCGATCTCTTGACCTTATGATCCGCCTGCCTCGGCCTCCCAAAGTTCTGGGATTACAGGAGTGAGCAACCACGCCTGGCCCACTTGTTCATTTTTTTAGAGACAGGATCTCACTATATTGCCCAGGCTGATGTTCAGTAGCTATTCACATGCACAATTTTACAGCATATTAGTACATGACAGCCTCGAACTCCTGTGCACAAGTGATCCTCCCACCTCAGCCTCCAAAGTATCTAAGATCACTATATCTGGCTCTCGTATTTTCAATGTCTTGTTAGAAATGTCATTGCACTGCTGAGACTGCCAAAATGCAATAAAAACCACTGCCACAGAAGTATTATGAAAGTAGTTAATATGGCTTCCCACAAAATTAAATCAGCCACCTCTACAAATTAGGGGTGTGTGTCTGTGTGTGTGTCTGTGTGTGTGTGTGTGTAAACATACATTTGGCAGAACTGAGTAAAGGGGAATCCATCCCTATTGCTGGAAAAATAAACAAAGGTGTACACTACTGAGAATATAAAATATCATCTTCATGTCAGAAGAAGAGCAGCATATTTTCCATTTTGCAACCCAAATGTATCAAATATTTAAATATTGGGAGAAAAACAAAATATATTTGGAATATAACTTAGCCCTGACCTTATATAAAACTTATTCCTTCTTTCCTCTAAGGTTCCTACATTATGTAAAAATAGTAAGTTTTAGTTTTGTAAAGTCTTACTAACTTCCTGGATGTTTTTAACTATCCATTTTGCTAAATGACTCCCTAAAAAATACATAAATTTCATAAATCACAGGTTGTCCTTGGAAACAGCATCAACTGAGATACATGTTCTACTTATAGATTGCTTTGTCCCATCAAATCATGCATTTTGATTCCTTCCATTTAGCAATCAAGAAAAGGCTGCTTAGAAATTTTAATCCTCATTAGATTTTCCTCTTCTTAGTTTGTTCTTTCCAATCTCAATCTTAACTATCAACTCCAGTCTTATTTCATTCATAGTATTTTAAATAAAGCCAAAGAAACTCTAAGAAAAAGATAATGTATCTTGCCACACTTAAGTCCAACAGTCTCTCAGGACTCTTCTCCCCTAGGAAAAGTAGTCCTCATGGTCTACAGTGATCTCAGAGGCAGGCAAGGAATCCTGTTTATTTACATGATTCACCAGCTAGTTTCCATTTCCTTAAGTGTTTTCTTTTCCTTTAAGATGTAAGCATGGCCAGATATCACTCTTGCTATCAGAACAAGGGATCAGAACCTCAAAACTGTACCTGCCAGCACTCAGTGAAAAGTGAGATTACCATCAAGGCCTACTGGAAGTTGTCCTAAAGCTGAACAATGAGAACAAGGTTACCCGATTTCTATCACATTATTCCTTTAAATCTGATTGCCTGTATTTCTTTCACACAACATTTTTGTAAATCCAAAATGCCTCTTAATCATTTAAAAGACTGAAATAATGGCACTAACATTCAAACATCTAAAGCTATTTAATGTTGATTACCTGAACTAAAAGAAATACATTAAACTGACAGTACATCCTGTCAATGTCATTGGGTAAGATGTCTAATGTATGTCTGTAAATCTCCAGAAATGACCCCAAAACAGCAAATGGGGCCAGGTGCGGTGGCTCATGCCTGTAATCCCAGAACTTTGGGAGGCCGAGGTGGACGGATCACGAGGTCAAGAAATAGAGACCATCCTGGCCAACACGGTGAAACCCCCCTCTACTAAAAATACAAAAATTAGCCCTGCGTGGGGGCATGTGCCTGTAGTCCCAGCTACTCGTGTGCCTGTGGTCCCAGCTACTTGGGAGGCTGAGGCAGAAGAATGGCTTGAACCCAGGAGATGGAGATTGCAGTGAACCAAGATTGCGCCACTGCACTCCAGTCACAGAACAAGACTCTGTATCTAAAAAAAAAAAAAAAAAAAAAAAAGAGCAAATGGCACCAAAACCCTCATTTTGAAGAATACTTAATCCAAAATGTTGGGGGTTTCTTAGTTTTCAGTTTTTTCAAACATACCTGGAACTATCAAAATATCCAATCTTGTCCTTGTCACCCCCACTCCTACAAATGGTCTCTGCCTCAACAGTTCACAATGCAGTGGTACTGCTTTCCTGTCTCCACCTACATATATGAGAGTTTCTGCATCATCTTACTTGACAGTCTGGGATACGGTTAAAGCAAACCAATTTCAAGATTTAACACAAAGACCAGAATCCTATCAGAACTTTTAACTTTAAAATGAAAGTAAAAATTTTTTCTCAGCTATAAAAGCTATAGAAAAATAAACCGTCACACTTCCTTTGAATGAAGTTATACTAATGTCTTCAGTCCAAGTACTAAAATGGCCATGTAAATTATTTATATGCTAATGTGATAGACACAAGAGAGTTGTAGTCCCAAGCGTTTTCAAAAGACATTACATTGGCTGTAAAAAAAAAAAAAACTACTGAATATTGTTCTAATGATATTGACGAATCTACTCAAATCACAATGAAAAAAAAAAAGCCCAAATGAGCAAGCACACTTAAATTAATTTAATTCAGGTTAATATTACAACTCTAAGTTCCAAGATACAAGAAAAAAAGAGAAATACAGTACAATGCAGTGTCTCTTAGGAAAGGAACTGTTCCAGGATTTGAGACAATGAGCGTTTAGTACAGCCCAGTGTTCTTGATTTCTCATTAGGAGCAACTTTCCAGGCCACTGAAGTGAACTAGGAAAAGAAATGGGGAGGGTAAGCGAAAGGGGTCGCTGCTCTTCAGTGTCAAGATGGAAAGAGCTTGCTGCGATCAATTAGGCAGACAAGGTAGGGCGTTGAGAGGGAAGAAAGGATAGAAAAAACAGTTTTACAGGGCGCTGAAAAAAGTGACAGAACAGAGGTAGAACTGCTTCCTTCTCCATCTATCATGTCAAGTTCAAGTTTTTCTTTTTGTTCTGTAAGAACTTTTGTCTTAACGGTGCTTGCTGCGGTTTGCTGATGTAGTTCCCAACTCCTGCTTTCCTTTGGTGACTTATTAACGGACTGGCAACGGCTGAGTAAAATGCACTTAAGAAAAAAGAAATCACCTCTCTTTGCCAAGACGCACATGCTGCCCAGTACCTGAGGAAGAGGTCCGCTGTCGCTGGCCAAAAGAAATTCCAGTTTAACCTCTGCCTCCCTTATCCAAATCCATTGCAAATAAATGTGTTGTGCCACTTGCAGACAATCTGCCTGACTCACCCCCCGCCTTCGGCGTGCCAGGGAGAGATGTAAATGCTCCGTCCTGGAGCAGGCAGTGAAGCGGGGGCCGCGGCCTCGGTAGCACCGAGAGTCCCCACGTCTCCCCCTGTGATGGTTTTGGGGGTGCGTTCCTCTCAAGCAGGTGCCTGGTCACAGGGCGACCACCCAGGCTCACAGCAACACACGTGTCACTGAGCCTGCGCCCTACCCGCCGCAGACACTGGCCCCGCAGTCCTCGTAACGACGCCCAGTTGGGCGCAGGGGCTTAGCACTGAGGGAGGAGCGGGACCACCCAAACTCTTCCTCTAAACCTTAACAAGGAAAAAAAAAGTACTTTTCCGCGAGCAGCCGCCACACACCGCCCGCGCCCAGCTCCCGGGATGCCCGGCCCGCAATTGACCTCTCTCTCCCTCGCAGGAGTGCGCCGAGGCCGCCTGCGCGCCCTCTGGGATCAGCCCCCGGGCCCGCGCCCGCCGCCACCGTGGGGCGAGGGACCCCACCGACCCTCCCTGCAGCTGCCGGGGCCAGGCGCTCACCTCCTGGGGTCCGGCTTCCGTCGCTCCTCCAGTTTGGCGGCGGAGTGTAGGGCTGCAGCGGCCACTGCCGCCGCCGCCGCCGCCTTCGCTGCCACTACGGCCGCCGCCGCCACCGAAGCGCTGACCGGCGCGCCGCCGGATTTGGAGGCTGGGGGGCCGCGGAATCCCCGGAGGCGCGAGCCTAAGACACGGCGGGGCCGAGCCGCGGGAAGTTGTCCGCGCGGGGCGCGGAAAGAGCGGGGCGCTGGTCACCCGCGCCCAAGTAGTCACAACTTTGCCGCCTGGGTGGGTGCGCGCTCCGGAGAGAGGCGAGCGCGGGAGAGCGGGGCAAAGACGCTGGGACTGGAGGGTCTTCGAAGCAGGCAGCACTGGAACCTGAATGGCCCGCAAGGAAGGGGGACACGGTGGGTCGGGGGCGATGTCTACACGGCCCGCGTGGTGCGCGGCGAGCGAGTGTGTGAGAGCACGGGCGTCTACTCTACTTTGCCTCCTGCAGCTCCTGCATATTTATGGGGATCTCTGATGTTACTGCCAGTAACTAACACTGCAGCAGTGGAGCCCAGCCCGGGCGCCCCTCGGGAGCAAGCCGGGGTGCAAGGGCTCAGGGAAGGCGGCCGCGACGAAGGCTGTGCCGCGAGCGCGAGCCTGCGATCCATATTTAAAGCCGTAAGTGGCCTCGGCCGGCCCCCTGCCCTGCCCTCGCTCGCGCCCGCCGGCCCGGCCCCCACCGCTCCGGGCCGCCGCTCGGCGTCAGCCACCCGGGCCTCCGCGGCGGGCGGGGCCTAGAGCCGCGCCGCCTCCGCCGGGGGCTCGGACTCTGCGCGTAGCGCCCTCGCGGAGCTGGCAAAGGACCCGTTTCCAGACCCGTCGCTCTTGCCTCCTGGGTTCCTTCTCTCTCACGCCCTGGGCTGGGTGATAGGTCCAGCTTTTTGTCTTACTCAGAAGAGTTTCCCAGTGGGGAGGGCCTGTGCTTCCATGCAGACCTAAAATTGCATGCATTTTCCCAGCCCAGATCACTCTTGACTCTACTTTGTAAAACTTGGGGTGTACAGAGTGCTGCCATAACACAGTATTAAGTCATTGTTCACCTTTAGCAAAAGTTGTCTGAGGATAAGGTGGTTGTCAAACTGTGTCCTTCACTTATGTCACTGGTGCCTTTCTGTCTTCCTTGGGAGTTAGGAAAACAGCCTTAGCTATTCAAAGCGGTTTCTTGAGCATGCAAAGTGATTATATTTGTATTTATTCTGTTCCTAAGTCTAATTAATGAGGTTCAAGTACCCTTTGCCAAGCAAATAATATACCAATGACCCAGCACCAATGCCATCAGTGAACCGTCGAATCATAAGTAAACCATTAAGATATGAACAGACTGTCAGCACAGATACCATCTATTGTTCCGGGTACTGCTAGAGAATAGTCACTTAATGGATTTCAGCCGCATGGTATATCATGCAAGTGTATATCGTTTTCTAGCAATACATATTATATGTAATATATATGTGGATGCCACTGAGCAGCCACCAAAACACATAAAGCTCAATCAAGAGAAATGATTTCACATACTGACTGCTCCTTGTTCCCAGTCTTTCTTCAATACAAAGCTATAGCTAATAGAGCCTCCAAGGGGGAAAAAATGGGGTAGGGAGAAAATAATTTGAGGACAAAGGCTTTTCTTTCTAGTATTCAAAACTGGAAGAGATCCAGAGATCCATGGTGCCTGACCAGTGCTTGGAAAGCAGGTATGGAGCTTGTATCTTTTAAAAAACTTATACCTTTAAAAACCTTAGTTAATGCTTAGAAGCCACAAGGAAGCACCCCAATCTGTCTGATGCCTACAATTAAAAAGTACTAATGTCATGTGTCTGTTGTCACATCTGGCTCACATATATGTTCACACATTCTACATAACCCACTGCAGTGATAGTCATCAGAATATCACCAGGATTTGTTAATAGGAAACTCAAAACCAAAGACAAAACAAAAAATTAGCTTTAAAGTTTTCACCTAAGTAATTATATTCTATTTCTAGGCTAATGTTAAAATTAACTTTCACTCCCTACACAGGCAGTTTGCAAGAATCAGCAACCCCAAAGATAAGCTAATAGGCAAAGGGAAGTCACTTTTGTATTAAGAATTTGCCACTGCTGTTCAGCAGTTTTTCACACTGTGGATTATGTATTTCAACATAGCTGGCAATTTCTCATTATAATCGTGAAGCAGCCATGAACAGTCAGTGTTGGTGAATAAGAAAAAAAAAGTTCAAGAAACACATTTTGCAAGCATTCTGCTGCGAAGTATATCAAACTCTCCTTCACATAAGCTAAATAGGTAACTCCCGAAGGCATTTCAGTACCAAGATTGGCAAGAATTTACCCGAAAAGGAGCATAAAGTTGGTGTGTGGGGTGGGAGGCAGGGAGAGAATGAGAGTACTATGGAGGTGAGATTTTGTATGTGTCTTAAATTAGTGAGAAAAAGAGTTGTCTTTGGCAAAGGGTTTGCAACATCTGTTATCATTTTCATTACTTGATGTTTGCTATCCCACAATTAAAAGAGCATGTTTTATTTCCTATTGATTAGTGTCCACTAGATATGTGTGTGTTTTCTTTTGAAAGGTCATTGATTAATTTTTCTTATAAACTCTGCATGTGGTCACTTTCGATTGCTTTTCTGGGTGATAACCATGAATCCTAAGATTTTTGTTCACCTCTCCTAAAACTTGTGTTATATCTCTTGATTCTCACAAGTCCAGAGAAAGATTTATTAGTTCTTTTTGCCTTGGGGTTCACACAGCTTGGTGACAAGAAGAATGGGCAGAAAAAACGGATAGAACTAGAAAAACGGTATAAGTAAGCTTTACTGATAATCATTTGTTTACTTTTTAATCAGTAACTCTCTGTACTAAATGACTTCTTAGAATATCTGCCCAGTATTTAGCTTATTAATCAAATTTCCTTCCTATCATCCAAGGTCCTAATTGACATCTAAAGAAAACAGAAAGGAGGAAGGACCTTTGTTTCGATGACAAGCACCATCTAGTGGCAGCAGATGATGACAACATAATGTCATCCAAGAAGAATGAAGATGAAAGTTTTTGAATAGGTAGTTCAGGTGTTCCTGGTGGCATATAGGCATGGCATTATTTGATTCTAAAATAAGAGGTTGTATGTAGTAAAATAATGCAACTGATTGGCCCTATGTTGATTATTGAAAGGCGCAGATCTGA
Source organism: Saguinus oedipus (assembly GCA_031835075.1). Classification (NCBI taxonomy): domain Eukaryota; kingdom Metazoa; phylum Chordata; class Mammalia; order Primates; family Cebidae; genus Saguinus; species Saguinus oedipus. Next base: position 94,963,811 of record CM063171.1, on the reverse strand, counting down.
CCTACAGATAAAATTATTACCATAGAATTTTCTCAGTATTTGTGTGACTTTGAATAGGTCCTTAAAGATTTCTGTATTTAAGGTTCCTCATTACATAAAATAAGAAGCATGATGGCTTGTCACCAGATGTTATCTGTAAAGCACTGTGTTCAGCAAAGAGCAGAATCCATAAATTGATCATATTTGGGGGTTTTCACTAATAGGAAAAAAAGGTGAATAATATTGTTTGTTTCTCCTGGAATTATACAAAATTATAACATTCATATGCATTTCATATTGGGGCCTAAACAGAAAGGTGGTAGGAGATCTGTTATGGCTTGTTACTATAAACATTGAAGACCGGTCAGAGGTGTTTCTCAATATCAAGTCCTTTTCAAATACGTGGCCCATTGGTGAAAGTCTGACCAACATTTGCTACATGGAATAGAGATTTTCTTTGTACTGGTATTTGTTTGGACTTGTTGTTGTTAGTAAACAATATTGCAACAGAATGATCATTAAAGTTGCCACTTTGTATCAGTTTAGCTAACCACTTCATTGTGTAAGAGTAAGAAATTAGAAACATCACTTTTTTTCTTCTCATTCTAAAACCAATCTGGGATGAAAGATAGATAGATAGATAATACATCTATGGTCACCAAAGGCCTCATTTTTGTTTCACTTACACTCCACAAGTATTCATATTCAGTCTGGCAATTTCTTGAATAAATTCAACTAACCTAGAGTTATAATTTACATTCTCTTCTTCAACCCTCCCCCCCCCCAGGTTTAAAAATAGCTATAGCCCCCTTTTTATCAGGAGAAAATGAAGGTGAACACAGTTTTTGGAAGCTCTCAGCCTGGCATGAGCTGGGGAAAATAATTTTATTTGGTTAAACATGTGTTACAAATTGTTTCACAGCTTTAGCAACTGAGCTCTCAACCATATCCAACTGTAATTTTTAAAACACATGCCTAAAGTGAAATATTAGAAGAGGTTCTAACTTTTTTTTTTTTTTGAGACAGAATCTTGCACTGTAACCCCTGCTGGAGTACAATGGCATGACCTCAGCTTACTGCAACCTCTGCCTCCCAGGTTCATGCAATCCTCCTGCCTCAGCCTCCTGAGTAGCTGGGATTATAGGTGCACACCACCACACCTGGCTAATTTTTTGTATTTTTAGTAGAGACAGGGTTTCACTATATTGGCAAGACTGGTATCGAACTTGTGACCTCGTGATCTACCCACCTCGGCCTCCCAAAGTGCTAGGATAACAGGCATGAGCCACCGTGCCCATCCAAGTTTGTAACTTCTGAAAACAGGAGCTAATCTCGGTTAATGTCAAGGAAGGCAAGTTACTCAGTCTCTGAGTCTCATTTCCCACAGCATTAAAATCAAGGACCTTAAGATCATACCCAAAAATTAAACAATTCCAATAGGATACCAGAATGATTTCCTCTAATAAAATTGAACAGTATGTCTGTGAGAGAGAAATATTCAAATCTTTCAGAAATGGTATCAACATATTTATTATGAAAGCTCTGTTTAATAACCTTAGGCCAACAGGAATTCTCCCTACAGGAATTCCCCCATGGATCAGCATAACGCAGCATATAGGCCTCTCTGTTTCTAAGGAGAAGGAAAATTTAAAATGAGCTACTAAGCTACTAAAACCCAGGCCCCTGATTTAAATGATTGATCTGGTTTTAGTTAAGATGGTGGAGAATTATGTCAGACTTCTCTACTAGAACTGACTCTTGGGGCCCTTGGACTCTGATAATCAGTGTGTGTGTGTGTGTGTGTGTGTGTAGTGTAGTGTAGTGTAGTGTAGTGTACATGTACATGATCAGACCAGCCACTTGCCAGACACAGAAAGGTGCTTGATCCTTTGTATCCCACTGGCTTCCTGCCTCCTTGGGAGATGAATGGTCCTACATCGCAGGGCACTTTAAAGCTGCTCTTTTTTTTTTTTTTTTCTTGGCCTGTGGACTAAGTCATGTGGATTCAGCTGTCCCACTGCTTGGAGACAGGTTTTCTTATGGACTAACTGACCACCAGATCCAACTGGGCCATAACCATTCTCATCCTACTCATCTGCTCTTCAGACCAGGACTATCTGGGAGACCACAGCACCTCAGTCTCCTTGCAAGTAACAAAACAGTTGATGTTGCTTCACGGAAAACGCTGCAGATCAAAATCTGAGTATTAAAAGTTGACTCCTTTTTCCCTCTGTTTAGGGAAAGAGCACTCCGAGCAAATGTGCCTTTACGGCTTTTCAATTTTCCAGTGCCAAACAAAGGATGCTCTCAGTTCTACACAGAATATGGGGCATTCTTGGGTTATCCATTCAGTCAACCAATATTTATTAAGAACCTACTTACTTTGTGTCAAGAACTCTTCTGGGTGATGGATTCCTAGAACAAGAAAAGTTCCTGCTTCATGGAACTTACAAGTAAACAAATAAGTGGGCAAAATAATGTCCATTATCTTGGAATACAAAATGCAATAAAAACACTATGAAGAGGATGACAAACCATCTCAGGTTACATTGCCAATTTACCCATTATCCTTCTGAATGATAACAACACTCTCTATCACCTCAAAAGGAAGACATGGTGAAGACTTATAGAATCCCCTTAGCTCTAGAAGAGGTAAAGCACAGAGATGTGATAGAGTTGACAGGGCAAGGGAGAGCTGCTTTCAAGTGGGGATCAGGGAAGGCCTTTCTGAGATAGGAATGTTTCACAAGACATAAACATGAAAACTTTTAAAGGCAACTTGACAGTACAAACAGCATCTGGCATGGTGCCTTATACGTAGTAGGAACTCAGTAATTATGCAATGATTGATGGCATTCATTCTTTTCTGGAACATTAAAAATAGAGAAGCTTACTTACACAGAATATACTTCTATTAAGACAGATTTCAGGCTTCACAAATTCCTTATGACATAATTCTTCTTACGCAATAACATTGGGACTATATCTGTGTATTTATTTGCATGTGCATAAAGCATCTCTTGAAGGATACATCAGCAACTAAAAGCACTATTTGCTTCCAGGAAGGGGAACTAGAGCAGGCATAGGGAAGAATACTTTTAACAGGATCATTCATACACTTTTAAAACTTTAACCATAGATTGCTTATTTTTAAATAAAATTTGGATTTAAAATATATAAACAACTGCATTTATCTGCCTATAGTTTTCCATATGAATAAGTATATAATTTAAAGAGAAGCCCACCTGATAGATTAATATTTTTTACAAACTATGTCACAATGGCTCCTGAGACACCAGTGACAAGACTAGAATGTCTAACCCCTTTCATAGTTATTGGATGTTGTTCAGTGCCAAAAGCATTTGTTCACTTTCCACCTGCGCTCCATTCAAATCAGTGTCCAAAAGGACAAAAATATTTTCAGAAAGAAATTGCTGCTTTTCTTGCATCTTGGCAAATAAAAAAACAGTAAACAAAATTGTAAATAACATTTTATCAGGCATCTTGCTGTAACTTTGATTAGAACAGTTAGTTTTCAAAATGAAAATGGGCCAGGTGCAGTGGTTTGTGCCTGTAATCCCAAAATCGGGGGAGGTTGAAGCAGGAGGATGGCTTGAACCAGGCTACAGTAAGCCATAATCATGCCACTGCACTCCAGCCTGGGCAAAAGAACGAGATCACTTCTCAAAAACAAATAAGAGAAAATGTGTTGCTTTTTTTTTTCATTATAAAAGCAATGTAGTTTTACTATTAAATTGTCATAAAATAGAGAAAAATAGGTAGAGTGGCAGTAAAAAAAAAATCTCTTTCAAAGAAGATGTTCATTTTTTACATATTTTCTTTGCATAATTTAGATTTGTGGTTTCCAGTTGATTGACAATATTGTATTAAAAAATGGTGTGTGGGCCAGGCTTGGTGACTCACCCCTGTAATAACAGCAATTTAGGAGTCCAAGGCGGGTGGATTACTTGACACCAGGAACTCAACACCAGCCTGGCCAACATGCTGAAACCTCATTTCTACTAAAAATACAATTAGCTGGGCATGGTGGTGCACACCTGTAATCCCAGCTACTTGGAAGGCTGTGGCACGAGAATGCTTGAATCTGGGAGGCAGAGGCTGCCATGAGCCAAGATCATTCCTCTGCACTAAGAGGTAACAGAGTAAGACTGTCTTTAAAAAAAAATGGTATAATGTGGTTATTGAGCCTAATTTTGAGTGAGGATAATCTCTTTTGTCATAAAACACAAATTTTAAGAGATGTGGCTAGAAAAAAAAAAAAGGAAATCTGGGATTCCATCTTTTCAAATCCAGTTCATAGCTGTTATCTAAACACAAGTCCAGAATTTCCCCTCTGTCTATAAAAATTCCGATGGAATAAGCTGTCTATTGACAGTTTCTGCTATCTGGCAATGAAAATATTGATAGCCTCACTAAAAATAGTAATAATAATAATACGGCCAACACCTACATAGCTATTACCATTACCATGTTCTAGGGTCTGTTCTGATAAATTAACTCATTTAATGTGGATAATAAGCCCATTGTTAGTAGTGGTATCACTTACTTTCTCATTGCTATTTTGTTTATTTTTTGGTGATATCCCTTTCATCTTCACAAGAAGCTATGTGTCTGTCAGAACTCCCTACGTTTTTATACATGGTCAGCTGTTTCAGATTTACTCAAAATTTGAGGAAGTTTGGAGTTGAGTTAGGTTAGTCTTTCTCTGTGAATTTAAACATCGGTCCGGAAGGGTTAGTAATTGTTGGAGATGGCCAGGCGCCGTGGCTTACACCTGTAATCCCAGCACTTTGGGAGGCCGAGGCAAGAGGATCACAAGGTCAGGAGATTGAGACCATCCTGGCCAACACAGTGAGACCCCGTCTCTGCTAAAAATACAAAAATTAACCAGTCATGGTGCCACGTGCCTATAATTCCAGCTACTCTGGAGGCTGAGTCAGGAGAGTCACTTGAACCCAGCAGGTAGAGGTTGCAGTGAGCCAAGATTGCACCACTGCACTCCAGCCTTGGCGACAGAGCAAGACTCCATCTCAAATAAATATTAAAAACAAAATATAATTGTTGGGGACATCCACACAATAGAACACCTCAATTACATCTACTTTTCTCATTTCAGCTGAACTTGACAAAGCACATATATACTGGTATTAATACCCACATATACTTCTATGAAATCAGCTATCCAAAAACAGAATTTTAGAATTTGGCAATACTAGACTTTGATTTTTTTTTCTTTTGTATCTGAGCTACATTTTGCCACAGCTATTTCACATGAGATTTTCAATGGTGTTTTCTTCCACCTTCAGTCACAGGTATGTGCTTTCTATCTGTAGTCCATCCTATCGGGAGCACAGTAGAAATACAACATATAGGCTTGAAGGCCATTAATAATTTCCCATGCACTGGTAATACCATGGTATTTGTGTATAATGTACTATATAGAAAAACATAGTACACACAGTACTAGATAGTATGTATAAGGCTCAGGCTATCCGCAGTTTCAGGCATTCACTAGGGATCTTGTAAAGTATCCACTGTGGGTAAGGGGAGGACTACTGATACTGTGACATTAACTTTTTGATTTTTCATTATAAAATAAGTGGGGGAGGAAAATCTTTTTCTTGGTCTTCTGGTGGTGGTGCTGGTGTTTGGTATCTAGGCACTGAGCCTGATGTAGTAATCTCAATTCCTAAATTAAATTTGGAGAATTTTATCTCTGTTTACAAAAAGAAAAAAACCTAGTATTTCTCTCAGGATTGCACAGAAATTAGTGACAAAGACCAACGTATCTCTTTTCATTCAGCAATTTTTTACTTGCTTAAACTTAAAAAAGATTCACATTTTGCAAACATTTTTCAGAAAAATCTGTGTTAGGATATGTTATGGTAAAGCAGAAATTGGAAAAGTGAGATTGTTTTGATTGATAGATAAATTCCTTTCCTCTCAAGCTTTCACCCAAGTGTTTAAGTAACTTTGATTCAAGGAAAGTAAACCCAATTACTTCTCAATACTCAAATTTTTTCATAGATGTGGTGATGTCTTGGAACCAACAGCCTAGCATCATAGTCCAGGGAAGATATTAAAAATAAATTCTAATAAGGAGGAAAGAATAAGAAACAAATGGAACAAAGTAGAAGAGTTCTAGACAACTCTGTCTGCCTCCGCCAGTAGCCCTCAAGTTTCATTACTGCTTCTTTGATTAAATTAAAATTCAAAAAGTATTGAGTCTTTACTTAACACTTTGCCTATCCTGGCACGAGTAAAAGACATCCCATTTAGAGAAACAACTATTCAAAAGCTTCTGCTGACATTGCAGTTACTATTTGGAATAAATACCTAAGTAATCAAGTAGATGGAGGCGATTTTTCACAGAATACAAAAGGAAATTTACATACTAGGTATAGTGGTGCTGTACTAATAAACTGCTTTCATAATTTTGCTTTAGTGTAGATCACCAGTCAAAGCAAATGGAAGTCACCCCATATAATACTAAAAAAGTATAGACAAATGAATTCGATGCTGCATTCAATCATTAATAATACTGTGTAACTACTGTTGTCAAGTATGTCCTAATCCCCATGGAAACTAGACGACAGGATAAAAATTATCCCTGTTCTACAATTGAAGGAACAGAGGCTCAGAAACATCAAGTGACTGACCTCAAGTCACACAAGTACCAAAGTTATGAAGCCAGGGTTCTGTAACTAGGCCTAGGCCCATGCTCTTTCTACTACACTGTGCCTTCTCAATCTACCCCTAGGAGGTTAATAAAGAAAGTTGGTACCACTTGGTCCTTGATGGATAAAGTATTAAGTATGGCCTCCCTACGTCTACACTCTCCTCTCTACACTTTCCATTTGCAGTCTAGCCTGCACACAAAGCCAAGTTAATTTTCCTAAAGCACTGTTTTGATGAACCTCCCACCATTCTTAAAAAAAAAAAAAAAAAAAAAAAAAAAAAAAGAAAAAACTTTTCAGTAGTTCTTCATCAACTATTGAAAAAAATCCATGTTATTTAGCTTGGACTTAGTAGAATTTCATGACTTGGCTTCAACCAGCTGTATTTGCTACTGATCCCATAGACAATTTGATGCTCCACTCAATCTAGATTTCTCACCATTTTCTAAACATGTATTTTATTTTCTTGGTCTCAGTCCCTTGCTCACACCATTTATTTTCCTAGGAACACCTTTATTTCCTCCATTTTCATCTCTATCTATTGAAAGCCTTATTTTAAAATGTACAATTTAAATGCTGCCAAATCCATATTATCTTCTCTGATTAGTTCAGCCCTCAAGACCTCTTTTTCCTCCATACTGATAGTATTTAGACTGTGCCACTTAACATGTCACCAACACTGTCACCGGGTATTGAGGCTTTTGGTATATGTTTCTTATATCCCTTACTAAATTTTAGACTCTGTGAAAGTAGGAAATGTGCCCTATGCATTTTTACATTCTTTGTCTCCTCTAGTACAATCCTACGCATACAGTAGGCTCTCACTAAAAGCTGAATGAATAAATAAAACAATAAGTAAAGTCAATAATGCTTACAGGTTTAATTATAGTCAAAGCGCCCTTGATGGATAATATTGAGCCCAAAAACACTTGCAAGTTTTAATTTTTCTGTAGCTGGTCATGTAAAAGTCATCTTTTATATTCAGTTATTGGCTTGAGCAAAATATGGGTAAGTTTTCATGAGAAATTAGACTTAAACTTGTAATTTTCTTCTTGTTTTAAACCATCTTTCATTTATTCATTCAAAAAATATTTATGGAATATCTATTATACACAAGATTCAGCAAAGTATTGAAGAAACAGGGAGGAGAAAGATAGACAGGGCCACTGTCTTCAGGAAGTTTAAATTCTAGTTGAAGAGAGAGGCAGTAAACAAGTAAACAAACATATAAAATAATAAGATAATTTCTACTATGGAAATAAATAGGATGATAAAGGAGAGAATAATGAGGTAGAATATTTAGACTGGCTGGTCAGGGACAGTCTAAGGAGGTAACAGCTGACCTTAAAGGATCCAGCCATGCAGAGCACGGTTCAAAGGCATTTGAGGGTTGAGGAGTGAAAGGAGATTGGTGATGGTAGAGCACAATGAATGAGCAGAGAGAGTAGCGATGAAATGAGGTTTGGACAAGGAGGCAGGAGACAAATCTTACAAGGTTTTATAAGTCTAGGAAGGAATTAAGATCTTATTGCAAAAGCAATCAGAAACTACTGAAGATTTATAAACAAAGGTGTCACTTGATCAAATTTAGAATCTGGGATGTCCATTCTTAGAACTGAACTAGTAAGAAGGCCCTTGCCACATGCTGACACCTTGATCTCGGATTTCCCAGCCTCCAGACCTCTGAGACAATATTTCTGTTTATTATAAATTAACCAGTCTCATTGACAAAGTGAAAAGACAACCCACAGAATGAAAGTAAATATTTACAAACAACCCATCTGACAAGGGATTAATAACCAGAATATATATAAGGAGTTCAAACAACTCTATAAGGAAAAAACTCTAGTAATCCAATATAAAACAAGCAAAATATCTGAATAGACATTTCTTAAAAGAAGACATACAAATGGCAAACAGGTATATGAAAAGGTGCTCAGCACCACTGATCATCAGAGAAATGCAAATCAGAAGTACGATGAGATATCAGCTCACCCCAATTAAAATGGCTTTTACCCAAAAAGCAGGCAATAACAAATGCTAGCAATAATGTATAGAAAAGGGAACCCAGTTACACTGTTGGTGGGAATGTAAATTAGTACAACCACTATGAAGAACAGTTTCGAGGTTCCTCAAAAAAAATAAAAATAGGGCACAGTGATTCATGCCTGTAATCCCAGTAGTTTGAGAGGCCAGGGCAGGTGGATCACCTGAGGTCAGGTGTTCAAGACCAGCCTGACCAACATGGTGAAACCCCATCTCTACTAAATAAAATTTTTAAAAAATAGTCAGGTATGGTGGCACATGCCTGTAATCCCAGCTACTTGGGAGGCTGAGGCAGGAGAAACTGTTTGCTATTTGTATGTCTTGTTTTACACATTGCATGCCTATATCAAATATTTTGTGTAACCTATAAATATATGGACCTACTATGCACTCACAAAAATTAAAATTAAAAAAAAATTTTTTTAAATAAAAAAAAATACATTACCCAGTCTTAGGCATTCTATTTTAGCAGAACAAAACAGACTAAGGCAAAGGTGAGGGCGGAAGATGGAGAGAAGTGGATAAATTTGAAAGCCATTTTGGAGGCAGAACTAAGTTGACTTGTTGACACATCAGATATAAGAGCTGCAAGAACAAGAAAAATCAAAGGTGACTCCTACGTTTTGGTTTGGAAATGGTGCCAGTTTCTAAGATGGAGAAACCTGATGAAGACCAACTGTGGGGAAGACAAAAATCACTGTTTCAATTTCAAGGAAAGACAGTAAAAACACTATTTTGAACATAATATGTTTGAGATGTCTTTTAGACATCCGATTCTAGTAAATAACATCACAAAAATCTTAATATTTTACTTTTAACGTAACACTTACATTCATGTTCTCCTGATTGTATACTCCCTTTTTCTTTGGTTAATGTGGCAGATTATATTTCCCAAAGCGGGTATCCACAACATCCCCACTTCCACATCCTCCTCTCTGACGTGAACTTGCCACTCTCCCTTTCAAAAGGCAGAGTCTAATTCTCGTCTCCTTAAATCTGAATGAACTTGGGACTGCTTTGATCAATCTAGCACAGTGGAATAAGGTTATGTGGCACAGATGATGCAGCTACTACTTTGTTTGCCGGAATAGCCATGCTTGGAGCCTTGAGCTACTGTGTAAGAAACCCAACTGTCCTAATGCTGCCTTGCTTGGCTCCAAGCCAAGCTACTTGGAGTGGCCACATGGAGAAGCCCCCTATCCGTAGGTAGTCTGATTGGCACCTCTAGTCTTCACGTCTTCCCAGCACAGGAACCAGACATGTGAGTCAAGAAACCTTCAGATGATTCTAACTCTCTGCCATCAAATCACTCTAGCCCTCAAATCACTTCCGCTGGAAACTTAAGCACTATGAAGAAGAGGCAAGCCATTTTGCTAAGCCCCGTCCTAATCCACAGCATCTGTGAGCATAATAAAATGCTTATTGTTGTAAGCTACTAAGTTTTGTCATAATTCATCAAGCAGCAGTGGTATTCAGATCAGCCAGTTACTCAGACATTCAAGGAAAAAATACATCTACACTATAAACCTATCGGCCTGTACAGTTCAATCCTATATTCTAGAGGAGCATGCAATCTCCAAGCAAAATGTATACACTAAATGTCATTTCACTTATACAAATGAAGGTTAAATAACTGTGTTGGTGGTAACTGTGGGACAGATAAGGAATCTGAAGTTCAGACATAAATTTGGCACTTAATTCTTCTTGGAAAAATTAAGTTTGATAGTACTGTGTATTCAAATTTCATAAAAGCTAGAGTCAAAGGAAGACACATTTTAAAACCCTGATGCCTATTTCAAATCTTATGATTTCATTTACATTCCATAAGCAGTTTTCCTGCAGATATCTCTAAGTTCACATAAGTGGAGCTACAAATAGAATAGACTGCTTATGGATAAGATTCTTACGTATGCCAAACAGTTGGGGCATTGGAACACAAAGTTGTTTTGTTTTCAGAAACAATCCTCGTATTTTTTCTTTTCTTAACACCCAATATTTTCTCTTCACCTTTCTTACGAGACCTGTGAACTAGGAGAATTTGGTCTTGGTTATTAGGATATTTCTTTCAAAAGAATACCTTGATTTGAAAACTGTTTTAATGCAACATACTAAATTTTAAAAGTAGATTATTTTCCTAGGAATTAGGACCTGCTATCCTTTGAGTGAATAAAGTCAATTTGTTTTGCCTCTACAACAATCAAAAATATTTAGTGACTGATAACTCCTTCATATGAGTACAGCAAGTGTTAACAATAAACAGTATTTGCCAAGATAGCAATTTTTGTAGCCACTGCCTCCTGGCTCTAACACTGCTGCTATCTAATAATGTTTCACTCCTTAGTAAGCCAATAAGATCTTATTACCCTTGCAGATCCATAATCAATTGGAAACTTTTGTTTCTATGGACAAAATAACTGGACTCAAGGCTCTTGGCTTTACTTCTGCTTTCACTCTTATGCTCTACGGACAAAAACAATAGTGCTGCTCTGCTCAAAATGTTAAGATTCTGGAAGCTCCTAAAAAACAGTAACTCATGTGCTCACTTTTTTTTTTTTCATTTCTTTCCAAAAAGTAAACTAACACATTTAGTATTTCAAGCCTTAGAATGTTCCAGCTGCCATATAGAAATTTTTATTTTGGGACTCATTGGGTCATGATGTACTATAACAAGAAGAACTTCAAAATAATGCTCCCTTTTTTTTTTTTTTTTTTGAGATGGAGTTTCACTCTGCCACCCAGGCTGGAGTGCAGTGGTGTGATCTCGGTTCACTGCAACGTCTAACCTCCACCTACCAGGTTCGAGCGATTCTCCTGCCTCAGCCTCTTGAGTAGCTGGAATTACAGGCATGCGTCACCACACCCAGCTTAGTTTTGTATTTTTAGTAGAGATGGGGTCTTCCCATATTGGCCAGGCTGGTCTCAAACTCCTGACCTCAGGTCATCAGCCTGCCTTGGCCTCCCAAAGTGCTGGGATTACAGGCATGACCACCAAATCCAGCCTGCTTTTCCTTTTTTCTGGAGAGTTTGAATGTAGGGGCTTGTTATATTTCATGAGGGTATACTTAATAAGAAATAAGACAATAAATTAGTTTACACCACAGGTTGCCAGACTTTCTGTAAAGAGAGAGTAAAAGTTCTGGGCTTTGCCAGCATATATTCTTTGTCTCAACTACTCAGTTCTGCCACTGTTGTGAGAAAGCAGCTATAGGTGATATGCAAATGATGGATATGGCCAGCTTTGACCACAGAGGGCCACACTTTGCCAACCTCTGGTTTAAACTAAAGGCAGACTACATTAATGAAACAGAACCACATTTATTTATGAAAATATCTACCTTTTAGGTCTTCTTAGTAAGTCTATATACCTGCTGCTTTGTTTTGTTTTGTTTTAGACTATACCATGCGTCCTCACTCAGCCCAGCCTTCTGTGTTGAAGCAGACTGAGATAAGTCACTTAGTGTATGACACCAATGATTGGAATGCAACAGAACAGCTCTGAGACATCACAGCAGAAAGAAACAGACCAAAGACTAGATCTGGTATTTTGGAGTTAAAGGGAAGTGGAGAAATACTAGGACTGAAATATCTAGCAAAGCAGTCTATTACTTTGTACAGACACATCTGAATTAAAACGTGGCTGATTTGGAGTACACTGATCGGAAGCACTAATACCACACACCATGAGGTGCACACTTCCATTTCACTTCAGTTAGACAACCCTATAAAACTGGAATGACAAAAATAAAACCCACACCCTAACTATTCTCACAATGAAGTAAAAGTGAATATTAACTTCATAAAAAGTATCAACGGCCTGTCTAATCCTATGACCAAATAATGCATCTGATGCTACCAGCCTGGCCTAAAATTGTTTTCTTGCCAGCTTGCATAACCAATCACTTTCTAAAAAGTTATTTCCTTTCTACCTGTATGATTCTGATTTCTAGCTCCCCGCCCCTGAGTCTCTGTCAAAGATTGAATTATTCCTCATGACGAACCATAGTACAATTTTAGGAACATGGTTTTAGTGAAAAAGAATGTTCCCAAACATAGCATGTACAACAAAATCAACAGCAATAGAGCAGATGAAAAATAAATAGAATTGAAATATCAAATAAATGTGTTTGATGCATCCTTAAGTGTCTTTCTTGTCTATCTAAACTTACATGATAAAAGTTTGACCACACATGGTAGCCGTAAAGAATTATTATAATTATTTTTTCTTTTTCTGGGTTTCAATACACCTAGATCCAAAATCAAGCACAAAGATAAAATGTTCTTTCATAGTAATAGTGTTTCTTTCTTTCCTGAGTTAATCTCTTCAATCCACTCTCCCCTGTGCTCTACATTCATTAGTGATTCACACCCCTCTCTCATGAACTATGAGTCCATTTAAAAGATAAGGACAAGGAGCATTAAGAGATCAGGGAAAGGTTAGCAGAGACTGAACTCAGGAGTTCTGCGGCTTAGGCTTGAACTGAGACCACAAAAACCTTGGAATTGTCTGATTAACAATACTTGACAGTGGTGCCATCAAACGGGGTGTAACTGTCCTACTTTCTGTAGAAGGATTTTTCTATGAAGATTACACTTTGTAGCAAGAGCATAACAGAAAGGGCAAGCGCTTTGGAGTCAGACCACCTTGGATTCAAAGCACAGCTCTACTACTTACTCTCTCAGTAGCTTATCTTATTATGGCAGTGGTGACAATGTTGGTGCTCATGGTGGGAGTGAGGATTTTACTAGTAGTTCAGTTACCTGACCATGCAAAGACACAATTTACAGTGCGCAAATAATTGTAAATGACCCTCTCAGTCCAGCAAATATATTGAATGCTTCAGTCTATATTCTATCTTCTATTGGGGTTAGCAAGAATATGTCCTCTTCAAAGTGATGTTGATTGAATTAAGGCCGCTGCTTGGCATGAAAATAAGCACTGGAATAGTCTTCATTATTAAAATCATCTTATTATTTCTTATGGAATTGCAATACTCAGTGTAATCCCATACCCAATTAGTATATTGGGATAGGAGTATGGAGTATGGTCAGAATTGAAGAGGAGAGGAATACATCCATTTCCACACCATTTTCTTTCTTTCATAAACTCTGAGAACAGATTAAATAATCCATGTAGGTACACATTGTTCCCTATCAGCATCATGTTGTCATTCTTTTATCTCTTTTTTTTTCTTTTTTTCTTTTTTTTTTTTTTGAGACTGTCTCACTATGTCGCCCAAGCTGGAGTTCAGTGGCACCATCTTGGCTCACTGCAACGTCTGCCTCCTGGGTTCAAGTGATTCTCCTGCCTCAACCTCCTGAGTAGCTGGGACTACAGGCAAGCGCTACAATGCCTGGATAATTGTTTGTATTTTTAGTAGAGATGAGTTTTCACCATGTTGCCCAGGATGGTCTCGATCTCCCGACCTTGTGATTTGCCAGCCTCAGCCTCCCAAAGGTCGGAGATTGAATGTGTGAGCCACCGAACCCAGCCTGTCTTTCTTTCATCTATTAAAAGGTCTTGACAAATAATCTTGACACAAAATATCAGGCCCAGAGCCTGTAATTGTAATTTATCACCTGCCAGGCTCCTACACTGTTTTGCAGCATTTATTCATTCAACAATTAACAGCATATTATGTGTCAAACACGGCTCAGTGGTGGGAATAAACAGCAGTTCACAAAATATGACATAATCTTTGTCCTCATGAAGTTTACTAAAGAGTTCCTATGGAAGATAAATATTAAATGAATACACAAGTAGGCAATTCATTAATTACGAATAAGGTTAGCCAACAGTCATCATCAAGAGAATAGCTGGAGACATGCCCTATGGAAGTCTGGTGAACCATCAACTCTATACCTAATGGATGGCAACTGGAGATGACTTTCCTGTCTCCACATTCCCTGTCACTGACATCATCCCCTCAGTAAAACACAACAATGGGATATGGATTATGATGCTTGGCTAGGGCAATAAATGTTCTTGTAGAGTTAATGAAATAATCACATTGCCACATGACAACTTTTCTGACTCCATAACACCATGCTTCCCTTTAGGGAAATAGCACACATTGTTTACTTAATGCACAGCGAGAGGCCTATTTGCTTTGTGGAGAAGGGCTCAGGTTAATGTCTCTATCAGAAGCTGTATCTCATCTCATATGGGCTCATTCATATCTCATCTTCTTAAGGGAAGTCAAGTTGGAAACACTGGAAGTCTCTCTGCCCTCTGGCCCTCGGCAGACATACCCTAGCCCCCAGGCATACAGCCTTAATCAGTACTGGGAAAATATGATTTCTATGCAATGTTTTTCATCTTGAAGATTTTTATATTTACCTGGAGGATAAATATTAATTATTTAAGGTAACCTACTTCTCCAACACATGGATCTTCCTTCAGAATTTATCAAAGCCTCATTTTTATAATCTAGTCCATATATGAAAGGAATGTGTGCCAGTAAAGAGAAATTAGTGTAAAGCCTTTTGCTTTTAATTATAAGGTGGTAGTTGGTGGTGGTGGTTGATGGTGTTTTGACTCTATTCGGTGGGCATATTTTCAGTCAAATCCTCTTAATTTATTTGCTTTCTTTAGACCAATGTTTGCTTTCTTGCTTGTTTTTTAAAAATCATTCTTTTTTCTAAGCTCCTACCTTTCCTCATCTCTCATCTAGCTCACCTCCCACCTCGTAATACCCTTCTCAACTCTATGATATTACCGCCCTTTACTCTCTGGCCACATTTCACCTTATTTCTGGTTTCTTCTCCTCATTATTTAAGCTGGCTCCTGAATCTGTAAGGTGAGTGTTCCTTTGATTCCTACTAAACTGCTACAGAAACGAAAGAGTTCCACATGAGAATAACTCAATGTATAGTAGAAGAATTACAGTTTTATCAAGTACCCAAATGGTATTGAACAAATTTGGCATTTATAACAGCTACCCTATGTTCTTGAAAAAAAAAAAAAAAAGCCTGGCGTTAACACTTACCAAGATATGTGAATAAGATAAAACAATAGGGAATGTATTTATTTCCTCCTAAATAGAGATTGTCAATAAGAAGAGAGAGTATTGGATCATGAGTAAGATTGTTAACTGTTGAATCAGCCTGCATGAGTTTTAATCCTGGCACATTCATTTACCAGCTGCATATCTTTGGTCGATGTCACCTTACGTCTCTAAGGCTATTTTCACATTAGCAAAACTGTGTCTACTTCATCAGGGTAATGTAAAAAGTACATGAATTACATAGATGTAAAGTGCTTAGAAAGTCTGGCATAGTAAGCACTTAATAAATGTTAGCTATTATTATGACACATTTCAAATTGCAGAAATACATATCTTTTTTTCTGAACTCTAATACTATAGAAAAATCAAACCAAATGCATTGGAAACTATGTTCAGATTTTTATATAGGCTAATCATCACTGAGCAGTATAGGACTCTACAAAAAGTATTGTATGTTCACATTTAATGAAAACAGTAATAATAAAAGTAATACTTTTGGCCCAGCAATTCCATTTTTAATGTCTCCTAGAAAATATTTACCCAAGTCAGCTGGGCACAGTGGCTCACACCTGTAATCCCAGCATTTTGGGAGGCCAAGGAGAGCGGATTACTTGAGGTCAGGAGATTGAAATTGGCCCGGCCAACATGGCAAAATTCCATCTCTACTAAAAATACAAAAATTAGACAGGTGTGGTGGCATACGCCTGTAATCCCAGCTACTCAGGAAGCTAAGGTTTCAGAACCAGGAGGCAGAGCTTGCAGTGAGCGGAGATCACACCACTGGACTCCAGCCTGGGTGACAGAGTGAAATTCCGTCTCAATAAAACAAAAATAAAAAATAAAATAAAATACTTACCCAAGTCAACAAAAAAAGAAAGCTAGAGATAGAAACATTTATACAAAGATATTTTCTGCATCATTGTTTGAAGTTGTAAGAGTAAAAAATTGAAAAACACCTGAAAATTGGTTAAAACTCTATGGTCTATCCATTCAGCTATCCACAATGCAATGTTAAGAAAAAGTGGGTAAGTTACAGAAGAGCACTATAGGCAAGGCATGATACTCTTTTCATTATCTAGATACAGATATGTAGCTATACACATATATAGACACACAAATTTGTATCTGCATTTTTCTTTTATAATTACAATTTTTCCTTTTTATTTTATTTTAGTTTTAATAAACAACATATATATGTGTGTATATATATATATCTGTATGTGTATATATATACATATACCATATACCAAAAAAACCATATATATATATATATATATATATATATATATATATATATATATATGGGGGGTTATTTTATTGTTGTTTTTTAATACGGAGTTTCGCTCTTGTTGCCCAGGCTGGAGTGCAGTGGTGCGATCTCCCACTCACTGCAACCTCCGCCTCTCAGGTTCAAGCCATTCCCTGGTCTCAGCCTCTCAAGTAGCTGGGATTACAGGCGCACACCACCACGCTCAGATAATTTTTGTATATTTAATAGAGACGGGGTTTCACCATGTTAGCTAGGCTGTAAACAACATATATTTTTAATAAAACACGTACAGTACTGCGAAATCCACCCAGGTGTGTTTCATGGATAAAAAGACTGGCCCTTTAAGGTGTCCCAGGTGAAAATAACGGGACACTCTCAGCAGTCTCTTCTCCAATTCATATCCTGTTCCCAGCTGAGTACTCGCAATCTGAAAAGCACACAAAAGCTAAATCATCTCTTGCTGGTGGCCCACACATACTTTACCCATACTATCCTCTACCTTGACCCAGAACACAAGCACAATGAGTGGCAAAGAGAGATGGAGTCCTCGTAGAATATCCAGAAACCAGTCTGATGGGAAATCAAAATCTATATTGACGTAAGAAGTGCCTGCCAACACCAACTACCCTGCTAAAAGTCAGTCATTCCTTTTTCGGCACATTGCTACAAGGCTAAAGGGACTTGGGGATTTTATGTTTCAAAAGGAGGCACTTTGCCATTCCAAGTAAGTGGCTGAGGGAAAGTCGCCATAGAAACCATCACTTGAATTTGGGGGGTATTTAAAACCTCAGTTCAGCATCTGAAATCCATACCTTGCCTTTAAGAAACATTCCAGCTTTTCAAAAGCTTTGGGTAAGTGGGAGCAGAGGATCAGTGGTGTTGATTAGCCTGTTTATTTAGCTGATAAAACTAAACTGTTATTTTAGGCACAGTAGTTGGTTCCTTTGCCAGTGTAAGCAGAAAATTTGATTTGTTGTGTTCAGACATGCCCTTTCATTCAGGTCACAGTTGTACATTCGTAAATCTCTTTATCATATTTAATATACGTGCAGATGCTGTGTGGCTACATGTTTATATTACTTGTTCAGAGAGAGAGACTGAGTCAAGGATGTGTTTGCCTGGCATTCTCATTTTCTAATTGGGTCTTTTCCCATAAACTTCAGTTGTTGTTCATAGTTTCTTTCTCTTATAAACACCATATCAAATGGGGAATATCTCATAAAATTTATTTTTCATCATTTGATAGTCTGGAAATTTTCAATTCTGAAAATATGGCTTTAAAGCAGGTGGGCAGTAATTTCCCTGGTCTATAGAGTTTCTTAGTTAGTTTTATTTTCCTCTTCCCACTGTTGCTTTCCTTGTTAGAGATGCCAGCAAGCAAACAAGCTGGTAGCTGTTTCATCACTTCTCCCTTCTCAAGGCCTCCTCTTATAAAGATTCTTACATGTGTAGTGTAATATCCAAAAGGTAGATACCAAAGGCAAACTAAGGTACACATAATCCAAAGATCAGAAGGTCTTTGAATAATCAAAAACTGGCTGAAAATTATGTACTAAGTTAATGTAATTAGAATATTAAACATCATTTCAAATATTTTAATTTCAGAGCTATGAATTTGTACATTACATTCTAAAATGTATGCAAAAGTGGTTAGGTGCAAAGGTAATGATAAAATATTATTGCTTATGCTAATTTTTATTATTTCAGTATGCAAAAGATCTAGATATAAAAAAGTCTTAAAATTTAATTCAGAAATTCATATATTTTAATGACAATTTTTAGTCATATCAGGTGAAAATATATTTTCCAATTACCAGTTTGATCTTGCTACAAGCACATTAATATATATTATATTAATATGTATGACTTTTATATGAATAAAACTGATAACATTATTCTGATACTTGATTTCTAAGTGGCATGGCTTTATTACACACACTACTAACTTTGGATTGCATTTGTGTCTACTAATTTATGTCATTATCTCAATTTCCTTTTCCTTTCATAGTGATGCACACTCAACTTTGCCTCAAGAATTCTTACAAATATCAGTTGAACTTCACAACTCATTTGCAGACCTTCTGTGATTGCAGGTTGGAGTGGTGTGTTTACATTTACAGATTAAGGAATAAATAATTAAACAATCTATGACTAATCCAGTCATAATTAGGCTATTTAGACAAATGCTGGATAGGAATAGTCTCCTTTCTCAAACATGAAGCATTTTCTTTATGACATGCCAGTCATTACTTCATGTTTGAGAAAGGAGACTATTTAGAAAGTTATCCTAAATCTCAATTCAGAATAACTAATAAAAATGATCATAAATCACTTTGTAAAAATAAAACTGCTAAGCATGAGCTGAATAAGTGCTATTAATTAAAGCTGTTAAGAGTTAGGAGCAGAAAAGAATCGTCACCTCAGCTTTGCTGAAACAAGGCCAAAAATTACTGCTAATGAAATGCAAGAAATCAAGAGGAAAATATCAGTGGTAGCAAAGATGGCTTCACTGTAAGCCCCAAATTGTTTCAAGGGCTGGTACATCTCTTTTTTTTCCTTCCTCATCCCTGTTACATCTCTTTTGATATGGTATTTCTATATAAGCTGCCTACAGAATCACTGTGTGTGTGTGTGTGTCTGTGTGTGTGTGTACTTGTTTGGACATAAGCCAACTTCTCTCAAGGTATAATTTTACCATCTTTATATAATAAGTTTAATTATATCAGAGTCAGTTGTAGTTAAAGTCCTATGGTTTTTATTTGTAAAATTTGTGAACATAGAATAGCCAAAAGTATAAGAACTTATCAAAAACATGGCATGCATACATGAGGTGTGCACATAACTGTGTGCAGAGTGAAACATCATCATAATACAATTTTTGTTAAGGCTACAAATAAAAAAAAAAAACCTCATTTACCTCACCAGACGGTGAACTGGTATCAAGAAACCTTTCTGAGATTCACCAAAACCTCTGGCCAATGCATGAGCAATACAGGGTATATGGAAACCCAACTCACTTCCCACCACAACAGCCTCCTTGGCAGCACCCTGTGGAATTCTATGCCACAGAGTTGGCCTGTTGAAGCAGTGCATCATCACTCCCACAAGTCCAAAACTGGGCTTTTATGTATAATAGCAAAGCAACATAATAAGGAAGAACAGACTGAGCTCTTCTTTATTAAATTTGCTTATGAAAAGCCAGCAGCAATCATGTGTATTCTTGTAAATGTTGTACAGTCTGCTCTATAAAGAATCATGACGTGCAAAGTTTATGCCTATGTATATTACCAAGAAATGCAAAGGAATGTTTGCAACACCTGTCATATCAAATGAACTTTTAAAAAACAGACATTTATTCTAATTTATGTGCTTAGAGTGCCCCCAATTAATTGGTTTATTCTGATAAATTTACACACAAAAAAAGAGTAAGAAATATAGAGTAAACCTTTCACCAAGTACACTGGTTCATGCCTGTAATCCCAGCTCTTTAGGAGGCTGAGGCAGAAGGATCACTTGAACCCAGGAGTTCAAGGCCAGCCTGGGCAACATAGTGAAACCCCATCTCTAAAAAAAAATAAAAATAATTAGCTGGGCATGGTGCAGCACACCTGTAGTCCCAGCTGCAAGGGAAGCTGAGGTGGGAGGAGCACTTGAACCCAGGAGTTCAAGGCTGCACTGAGCTATAATGGTGCCACAGCACTCCAGCCTGGATAACAGAATGAGATTCTATATCTTAAAAAGGAAGAAAGAATAAAATTTTCATAACATGGAGCTTCCCCCTAATTGTGGCTACCAGCTCCACACCTTTAGACTGTCTTAAAGATGAGACCACTGACGTCTCTTCTTTATTTAGTTCTTTAATAATTAAATACTTTTTTTTGTAGTCCAAAATGAGACACCTCAATTCAAATTCCACTCAGCAGAAACTAGTGGTATTCACAGATCAAAGAACCATGTGAAATCCTATAAATTTATTTTCATCTCAAATTGTTTAACACATAGAATCATTACACACCAGAATTAGAAGTTATCTGGGTTCGTGGCCTTCGAACTTTTTCAACGTTAGACCCACTGTTCACAAACTCTCTCTCTCTCTCTCTCTCTCTCTCTCTCTCTCTCTCTCTCTCTCTCACACACACACACACACACACACACACACACACACACACACACAAATAATAATAATAATAATAATAATTAAATTTTTTAAAAATCAGAAAACAATAATTCCTGTTACTTTATGAAAGGCACTCTGATAGTTTCTATTCTATTCTATTTTCAAATGCTCATTATGACCCACTAAATTGATTTTGTGACCCACTAGGTAGGTCAAACCCCACAGGTAGAAAATTTAGGCCATATTGTAGCTTTTGGTAATGTATAAAAATAAAAGGAATTATGAAGGAATTTTTTTTAAAATGATACACAAAATGAACTCATAGTACAAATGAATCTTTTCCATACACCGATCATCAAATTTTCCTTCACAAATATAAGAAATAATAATGATTATTTACAATTATCTTTCCTTAATAGGCATAGATTTGCTTTTTTTCTAGTTTCTTCTTGATCTATTAATTGTAGGGTTATGACATTCATCATCCTGACTTTGTTATTAATGTATTTTAGCATTTCTATTTTGCCTCCAGGTATTAACACTTAGAATATTTATTTATTTCTATTTTACTTTAAATCAAGTCCAACATATATTTTCATAATAATTACTCAAATCTATCAACCCCAACTGTCAACTAAACTTACCCAGAATTCTTCGTTGATTGTACACTGGAAGGGCAAGTAATTCTTTACTGCATCCTCTCTTGTCTCTATCCTATTCAAGCATCTTCTCTCTTCCTTCCTCTAAAATTATCATGGATTTGACTAGTATATTCTTAAGCTGTGATCACACACAGCTCATTTTGTTTGCCCCAGCTCTCTACTTTCTTCCAGTGAAAGCATCCACGCTCTATTGCTGCGACCAAGTTCCTTCATCACAGCATGCCTATGAGACAGTGCCTGCCAGTACACAGCTTGCACCCCTCTTTCCAGAGCTAGCTACCATACCCTCATAACACCAAGTCTCTGAGAAGCCATAAGCTTATTTCCAGGAAGATAGAAAGGTTATCATCAAGTCTGTAGAGGCAAAGGTCCTTGAACAAATTCAAACCCTCACATTGGGCTGTTTTCAAGCCCTGATGGCCAACATAGACCTTTTAGAGGTGATCTCTCCTGAAAGGAACTCCCCAATCTCATCTACTCCAAATCCACATCTATGTTGGATTATGATAGGTCTGAACAAACATCCAAGACTGTATGACATTGTTTTGTTTACCTCACTGCCTCATCTCTCTTTCATGTGTGCTAGACTAGACTGGTAGCTCCTGATGCTCCTGCATCACATACTGATGACCCTGATTATGGGCTTCCAGCCCACTGGTGGCAAGAACAAGGGCATGGAGTAGAGGGTCAATGAGAGGCATTGGGAGAGAATGAGTAGAAGTCCTAAAACATTTCCATCTGTCTCTTTACTGGCTACCGATCAATGAAGTAGGCAGGGATTCTGGCCTTTTCCTTGTAAGGTATAGTGTAGATAATGAAATATTTTATTTCTAACAAAGATGAAGGAAAAAAGTCAAGACATATTGAGAGCCTACTATGTGCCATGCTAAGTGCAGAAGGCTTTACATGTGTTATCTCATTTAATCCTCAAACTACTCTCTGAAAAAAAGTTTTAGAACCCTTTATTTTACTGACGAAGGAAGTGAAGCTCAATGAGATTAATGACTAGCCAATGGCCAGACATCTAACAGGAGGAAGAGCTGGATTTCAAAACTAGGTCTGTTTTTTCATCACTGATTGAAGGATGCAAAGTACTGATCCTGGGTGTGTCTGTGAGGGTGTTGACAAAGGAGATTAACATTTGAGTCAGTGGGCTGGGAAAGGCAGACCCCTGCCTTAATCTGGGTAAGAACCATCTAATCAGCTGCCAGCTCAGATAGAATATAAAGCCTAGTCTCCCAGCCTACATCTTTCTCCTGTGCTGGATGCTTCCTGTCCTTGAGCATCAGACTCCAGGTTCTTCTGTTTTGGGACTTGGACTGGCTCTCCTTGCTCCTCAGCTTGCAAATGGCCTATTGTGAGACCTTGTGATCATGTGAGTTAGTAATTATTATAGATTAGTATAATATATATATGGGAGTTTTACATATATATATAAATAATATATATAACAAATATATATATTAGTTCTGTCCCTCTAGAGAACCCTAATATACCAGTTCTTTTCATCCAAATGACACCTTTCTGAGGAGAAAATAATTCTTCCTTTTATTTAGTGAATGAGCAAATGGAGAGTATTACGCAGTAAAGAGATGAGGGGAGAAATGAAGGTGAAATAAGCATAGAAGAAAGATCAAAGAAAGTGTGAAGCAAGTCTATCCTTCAGTAAATATTTTAGGGATCTCTTGCAGATGTATAAGAATGTCCTTCAACCTAAGGAAGCTGATTAAAAAAAAAAAAGTAGCAAAAGGAATAATACAGAGAACCCAAATGCCCATTAAGAGTAAAACTGGTAAATAAATTGTATATATTCACA
The DNA here is from genome assembly GCA_031835075.1 of Saguinus oedipus. Classification (NCBI taxonomy): domain Eukaryota; kingdom Metazoa; phylum Chordata; class Mammalia; order Primates; family Cebidae; genus Saguinus; species Saguinus oedipus. The sequence goes on along the minus strand of CM063171.1, from coordinate 94,940,219 downwards.
TGATGGATTATTATACAGATATGAAAATGATGAACTACATATGCACATATTAACATGAATTATTCTCAAAAATATAATATCAAGTGAAAGAACTAAGTCTCATAGAATATTTCAAGTGAAAGAATCCCCCAAATGTAATGTTGAGCCAAAATGTACACAGAGTGAGTCCACATACATAAAGTGCAAAAATATGTGTTGTATTATTTAGAGATAAACATGTATGTAATAAAAGTATTAAAAATCAAAGGAAATATTAACACAAAATTTAGAATAATTGTTCAAAATTTTGATGAGAAGGGAATACAGAAGGAAAAAGACATATAGAAAACATCTAATATAGGGGTAATCTTCTAGGTCTTTAGATAGCTGATAAGAATATAAGTATACTTGGCCAGGCACAGTGGCTCACACCTGCAATCCCAGCACTTTGGGAGACTGAGGCAGGCGGATCACAAGGTCAAGAGATCGAGACCATCCTAGCCAACATGGTGAAACCCATCTCTACCAAAAATACAAATTAGCCGGGTGTGGTCACGCGTGCCTGTAGTCCCAGCTACTCGGGAGGCTGAGGCAGGAGAATTGCTTGAACCTGGAGGCAGAGGTTGCAGTGAGCCAAGATCGTGCCACTGCACTCCAGCCTGGTGCCTGGCAACAAAGCAACACTCTGTCTCAAAAAAAAAAAAAAAAAAAAAGAATGTAAGTATACTTTATATTATTTTCTTAAATTATATATAGATGCACATTATATATGGCCTTTTTATATATTTAAAGTTATTAAATTTTTCTGAAAGAAAATTGTTTTTTTTGAGAGGGTTTTACTCTGTCACCCAGGTTGGAATACAGTGGCATGATCATGGCTCACTGTAGTCCCAATAGCTGGGATTACAGTTGTGCACTACCACACCTCTACTAAAAATGTTTGTATTTTCAGTAGAGACGGGGTTTTACCATGTTGGCCAGACTGGTCTCAATCTTCTGAGCTCAAGTGATCTACCCTTCTTGGCCTCCCAAAGTGTTGGGATTACAGACGTGAGTCCCTGTGCCCGGCCTTAATTTTTTTTTTTTTTTTTTTTTTTTTTTTCCAGTAGAAATGGGATCTCCCTATGTTTCACAGGCTAGTCTTGAACTCCTGGAAGCAAGTGATCCTCCCACCTCAGCCTTCCAAAATGCTGGGATTAAAGGCATGAGCCACCATGTGCAGACAGGAAATATTTCTTACACATAAAAATAAACACAAGAACATGCAGAAGAAAGAAAAGGCCTAAAAAATTGATGGAAAAGAATAAACAGAGGAAAAGAACAGGTGGCGTAAAAAGTAGTAAATAAGTCATTAAAGGTAAAAATGACAAAGAGTATGTCAGAGAAAGAAAATGAAGACTTCATCAGAGATCATCTTGGACCATCACAGGAGGTCAGTAGCAGGTCGGCAGAACCAGCGAAATGAGCTGAATTAGTTCCTTCAGCCCAGTACTCTAAAGCAGTAAAACAAAACTTCCCATTAATACAGTTCATATGTCGTTAAAGTGAGTAAGATGTTTGTCATTAGGAACGCATATTTAAGTTAAACGCACAACAAATGTTAGACATTGGAAGAGGTTGGCAGCAAGCCAGTACCTATAGTAGACCCAGTCTATGCCCGTGCTGTGCCACAGAACATTCTGTGATGTTGGAAATGTTCTAAATATTCACCATCCATGTGGCAATTTAATATTTTAATTGTAGCTAATGTGACCAAAGCAATGAGATTTTAATTTGATTTAAATTACTTTAAAATTAAATATAAACAGCCACATGGGGCTAGTGGCTACTGCATTGAACGGTGCAGGATACTTTCATGTCCCCACAATTAGAAATGAAAATCATGCAAGAACAATTTGAGACATGGCCTTTCTTTTTTTTTTCTTCTTTTTTTTTTTTTTAGATGGAGTCTTGCTCTGTCACCAGGCACCAGGCTGGAGTGCAGTGGCACGATCTCAGCTCACTGAAACCTCTGCTCCCAGGTTCAAGCAATTCTCCTGCCTCAGCCTCCCGAGTAGCTGGGACTACAGGCGTACACCACACCCAGGTAATTTTTGTATTTTTTAGTAGAGGTGCGGTTTCACCATGTTGGCCAGGATGGTTTCAATCTCTTGACCTTGTGATCCACCCGCCTCAGCCTCCCAAAGTGCTGGGATTACAGGGGTGCGCCACCACACCCAGCCAGCATCCTCTCAAATACCAAACTGTTTCTTCTTCCCCAACATACCTGACGCTACCATAATTATTCTTCTATAAACATCCCCATATTCCAGACTTATGAGAGCACGGAAGAAAGACATAAGAAGAAAAATGAGGCGAGCTGATGGAAAAGGGGAGGGAGGCCGTAGAGAGATAGTGGTCCCAGAACACATGGCAACTTAAGGACCACAAGCTGCCAAAGGAGAATTCGGGTCACGAATCCCAAGCGCTCTCACCTGCTCTTCTCCCATTTCCATCCCTGTGCACTTATTTGAAGAGTTTGGTAGTTGGATGCCTTGATAGAATAAAGCAGAGGATTTCATTTTTTAAATCATCTTTTCTGCTTGTCAGGCTAAATGGCAGGACCTTTATAGCATTTTGCAAATTGAATTCACCTTTCCATTTAGGTAACACATTTAGTTGAGCTTTCATTTGCCTTCTGCTGACTAAAAAAAGGCTATGTATTTACTGGCTCAGTTCTCTCTCTGCATATGAGGGAATTAGAGTATTTACATACCACTATTTCTGGCTGAACTGAAACATTGGTTCCCAGAGGAAGGCAACTTGCAGACCATCCCCATTTATGAGAAGGTCATCTGTTTCTTTAACCACATCTTACCATATGGCTCTTGGTTCTCCCCAGAACCCCGTTGCTACCTCCCCCGTTCCACCTTCAGCCAAACCCAAGTTTGGTTTCTCTGTTTCCAGATACTCTGTTTCCCTAGGCAACATCAATGTGTACAGAAACTCACTGCTTGGACACTCTGAGAATTGTCAAGGCTCAACATTTATTTTTGTAACAATACCCAAGATTAATGTCATATTTTCTTTTTCAGTCACAAAATTCAAGGGGTATTGAAGCATTAAAAATGGTTTGATGAACATATACTTCAGATAAGTAATTATAAGCAAGTATATTCACATGGATGAAAAAAAAAACCTAAACATGTACCCCTGAACCTAAAATGAAAGCTTAAATTAAAAAAATAAAAATAAAGAATATTACTTTTAAAAAAAGGAATTCACACTTAAGTTGGTAAACAATTAACTTAAGCCAGATGGCTAAGTGGATTTAGGGGCTCCATCTGAGGAATCAAAACATAATGCCATTGTTGAAAGTAAGCCAGTAAAACTCTGGCTCTGCCTGTATTTTCATGGCGATAAGAAGAGAAAGCCATTAGTAAATAGTGACTCTCATCCAAACCTATCAGCAGAATTGACAAAACTGGTTCCAAGTGAAGCCTCAGAAGGTAAAATGAGAACATGGCCCCCCTAAAGCCTCCATTCATATATGGAGCACAGAGCCCAACACGTGATTGGTGCCTAACAAGAATTTGTTGAACAAATAAGTGATGAGAAATAAAGTAGAAATTTCCTCCTTACCTAAGAGGAGTTGCAGAATTTCATGTTCACACCTGAAAGAAGTTTAGAGCTCTCCTCTCCAGTCTGATCCAGTAGCTGAAGAAATTTAATCCTCTCATGCCCAAAGTTTTTAACATACAAAATTTATGACTTCCTGCTCCTTGCTCAAGAAGAGCTGTGTCTTATTTCCGTGACCTTTTTGAATCAATGCCCCAAAATCATATCAGAAAGGATCCCAGAAAAAGACTATCATTTGGAGGAAAGTATCTTCTTACAATTTTTTTCTCTGTTGAATCTATTTTGGGTCCATTAGTTTTAAAATAATAGTAATAATAATGATGATGACTGCCTTCATGCCATCTTCTACAAAATAATGAGAACATTCAAGAAAGAGAATCACGCCATTCTAATTAAACTCGCTGAGCACATCTGGCTTCAACCACTTTGTTTAATGTCAGTTTCAAGACCTAAGGCTATTTCTAGTGAGGACCTTAGAAAATTTATTTCTTTGAATGGCTATTATTAAAAAGTCAAAAAATAATAGATGTTGACAAGGTTTTGGAGAAAAAGGAATGCTTATCACTGTTGGTGGGAGTGAAAATTGTTTCAACCATTGTGGAAGACAGTGTGGCAATTCCTCAAAAACCTAAAGACAGAAATACTGTTCAACCCAGCAATCCCTTTACTGGGTATATACCCAGAGGAATATAAATCACTCTATTATAAAGACACATGCATGCATATGTTCACTATTCACAATAGGAAAGATACCAAATCAACCTAAATGCCCATCAATGGGTATTTAGAATAAAGGAAATGTGGTACACATACACTGTGGAATATTACACAGCCATGAAAAGAACAAGATCATGTCCCTTGTGAAAACATGGATGGAGCTGGAGGCCATTATCCTTGGCAAACTAACACAGAAACAGAAATCCAAACACCACATGTTCTCATTTACAAGTGGGAGCTAAATGATAAGAACACATGAATGCAAAGAGGGGAACAACAACACACTGGGGCTTGTCAGAGGGTGGAGGATGGGAGAAAGGAGAGGATCAGAAAAAATAACTATTGGATACAAGGCTTAATACCCAGGTGACAAAATAATACAACAAACCCCCATGACGCAAGTTTACCTGTATAACGAACTTGCATATGTACCCCAAACTTAAAAGTTAAATTTAAAAAAGGAAAATTAATTTCTTTGGAAGACTTAGAGACCCAGTCACTTTTTCGACAGACCCAAGACTTGTTCCACAGGGTCACAGAGCTCCGAGAAAGACCAGTGGGAAAAACTTTAGTGCAGAGAGACATTGACTCAATACGAAGAAGAGCTTTCCAATTGTCAGAGCTGTCTCTAAAATTACAAATACCAGATGTGCTATCTCAAGAACTTGGGAGTTCTCTGTCACTGTTCAGGTAGAGGCCAGAAGTAGAGAAGATGGAACTTAAGTCAGTAGTGGGGTCTGTGATCTTTAAAGTCCCTCCCAGTTCTAAGTTTCTATGATTCTGTGAGTCTCCTCCTGCATTCTGAAATAAGTTTGTGAATCTAGTCATTTACCTGAACTTCGGAGGTCAAGGAGGGACGTGGAAGAAAAAATGAAATCTTGCTCACTGGTCAGGACCAGGACTTTCTTGAGACCAGCCCAGTTCCCTCTATAGTCACGGAGAGTGTCCTGTCCTCCCTCGGGACAACCAGGCCAGACCAATACATTTACTGGGCTTGTGTAATTCAACTAAAACAAATTCAGCCTTAGAAATCTGGACAACAGCTATTTTCCAGGCAGCAATGCAGATGGGTGATGGTAATGCCTCTCAGGTCCCCTCCTCAAAAATACCCTATCTGGACAACAATGACATCCTGCTGATTTAAATTCTGTGTTCTGAAATATGATGTTCCTTGTCACGATGTTATAAATTAGCTTGATATTTTGACAAATGAACCCCTGGTATGATTAAATCGAGTCTCATTTCTTTCCTATTTCCTCCTTTGCTTACTGTACTCCAGCATAGAGCACTAGCAGAAAAACCCAAGTTCTTGGTTCATCCAGAGGAGAAGTGCAAGGAGAAAGGAAGGAAAAAGCATCATTGTGGTGTGCGGTTTGCTTTCCCACAGTTGATTTTGGAATTCATCTCTCTGACTGCCTATTACTCACTGACCGTCATAAACCACCACCTCCAAGGAGAGTTGGGGAAATGGCAGACAGAGGTGAGAAGGATAAAAAGAAGACAGGAAGAGCAGGAGGAGGAGGGAAAAGGCAAACATAAAGGTATAAAAATAAAGAAATTTGAAAGGAGAAAAAGAGAAGGGCTTCTTGTTAAATAACAAAATTCATATAATTCCCAATCCCCTATGTAATTCTCTCAAAAAAAAAAATAGAGAAAAGTTTGTGCCTTTGGAATGGCTGAAGAGAGTTGCATTCACTCTGTTACATTTTCAACTGCTAGATAGCATCTCCAAAACAGAAAGGTGCTGCAAAGAGGCCGAGACTCAGGTTGGTGAATTTCCTCTGCCAGGAGGTAGCCTCTGCTGTCATGAGTGGATATCTGACATTAATAACATCACTCTCCTGCCTGGGTAACAGAGTGAGACCTTTCTCAGAAAAAACAAAAGAAAGAAAGAAAAATAAAGATAGCATCACTGAAGCACTATTTTCTCCTATAACAGGAAGCAGCAAAAGCCATGGTTGAATCGCATGCCATAGATGCCTGAAGTAGCGCTATAAGGTCCCAGGAAGATTACCTTAGCCGATGCCCAAGCAGAACTCTTTCTCCTCTGAAGCTGCATTGCTTCCCAGTCTTTTTGTATGCAATGTTTTAGTTTTAATGTTTGTGTTAATTTTAGTAAAAGAAGGCGGCTACTCATGAGGCATCCTTGCAACTAGCAAACTCATTGAGAAGCTCTTTCCTAAAGCTATACTGCTCACCACAAAATAGCTTATAGGTCTTTATGAATTAGGTCTAATTACAGAGCAGAGTGTACCTATAGTTTGTATCAGAAGTTTTCTTACTCTTCTTTGATTAAACCTGTTCTTGTTACACACACGCACACACACACACACACATACACACACACAAAGTTTGAGATCAAGTCTGATGCAATTTTGTATTTCTCACTCCCATGCTTTGGACATAATAAATTATCAATAAATGCTATTATATTTTAGGGTCAGTTTTCAATTAAAAGATGGGAAAGGTTAGAAAGTAGCTAAGGGGTATTGTCTTCTTCCTTATTCACTCTCCTATTCTCCAAACATTGATTCAACCTCAGCTTGAGAGCTTTGCTGATTTCATTCACTTCAGTATAGTTCTCATTTTGGTATATATAATTGAATTAATTCATCTATCCAATATTTTTTAAGCATAATATGTTCCAGGCACTGTTCTAGGTGTTGGGGATACTAATGAGCAAGGTAAACAAGGTTCTTGACTTCTTGAGATTTATTTCCATTGGGGAAAACAAAATATAAACAAGTTTTTAAACATATTTATTTATGGCAATGTGGTTACGAAAACATTTCTGAAAGAGTGAAGACATTTGAGCTGAAACCCAAATAAAGTGAGAGGGAACAAGCCAGGCAAAGGTATGAGGGAAGAACAACCAAGAAAAGAAGCATGCCCAAGAGAAGAACATGCTCAAAAGAAGAAATGCACAACCTCTGACATGGGTAAAAATCTTGACACATTTGAGACAGTGTAGCTGGAGCAGCATGAATGAGGGAAAGAATAGTGGAAAATCAGCCTTAGAGTATTGCAGGGGCCTTGCAAACATGGCTCTAAATGTAGCAGAAACTGATGCAAGGGTTTTGAGCAAAAAAGTGACATGATCACTTTTGTTATAGAATCACACTGAAAGTGGGGCAAAAATGAAAGCTTAGATTTCTCACTTATTGTGGAAGGTGAAACAATTGAACTCATAGAAGAAAAGCATGGTTACAAAGGCTGGGGAATGGTGAGAATGGGGTGATGAGAGTCAAAGGGTACAAAATCTCAGATGGGAGGAATATGTTTTGTTTTTCTTTTTTAGTTCTATTACTCAGCATGATGAATATAGTTAATAGAATACTGTACATTTCACATTTGCTAAGAAAGTAAATTTCAAATGTTCTCTCTACAAAAAAATGTTAAGTATTTGAGGTAATGAATATGTTAACTAGCTTAATTTAATTATCCCACATTATATTCATAAGTCATAACATAACTTCATATCCCACAAATTTATATAATTATGAGGTCAATTTAAAATTTTTTAAAACAGTGGAACCTTAGGAGTCTTTGCAATTTCCTTGTGTGAGATGATTGATGGTATCTTGGATGACAGGTCTAGCAGTGGAGGTGAGGAGAAGTGGTCATATTTGACACACATTTCGAAAGTAAGCCAACAGATTGTCACGTGATGAGGAAGAAAAGAAGAGAGGACTCAAGTATGAGTCCTAGGTTTGAGGTCTGAGCAACTTAATGCAACGTAAATGGTGCCATTTAATGAGATGAGGCAGGCTGGGGCAGTGAGCAGAGCAACGTAGAGCATCTTTGGAAGGAGAAATCAAAATAATGTGTTTGTGATGCCTGTGATGAATACAACTGGAAATTCAAGATGATTAAATATATTAGTATGGAGATTTAAAAAGTCAGAGTTGAAGATATACATTTGGAAGTTATTGGAAGAGATTTTTTTTTTAGACAAGGTCTCACTTTGTCACTCAGGCTAGAGTGAAGTGGTACAATCATGGCTCACTACAACCTCAACTTCCTGGACTCAATCAATCCTCTCACCTCAGCCTCCTGAGCAGCCGAGACTTCAGGTACACACTGCCACACCTGGCTAATTCGTTGTATTTTTTGTAGAGACAGGGTTTTACCATGTTGCCTTGGCTGGTCTCGAACTCCTGAGCTCAAGCCACCTGCCCACCTTGGCCTCCCAAAGGTATGGGTTTACAATCGTGAGCCACCATTTCTGGCCAGCAGGAATCGTATTTATTCTCATTGGATGCTGTGTGTTCAATAAAACCCATTTTTAAATAGTGTCATTAGAAAAATTCAAGAAAAGGGAGAAGCTGGAAACAGAAAATTAAGCAACTTGACCATCCCAAACAGAAGGAGAGGGGATTAACATGGATAGGATAATGGGTACAAATATGCAGTTAGATAGAAGGATTAAGTTCTAATATTCAATTGCAGAATAGGGTGACAATGGTTAACAACAATGTATTGCATATTTCAAAATAGCTAGAAGAGAGAATTTGAAATATTCTCAACATATAAAAATGATAAATGCTCAAGATGGTTGATATCCTAAATACCTTGACTTGATTATCACACATTCTATGCATAAATGTGTACAAATACTATGTATTAGTGAAATAAGTAAACAAAATTGAAATGGGGGGAAAAAAGCGGATTAGCATGTGGATGACCAGAGCAAACCATATGATTCTGGAAAAAAGTGCCCACAGGTACAGAGATAAAGACATTCACAGTTGGATGTGGGCTGGGGCATGCTGAAAATCTCCAGGCACATGGGCAGGGCTCAGCAGCAACTGCTAGGGATGCCCACACGTTTGGAAGTATTTCCAACATGAGCATCTCACTTTCTAGACTCCTAAAAGTTGGAAGTGAGCCTGATAGATCCTTGCCAGGGTTCTAGTATGAAAACTAGTGGTGCACAATCTCGAAGTCTCCAGATGTGGGGCAAGTCAGGTGTTGTAAATGGATGAAGAGGACCAGGAGTGGGACAGTCATAAGCAGGAAGATTGTAGAAAAGTGGAGGATTTCAGCCTCATCCACAGGGGGCAGCCAATTCACAGCTAAAGTCAATGGTTGCTAGGTGGGAGTGAGGTCCAGTGCTGTCAGAAATACACACACACACACACACACACACACACACACACACACACACACAGAGAGAGAGAGAGAGAGAGAGAGAGAGAGAGAGAGAGAGAGAGAAGGGAGTTTAGCTTGATGACTTTGATTAATCGCTACTACCCTCCCAACCAAATGATCCCTTGTGGTTAAATAGGGAAAGAAGGATCCATTATTGACTCATTGATTATTTACCTGGACCCCAACATACCCAACTAGCCTCCTTCCCTCCTGCAAAGTAAAGAATTCACATCCACTGGCAGGGAACTGTGATAAACGTGGAAGCGTACAGTCAGTCCAGAAAAGAAATGATGTTTGGATGATCTGTGAACCTTGAGATTAGCTTGTTCAAGAGAACTTTGTTCACTGACTGTACAGATCCTCGAAGATGATATGAACTGAGTGAGATGTAACAATGCACTAATTTCTCTAATCAAAGGACAGAAAGGCTTGGTGTGTCCTTGGCTGAACCTTTCTTTTCCTACTAGGCAAGGTATTTCCCATAGAATCTGCTTAATACGTTGCAAGAGAGTTTATGCCAATCATGATTGTCATTTGACTGGAACCTGTGCTTTATCTTGTTTGCCTAGACAAGCTTTGAGAAAGAGCCTGGCCTGAAAAGTAATATGAAAAAGAAGAATGGATTCGTGAGGCAAGCAGGGAATGGATAATGTTAATATATAATAGAGGTGATAATACTGGCCCCCACGAAGAGTTCACTTATTGACCCCTCTGACTGTGTTTTATTCAAAGTAGTGAATAAACATATCCTCCATTAATCAACTTAACTACCTGGTTTGTCATTCCAAGTCCACACTAACACACTGTATAAAATCTATCTTTTGGAGACCTGCTGTGACACTGTTAAATATAGAAATGAATTTGGCAAATATATCCATGGAGCATTCTTACTGAAAATCTAACAAGATCTTTTCTTTAGGGCCTAATATCAACAAAAGAGAAGCCCTCAGTGCATTTTCTCTGTGTGTTAGAAACCACTCTTGTCAACCAAAGTACAGTATGAGGGCTTCTTTTCTTTTCTTTCTTTTTTTTTTTTTACTTTAAGTTCTTGGATACATGTGCAGATTGTGCAGGTTTGTTACATAGTTATACATGTGTCATGGTGGTGGTTTCCTGAATCCATTGCCCCGTCATCTACATTAGGTATTTCTCCTAATGCTGTCCCTCCCCAATCCCCCCACCCTCTGCTGTTCCTCCCCTAGCCCCCCACCCCCTCCAGGCCCCAGTGTGTGATGTTCTAGGGCTTGTTTCTTTGTGAAATTTCTCTGTAACCGAAACTTCCTATTAAAGTAGTTCTTTGTCTTTATACTTGTGAGCAAAACAAATGAGAAACAAAAGATATTTTCCTTGAATTAACACAACAGACTTCAACTGCGGCTGCTTTTTTGAGCTCCACTTCTTGTTTTCTGATGGAACCAGTGATTAGAGCTGCCCTCAGAACTCAAGTTTCCAAGGTGGACAGGTAGCAACCACTTGAGAATTTTCTATCCTAAGGTTGTTAGCTGTCCGTGAAATTTGCAGAAAGCAAAGGGAAGAATGAAGTTGTGGCAGAACCAGGAGCTATTAGAATGAGGGTTTGTTCGAGCTATGAGACAATTCTAAAAGAAAGGGTGGTTAAAGGACCTTGTATCTCGAGATCAGGAATGCAGTGGTCAAGTTCACTAAATATTATTTAATGAATGAATTAATGAATGGATAGAAAAGTCACTTCAGGCTAAGAATCTAAGTACCAATTTCTTTTTTTTTTTTTAATGGGCAAAACTTACTATTTATTTATATTTTTTATTGCACTTTAGGTTCTGGGGTACATGTGCAAAACATGCAGGATTGTTGCATAGGTACACACATGGCAATGTGGTTTGCTGCCTCCACGCCCCCCATCACCTGTATCTGGTATTTCTCCCCGTTATCCCTCCCCAACCTTCCCATCCCCTGCTGTCCCTCCCCTATTCCCCACCAACAGACCCCAGTGTGTGATGCTCCCCTCCCTGTGTCCATGTATTCTCATTATTCAACACCTGCCTATGAGTGAGAATATGTGGTGTTTGTTTTGCTGTTCTTGTGTCAGTTTGCTGAGAATGATGGTTTCCAGATTCTTCCATGTCCCTACAAAGGACACGAACTCATCGTTTTTATGGCTGCATAGTATTCCGTGGTGTATATGTGCCACATTGTCCTTGTCCAGTCTATCATCGATGGGCATTTGGGTTGATTCCAGATCTTTGCTATTGTAAACATTTAAGTGCCACTTTCCATGCCATAGGAGGAATGCTGGGCAGATTGATATCTAGATAGATAAATGATCAAGAAGTTTCTTGGATTAGCAATCAGTGGAGGATGACTCTTGAGGAACTTGGGTGTGGAGACAGAAGGAAATATGACAGGGATCCAGTTATCAGAATGTGGGTGAAAGTTGGGGGCTTTTATTACAACTTCAGTATAGAATCAGAGTGGAGTCAGCAAGCAGATGACTCTTGGCTTGGAGCTAACTATTTTCTCTTTGATTATAGTGGAGTCTGGGGCAGAGCTAAACTTACCAGTAACAGAGATCTGCTCCGCCTCGGAAAGTTGGTGAACAAACTGGTAAGGAAGCCAGACTGGTCATGATAGTATATTCTCAAAAGTTTCTGTAGTCAGTTTTATGGTGCAGCACTACCAGGACATAGAGGTACCTCTTCTTTGGTCAAGAGTAAGAGCATAAACTTTGGATTCAGGCAAAAGTTTCAGCTTCCTCATCTAACATTGCCCTGGAGATAGTAATACAGCTTCTTTGTATGGAAAGCATGTAATGCACTTAATACTGTGCCAAACTTATACTAAGTTGCACCAAAAAAGGCTAGTGTTGTTATTATTATTTCAGGGATTATAGAGGGCTTACTACATGCCAGACCCATCATCTCATTTAGCCCACCTAACATTCCCTGAGGTAGTACTACTATTAACACATACATATAAATGAGAAAACTGAGACTCCAAGAGATTATGTAATTTGTTGAAAGTTACATAGTTAATCCATGGGGGAAATACTATCCATCTCAAACCAGTTTGTCCAGCAGCAGGACCCTTACTCTTACAATATACTGATCCTTGAAAGTATAAAACCATAACTGAGTCTTCAGTCCTTTTCAGAATATCATATGGTCCCTCCAAGATAGCTCCTCAGACAATGCTGTACAACACCACATGGGGTTAACAGGCAACCCTACACTAACACTGACTCTTCAGTGGTCACGAAAGGGCAAAAATTAGCTCTGCTCTAAATCTGTTCCAAGTGGCAGGAGAACTTCTGGCTCTCAAGAGAACTCAGAACGTACATTCCTATAGAAGATTAGTGAGAAAAGCATTCAGCTATGCATGAGGGCTCTTCTGTAACTACATCAGGCTTGAATCTAGTTCTGCTGGTCTCTGGTTTGTCAATGACATGTTGTTTTAGTATTGAGTTCCCTAGCCCCAGAGCACCCAGCTAAAGGCCCTGAGATAAGGCAAACACTAGACACAGGAGCATTAAAACAGGGTTTGTGGTAAACACCTGAGCCTGTGCTCGCAAAAGGCTCGCCTCTAAAGCTGCCCATCCAAAGGGACAGGACTATGAATGGGAAAAGAATGCTTCAGCAATTATGGTTCTTCTAATTCTGTCTCTGCAGCACTATGAACCCCTAGGAGAGAAGTTCTGAGGGTTTGAAAACTTAATCCGAACGTCAAAAGTGTTGAAGGTTTCAGTTAAGTCCAAAATACTAAGTTCTTTCCAGAGACTGGCTAGGTGAGGCTTCAACAACTCAAAGAAGACAGGTATTCATCTCTGGGTTTCAGTGAAGATGAGACAAAAGTTAAACACCATCAGATACCACATGATCTTACTTAACATTGAATCTAAAAAAGGTGAACTCATGGAAGCAAAAAGTAGAATGGTGGTTGTCAGGGCTGGGGTGGTGGGATTGGATTATGTTCATCAAAGGGTACAAAATTTCAGTTATACAGGAGAAATAAGTTTAAGAAATCTGTTGTACAACGTGGCAACTCTAGTTAATAACAATGTATTGTATTCTTGAAAATTGCTAAAAAAGCAGATTGTGAGTCAGGCACAGTGGCTCATGCCTGTAATCCTAGCACTTTGGGAGGCCAAGGTGGGTGGATCACCTGAGGTCAGGAGTTTGAGACTAGCCTGGCCAACATGGTGAAACCCCATCTCTACTAAAATACAAAAACTAGCTAGGCATGTTCATGGGTGCCTGTAATCCCAGCTACTCGGGAGGCTGAGGCAGAAGAATTGCTTGAACCCAGGAGATGGAGGTTGCAGTGAGCTGAGATCATGCCCCTGAATTCCAGCCTGGGCAACACAACAAGACTCTGTCTCAGAGTAAATTGTGTTCTTACCAGAAAAAATAAGTATGTGATATACACCATGGAATACTATGCAGCCATAAAAAAGGATGAGTTCATTTCCTTTGCAAGGACATGGATAAAGCTGGAAACCATCATTCTCATCAAACTGACACAAGAACAGAAAAACAAACACTTCATGTTCTCACATTTATAAGTGGGTGTGGAACAATGAGGACACATGGACACAGAGAAGGGAACATCACACACTGGGGCCTGTTGCGGGGTGGAGGGCTAAGGGAGGGATAGCTGGGCGTTGGGGGATAGGGATAGGGGAGGTATAGCATTAGGAGAAATACCTAATCTACATGACAGGATGGTGAATGCAACAAATACCATGACACATGTATACCTATGTAACAAACCTGCATGTACCCCAGAACTTAAAGTATAATAATAAAAAAAAATAAGTGAGGTAATACATATGTTAATTAGCTCAATTTAGCCATTCCCATATATATATGGTTCAAAACATTATATTTTACATTTATATATATATATATATATATATATATATATATATACACACACACACACACACACACACACACACACACACACAATTTTTATTGGTCAACTAAAAATGAATTAATAGAGAAAAGAAGATTGAATTTAAAATACATTCATACATACACACCATGGGATTTAGCTAAGATTTAAGGCATGCTAAAAAGCAGCTTTATGCCTCTACAGTTACTTAAAGGCTTATTGGAGTTCAGCAATGGACTCATGGCAACTGTAACCCCTAGCAAGCACTAACCATAGTTTTCTGCCGCATACCACCCGCTTCAGGAAGAAGCTTCATCATCCTCGCTGGTTTAGAGCTGAATTAGAGCTGAAGGTCAGCTCTCAACTGCACAAAGGGGACAAAGCTGGCTAGCATTCCTGTGGCCTTGCCTAAAATTCAGCACTGAGCTCTCCAGACACCACCCTTTCCCTATTGAAGAAGTAGGACTGGGGTCCACAGTAACAGACTCAGCCTGTGGAGCAGTACAGCCTTGTGGACTTTGCAAAAGACCAGAGAATTAGAAATGAGCAATTGGTAAAACTCGGCACTACCAAGGCCCTCAGCCATACTAAGGACAGCAACAGAGGAGGGAATTTCTAGGACTTTTCATCGAAGCAATACACTCTAGTATTCAGTGATATTGAAAGGCTAGAACAGCAAGTGGCAGGGGAGGTACACAAAGCATAGCAAGGTCTGGTTTTAATGGAACAAAGTTTAGAACAAGATTTGAGTCCCAGAATAAGGATGCAGAAACAATGTACAGTTCCTCCTCCTTCACCAAAGAGCTTTCTCCCTTTACAGGAAAGCTGGTGTAGACCAGCATCATAGGCGTCACGCCCAAGGCCAAGACCACAACGTAGACTAATCTGGACATGGATGGAAGGCATGATAAGCAAGAGCAGTAGGAGAGTTTCTGGTACAAAAACTAAACAGGCCATTAGTGATATGGGAGAATATATCCCTAGCCCAGCAATCTGGGAGTATAGTTTCAAGCAGCCCCACCAAGCTTTCAATATTCTTGAAGCCTTGTGTTTTATCTTGAAAATTCAATAGAACTTCATAGTTTATTTCATAATATATTCACATTAACTCTTACATAAAAATAATAATTGAAATGAGAATTTTAAAATCTATATTTTCAAGTAAAATCAATGTTGGGGGAAGATGATTCATGTAAATGTCTCACAATTCCCCACCCTCCTTGGCACACCATCCCATATACCACAATGCATTCAGGCCTCTGTGAGTCAGGAGCATAGTAAAGGCCCAGGAAGTCTGGTAGGCAGCCTCCAGAAAACTTCATGGGGGAAATAATGGTTGTGCCAGAGAGGCAGAGCAAGGTATTTATTTGATAGCTACCAAGAGGACAAAGCTTGAAAAGAAGAATTTCAGTCCTTGAAAGTTCTAGAAAGAGTAAGGCAGGTCCCTAAGACTTTGAGCAGTGAGGGTGCCCATTTCCGTATCAGGGCAGCAACAGCCATAGAACCAGGGAACAAAAGTGGGAGATTCCATCGATAGTCCCCAATGAATCACACCTCCTAGGACTCACATCTATGTGGTCCCTCTCCTTGAAAGTGAGCCCTTGTGACCTGGCAGAAATGATGCTGTGCTAGTTCCAAGACCAGCCTAAAAAAGGTCTGGCACTTTTGCATCAGAGTGTTTTGCACTCTGGGGGAAGGTAGCTATAATGTAAGGCACACAACTACCCTGGACCACTTTGCTGTAAAGAAGCCCACGCTGGCCACACAGAGAAGAACCTGGGAATCCTGCCAACCAAGGCACCTTTGGCTGACTTCCCCAGCTGAGTTCCAATTTGCCAGCTATGTGAGCAAACCATCTTGGAAGTTAACACCACACAGGACAGAATCACACTGTCCTTGCTGAGTCATAGCCAAGTTAAAGAATCATAAGCAAACAAATGATTGTTGTTTGAACCACTGAGTTTCATGGTGAATAGATAACTAAAACATACAGTAAAGCTCAGCCTCACAGAGCTTCTCAGGAAATAGGATCCAAGTGAGACCTTAAGAAGATGTCTTAGTGCTTCCCATGTTACCAACCTAAGGGACCTAAAATTCTCCTAGAGGGGTTCAGGGATAGAAAACTAAGAAGGGCTCAGTGCTATTACTTATTTCCAAATTATAATATAAATATTCCAAATTTTCACAAATTTTCACAAATCTCACCCTAGTTAAAAAAAAATGGTAATTCACCAAATGCACTTACATTAATTGGTGTTCAATTCGAGTCTGTAGGCTTGTCAACTCCTATGGTGTTCGGCGCTTGCAAGTTCCCACCACGTCCTCCACATGTTCACTGCATTGGAATGGGCTTGAGCTGTCACTGCCTGGCCTGTGCAGTGCCCAACATAGTGGTACACACACACGTACTTAATATCCCACAAAGTACAATGATGGGAGACCATGATTTCTGGATTGCTTAGGGTCAGTTAACACTAGCTGTGGCCAGTAGTGGAAAAGGAAGTATTACTTAGAAAATTCCAACTAGGCACACAGCTGGGAAAGCTGCCAGGCAAAATCGGATGATTTTTTTCTCCATCTTACTATTCAATACCAGTAAGCAGGCAGTTGCAACAGAAGTAACAGTCATCAAGATCCTATTATGATATGCAAAGCTTTGGAGGAAATCTACAAGATCTCTCCGTGTGTCCCTCAGCATCCAGGCACAATTTAACTCACCCCTTACCCTTGCTATAAAAAACAGGAAAAAGCATGTCCAGGAGGTAGTATCCATCCAGCTAAACCTGCCATAACTGCTAAAACCATCAGCAGCCTCAGCTGCAGGATGCCACTTCTGTTTTCATGGAAATAGGCAGGCTTTGGGCAAATTCAAAGAACAGGCTTTTAGATAATTTTGCAGCTTTATTTGAGCTGAGACACACCGTCAGCTGATATACATTTTAGATCCCCCAACGACATGTGTCTGGAGAAGGGGCGGATTAATAATAGCTTACATTTCTATAGTGCTTTTCATCCAAAAAAAATCCCAAACAAGAGAAACAAGCTGAATCTTTTCTTCTTGTTTAATGGAAAAAACCCTAGTGATTTTTAAAGCAGTACTAAACACTGGAACTAATTATAAAGAAATTCACTTTTTTAAAGTGTCAGGACATAATTATTATTTTTTAAAACTTAAATAGTGTGCACATTGCTCCTTAGAGCTCACAAAGATATGCCGCCATCACCATTTCAGAAGGCTATCATCTCTTTCCAACAAAGACAACAGTTGCAGTGACAGTAGATTCAGAGACATTATGGGCGAACAGATAAAAATAATAATAATAATTAACAATGGTACGGGAAGCTCCATCTGGAGTGTCTGATAACACAGTGGGAGGTGGATACAGATGGGAAAAGGTGGGTGGCTCAGGGTAGAGCTTGTCCCGATCTCATGGGCTCAGGACCCCAGACACACTCATATTAGTATAGGCTTTGGTTTTCCACTCCTTGCTATTCAAATACAACTAACCAGGCCAGAGCCAGCATGGTTTACCACTGTCCAGAAGATCTGGGATGGCTCTAGATCACAAGCTGGCATCATGACAAGGTCAATAATGCATGTATCAGCATTTGATAATCCTAGATTAATACAGCTTTTCTTTCTCTAAAGTGCAGATTCTTTATCTTTAACCCAAGTAATTTGCATATACTTCCACATAGTAATTCCAGGCACAATGCTGCTTTTTCTGGGCTTTTTACCCTGATTGGCAGCTAATTAGAACCTTGAAATGTTGGCAGGTGTCGTGATGAAAAGGCGTCACAAACCCAGCTACCGCACAGACGGTGGCTTTTTAATCACCTGTTTAAGTCACACAGTTCCCAACTATCTCGAGCTGTTAGGATGAGTAGTTTCTTGATCCTGGAGGACTGCTGAGCAAGGAGGACCTCTGCTGTTATAAAAGAACCAACACCTTTAGAGGGACGGCGAAAGTACACTTCAAAAACAGACAAAACAGAAAGGAGCAACCAGAAGGATTCTTAAAAAGGAAACGGTTCCTTTTTTTGTCAATTTTTTTCTTTCTACAGAGATGCCAAACTAGTAAGAGATGGACAGTTACACCCCACTCTCCCATCCGCCATTGTTAGTGAACATGAGCTTATGATGAAGAAGGCAGAAAAGTACGTGGTTGAGAAGATAAAATTATCTCGTCATTCTTTCCCTTTAGTGTCATAGTTTGAGATTCTAGCGTGTATCACTTACTTGATATTCATCATGGGGATTACATTCTCAGCACGGGATAGATGTTTACAGGGGAGAACTTTCCTCCCACTGTGTCACTGGAAAGAAAAGGCTGTCACCATGACTGCCTTCACACATCCTCCTCTCACAGAGAGCTCTCTGAACTACAAAGATATCTCCCCTCACTTGAGTTTTCCAAAAAAGGTATTGATTTCACAAATCTTCACAGAGGCTGTACTATTTGCATAGACTTATGTTAGGTGCAGCAGGGGATACAAAAGTATATGAGCGAGGTTTGCCTTTGAGAAACTGCAAACATAAGGTACATATGCATTAGAACAAATAATACAATAAAAGAGATGCCTTAAAGTATGATATCACTTAATGCTGACAGCATATTGAAAATAGTGACATTCATTTAACAAAATATGATATCACTAAGTGCTAAGAGCATATTGAATATAGTAAGTGACATTCATTTAACAAAATTAAGGTTGGGCACTGTGGCTCATGTTTGTAACCTAAACACTTTGGGAGGTCAAGGCAGGAGGATTGCTTAAGCCAGAGTTGAAGATCAGCCTGGGCAACAAAGCAAGAACCCATTTCTACAAAAAAAATATTTTCTTTAATTAGCTAGCATGACGGCACATGCCCGTAGTCCCAGCTACTCAGGAGGCTGAGGTGGTAGAATCGCTTAACTCCAGGAGTTTGAGACTGCAATGAACTGTGATTGTGTTACTGCACCCCCACCCAAGAAACAGAACAAGATCTTGTCTCTTAAAAAAAGGAAAAAAAAATTAACATTACAAGAAAACTCTAGCAATTGAAGAAGTCAGAGGAGTCTTTGAAGAATAGGTCCCTGAAGATGGATAAAAGGTGTTTATTTTTTTAACTTTTATTTTAGGTTTAGGGGTACATACGCAGGTTTGTTATGTAGATAAATGGCATGTCACAACAGTTTGATGTACAGATTATTTCATCACCCAGGTAATAAACACGGTACTGTTTATTACTGTAACTACCATAGGTAGTTTTATAATCCTCACCCTGCTTCCTCCCCAAGTAAGCTCTGTTGTCTGTTTTTCTCTTCTTTGTGTCCATGTGTACGCAATGCTTAGCTCCTACTTATAAGTGAGAACAGGCAGTATTTGGTTCTCTGTTCTGGTGTTAGTTTACTTAGGATAATGACCTCCAGCTCCATCTGTGTTGCTACAAAGGACATGATCTCATTCTGTGTGTGTGTGTGTGTGTGTGTGTGTGTGTGTGTGTGTAAGGTATTCCATGATGTATATGTACCACATTTTCTTTATTCAGTCTCTCACTGATGGGCATTTGGGTTGATTCCATGTCTTTGCTATCATGAGTAGTGCTGCAATAAAAATACATGTGGCATGTGTCTTAATGTTAGAACAATTTATATTCCTTTGGGCATATACTCAATAATGGGATTACTGGATCAAATGGTAATGCCATTTTGAGTTCTTTAAGAAATTGCCAAACTGCTTTCCACAACGGCTGAACTAATTTACATTCCCACCAGCAGTGTATAAGCATTCTCTTTTCTTTGCAATCTTGCCAGCATATTATTTTTTGACTTTTTTTTTTTTTTTTAGAGATAGGGTTTCACCATGTTGTTCAGGCTGTTCTTGAACTCCTGACCTCTACCTCCCAAAGTGCTGGGATTACAGGCGTGAGCCACTGCACCCGGCCTTATTTTTTGACTTTTTAATAACAGCTATTCCGACTGCTGTGAGATGGTATCTCACTGTGGTTTGAATTTGCATTTCTCTAACCATTAATGATGTTGAGCATTTTTTTCATGTGTTGTTGGTCACATGTATGTCTCCTTTTGATAAATGTCTGTTCATGACCGTTGCCCACTTTTTAATGAGGTCACTTGTTTTTTGTTTCTTGGCTTAATTTCCTTATAGATTCTGAATATTAGACCAGAATCTAATGCACAGTTTGCAAATATTTTCTCCCATTCTGTAGATTGTCTGTTTATTCTATTTACTGTTCCTGTTGCTGTGCAAAAGCTCTTTAGTTTAATTAGGTCCCACTTGTCAAGTTTTGTTTTTGTTGCAATTGCTTTTGGCATCTTCTTTATGAAATCTTTGCCAGATGCTATGTCCAGAACAGTATTTCCTAGGTTATCTTCCAGGGTTCTTATAGTTTTAGGCCTTACATTTAAATCTTTAATTCAGAAGACAGAGAAGATTTGAGTAACCCAGAAAAAAAAAGGAGACATTCCGAGTTGAAAGTTAAAGTAGAATTTACTTAGATACTAAAACACTAGGGTAGAAATATAAAGATTTGTTTTAGGGATTAAGAATAATTCAGGCTAGCCAAAGAATGGAGAATTTGGGATCAAATTTTGACTGCCTTTGGCCAAGTGTGGTGGCTCACGCCTGTAATCCCAGAACTTCAGGAGACAGATTACTTGAGTCTAGGAGGTTGAGACCAACTGGCCAACAGAGCAAAACCCCATCTCTACTAAAACTACAAAAATTAGCTGGGCGCAGTGGCTCACATCCGTAATCTCAGCTACTTGGGAGGCTGGGGTGGGAGGATCGTTTGAACCTGGGAGGTTGAGGTTGAAGTGAGCTGAGATCATACCACTGCACTCCAGCATGGGCAAAAGAGCGAGTCCCATCTTAGGAAAAAACAAAAAGGCTGGGCACGGTGGCTCACACCTGTAATCCCAGCCCTTTGGGAAGCTGAGGCAGGCAGATCACGAGGTCAAGAGATCCAGACCATCCTGGCCAACATGGTGAAACCCCGTCTCTACTAAAAATACAAAAATTAGCTGGGCGTGGTGGCGCAAGGTTGTGGTCCCAGCTACTAGGTAGGCTGAGGCAGAAGAATCGCTTGACCCCAGGAGGGAGGTTGCAGTGAGCCAAGATTGCGCCACTACACTCCAGCCTGGTGATAGAGCAAGACTCCGTCTCCAAAAAAAAGTGACTGTCTTTGATACCTTAATTTTTTGGTTTTTTTTTTTTTTTTTTTTTTGAGACAGGGTCTTTGACATAATTTGTTCCTGTGTCCCCACCCAAATTTCATATTGTAGCTCCCATAATTCCCACATGTTGTGGGAGGGACCAGTCGGAGATGACTGAATCATGGGGGTGGGTCTTTCCTGTGCTGTTCTCGTGATAGTGAATGGATCTCACGAGATCTGATGGTTTTAATAGTGGGAGTTTCTCTGCACAACCTCTCTCTTTGCCTGCTGCCATCCACATAAGATGTGACTTGCTCCTCCTTGCCATCTGCCATGATTGTAAGGCCTCCCCAGCCAGGTGGTACTGTGAGTGGATCAAACCTCTTTCTTTTGTAAACTGCCTAGTCTTCAGTATGTCTTTATCCAGTGACATGAAAACAGACTAATACAGTCTTGCTCTGTCACCCAGGCTGGAGTGCAGTGACGCGATCACGGCTTACTGCAACCTCTGCCTCCCAGGCTCAAGCAGTCTTCCCACATCAGCCTCCCAAGTCCTGCACCATTGAGTTTCGCCATGTTGCCCAGGCTGGCCTCAAACTCCTGGACTCAAATGATCTGCCCACCTCAGCTCCCAAAGTGCTGGGATTTCAGGTGTGAGCCACCATGACTTTTGTCAATATTTTTTAAAGCATCAAAAAGATCATAAGATATGAAGCAATTACCAGGCCAAAACTGAAGGAAAACTAGAGACTAGAGGGGAAAGCCAGCACAGAATTTTCCTGATGGCATTTGGCAGCCCAGGAGAATAAAATCAAAGCCCGAGGCCCACACACTGTGGAGATTCTAATAGGAAAAGCTCGCCTCAGTAAGCTGGAGCTCCTTTGCTTACTGAGAAATGCTTTCTGAAGCATTTCTGATAATGCTTCAGAAAACAGTGTAGCATTATCACCCGGGTGGAACAAGAAACCTGGAGCCATGAACACAGTTAAGGTGATCCCAGACTGGCAATTGCTGCTGCCTAACAGAAACCATGCAAAAATTCTCTAGAGGTGGCACCTTAATCTTACACCTCAATTAATATTCCTGAAAATAAACTTTTAATATAAACAATCCACAATAAAAGGACACAAGAAAAAAAATGCTGCACGAGAGGGAAATAGTAAAAACCACAAGCATAAGAACCAAGTTCAAAACCTTCTGATATTATCAGACACAGAGATAAAAAAAAATTGACTACGTTTAGAAACATAAAAGACAAGCTTGCAAATATCTTCAGGAGAGATGAAAACACAAAAAGCAATGTAACAAAAATTTGAAAGAAAAAAACGTCTAAAAATAAAACAAAATGGAAAACTCAACAACCCAGTTTACTAGCAGATTAGACATGACTGAAGAGAGAATCCATCAGAAGTAGTTATCAAGAAATGCACCATATAAAGACAGATGAAATATACTACAGCTTTTGAGAGGCATGGAGAATCAAATGAGCTTGTTTCACTTTATTGAGTCAATTGATGTTTCATGAGGAGAAAAAAGAGGAATATGTAGAAGCAATATCCAAGTAACAGCTTCCCAGTACCATTGAAGGATTTCAAGCCAGACTCAAGCCAAATAAATCCCAAATAGGATAAATTTTTAAAAATTCAAACCGATTCACATCATGATGAAACTGTGCAGCCTGGGTAACATAGCAAGACCCTATTCCTTTAAAAAAAAAAATTAAACTTAGCCAGGTGAGCATGGTGCCACACACCTGAAGTCCCAGCAACTTGGGAGGCTGAGGTGGGAGGATCACTTGAGCCCAGGAGTTTGAGGCTGCAGTAAGTCATGATTGTGCCACTGCACTCCAGCCTGAACAATAGAGAAAGACCCCAACTCTAAAACAGGGAAAAAGAAACTGTGAAGCCCCCAACTACAACAACAAAAAATCGTTAAGTATACTCATAGATAAAAAGGAGATTAACTGCAAATGAGTAGTAGGCTGACAGTTAACTTCTCAACAGCAACTAGAAGCCAGAAAATAGTGATATATATATTTTTAACAATGTTTTAGGGCAACTTTATTTTTACAGCAAAGTTGAAAGTATAGGGGGCTCCCATGTGCCCGCTGCCCCTAACACGTGATAGTGGCCTCTCCATTACCAGCAACCCATACCAGAGTGGTACATTTTTTATACTTGCTGATCCTACATTGACACATTATCATCATCCAGAGTCCAGAGTTTACATTAGAGTTCACATTCGGTGTTGTACTTCCTATAGGTTTAGACAAATGCATAACCACATGTAGCCACTATTAGAGTAGCAGACAAAATGGTTGTACAGTCCTAAGAGTTCTCTGTGTCCCACTCTCATTTTGTACAAATCATTCCACTTCCCTGAAAGTCACTGTCTGCTCTCCCAATCATATCTGGTCTACTTCCCTGTAGCAAATAAAATCTCAATTACACTATAAAGCTTTCCCATATCTCCCTCCTCTGAAGTCCTGTGCAGTTACAGAGTGTAAACATAAAGTGACCAAGAATTTCTTATTTATTTATTTTTTAGATGGAGTCTTGCTCTGTTGCCCAGGCTGGAGTGCAGTGGCGCAATCTCAGCTCACTGCAACCTCCGCCTCCTGGGTTCAAGCAATTCTGCTGCCTCAGCCTCCTGAGTAGCTGGGACTACAGATGCCGGCCACCACGCCCAGATAATTTTTGTATTTTTAGTAGAGACAAGGTTTCACCATGTTGGCCAGGCTGATCTATTACTCCTGACCTTGTGATCCGCCTGCATCAGCCTCCCAAAGTGCTGGGATTACAGGCATGAGCCACTGAGCCCGGCCCAAAGACTTCTTTAAATGAAGAAGAAATCAGAATTTATTAAATAATATCCTTAATATGCTAAAAGAAAATATTTAACAACTAGAATTCTACATCCAGTAATCTTTCAAAGATAAAGGCAAATAAATATATTTCCAAACAAGCGAAAATAGGAGGCTTTTACTACAAGTAGACCTTCAAGTAAAGGAAATTCGAAAGTGTAGATTTTAGGCAAAAGGAAAGTACTCCCATATAGAATGCTAAAGAAGACAGAAAAAGCGAAGAGCAAAATAAAGTGATAAGTACATAAATCTAAATAAATATTATCTGTATAATGTAACAATAGTAATGCCCTGTGGTTAATCAATTCATGCCAAAAATAGCAGGTAAGATGAAAGTGAGGTATATGAGATTAAGGCAGCCCCAGGACCTTGTATTATCAAAGAAAAGGATAAACGTATTGATTCATTTTAGGCTTTGGTAAACTGAATATTTATGTTGGAATTTCCAGGGAAACCACTGAAGGAATAGAAGTAGGGCATATGATATCCAAATGCAGTTAAGGGTAAAAGCAATAACAAAAAGATAACTAGAAAAGACATTTAAAAACTAAGAAATAAACTTCGGAATTTTGCATAGGACAAAGAAGAATTCATAATGGAAATTATAAAATATTTTGAACTATAATATAATCGGCTATATATATAGACAGAGAATTAAAATATATAATACATATATATATATATATATATATATATATATATATATATATAGAGAGAGAGAGAGAGAGAGAGAGAGAGAGAGAGAATATGTTCCATGTTGGAAGGGTCAGCAGTTCACCCTTAAAAGGATAAATCGTCATGCCAGATTGATAATATGGACATTCTCCCAAAAGATAATGGCTTCTACTATAAAGAGTTTTTATTCTTTACTTTCATTTTAGAGAAGTCTCTAGAGGAAAGGGAAATGAACACATTTCAATCAGCCACATGTAGCCATTATCACTAAGTCATTTTAAACCTCTATAAAAAATAGCACAATCTGATGCATTGGTTCTTTTTTTTCTTTAGGAATTTAAAAAATTACCATTAAAACAAACAATCTCTACCTATATTTATTTTATTTCAAACACAGGACAGAATCATTCACAAGCCATCTATATTTCTGATAATTTTTCCTGTTTTCAGAGACTTTCTAAGATAACCTTCCACCTCTTTTCATTACAGGACTATGTTTATATTTAAAACATTTTGGCCAGATGCAGTGGCTCGCGCCTGTCTTCCCAGCATTTTAGGAGGCCAAGGCTGAAGGATTGCTTGAGCCCAGGATTTCGAGACCAGCCTGGGCAACATAGCAAAACACCGTCCCTAAAATTAAAGATAAAAAAATAAATTAGCCACTTGTGGTGGTACACACCTGTAGTCCCAGTTGCATGGGAGTCTGAGGTGGGAGGATCACTTGAGCCAAAGAGGTTGAGGTTTTACTGAGCCACGGTCACGCCACTGTCTGTACTCAAGCCTGAACAATAGAGTGAGTCCCTGTCTCAAAAATAAATAAACAAATAATTTTTACAAGCATTCTTTTTTTTCTCTTTTTGAGACAGAATTTCACTATTGTTTCCCAGGCTGGAGTGCAATGGTGCAATCTTGGCTCACCACAACATCCACTTCCTGGGTTCAGGTGATTCTCCTGCCTCAGCTTCCCAAGTAGCTGAGATTACAGGCATGTGTCACCATGCCCAGCTAATTTTGTATTTTTAGTAGAGATGGGTTTCTCTATGTTGGTCAGGCTGGTATCAAACTCCCGACCTCAGGTGATCCTCCCACCTCGACCTCCAAAAGTGCTGGGATTATAAGTATGAGCCACCTCGCCTGGCCTACAAGCATTCTTAATACATACAAACTCAAATACCTTCCTCACATTAACCAAGGTAATAAACCAGCTTCCTTACAATGAAAACCAGCAGTTGTTTGCCTTCTGATTTCTATTTTATTCCTCCTTAATCTAATTGAGTAAAGCAATATTTAGTGTGGCTTAGAAAGAAGATGCACAGAAAATGATTACAGAATTCCAAAATTTAAGCATTGTGTGTGTAGGTGTGGGGGAGTTATGTGTTGACTTGTCTTGTATTAAAGGTAGGAAATCCCGAACTAGGTATATTATCTGAAACAGAAAATTAGTTTAACAATAATAATAAACGCAAACAAAAACAGACTCCAACTGAACTTATTCCCAAACATGTTGACAAACCACATAAGCTAACAAGTACATTTTGCTTTCCTAAATATATGAGTTAATCAGGATACCAAATAATGGGCTTGTTTGGTTTATTAATAGAATGTATGTTAAATACTTTTTAAATGGAAAGTTATCCACAATGAGAAAATAATATTTTATTCATATCTTTAAAATATTTTAGAGAGAATTCTGTTTCCAAGAAACAGTGTGCTGAATAATAATTTAAAGTTTATCTTATATAACAGTACTCTATTCTCAGTAAATATTCAGTTTACTGAATTCTCAATTGTTTAAAAAAGTCTGTATTAGTAAAATAATTTGTAAAAATAACAAAATTTAACTGTTAAGAGAAAGCACATTGCCCTCTAAATGTCTCCATTTTGCAAAAACATACAAGAAGATTAAAACCAGACTAATGGTTTATTATGAAGACACATATTATGTCAAATTCTACATCAACAAATTTCAAGTCATCAAATTGATTCCCAGTATGTCTCACTTTTCTCACCTCTACCTTTATTCTAGTGACTTAGATCAGCTGTTTTTGTTTGTTTTTTTCTGGCGGATTTTTGGCATTTTCTAAAATACATTAGATTTAGTCTGCTAACAAGGTATACTTACTAATTACTTTGTTTATAGAAAGACATCTCCCATAAAGGGACAGGAAAAAATGGCTTCTAAAAGCTAATAGAACATGAATTTTTAATATATACTGAAATGTTTAACAGGCTTAATTTTTCAGGAGTGATCCATGTCTCTTTGGATACCAATCCAGTAATTTTCCCTTCGTTCACAACGTGCCACTTTAAAATGTGCCATTTGACCACTACCCCGGTGAATCTCACTCCATAAGTTACAGGACATTGTTCTTATATTGTAGGCATCTTTAGAAACCAGTGGTTCTCTATTAATGTCCATTTCCACCGCAGTTGAGGCTGGAAAGGGAATAGAATCCAATTGAAAGTATACAGAGAAGCAGGGCAGAGTGTAATTTACTTATTAGAGCTGGAATGTGTCCAGGACTCTACCTGCCATAAGGAAAGTATCCTGGGATCTTCAATGACCACAAGTGGTCAGGATTCCAGTTTTACAGCTCATCCAATTAAGTGGCCAAGCACATCTTCTGCTACACCATTAAGTGACAGGGCTGGGGAGTTCACTCTGCTAATGAAGTACCTGGGGCCTCGCGTCAGTTTCCCAGAGGATTTTTCAGGGTATGTGGGTATGTGCACAAGGCCACATAAACATACACCTAATAAGAAGTACTTCTATTATGGATAATGAACAAGAGAGACTTTAGCTGTCTCTTCTCCACCCGATTAGTGTTGGACAATCTCTACAGCATAAGTTAGAATACAACTGAAAAATGATGGACTCTGGTCAGTCTCCAGGAGCCTCCTCTACTCGGTTTCTTCATTATGGTCAAGCGTAAAATGTACACATTGCTTTGCGTAGTTCCTCATGCCCTCTGGAGGAATTCACCCTCACACTTTATAGCTGGTCTTACTTCAGGACCTCAATCTACTTTTCAAGATTAAACTGCAGGTAAAGATCTTCATTTTCTCCTACTTTTACACTAAAATATGACTCTCGCTTCTTCAATTTCCCCCCTCTTCGCAGGAAGGACAATGATACCTGTCATATCAACAAAATCTCAGGAATGACCACCAAATATTTTTTTCCAAAGTGAAAAATAGGAAAGTTTCTTCAAATAGCCTAACTCAGTGGTTCCCAGACATTAGTCCATTAACCAGTGGCACTGGAATCATTTTTAAAGTTTGTTAAAAATAGAGATTCCCAGGTCCCACTCCAGATCTACTGAATCAGAATGGCCAAGTATTAGAGCCAGGTTTGAATTCTTAACAAGCCCACGAGGTCAGTCTGCTTGTTTGAGAACCAAGACTGACTTCCTTTGTACGCAAAATAACAAAGGCCCATTGTGTGATTCCGAAAAGAAAACGTTATCTATATATCACACATAATGTACACAATGTCTTTCTCCCTTTTCTGTGTTCATTTTCTTTCTTTTATGCATAGCTTCTATTTTAGATCCCATCATCTCAGTTATCAAGTTTAATTTCTTTCTTCCCAGGAAGCATTGTGTAAAATTACTCTGGGATGTTATTAAAATTGATGCTAATTAACCTGACTCTATTTACTTTCACACTCAGATACTATGAGTAATCCATGAGAGACATTGAACTTTAGACACAAGGGAAGTTAAAATGACTATGACGCAAATAGCGGCATTAGAAAAAGAGTATTGGACATTTAAAATTAACTGAATGCTACTCTTTACTGTTACTGCGGTTGATGTTCCAACATAATTGTTTGTTTTTAATTAGTGGAAAGGAGATGTTTGAAGACATTACACAAATCTGGTACCACGTCAGCCAGAGTGGAAAGAAGATGGCCAAAACTGGCCTGTGCAACTGAAATTTTATTCATCTGTAAACTGAGATGGTTGTAGCACAGGATGTCTCTCAAGTCCTTACTTGCTCAAAACTGTCAGCAGTCTGTGAATATTAAGAAATTTGAGGCCAAGTACAGTAGCTCACATCTGTAATCCCAGCACTTTAGGAGGCTGAGGTGAGTGGATCACTTGAGGGCAGGAGTTCAAGACCAGTCTGGCCAACTTGGCGAAACCCCGTCTTTACTAAAAATACAAAAATTAGCCGAGCATGGTGGCACATGCCTGTGATCCCAGCCGCTCAGGGAGCTGAGGCAGGAGAATCACTAGAGCCTGGGAGGCAGAGGCTGACGTGAGCCAAAACAGCGCCATTGCACTCCAGCCTGGGCAACAGAGTGAGATTCTGTTTCAAATAAATAAATAAAAAGAAATTTGACAACCAGGCACAGTGGCTCACGCTGGTAATCCCAGCACTTTGGGAGACTGCAGCAGGTGGATCATCAAGGTCGGGATTTCTAGACCAGCCTGGCCAGCATGGTGAAACCCTGTCTCTACTAAAAATAGAAAAAAATTAGCTGGGCATGGTGGCAGGCACCTGTAATCCCAGCTACTCAGGAGGCTGAGGCAGGAGAATCACTTGAACCCAGGAGACGGAGGTTGCAGTGAGCCAAGATCACACATTGCATTCCAGCCTGGGTGACAAGAACAAGACTCTATCTCAAAATAAATAAATAAATAAATAGAAATTTAGTAAGAACAAGAACATGCAAATTAGTAGTCACCTGCTACCTTTACATCTGGAAAAATGATGTGGCTTTTAAAAAGAAAAGCAGGAAATATTTGTAGGTCAAATAGGGTGACCAGTTGTCTAGGTTTATTCAGTACTGAGAGATTCCCCAGGACACAG
Organism: Saguinus oedipus; assembly: GCA_031835075.1. Lineage (NCBI taxonomy): Eukaryota > Metazoa > Chordata > Mammalia > Primates > Cebidae > Saguinus > Saguinus oedipus. The sequence goes on along the minus strand of CM063171.1, from coordinate 94,910,372 downwards.
GATATTTTCAGCACTAAAATCTGGACAGTCCCAGGCAAACCAGCATGGCTGATTATCACAAAGCCAAACACTGAGTTTATGAAATTAAATAGTTTTTTTAGCCTGTAAATATAATTAACCTTTTGACACACTGAGAAGTGAAGCTGAAGTTCCCCAGATTTTGAACAGGTGGCTGGAACATGACAAGTTACTTCTAATACTCTGAAGTATCCCAACCATGATTAGAGGTTAAAACAGCATCTGAGAGTAAAAGAACCTGACTTTTTTAGATCAGGTACGATCTGATTAAGGGCAACAGAGTAGATAAACATCTTTATTAAAGAGGGGGCTGGGAATTGTATTGTACGCAGAACTCGATAGAACATAGTACTTCAAACTGAAGAGCTCATTAGGAAGCAAATCATTTAACAAGAATCAGAGCCTCCCAAACAGATATTATACAATGATCTACAAACAAAACATCAGTTGACTTCTCTCAGGGTAAGCATAGATGGGCTTAGCAGTCATACCTAATTACCTAAACTCCACAGCTCATATTTCTGATCCTTAGATATGCCCGCCCTATGAATTTAGGCAAGAACAAGGATCCATCCATAGGACTTCTCAAGATTAATTCATACAATTAAGGAATTATTTCATTTCACCTTAAAGTTAACATAAAAGATACCATGAGATTACAAATATACACTTGGCCAGGTACAATGGCTCATACCTATAATTCCAGCACTTTGGGAGGCCAAGGTGGATGAAACACCTGAGGTCAGGAGTTCAAGACTAGCCTTAGCAACATAGTGAAACCTCATCTCTACAAAAGACAAAAAATTAGCTGGGCATGGTAATATGTGCCTGTAGTCCCAACTACCCAGGAGGCTAAGTTGGGAGGATCTCTTGAGTCTGGGATGTCAAGGCTGCAGTGAGCTGTGATCACAGCATGCACTCCAGCATGGGCAACAGAATGAGACCCTGTCTCAGAAAATAAATAAATAATAAAGATAAAAATGTACACGGGCCACAGAGGATTCTGGGAAGATGATAGAATGGAAATCACCAGGAATCTGTCTCCCCACCCAAACAATAATTACACTCCAGCAATAAGCCTGATGTAACGATTTTGGAACTCTGTGGTCTATTGAAGATTTGCACTTTCCAAGGGAAAATTTGGGTGGTACACTGCAATTAATTCTCATCAATTTCAGCTCTTAGCTCAGCAATAGCTACCCATCATCTTCCTTCCACCCCCATCCCACTGGCAGGCAGCCATGCAAGTGTTCCTGGAGCAACTTTGCACACAGCTTTGGGAGCAAGAGTAGATTTTAAAAAGGACCCTATTTCCCCTTTGGTAAAAAGGTAGAAAAATTGTCAGGAGCAGTGGCTCATGCCTGTAATCCCAGCACTTTGGGAGGCCGAGGAGGGCAGATCACTTGAAGTCAGAGGTTCGAGACCAGCCTGGCCTACATAGTGAAACCCTGTCTATACTAAAAATACAAAAATTAGCCAGGTGTGGCTGGGCACACCTGTAATCCCAGCCACTTGGGAGGTTGAGGCATAACAATCACTTGAATCCAAGAGGCGTAGGTTGCAGTGAGCCAAGATGGCACCACTGCACTCCAGCCTGTGTGACAGAGCAAGACTCCTCTCAAGAAAATAATAATAATAAAAGGTTGAAAAAATAAAAGTAAAAATAAAGGACTCTATCCTTCACATATCAGGGATCTGTGCTCCAATCGCTGATTGCTACTTCTGATCACAGAGGTGCAACAGGGAGGCAGTGGTCATTATTGTTGTACCTCCCTCCATTGTTGCAAGCCTCTCTCCCTCTGCCTGAAGTGACTTCCAGGGGATTTAAAGGATTGGTGCATTTTTCCCCCTTCATTTTTTTCTTTTTCCTCTTTGGGAGCCAGACTTTAAAGACTAGGACATTCAAAAGTAACTATATATATGGGGAAAATTAGAAAATCACCATGAATGCCCAGGAAAAGATGTACATTCTGAAAAGATCTTAAGTTCATACCTAAAGCAGATTCTCAGCACAGTGACAGCCTACAACAATCAGCAAACAAAACCAAACAAAGAACAGCAAACCCTAAGGAAGAGGAGAAGCTGATTTGCAGAGAAATCACATAATTAGAGTCAAATATCCAGATTTCAACAAAAAAATCACAAGATATGTAAAGAAACAGGAAAATATAGCTCATTCAAAGGAAAATATATACATAAACCAACAGAAACTGTCCCTAAGAAAGACTTAAGGGCAGATGAACTAGATAAAGTCTTAAAATATGTGTCTTAAAGATGCTTAAAGAACTAAAGGAAGACATGGAGAAATTCAAAAAACAATGTCTGAACAAATTGAAATATCAATAAAGAAATAGAAAACCTGGAAGGAAACCAAAAAAAATTCTGAAGTTAAAAAGCAAAATAACTGAAATTAAAATTTTCAGACATTCCAGGATTCCATAATGAGAAGAGAGAAAGAGAAAGGGGTAGGAAGAAGAGTTGAAGAAATGATGGCTAAAAATTCCACAAATTTGATGGAAATATATGAACATAAACATCGAAGTTCAGCAAACTCCAAGTAGGTCAAACTCAGACACCCATCCTGAGATACTTTATAATCAAACTGTTAAAAGACAAAGAGAGAATCTTGAAAGCAACAAGAGAGCAGCAACTCATCACATACAAGAAATCTTCAATACCATTATCAGCATATTTCTCATCAGAAACTTTGGAGGCCAGAAGGCAGTGGGCTAATATATTTTATTTCAAGTGCCAAAAGAAACAAATGGTCAACAAGAATCCTATATGCAGCAAAACTATCTTTCAAAAGTGAGGGAGAAACTTAAGACATTCTCAGATAAACAAAAATCAGGGAAGTTACCACTAGAACTGCCCTGCAAGAATGCTCAAGGGAGTCCCATAGATTGAAATGGAAGAACATTTGACACTAGTTTGAAGTCACATGCACAAATAAATATTGTAATACAAATAAACACATGGGAAATTATAAAAGCTAATACTACAATAATTTTGGTTACAATACATTTTGTTTTCTACATAATTTAAGAAATTAACTCACTTTAAAAAGAAATTATTAGCTTGTGTTTTTGGACACATGCTGTATAAAGATGTAATTTTGTGACATCAACTAAAAGGAGTGGAGATGGAGCTACAAAGGAGGAGTTTTTGGGTGTTACTGAAGTTAATATAAATTCAAATTAGAGTGTTATAACTTCAAGATGTTAAATGTAACCCCCATGGTAACCACAAAGAAAATAGCTATATAGTACACCCAAAAGGAAATGAGAAGGAGCTTAGACAACAGAGTAAGACCCTGTCTTCACAAAAATTAAAAACTAGGCATGGTGGTGTTTGCCTACTGACCCAGCTACTGAGGAGGCTGAGGCAGGAAGATTGCTTAAGCACAGGAGTTTGAGGCTGCAATGAGCTATGATCTCACCATTGTACACCAGCCTGAGCATTAGAGTGAGACTCCATTAAAACAAAAAAACAAACAGACAACCAAAAAAAGCAAGAAAGAAATAAGAAGGGCAAAGGATATGAACAGACACTTTACAAAAGAAGACATACATGAGGCCAACAAACATATGAAAAAATGCTCATCATCACTGGTCATTAGAGAGATGCAAATCAAAACCACATTGAGATACCATCTCACGCCAGTTAGAATGGCGATCATTAAAAAATCTGGAGACAACAGATGCCGGAGAGGATGTGCAGAAATAGGAACACTTTTACCCTGCTGGTGGGAGTGTAAATTAGTTCAACCATTGTGGAAGACAGTGTGACGAGTCCTCAAGGACCTAGAAATAGAAATTCCATTTGACCCAGCAATCCCATTACTGGGTATATATCCAAAGGACTATAAATCGTTCTACTATAAGGACACATGCACACAAATGTTCATTGCGGCACTGTTTACAATAGCAAAGACCTGGAACCAACCCAAATGCCCATCGATGATAGACTGGTCTGGGAAAATGTGGCACATATACACCATGGAATATTATGCAGCAATCAAAAATGATGAGTTTTTGTCCTTTGTAGGGACATGGATGAATCTGGAGAACATCATTCTCAGCAAACTGACACAAGAACAGAAAATGAAACACCGCATATTCTCACTCATAGGCAGGTGATGAACAGTGAGAACACATGGATGCAGGGAGGGGAGTACTACACACTGGGGTCTATTGGGGGGAATAAGGGAGGGACAGAGGGGTGGGAGCTGGGGAGGGACAGCATGGGGAGAAATGCCAAATGTGGATGAAGGGGCGGAAGGCAGCAAAACACACTGGCATGTGTGTACCTATGCAACTATCTTGCATATTCTGCACATGTACCCCAAAACCTAAAATGCAATAAAAAAATTTAAAAAAAAGAAATAAGAAGGGAATTAAAATATTTGACTACAAAAATCAACTAAACAGCCAGGTGCAGTGGCTCATGCCTGTAATCCTAGCACTTTAAGAGGCCGAGTCAGGCAGATCATTTGGGGTCAGGAGTTCAAGACCAGCCTGGCCAACATGGTGAAACCCCATCTCTACTAAAAATACAAAAAGATTAGCCAGACATGGTGGTGTGTGCCTGTAGTCCCAATTACTTGGGAGACTGAGGCAGGAGAATCGCTTGAACTGGGAGGTGGCAGTTGCAGTAAGCTGAGATGGCACCACTGCACTCAAGCCTGGGTGACAGAGCTAGACTCCATCTCAAAATAAACAAAAGACAACAACGACAAACACACACATATGTGCGCACATACACACACACACAAATCACCTAAACAAAAGAAGATGTTAATATAGAAAATGAAGGGCAAAAAAGCTATAAGACATGTAGAAAACAAACAGCGAAATGGCATAAGTCCCTTCTTATTAGTAATTTCTTAAAATATAAATGGATTAAATTCTCCAAAGACAGAGACTGGCAGAATGAATAAAAACATGATCTAACTATATGCTATCTACAAGATAGAGAGCATATCTCACTTTAGATCCCAGGACACTAACAGATTGAAAGTTAAAGGATGAAAAAAATATTCCATGCAAACAATAACCAATAAAGCATAGTGGCAATAATGATAACAGACAAATAGACTTTAAATCAAAGGATTTCATGAGTATAGAGTTTCAGTTTTGCAAGATGAAAAGAGTTCTGGAAATGAATGTTAGCAATTATTACACAACAGTATGAACATGACTAATATAATTGAACTCTTAAAAATGATTAAGATGCGAAGAATGCCATTTGTTTGAATGTCAATGTAGTTTGATAGGTATAGTATTGAATATATCAATTACTTTGGGTCGTATGACCATTTTTATGGTATTGATTCTTCCTATTAATGAGCATGGAATATTTTTCCCTTTGTTTGTGTCTTCTCTGAGTTCTTTGAGCAGTGTTTTGTAATTCTCATTGTAGAAATCTTTCACCTCCCTGGTTAGCTGTATTCCTAGGTATTTTATTCTTTTTGTGGCAATTGTGAATGGACTGGCTTCCTCCTTTGGCTCTCAGCTTAACTGTTGGAGTATAGGAATGCTGGTGATTTTTATAAATTGATTTTGTACCCTAAAATTTTGCTGAAGTCGTTTATCAGCTGAAGGAGTTTTGGGGGTAAGACTGTGAGATTTTCTAGATATAGTATCATGCCATCTGCAAACAGGGACAGTTTGACTTCCTATCCTTCTATTTGGATGCCCTTTCTTTCCTTCTCTTGTCTGACTGCTCTGGCCAGAACTTCCAATACTTTGTTGAATAGAAGTGGTGAGAAAGGGCAGCCTTGTCTTGTGCCAGTTTTCAAGAGGAATGCTTCCAGCTTTTTCCCATTCAGTATGATGTTGACTGTGGGTTTGTCACATATGGCTATTATTATTTTTAGGTAGGTTCCTTCAATACCTAGTTTATTGAGAGTTTTTAACATGAAGGAATGTTTAATTTTATTGAAAGCCTTTCCTGCATCTATTCAGACAATCATGTGTTTTTTTGTCTTTAATTCTGTTTATGCAATAAATCACATTTATTGATTTGTGTATGGTGAACCAACCTTGCATCCTGGATATGAAATCTACTTAATTGTGGTGGATTAGCTTTTTGATGTGCTGCTGGATTCAATTTGCAAGTATTTCACTGAAGATTTTACATCAAGGATATTGGTCTGAAGTTTTCTTTTTTTGTTGTGCCTATGACAGATTTTGGTATCAGGATAATTCTGACCTCATAGAATGAATTGGGGAGGAGTCCATCCTTCTCAATTTTTTGGAATAGTTTCAGTAGGAATGATACCAACTCTTCTTTGTACAGCTGGTAGAATTCAGCTGTGAATCTATCTGGTCCTGGGCTATTTTTGATTGGTAGTCTACTTATTACTGATTCAGTTTTGCAGCTCGTTATTAGTCTATTCAGGGAATCAGTTTCTTCCTGGTTCAGTCTTGGGAGGATACATGCATTCAGAAATGTATCCATCTCTTCTAGGTTTTCTAGTTTGTGTGCATAGAGGCGTTTATAGTAGTTTCTGATGGTTACTTTTATTTCTCTGGGTCTGTGGTACATGCCCTTTGTCATTTCTAATTGTGAGACCATCTCTCTTTTCTTCTTTATTAGTCTAGCTAGCAGCCTACCAATCTTATTAATTTTTTACAAAATCAACTCCTGGATTCATTGATCTTTTGAATTTCATTTTTGTGTCTCAGTTTCCTTCAGTTCAGCTCTGATTTGGGTGATTTCTTGTCTTCTGCTAGCATTAGGGTTGGTTTGCTCTTGCTTCTCTAATTCTTTCAGTTGTGATGTTAGGTTGTTAATTTGAGGTGTTTCTAATTTTGAGATATGGACATTTAGTGCTATGAATTTCCCTCTTAATACGCCTTAGCTGTATCCCAGAGATTCTGGTATCTTTGCTCTCATTAGTTTCAAAGAAATTCTTTATTTCTGCCTACTTTTTGTTATTTACCCAAAAGTCATTCGGGAGCATGTTGTTTCATTTTCATGTAATTGCATGGTTTTGAGCATTTTTTTCATCTTGACTTATATTTTTACCTCACTGTGGTCCAAAAGTGTGTTTGGTGTGATTTTGGTTCCTTTGCATTTGCTGAGGATTGTTTTGGGTCCAATTATGTGTTTGATTTTAGAGTATGTGGCAATGAGAAGAATATATATTCTGTTGTTTAAGGGTGGAAAGTTCTGTAGAGATCTATCAGGTCCATTTGGTTCAATGTTGAGTTCAGGTTCTGAATATTTTTGTTAATGTTCTGCCTCAGTGATCTATCTAATACTGTCAGTGGAGTGTCAAAGTCTCCCACTATTATGGTGTGAGAGTCTAAGTCTCTTTGTAGGTCTCTAAGAACTTGCTTTATAAATCTGGACCCTTTTTTCACACCATATACAAAAATCAACTCAGGATGAATTAAAAACTTAAATGTAAAACCAAAACTATAAAAATCCTGGAAGACAACCTAGGTAATACCTTTCTGAACATAGGAACAGACAAATATTTCCTGACAAAGATGCTGAAAGCAATTGCAACAGATGCAAAACTTGACAAATGGGATCTAATTAAACTTAAGAGCTTCTGCACAACAAAGAAACTATAAACTATCAACAGAATAAACAGACAACCTAACAGAGTGGGAGAAAATATTTGCAAACCATGCATCTGACAAAGGTCTAATATCCAGCATCTATAAGCAACAAACAAATTTACAAAAAAAAAAACCAACCCCATTAAAAAGTGGGCAAAGGACTCTTTCACTTCTGGGATTCCCGTTTCCTAGCTTGTCCCTGTTTCTGAACCGTCCTTCTTTGCAGTGCTTCTCTGCTTGTCAACTAAATGTCAGTGTTTTTTGAAGTTCTGTTTTGGGTCTTCTCTCCTTTCTGTATAAATTCCATCTGGGTTATCCTAGCTACTACTGTATTCTATTGATTCCCAAATTGCTTACTCTTCACTTTACTCTCCAGTCACACTATGCAGAGAATTTAACCCTAATCTAACCTTATTTTCCACCTGTGTGAGTCAAAAGAAGCCAACAATCTTGTGAAAAAAAGCTTCATGTCACTGATTGTTTGAGAAATGCAAATCAAAACCACAATGAAATACTACCTTACACCAGTCAGAATGGCTATCACCAAAAAGTCAAAAAATAACAGATGCTGATGAGGTTGCAGAGAAAAGGGAACACTTATACACCATTAGTGGGAGTGTAAATTAGCTCAACTATTGTAGAAAGCAGTGTGGTTATTCTTTAAAAAGCTAAAAAGAACTACCATTCAACCCAGCAATCTCATCACTAGGTATATAACCAGAGAAATACAAATCATCCTACCATAAAGACACACACATGTAAATGTTTATTGCAGCACTATTCATAGTAGCAAAGACATGGAATCAACCTAAATGTACATCAGTGACAGATGGATAGAAAAAATGTGGTATATATACCCCATGGAATACTAGGCAGCAACAGAAAATAATGAAATCATGTCTTCTGTAGGAACATGGATGGATCTAGAGGCCATTATTATTAGCAAACTAACACAGGAACAAAAACCAAATACCACATGTCCTCACTGATAAGTGGGAGCTAAATGATGAGCACTCACGCACACAAAGAGGGAAACAGCAGACACTGGAGCCTATTTATGGGTGCATGATGAGAGGAGGGAGAGGAGCACAAAAAATAACTATTGAGTGCTAGGCTTCGTACCTGGGTGATGAAACAATCTGTACAATAAACCCTCGTGACATGAGTTTGCCTGTATAACAAACCTGCGCATGTACCCCTGAACCTAAAACAACAAAAAATTTAAGATAGTAAATTTTATGCTGTATATATTTTGTCACAATAAAAAATTAAACAACAATGTAAGTTTATGGTCATGATTCATAAAATAACTCAGCTTTTTTGGAGGTGATGATTATGTTTGCAAAGACGGTAAGATAATTTCCATTGCCCTTTATTAAAACAAGGTAGACAAAAGATCCAATGACAATACCTTGTCCCTAAATAAATGGACTCATTTCTGTTCTTATCTTGACAGACTTCTCAGCCACATTTAACATTATTCATTGCTCCTTTTTTCTAGATGAATAAAATATCAAACTTAGAAAAATAAGACTTCTAAATATAAATTCCACAGTGTCCCGTCAGCCATATTGGAACTTGTAGCAAAAAGAAAATTCAGTAATTCTGATCCCATTTTTATTTAAAAATGTGATGTTTTGTTCATCAAGGATTTTTTGCATTGACTTTGAATTTTTTAAATATTGCATTATAATATTATTTATGCCAATTACTAAGTTTTTTTTGGCACCTTTTTAAACTTTGTGCCCGAGGCAAGCCCCAGTCCTGAAAAACACTCTTTCACTTCTGGGATTCCCGTTTCCTAGCTTGTCCCTGTTTCTGAACCGTCCTTCTTTGCAGTGCTTCTCTGCTTGTCAACTAAATGTCAGTGTTTTTTGAAGTTCTGTTTTGGGTCTTCTCTCCTTTCTCTATAAATTCCATCTGGGTTATCCTAGCTACTACTGTATTCTATTGATTCCCAAATTGCTTACTCTTCACTTTACTCTCCAGTCACACTATGCAGAGAATTTAACCCTAATCTAACCTTATTTTCCACCTGTGTGAGTCAGTCAATCCCTGTTCCTGTGATGCATTTCCGGAAACATACTTCCCTCTTCCCAGGGAAGTACTTCCTCCTGCCAAAATTTAAATCTCTGTCCTACCAAAACCCTCTCCCGGCCTTCCTCATGCCTGCCTATATCCTAGAGTGTAGGAAGGGAGAGAAGGAAACAGAAATCCTCCATTTACCATTCTCTCCACTTTACCTTCCAATTGCTCAAATATGTAAAAATCTCTCAGGTTAACAACTTCATACATGCCGTCTTCTCTATCTGGAATCTTTATTAGCAAACTTCTACTCATCCTTTGGGTCTCAGACTACATATCCCTTCCAGAGAGACTTTCTCTGCCCTTCAGATTATCTCAGGTTCCCCTCCTATGTGCACCTGCAGAACTCTGCAATTTCTCTTTTATATCCCTCATCATACATTATTATAACTAGTTTCATTTTTAGTCTCCATACTAGGCCATAAGCTTTATAACAGCAGGAGTCATGCCTTTCTTGTTCACTATTATGTATCTAGCATAATTTATATATCAGCATAATCTTTTCAGTGAACATAGTGCCTAGCTCTTATCAGCAACTGAAGAAGTATTAATAATTACATGAGGGAGGGAGGGAGGGAGGGAGGGAGGGAGAAGTCAGCAAAAATCAAATACCATCTAAACAGAACCTATACAGCCAATGAGCAATTGAGCAAATGAGCAAAAGGCAGCAGATGCAAAGATCACAAAGTTCAGCCATTGTTGGGAAGCAGCTAATTAGAAAGTCCTACATTTTCCTAATCCTGGAGCAAACTCTTTTGCTAAATAACCAGAATTCACCACCCTAGTGCTGTCCATGTAACAGGGAGAGCACAGCCCATTTGTTGTATTGGCTGTCCTGGGGCCTCTGAACATCTTGTCAGACCCTGAAGGGCCATCTGTCCTGTAGCATCCCTCTTGAAACTCATCTCTGCTTTTGTGATCAAATGCTCTGCCCATTGATCTTCTCTAGGATATAGGGTTTTACTTACAGTTTTCTGTCTACTGCATTTCACCAAAGAGTATTAGAGAACGGTTTCACACAGAAGTAGAGGAAGAGATTCAAGTTTTCCAAATCCCAAATGCTTACCATGAAAAGTTTAGAATTTTTTTTCAACATAGTGTTCTCTGAAAAGATTATGTTAATTAAACAGGATGCTCCCGTTGTATAGTGTTTAAAACTAACACATACAGTTTTACTGATCAACAGTTTTACTGATCAACAGTTTGAAAGAAGTCTAATTTCATAAGTTAAAAAAATATACCTAATTAATTAATGCCACTTTTAGCCTGTCAGTAGAAAACTATATCTATAGATAGATAGATATGACCATCAGTTTTCATACACACACACACACACACACACACACACACACACACATCAGTTTTTGTATGTGTAACAAAAAATCAACAGACTCCCCCTAGAAAATGTAGAGCTTGGCTCTGAAGCTTCATTCAAGACTGCATTGAAACCGTTCTTGTCCTGGAAGAATGAGGATTCATGTGAACTGCACACGTACTTTAACACAAAATATCCAGCTTCTGGTAATTTCCCAAAAGTGTGAAATGGTATATTTTTTACAAAACAAGGAATAGAGAACTGTACCAACCATATTGTATGTGGTTAATATTTCTTGTTAACACATTGAAATTTGTCAGAGAAAATCCTAGAGCTTCCCCTAACTACATATCCTTACATCTACTAACAGCTGAGACAAAGCTAATAAACCTCACCAGAAATTTAGCATTATCTATAAAAGTACTACAGCCTTAAATATTATAACATGGTAGAGCTGAATGTAAATCTCCTTGAAAGTATTTTTCCTGTGTCACAATAAGCAGGAGCCCTATTTATAATGTGATGCCAAAAATAGATACACACTGCTTCATATTTGGAGAAGGATCTGTACAAGCTACTCCACTGCAGAAGCTCTTACAAGTACTTTTCCAATACATTTTCCCTGGAATCTCTCTCTCTCTCTGATCATCAGTATGTGAGCCATGGGTGCTTTGAACCAGGCAGGACAGGACACCCTGATAACACAAAACTTGATATGTCAAAGAAGAAAACTCCCTTGAAGGTGGCCACTACATTTTATGACTGTGTGCCCTTCTTGGCTTACAAGTCCGTATCCCATATTTTCTTCTAATCAGAAATTCGTAAGGGAAATCTGTGTACCAAAAGATATAATAAGGGACACATTTTAGATTTTTTTCCCCCACAGAGGACAGAGTTCCAGCCCCTAGCACTTTTTTTTTAACAGTCTGGCTGATGATCTGGTGCCAATACCAACTGCTGGTTAAATCATCTAATCAGCCAGGGTGAGGCTTTTTGTTCTCCTGCTTTTGTGATTTCATTTTTCGAACATTTAAAGTTGCCAACAATCCCAAATGGTGTCTCATTACTTCTCTCCAATTTGTTTCTATTTGAAGATAAAAAACTATTGTATTTGGAGCAAATTATAATAGGATGCATAAATGACCCACCATTGTAAGACCAACAAATAGGTATGTCCCTATAATAGTTTGAAAAGAAAAAATTTAATATCAAGTCACAAAGGAGAAAAATGCATCTCCACACTCGTTTTTCACCTATATTATCAACAACAACAATAGCAACGATTTATTGAATACCCACCAGTATCACAAGAACTCTGGGAGTTTAAAGCTAAACTTAGGCAGCTTATCAATTCAGAACAAGGTCAGAATATTCACTTTCAGAACAAAAAGGTTTTTCTATCCCTAACTATTTATGATTTAAATCTTTTTTTTTAAGTGAAGACAGAAAGGAGGTCAAAATAGGCTGGTGCAGTGGCTCATATCTGTAATCCCAGCACTTTGAGAAGCCGAAGGAGGCATATCACCTGCCATCAGGAGTTTGAGACTAGCCTGGCCAACATGGTGAAACCCCATGTCTACTAAAAATACAAAAATTTAGCCAGGTGTGGTGGTGGGCACCTATAATCCCAGGTGCTTAGAGTGCAGTGGCACAATCTTGGCTCACTGCAACCTCTGCCTCCTGGGTTCAAGCAATTCTCCTGCCTCAGCCTACCAAGTAGCTGAGATTGCAGGTGCCCGCCACTACACCCAGCTAATTTTTATATTTTTAGTAGAGATGGGGTTTCTCCATGTTGGCCAGGATAGTCTCAATCTCTTGACCTCGTGATCACCCTGCCTCAGCCTCCTAAAGTTCTAGCATTACAGGCGTGAGCCCAGACACCCAGCCCATATATGACTTTCTTACTTACAATAGGTCAAGCATCAGTGCCCAGGTCAATAGCCAGAGGAGGTTATAACAGAAGTGTGGGTATCTGTAAAAAGAAAAATAATTACTTGATGTATCTCAAATATAAAAATTCTTAGTGACAGTATGATGCCTCAAGATACCTAAACCCATGTAAGACTCTCTTATTTTTACCCTCCTTTCAGGTTCTGTTCTCAGCATTCTGTTTTTAGGTTTTTGCACTGTTATTGCTGATGTAACATGATGTGTAAATTCCCAGTAACCAGCAAAATACTTAAAATCAAATATTTCTTCCTAGAAAATGTACAGGAAACTGTCTCAACAAATCTCTCCTTATGAGCTTCTATAAATTTATCTACTAATATCTTACTAGGGTTTGAAATATGTAAATATCAATATTCATTTTTAAAATACCTGTAAACGTGAAAGAGTTTCTATAAGAAAATGTAGGAAAAATAGAATCCTGGTGAAGTATAGAAAAAGAGAAATTTATTGAAATCCATCAACCATACAATTTTAATTCTCTAAGATAAGAAGAGCTCCTACTTAAAATGAGTTATAGAGTAGAAATTGTGGTCCAGTGATCCTTACTGAACAGAGTCCCCATTCCTGTTTATATGTTTACATTATCTTGCATCCCTTAATAAAAATCATCTTCATATTGCCTTATGAGTTACATAGTTACTGAGTAGTAACTATGAATAGTAACTCTATGTGTTACTAGTCTGGTAACACATAATCTGGTACTTGATACCACAAAGGATAAAACTCCCTTGAAGATGGCCACTACATTTTATTCCTGTGTACCACTCTTGGCTTACAGAGTGTTACTACTCAGTAAGGCAATATAGTTCCAGTACAGTTCTCAAAGATTTAATATGTGGGAAAAGTGCAGTAAAAAAGAACAAATGCAGTTTTTAAAAAGTTGTGTTGGTATTACAGATACTGGTGTATTTGGGAGAGGGCTGTCTTTGCAGAATACATGCAGTTTTGCAAAATGAGTACAAAGCTAGTATTAGGAGCCAGGTCCTAACAGGGACATGTAGCATTTCCAAAGATGATACCTTTTTATTTTATGTCCCTGTGAAAGAAGTTAAATTTTCAGAATGCCATAGAAACGCTGACTGTGAGTAGACCATAACCCATTGCTGGCTACCTGAGAATTTGAGACTTATCCAATTTATGGCCTTCTCAGTTCATCCACAGGTTTCATTTAAAAATATTTCCTGACAGTGCACAGTGGCTCACGCCTGTAATCCCAACACTTTGGAAGGCCAAGGTGGGTGGATCACAGGCCGGGAGTTCGAGACCAGGCTGGCTAACATGGTAAAATCCTATCTCTACTAGTCTGGTAACACATAATCTGGTACTTGATACCACAAAGGATAAAACTCCCTTGAAGATGGCCACTACATTTTATTCCTGTGTACCACTCTTCGCTTGGTACAAAATACAAAAATTAGCTGATTGTGGTAGCACACACCTATAGCCCCAGCTACTTGGGAGGCTGAGGCAAGAGAATCCCTTGAAAGAAAGAGAAACAAATTTAAAAATGTCCTCAACGTGAACGGCCTTCTGTGTGAGTTCTCTTTGTGTTCCGTACCCCTATTTGGCCCCACTTCCTCCTGCGTCTCTGGCTACAATCATCACAGTTACCATTTTGTCTTAATAGAGCTGTTTGAAATAGGCTTTCTCTGAATAACCCTTACTAATTGTTTCAGAATAATTTTGGAAGAAAAAGGCACTCTGAAGAGGTTCCCATTCTACCTTTAGCATTTTTCCTAGCAAAGAACAAATCTTATTTCTTTGAATAACATCTGTAAGTGTCTGACTGAATAATGCCTATGAAGAGCAGTAATACAAAACAGTTTTTCTAAGAATGAAGACAGAGTCACTAAAATCCTGCAGGCCACAAAACCTCCCCCTTCCCAACCTGATAGCCTCTCACTACCTTTATCTACATATATACATTTTTATTACTTAATAAAAACTGTCATTTGGGGTGGGTTTAAATAGAGGGTTGAATCAGTTTGTGGAGGCTGCAGATGAGTTGAAACATACATATGAAAAGACCATTTAAAATTGTGTTTAATGTAGTGAAATAATTCAAGTTATTATTATTGACTATATTTCAAGGCAATCTTTACATCTCATTATTAATAATGCTCTTAGAGGATGTTAAGATATTGAACAATTCCCTGAATTAATATCTAATCCTCAACACATCAGAAAGTCCATCTTGCCTTTGAAGCAGAGGTGAGATGGACTTCCATACAATCTCAAGGCTATAAGTACTTTGTAGCTAGTTCCTCCTCATCCTTGTTATGAACACCCATAAATGCACACACACACACGCACACAGAGAGAGAGAGAGAGATAGAGAGAGACGCACACAGCTCCAGCCAAGAGACAGTAATCTTACATAGATCCCACTACCAAAACAGAAGTGTCTGCATTCAACTAAGTGAATAACCATAACGAAGATGAACAGAATGCTAACCACATGCCAGCCAATGCACTACAATCTCTATATGAATTATTTCATTTAACACTCAAAACAACTCCATTAACTATCCATTAGGACTTTGAGATGGGGGATCGAGGCAGGTAAAGGATTTAGAGAAAAATTCAATCAACTAGAACAGCATGAAGCTGGAATCCAAGCTTGGGTTGTCTTAACCCAGAGCCCCACGCTCTTGCTGTCCCAGGCACAGCATCTCCACCAACCTTGTATCAACACTTAGAGCATCTTCAGGGCACCAGTTCAGGGCTCATAACTTTGGAATCTGTTCTTGTCCTTTAGCTGCCATGTCTGTCACTTCGGGTATCAGTTTACTTCATTCAACATTGAAGACAAATAAGGTAAGACAGCTTCTGTTTTTCCTTAATAATCAGAATCAGGAAGGAGTACTGAAATTTTTCAGAGATAATAAGGCAAGAGTTGGAAGAGTGGGAAAAAGGGGAATTTAAAGTAGCTATTTGGCCCATCAAGTGAGAAATCGGTATAGTCTCAAATATAATCTCTACAGTAGTTTAAATAAATGAATTACATCTAATGTATGAATATGGAAAAAAATCTAAAAAACATTAAGTTTGGGCCAGGCGCAGGTGGCTCATGCCTGTAATCTCAGCACTTTGGGGGTGAGGTGGGTGGATCATGAGGTCAGGAGTTCAAGACCAGACTGACCAACATGGTAAAACCCCGTTTCTACTAAAAAATACAAACATTTGCTGGGCATGGTGGCTTATGCTTGTAATCCCAGCTACTTTGGAGGCTGAGGTAGGAGAATTGCTTGAACCGGGACCTTGGAGGCGGAGGTTGCAGTGAGCCAAGATCGTGCCACTGCACTCCAGCCTGGGCTACAGAGCGAGACTCCATCTCCAAAAAAAAAAAAAAAACCCTCAAGTTTGAATGAAAAAATACAAGTTGGAAAATGTAATGAACTGAATGATATCATACACTCAATTTTTAAACACATAAAATAATATTGTATAATTATTCGGGTATACACACTTACATAAAAATTCATTAAAACATTTATGGGAGCTGAGCATGGTGACTCATGCCTGTAATCCCAGCATTTTGGGAAGCTGAGGCAGGTGGATCACCTGAGGTCAAGAGTTTGAGACCAGACTGGCCAACACGGTGAAACCCTATCTCTACTAAAATACAAAAATTATCCAGGCATGGGGGTGTATGCCTGTAATCCCAGTTAATCAGGAGGCCAAGGCAGGAGAATTGTTTGAGCCTGGGAGGCAGAGGTCGTGGTAAGCCGAGGTCACACCACTGCACTCCAGCTTGGGCAACAGAGCTAGACTCTGTCTCAAAAAAAAAAAAAAAAAAAAAAAAATTATGGGAATTAAAAAAAACCTTACTTCAGGAATGAATGATTATTTCTGTGGGACTTAGGGAGTTATAGGCTAGGGAGAAGTAAATAGATGACAGGGAGTTACACGTACACAGTGTAACTATGTCTGTCATGAATTGATTTCAAAAAATCTGAAGCAAAATGGGAAGAGGTTAACATTTACTAAATGTAAGTGGTGGCTACATGGTATTGTTATATTAATCTCTATTGTTTCCCCAATGTTGGAAATAGTTTATCGTAATGTAATTTTCTGATTGTTTTATCTAGATAAATAGATACTCTTCTCCCGAGGAAAGAAAAGCCCAAAGACACTGATGGAAGAGTTCCCTGTGTCAACCACTGAGAAACATGAAGATGGTGGAGCATTTTGGCGGCTGTTCTAGCAGGCAGGCAAGGGAGGGGGAGGATGTCACAGTAATGGATAGGTTGAGAGCAGGAAGACAAAGGAAGATGGTGAGAGGATGGAGTGTTCTATAGTGGTGGGAGGAGAGTTATTTGCAAATAACATGTTTGAAACTTGAACTATAACTGACTACAAATGCAGAGTGCCTTGGCTAGGTTGGAGCTGAGACTCAGATACATCCAAGTTAGGGAGAATAAGAGGATCCATCACCCTTCATCCCTATAATACAGACTCTTTTGAAATAAACTGAGTTGCTAGATACTACAGACGCTCCTGGGAAGATAACTAAATCCTGACCTCAATTAGGTTTAACATATATACAACTAATTAACTGAAGGAAGTAAAGTAAATAAGATATAAAGAGAGACAGAAAATTTGCCAAAAGGAGTAAGGTATTTGGTATAGTACATTTAGTAAAAGAACCTAAGGGTTGAAAGGCAGTGAATTTAGCAGCTAATAGCAGAACCACTGGGGACCCAGGCATTCCAGCCATATGTTTGAGCCCCGTGTATATTAATTAACAGCTGTCTCACAACTAGAAATTTTGGGTCACAGCCTTCCCACCACTCCCAAAACCAAAGACAGAAACATTCTATTTTTATTTTCAAAACCAGAATCAGTGAAGGCATTATCAGGAATCCCAAATGAGAAGGTGCCGGTGGTAGCAAAGTCCCTTGCAACACCAGATTTCCAACTAGATTAGTTGCAAGCGGTAGTTCTGGCTGCAGCAAGACCAGTGCAGTTTAATTCAGAATAAAGCACTCTGAGATCTTATTCATTGTGCTTTAGGGATAACTAACCTTGTTCTAGAACTCTCTGTCATCCCTGTAACATAGAGCAAGGAAGCATTCTTTTTCTCACTTTGCAAAAGCATCATTGGCTGAGGTGCCTGAGATAAGAACTATCCCAAGGCAGCCATGGTGGTGGTGGGGAGTGCAGCGGCAGTGGGACCAGCATGGCAGCATCACATCTTTCATTGGGATCTGCAGCGGGACTGCATTAGCAACAGCAGAGTTCCAGCTTTGGCGTCTGTGGCAACCCAGTTTTGGAAGCTCAGTAGTGAATAGACGAAAAACAATTTGTACGGGAATTTCCACAAACATATGGAGGAGAGGAACTCCATAAGGAACCATAATGGGTAGCTAGGACGCAGAGCCAATACGATGTGAATGCTTTTGTGCTCTCAGGGTGGGAAAGGCAGAGATGTTCAAGTCACAGTAACTTGCTGCTGTGAAAGATGACATGTTTATGAAACACTTTTGCTTCAGAGGAAAAACATATAATATAATAAAATAAAACACAGATTTGAATTAGATTTTTCTTCCTAATATTTTTGCCTTTCTCTAAGATACAGAATCTAAGAGGAGTTTTAGTAAAGGAAGGAAGCAGGGGGATAGGTGGAGGAAGAAACTGCAGCTGATTAAATGTTTCCACTTACAAATATTTTGTGATGAGAATATCTTCATATACCAACAATGATAAACATGAATACCTGAGCCTGTTTTAAATGCAACTCTATGTAATAGCTAGAATTTTAGTCTGCAGAATGAAAATATAAGAGACGAGGTTACAGCATACCTAAAGCAGAGACTAGTGGGCTTACAAATCCAGGTGAAAGAAGGAGCTGGGCGGTAACAGTCACCAGAGTCAGCCTCGAGTCTAAAAGTGCTCACAACTCACCCAAGAATGCTTCCAAGCCCATTAGCACAAGCAAACCCCAGCTCACAAAGTATTTGAATATATGAAGAAAGACAAAAATCATCAAAGTGAGAAAGGTAGGGACAGGGAAAACACCTGAGACCATTGAGATGTGATGTTGACAATTGTCCAGTAACATTTACGGCCACTTGGAAGAGGAAAACACTCATCCTTTTACATGTGCCCTATGTTGAGAAGAATTTTAACCAATTGGTTTGTTGAAAGTGCAGACACTCTTACTTACCCAGCACTTTGCCCATATCAGAAAGCATGCTGCCTTCCCTGAGAGATCTGCCTCTGGCTTAAAGGGTTCCATCAGTTGACGTCTAGGATTACAGCAAAGAGAGAGTGCATGCTGACCCCAGTGGGCCCAGCCCTGCCTCCAGGAGAGGGCATATGGGACACTCGTGGGCAGTCTCTACCTTCCGGAGTCTTGCACAGGTATAAACACATAGTGTCGCAGTGACAGATCACATGGGGACCAGGAGAGACACTCACATGCTGCACTCCCGCTGTCAAGGTAACAAGTGCCTTCCATTCCTGGCAACAGGATCCTTTCAGACCTGCTGTCAGATTAACTAAGGGATTAGCCAGACTTCCTCCACTGGGGAGGTCACGACCCTCCAGAGGGCTGATCAATATATTAATCCCTCCAGAGAGGGGCATTGCTGGCAGAACACAGGCAGGAGAACTGTTTGCCAGCATTTCTCTATTGCGGGGGACACAGCCCGAGTCCTTATACTTCACACCTTCTTACTGCTTTCAGCATACACTTAAACTGTACTCACTGGGGAGTCTGTCTCCAGACAGTGACAAATGATGACTTGCTGGCAGCCTGGCCTCTATGAGCAAATCATAGCACCTTTTTTTTTTTTCCTTTGAGACAGGGTTTCATTCTATCACCTAGGCCAGGGTGTAGTGGCACAGCCACTGCTCACTGCAGCCTTGACCTTCCAAGCTCAAGTGATCTTCCCACCACAGCCTCCCAAGTGACTGGGACTACAAGCATGTGCCACCATGCCCAGCTAATTGTTTGTATTTTTAGGGAGCTAGGATCTTGCCATGTTGCCCAGGCTGTTTTCAAACTCCTGGGTTTAAGTAATCCTCCTGCCTCAGCCTTTCAAAGTGCTGGGATTATAAGCGTGAGCCACTGCACCAGGCCCACAGCACTTCTTTTTGGTGAAATTTGAATCCTATAATCATAGTACTTGAAGGTTTGATGATACTTGGAGGTCATTTGGCTAATGCCTCATGTTTCCCCTGCTTTGGGCAGGTAATAGGCTTGTGATAGGAAGGCCTAGCCATTACAAGACCCCAAACGCCCTCTTCCTAGGAGGTGTCTCATGGGTAACGATGATCTACAGCCTTGCCAGAGAAGCACCCAGAGGCATGTCACAATTTCACCAAAGCAGGGAGTTAACTATTCATGACTTCAATGTTAAACTGTTATACAAGGCTGGGTGCAGTAGCTCACACCTGTAATCCCAGCAATTTGGGAGGCTGAAGCAGGCAGATCACTTGAGGTCAGGAGTTCAAGACTAGTCTGACCAACATAGTAAAACCCCATCTCTACTAAAAAAACAAAAATTAACCAGGAATGATGGTGCCTGCCTGTAATCCCAGCTACTCAGGAGGCTGAGGCAGGAGAATCGTTTGAACCCTGGAGGCAGAGGTTGCATTAAGCCAAGATCATACTACTGCACTCCAGCCTGGGTTACAGAGTGAGACTCCATCTCAAAAAACAAACAAACAAACTGTTATACAAACCCCAAACCAGCAAAATGGTTTATTCTCTTTATGTGCCAGAGATTCTCCTGAAAATATCTCCTTAAGGTTTTACTACCAAGCACTTCCTAGCACCCAGATGGGGTTCTACAGGAGCTAGAATGAGTATGAGCTGAGTGAAGAAGGCCTCAGTGTGCCCCCAAATTGATGCACAAACATCTTAAAATTTGATATTCAATGTATCTATTTTTTCTTTTGTTGCACTAATCAATGTTTTAAAAATCATTCCAACTCTTAATCTAGGCAAGATATCTTACTTAAGCCTTTCCAAGATTCTACACCCCATGCTCCTCGCAGACAAACTCCAGCCTGCTTGAATTGATAATTCTCTTCTCAGAACAAACTCTACCACTTCCCCTACACCTTGCGCGGCCTTCTACGTAACTCATTACACTTACTGATTGACGTACATGTGTCTTCCTAAAAGGGCTATGCACTACTAAAGGGTAGGGCTCTATTATTCAACTTTGTATTTTTATGTGGAAAAAAAAAAACCTGTTACCTAGTGGGCATTCGGCTAATGTCTAGTAAAGAATGAATGAATGAATGAATGCTAATTGTACATTCAAAGATGGTTTGATGCATTTTGAGGGCCCACAGTGTGTTGGTTAACCTCTAGAACCCCTTCATGAGACCATAGTACTCCTATATCCAATTCTTTTCTCATGCTATCTTTTCTATACAGAATACGTTTTCTTAATGGTTTCTAGAATCCTATCTTTACTTATCAAGATTTTTTGCAAGTAATGAGATGAAAAGAAGACCAATCCTATCTGAACATATATTTTCCTGAGACTCACACTTGATTAAATAAATATATTTTCATTGATTTTTCTAAATAATGTATAGTTGGTTACTAGGTATATTTGCCAGACAGACATTCTCTTGCCTGTTAATGTATGGAAAACTCTCAAAAGTGCATTTTTGTTGGAAGGAACTAGAGGAGTGCAGTAGGAGGAGAAATAGAAACAGTGATCCATAGCAAATCTTACTTTCAAATGCTTAGGCATCATTAAGCAGAATAGAAAACAAAACCAACTGCTGCAATGCTCATTATTTCTTATTTACTTTTTTCATCTTAGAGACCCTATAGCCAAACTTTTTCAGCCAAAATATTGATCCTCTCTAACTCATGGAAAATATAAAAAACAAACACAGGCAAAATGGGTATAGCAAGTAGCTGGTCCATTAGCCTGGATAATGATGAATTGAATAATTATCTTCTTTGGGTCTTTATCTGTGTCTACCTAACATAGAGTGTGATAGATAGAACAAGATAAGTCAATATTAAAAGTACATACTCTGGGCCGGGCATGGTGGCTCACTCCTGTAAACCCACCACTTTGGGAGGCCAAGGCTGGGGAATCACCTGAGGTCAGGAATTGAGACTAGCCTGGCCAATATGGTGAAACTCTGTCTCTACTAGAAATACAAAAATTAGCTGGGTGTGGGGGTGGACATCTGTAATTCCAGCTATTCAGGAGGCTGAGGCAGGAGAATTACTTGAACTCAGGAGGCGGAGGTTGCAGTGAGCTGAGATCTTGTCACTGCACTCTAGCCTGGGTGATAGAGCCAGACTCCATCTCAAAAAAAAAAAACCACAAGACATATTCTGAGAAATCCAGGACCCTCCATTTTCATTGACCAACTTCAAACATAACCTTCCTACATATTTTATTATGTATATATTTATGTATATGTATTATATATATATAATGTATATATATTATATATAGCATGTATTTTTTACATCTATGTATGTGTTTTTACACATATATATGTTTGTTTCTTTGTTTTTGAGACAGGGTCTCACTCTGTTGCCCACGCTGGAGTGCAGTGGTGCAATCACAGCTCACTGCAACCTCTGCTTCCCAGGCTCAAGCAATCCTCCCATCTCAACCTCCTGAGAAGCTGGGACTACAGGCCTACTCCATCATGCCAGGCTAATTTTTGTATTTTTTGTAAAAACGGGGTTTTGCCATGTTGCCCAGTCTGGTCTCGAACCCCTGCATTCAAAGGATCCACCCACCTCAACCACCAAAAGTTCTGGGATTACAGGTGTCAGTCACTGTGCCTGGCCTTATTTTTTAAAGCTCATATTTATAAAACATTTTGCCAAAACAGATGGCTTTTAAAGCTAAATGAGAAACACATTCCCACAGAAGAATTAAGTACACTGCAGGAAACCCAAAGAAGTAAACCTGCACATTAAAGTGCCCAGGATTAAAGCCTTTTTTTTTTTTTAAGATAGAGTCTGGCTTCATTGCCCAGACTAGAGAGCAGTAGTTGATCCTGGCTCACTGCAACCTCTGCCTCCTGGGTTTAAGTGATTCTCCTGCCTCAGCCTCAAGTAGCTGGGATTACAGGCACGCACCACTATCCCAGCTAATTTTGGGGTATTTTTAGTAGAGACAGGGTTTCACCATGTTGGCCAGGCTAATCTTGAACTTCTGGCCTTCAGTGATCTGCCCAGCTTGGCCTTCCAAAGTACTGTGATTACAGACAAAAGTAGATTCTTTCATTCATTCAACAATATTCATCAAGCATCTGCTTCATTTTCCAGATAACATTCTCGGGACTGAGAACAAATTCTAGGCACTGAGGGCTTCATTTTGTCCTCAGGGGAGTTCACCCTGTAGATGACGAAGACAGATTATAAACAAATAAACAAAAATATAATTTGTCAGGTGGCGATAAAAACAATAAACAAACATGAAGTAGGGTCGGAGGGATAAGGGGAAACGGTGGCAGGTCGATGGGATTATTATTTTAGATTGGGTAGTCAGCCGAGATATTTGAGTGGAGACCTGAATGAAGAGATCTGGGGGAAACATCCCAGTCAGAGTGAACAGCAAGCGCAAAGTTCCTGGGACAAGGGTGGGTTTGGCATGTTCAAGGGACAGCAGAGCAAGAAGGAAGGTAGTGAGAAGTGAAGCTGGAGATCATGAAGCATCTTACAGAGCATGGGAAGGGCTCTTGTCTTTTCCCTGATTGAAGCAAGAGACAAAAGATAGGATTGCATATCCTTTGCCTCACTGAAAAAGACAGTCCCTTATGTCCATCCGGGATGAAGTGGAAGCAAAGAAAGAAATATATTAATAGAAATCACAATACCAAGGAAGGAAGAGACTAGTCCTGATGAACAACACACTGCTTTGAAAACCACTTTAGGATCATAACATGGGTTCTTGCGATTTTTGTCTGAAACATTGTTAATAGTAGGCTGACATTTGTGATTTCCCTCAGTCTAAATGCAGTAACCTCCTATTTTCCCATCAGGTGCAATAAAAATGCTAGTCTAAATTCAGCCTAATCCTGGAGCTAAGAATAGCACAAATGTGAAGCGTGTCTCTGAGCTAGAGATCCCCAATTTTTGCTTCTGAATTAAGCCTTGTTACATGTCCTCCAGGTTCAACTTAATCCTTTTACTCTAATGAACAAAGTTTAAGGAGAGGCACTGACACTGTGCCAGAAGTAGAAGTCAGAACAAACAACGATCAAGCACTGGCCAAGCAAATGTGCCAGCGTGAAGTAATCCCGTCTTCCTGGTCACTGTATTTTTAGCAGTCCCTGCTGAGCAACTCATTTTCACACATTGAGGCCACCAGGACAATTTTCCAACAGAATTTGCACACAATTTCACAAACTACTTTGTTTAAAACTCCTAACCTTTATTTTTTCTTTTTCTTTTTGCTTGTTTCCTTCCCTCTCTCTCTCCCTTCTTCCCTCTTCCCCTTCTTGCTTACCTTCTCTTCTTCCTTTTCTCCTTTCTTCCTTTCCTCTTCCCTCCCTCCCTTCCTTTCTTTTCCTTAATAATCATGGCTACGTCCTAGACCTAAATCCCTTCAAGTTTTTCACTGCTTTTTTGAAAGACCTGTGTTTAATTATAATGGTGAATTAGGTACAAAGAAAGGAACATCTGTTTTGAACAGTAATGAAGGTTTTTTATGGAGCTCAAGTTCTCGTGAATTCTATTTCTAGTAAAATATTTTGGTGGTCATTTCTGCAAAACAGATGAAAAATATTTTTTTCTTCAAAATAGAAGTCAGGGAGATATGGGAACTCTGGCTGGTGCAACCTCAAGTCTCAGCCTATTCTCCTCCTTACAGCTATCAACACATGGATTCTTAACTTCCCAGACCCACTGGGATTTGAAGATCCTCATTATTTATCACTATAGAGAAACAGAGGGTAACAGAAATACGTGATGTCATGAAACTTTTTAAAGTTCCATCAAGTTTTTCAGGTAATTAATTCCTATTCTTATACTGACATCCAAGTAGAGGTAAGCAAATCTCTCTACAGCAGCACCTTTCCTGGATTTTCTTTTTTCTTTTTTTTTCTTTTCTGAGACAGGATCTGGCTCTGTCGCCCAGGCTGGAGTGCAGTGGCACAATCTTGGCTCACTTTAACCTCTGCCTCCTGGTCTCAAGTGATCCTTCCACCTCAGCCTTCCAAGTAGCTGGGACTACAGGCACACACTGCCACGCCAAATTAATTTTTGTATTTTTTGTAAAGACAGGGTTTTGTCATGTTACCCAGGCTGATCTTGAACTCCTGGACTCAAGCAGTCAGTCCACCTCAGCCTCCCAAAATGCTGGGATTTTACAGGTGTGAGCCACCTTGCCCAGCCTTGTCTGGATTTTCTTCGGAAATTCCATCCATCAAGTTTTTATGCAGCGCTTTTTTTTTTTTAACACGTAGGTACTGTTCTAGGTGCTGGAGAGACCGCAGTACCAAAAAGGGGGTAAAATTCCTTGCTCCATTGGACCTTACATTCCAGCGGAGGGAAACATACATTATAAAAGTAATATGTGAAATATAGTTTGTGAAGTGGTGATAAATGCTACAGAGAAAAATGAACCGGGATAGGTTAAGGGTGGGGGTTTGCACTTTTAAATAAGTGGTCTAGGAAAGTCTCACTGAAAAGGTACATTTGAACAGAATACTTGAAAGAATCAAGCACATGAAGCACCCTTTCAGAAAGCATTTTGACTTCACTTCCTTTCTAAAAACACACTCTCCAGGGTGGTTTTAAGGAAGCATATTTTATCGCCTTTTTGATTAAACAAATTTAAATGTGTTAGCTCAACTATGACCATTCTCACCATTATTATCTAACATTGTTATAGAAAAGACAGTAGCCAATGAAACTGGTCAATAAAACAAATTAGGTATAAAAATAGCAAAGGAGGAGATAAACTTCATAATGTGTAGATGATCTATCAACTGCTTAAACTTAAAGGGAAAAACACAACTGCAACTAAAAGAATTCAGCAATTGACTGGTTACAAAGTTAATATACAAATATGAATGCTTTTGTATATATTAATACAATCAACAACCAGTTTAAAAATACAAAAAAAATGCTGGGCACTGTGGTTCATGCCTGTAATCCCAACACTTTGGGAGGCCAAGACAGGTGGATCCCTTGAGTCCAGGAGTTCTAAACCAGCCTGGACAACATAGGCAAAACCCCATCTCCACAAAATAATGATAATATAAAAATTAACTGGGCCTATTGGCATGCACCTTTAGTCCCAGCTACTCAGAAGGCTGAGGTGGAAAGATCCCTCGAGCCCAAGAGGCAGAGGTTAGAGCAAGCCACAATCACTGCACTCCAATCTGTGCAACTGAGCTAGACACCTATCTCAAAAAATAAAAATACAAATACAAAGGAAGATAAAACCCCACTTACAATAGCAAAAAAAAAAAAAAAGAAAAGAAACAAAATATTAGGTTCATGATTAGAAAGATTCAACATCATAAAGACAGCATTTCTCTCCTTAAAGCTATAAAATGTAATGCAATCCCAATAAAAATACCAACAGAATTTTTGTTAGAAAAATAGCAAACTGTATCTAAAGTGCATACGGAAAGAAAAAAAAGCCATAAGGCTGGGTAGCTTTAAAAAATAAAAAGCTAATAATAAGAGAAGACCAAGCCTATTATTTTTATTTTCATTTTGAAGCTTCACCAATTAAAATAGTGTGGTACTACTGAAGGGTGATAAACTGCTGAATGAAACAGAATAGAAAGTCTAGCAATAGACATAAATATACTAAGCAATTTAGTATATTTGGTTACAAAGTTAACATACAAACATTAATTGCCTTCATATGTACTAATACAATCAACAACCAGTTTAAAAATACAAAAAAATGCTGGCACTGTGCTCATGCCTGTAATCCCAACACTTTGGGAGGCCAAGGCAGGTGGCCTCATTTAGCATATGACTAAACGTGGCTTTGCACCTCAGTGGAGGAGAAGGTGGATTAGTAAGTATGTGGTTTGGGAACAACTAGGTTAGCCATCTACACAGAATTCTAATGTCATATCCTTCATGCCAAAATAAATTTTTAGCACATAAAAGTTTTAAATGTAAAAACAGAAGCATAACATAAAGCACTAGAAATAGAAAACAATTTTTAAATAGACTCAGGGGAGGGAAAACCTTACTAGGCATTATACGAAAGATTGAAACTAGTGAAAACTGATCAATTCAAATACCTAAAAATTTTAAAATTTCACACAGCAAAAAGCAAAATTAAAAGAATTATTTTTGCAACAAGGAGAAAAAGAAACCTTCATGCTTTGCTGATAGAAGTAAAACTTGGTGCCAGATCTGTTGAAAGTGATTTTCAAGTATACGTGTCTTTAACTTAGAAATTCCACTTCTAGGAATTTATTTCATACATCTATTGACACACCAGGAAAAAGATATATACAAGGATATTTATGCAGCATTATCTGAAATATCAAAATATTAGAACAATTGGGATATATCTATCTATATAATGGAATCATATGCAACCTTCCAAGAATCAGGCAAATCTGTATGTATTGACATGAAAACACTCTTCAAGATAAGAGAGTTAGTAAATGAAGAAACAGTGGACTTAGTATGCTACCATTTGTGAGATTTTTAAAAAGAATTGCACAAACACACATGCTGAAACATCTCTGGAAGGGTAACTTAAGAAGCTAGTAGCAATGATTACCTCTGGGAAGGGAACTAGAACCAGAGAATGAAAAAATAATCTAATTTTCAATTATATTCATGTATAGATTTGAATTTTGTGCTGTACGTATGTTATGCCTACTCAAAAGAATCAAAAATATTTTAATACTTTAAAAGTAACAGATATTTGTTAAAATATCTTTATTGATAGCCCCACACTATGGAAACCAAGGAAATATATTTCTTAAATTACTAGATAAAAACAAGGAATCTAGATTCTGGTCTTAGATCTTCCTATTGAATCATTTTAGAAGCAAAACACATATATTTTTTTCTTTTTTCCTTTTTTTTTTTTTTTTTTTTGGACAGTCTCACTATGTGGGCCAGGCTATGCTCTGTCGCCACTGCTCTTCGTGAGTGCGGTGGTGTGATCTCAGCTCACTGCAACCTCCACCTCCCAGGTTCAAGCAGTTCTCTGCCTCAGCCTCCCAAGTAGCTGGGACTACAGGAGTGTGAAACCATGCCTGGGTAACTTTTGTATTTTTAGTAGAGATGGGGTTTTGTCATGTTGGCCAGGCTGGTCTCCAACTCTTTGCCTCAAGTGATCCACCCACCTTGACAACCCAAAGTGCTGGGATGACAGGTGTGAACCACCACACCCAGCCAAGACAACTTATTTTTGAAGGCTGAGCTTTTCCAGGCTTTACCTAACTCTTGAATTTCTGAAGCTTACCAAGAAACTGATGCAACAGAATGCTGCTATTCACAAATCTGACAGTATGTTTTCATGCAGATTTGGGTTCCATACTAGCACTGCTGCCCTAGCCTCCCACTCTACTTAGCAACAAGGTTCAAAAGGCAGGTTCCATTGCAGTTACATCTCTAGGTTCATCTTCACTCATTCTCTTATAAAAGTGTCCTCATTTTCTTTTCTGCTTGTGCACTTAAGAATTGTTTTATATTCAAACCAGAATTTGTAGTTGCTTCTTAATAGAATGAACAAATCAGATTTCTGGCCCACTATGTTGCCAGAAACAATTTGCAAATCAGTTTCTCTAATTTTTTTATTGATCATATTTAATCATTACATCTATTTAAATGCTCTACTTCTTCATTTGGGCACAGGATGATATTTCATTTCCCTATCAGCTGAAGATTGGCGATCGACTTTGGCCAATAAAATATGAAAGTGTTGTACATCTCTTTGATCAAGAAGCTTTTAAGAACCAATGTGCAAAGTCACAATATCCCCTTTCCCATGTTGGCAACTGTAGACACAACTGACAAGGTAAAGGCTCCTTCATTTTGAGTGTCTAAGTAACTGTAATAAACAGAGCCCCCCCCCAAAGTAATTGATATTGGAATATAATATAATTGAGAAATTAACTTTTGTTGTATGAAGCCACTAAAACTTTGTAGTTTGTTACTGTAGCATCACCTAACCTATACTGACTAATACACAGGAGTCCACTGGGTTACTGTTTACACTAGTAAGGTCATTCAGTCAGTCAGTCAGTCAACAAATAAGTATCTTCCAGCGGCCACTCAGTTTTCTAGACTCTAAGAAACAATAGTGAAGGAGAGTCAAACATAAATGTATAGAACAAATAAATGAGAAACTCTTCTGATTCTTTGACCTGTAGCCTAACCCGATGACAGGCAGGGTTATTTGTGAGAATGGAAATCCTGAAATAGCTGGTTCCCATTTCTATTCTTACAGCATCCCCATTGAGACATTTGGAAACGGTAATATCAATTCTTAAAAAAAAACTAATTTTATTCATTAAGAAAATTAAATTAAATGTTATACTTTTAGAAAAAGAAGTGTTCAGAAACACATCTTTGGGTGGGAACTTAGGGAGGTTAACAATTACCATTCTAGCTTAAAGTAGTTGTAAATAACTGTCTAAAGAAAGAATAGAAGCTAAACATTTTTCAACCAATGCTTCTGGGTTGTTAGCATATAAAATAAGGATAAAGTGACATGGAGATGTTGAGAAAAACTGGTTTTAATAACTAATCTTTTCGGAGTCCATGGTCTCTAATGGTCTCAATCAAGCTCTGGATTTGGGGAATCTCTGAGAGAAATGCAAACAGCTGTAAATAACGGAAAACCCTATAAACTGTTTTGTTCTGTAAATAACAAAAAACCTATAAACTTGTTAAGCTGTTGAGCAGCTTAACAAGAAAATTATTTTCTCACGTACCAAGAAACTCAGAAATAGCTCGACCAAAGCCAGTGCAGACTGTCAAGGGTGTTATTAAGGAAATGATTTCTGTTTTTTTACCTGCTCTGTCCTCTGTCATCTTTCACATGTGTTTGTTTGTTTTATTGTTGTTGTTTGTTTATTTGTTTTAGTCCTCAGGGTTACAAGATTGAGAATGCACCTTTGGCCACTATGTCCATGCTCCAGAAAAACAGAAAGGCAGAAAAGTAAAAAGTCTAATTCTTATAAGGTTTTGTTAAAGATTACTCTAGATATTTTCCTTTCATCTTATTAGCCAGAATTGGTTACATGACTACCTTTATTTGTAAGGAAATCTGGAGAGGTGAGTATTTTATCTATGTACATGCCTGCCCTGAAAAATGTAACAGTTCTCTTTAGAAGAAAGAAAAAGAGAATATGCACTGTATAAACAAATAGTCACAGGAAGAATAGGTAAAATAAAAATAAATTTAAAAAAAGAGAGACAGCAAAGGACAAACTCCCAAAGAATGAGAACAGTTAAAGGATGGGCAAAGATCAATGGGCTCAAGGCACACATTTTATTTTCTATTGTGTGGTTTTTAATCAGCTTTTATTATTTGAAAGCACTTTTTAATTCCCATAAATTTCCCAAGTACAGGGCTTAATTGAGACTATTAGAGCAAGCTAAAAGAATATCCAAAAAAGACATAGGCTGTTTTTTTTATTAGACAGAGTTTCACTCTGTCTAGGAGGCTAGAGTGCACTGGTGTGATCTTGGCTCACTGCAACCTCCACCTCCTGGGTGCAAGAGATTCTCTGCCTCAGCCTCCCAAGTAGCTGGGACTACAGGCACACACCACAGGCCCAGCAAATTTTTGTATTATTTGTAGAGATGGGGTTTCACCATGTTGGCCAGGCTGGTCTCTAACTCCTGGCCTCAAGTTATCCACCTGCCTTGGCCTCCCGAAGTGCTGGGAGGTGTGAGCCACCATGCCCAGCCAAATACGTAGGCTTCTTGTTACTAACTCAATCTATTGAATCATAGGTAACTTACAGCTAGTGCACTCGCAAATCAAAACAGAGTGGGTATACTAAACTATACCATAAGGCATTATGCTAGTCATTGGGGATAATGGCACTAAGGTTAGTTCCATGCTTTCAAAGAATGTATAGTCTAGCCTCCAGATAAAGAAACTGTGGTTTTTTTACACCATGGAATACTATGCAACCATAAAAAAACCAAGATCATGTCCTTTGTAGGGACATAGATGGAGCTGGAAGCCATTATACTCAGCAAGCTAACACAGAAACAGAAAACCAAACACCACATGTTCTCACTTACATGTGAGCCAAACAATGAAAACACATGGCCACAGGGAGGGTAACAACATACACTGGGGCCTGTTGTGGGGATGGGGGGAGGGTGAACATCAGGATAAACAGCTAATGCATGCGGGGCTTAATACCTAGGTGATGGGTTGATAGGCGCAGCAAACCACCATGGCACACGTTTACCTATGTAACTAACCTGCATGTCCTACACATGTATCCCAGAACTTTAAATTAAAATTTTTAAAAACTTAAATTTAATTCAATTTTTAAAAAAACTTGTACTCTAGCTTAACAGGGAAGTGTAGAAACTAAACAACTAATATAAAGCACAGTGATAATGGCTATAACAGATGTGAACCAAATATTTTGCCGTAATATTGAAGAGAGCAACCAATTGCCTGGGGACGCAGGAGTAGATTTCATCAAGAAAGGAACTCTTGAAATGGATCTTGAAAGTAAAGTAGAAATTAGCTGGGTCCTGAGGCACTCCAGGAACAAAAATTACCTTTTGTAGGGTATGAAAACAACGGCATGCTTGATATGCTTTGATCATGGGGAAAGCGATTAGAAAGAAAGAGCAGAGAGTTGAGGCTAGAGAAGTGGAGTGGGGCCACATCATAACTGATAGATAGATAGATAGATGATAGATAGACAGATAGATTATAGATGATATAGATATAGATATAGATATAGATATATACCAGAAACAGAGACTCAAGAACTCACAAAACTTTGAGCTGTCTTTGTTCCCAGAGAGTACATAGCCCCGAGGTGAGATAAAGGGTAAGTAGAGGTGGAAAGCATACTTTCATGGGGTTCAGAACTGAGGGCCCATTCAAAGTGGGGAGGGGAGAAAGGTCCAGCAGTGGAGAGAAAAGGATTTAGTGATGAGTTATTATTCAACGTGGGCCACATACACTGATGCTCTTCCTGTGCAGATGAGCCATCCAGTAAAACTAGACATCCTGATGAAGTGGCTCCTGAAGAGAGAGTGTGTCTTAATGTGTGGGAAACTTGGACATCCTACGTGGAAATGGACACTTAAGGGAAACAGTCTGCTCTCTACCAAATGTGTATCCAAATGGAACCAGTTGGGAATTTCTATCTTTGGGATGCAGAAAACACACCACAACTGTCATGCATGTCATGACAAGAGATTGAACTTATTCCCAGTTCTCAAACTTTATATCAGTCACTCCGATACATGATGTTTTGTGTGAAAGGCACTGCTAAAAATGGCTGCTCCAGCCTGAGCCATGGCACACACCTGTAATCCCAACACTTTGGGAGGCCAAGGCAGGTGGATCACTTGAGCCCAGGAATTTGAGACCAGCCTGGGCAACATGGGGAGACCCCCCTCATCTCTACAAAAAACACAAAAAATTAGCTGGGCATGGTGTGGTGGTGCACACCTGTAGTCTCAGCTACATGGGAGGCTGAGGTTGGAGGATCACTTGAGACTGAAAGGCAGAGGTTGCAGGTTACAGTGAGCTGTGATCCAGCCACTCTAGCCTGGATGACAAGACACTGTCTCAAAAAAAAAAAAAGGCTGACCTGACAAAACTAATGTATGATGATGAAAATCAGAGTAATGGTTATCCTTGGGAGTAGGTAATGCCTGAGAGTCTGATGGTATTGAAAATGGTCTGTATTTTGATCTGGATTGTGGTAAGATGGATGTATACATACTTTTAAATGTTTGTTCAGGCCAGGCGCAGTGGCTCAGGCCTGTAATCCCAGCACTTTGGGAGGCCAAGGCGGGCAGATCACCTGAGGTCAGGGTTTTGAGACCAACCTGACCAACACAGTGAAACCCTGTCTCTACTAAAATTACAAAAATTAGCCAGGTGTGGTGGCAGATACCTGTAATCCCAGCTACTTGGGAGGCTGAAGCAGGAGAATCGCTTTAACCCAGGAGGCAGAGGTTGCAGTGAGTCGATATCACACCACTGCACTCTAGTCTGGGTGACAAGAGCAAAACTCCCTCTCAAAAAAAAAAAAAAAAAAAAGTTTGTTCAAAGAGGCCGTGTGGCTCACACCCATAATCCCAACACTGTGGGAGGCCAAGGCGGAGGATTGCTTGAGGCCAGGAGTTTGAGACCAGCCTATGCAACATAGCAAGATCCTATCTCTACAGAAATTTTTTAAAATTAGCCAGGCATGTTGTCTCAAGCCTGTAGTCCCAGCTACTCAGGAGGCTTAGGTGGAAGGATCACTTGAGCCACGAGTCAAGGCTACAGTGAGCTATGATCATACCAGTGTCTCTAGCCTAGGCAACAGAGTGAGACTTCCAACTCAAAAAAAAAAAAAAAAAAGTTTGTTTAAGAGGCACAGACTTTATGTAAGATATACCTCAATTTAAAAAGAGCTAGCCCAGTATTTCCTTTTATTCAACCATAACCTACTTAGGCCTGGGTTATCTACATTCCTCTCTCTTTCTCCCCCAAAAAGAATCAAACTCACAGATTCAACATTCCAATGCCAGCTTGTACAAATGCAAAGTCACAGGGAAACAGAAACACAAATATGTTTAGCTGGCAGGAAGATCAAAGAAAAGTAAATAATGAACTATGGTTTCATCAAACATTTACAGAACAGCACAGGGCAGAACAAAATAGCCAATAATCAAGATATACATTTGAATAGTATTTGTTTTAGAGAAATTTATTTTCAAATTTGCAACCAGTTTTAAGTCTTGTATTTAAATCTAAAATTTTTAAGAGATTATAATAGACCTTTGGTTAATTATGGTTTTAGAAACTATAATCTTTCAAGGCTTTCAAAAATGTTTTTGAAAATTAAAAAAAAGAACTCTTTCCTTTTTGAGATGTCTATATTTGCATTGCCCTACAATTCAGTGACCTATATGGTATCAAAGCAGCTGCCAGGCACTATGGTAGTACTACAAAAATACATTTGAATTGCTTTTCACACTAATTTTTTTTTCTCTGCATGTGTGAGGGACTTCCCATTTTCAGACAGAAGTTGTAAAGAATTGCTTTCCTTAGTTCTGGCCCTCTGCTGGATTTGGTTACAAATACAACACTCCCCACTACCTCATCACTACCCGCTTACCTCTCAACAGAAGTCATTTTTGGCGGGAGGATAAAGAGCAAAGTAAAGTCATAGGCCAAGGATGGCCAAAGTCAATGAACTCCTGGCCACCCCACTAAGCTCCCTCCCACCACAAGCCAAAATTTAAGGAGTGTGGGATAAGCAAAGTAACTGAAAAACAAACTGCCACAAGGAGGGCCACTGGTAGGAAGGAGCTGCCTCAAATTCACCCAAGAGCACCAGGCTGCCCCATCAGCAATATTTTCTTCAGTAGGGATTCTATTGATTCTGAGCTCATAGTAATACGAGGCCAAGAAATAATCTGACATCAAAGAGAATAAAGAACTTGATAGTATTAATAGCGATTATTCCAATTTGATTAATTTGTCTTTTCTTGAGAAAAAATTACAAAGAAAATTCAGAATTTACTCTAGCCCTGCTAAAATACATCTGTCTGGAACTGTTTCCGTTACCTATGAATCAAAAACTTCTTATTTTCTAAACTTTTACCATCTCACCATTTTTGTAAAGGGCTACACCTTTAAATCCTTTAGAATGAAACAGCCATGTTAGCACAGAAAGGAAATGCATCTCGAACAAGAATACCAAATTTGAAAGTCATAGCTTTGCCACTTACTAGATAAAAACTGGGAAATAATACCTAGCTTCACAAAGCTGTTATAAGGAATAATGGTGTTTTGTAGCCTGTAACAGTCTATACAAACCTAAGGTATGAGAGAAGCAGTATCACCGAATGGAAAGATCAGAGGCTTTGGATCCAGAGAGCTCCTGGTTCAAATCTCAGCATTATCACTTTGATCAAGTTATGTCCTTTGACCCTCAATTGCCCCATCTGGACTGTTGCAAAGATTAAATATTAACATCTATAAAAGCCCAGTCACTTAACAGACATCCAGTAAATGATAGCTATTATTTTGAGGGCTTTTTTCTTCCCTTTATTAATAGTTACTTTTCATTCATTCATTCAAGAAATATTTATTGAGCTGTGTTAGATATTTATTGTACTGTATTAGCATATAATGGAAGGCATATACAACTCCTGTCTTTGTGGAGTGATAATCTAGTAGGGGACACAAACAAATAAATAGGCAATTACAATATGATTTTATATGTATTAAAACTGCAATTACTTTTGCACCAACCCAGTATAATAGGAAAAGTATATATGGACCTCTGAGAACCAGAGGAGAGACACTTCATTCAGACTTAGGTTGGTACCACAGAGAAAGCAACATTGAACTGATAACTGAAAGATGAGGAGCAATTGTCAAGTGAAGGGGAAGGTGTAAGGGCAATTTTTTAAGACAAAGACACACAAAAAGGCCCAGAAGCAAGAGAGATCATGTTAGTCAAAGATTATCTCAGAATACCCAGCAACACATCATACCCTTTGTTCTGGGATTAGAATATATATACTGTCAAATAGATCTTTCTGTCTTTTTCCTGTCCATTTACATCATGTCTTTCAGCCTTTCATCTGAACAAATAGCAATTGAAGAAAATATATTTTCATCTTCAGCCAAAATCATACCATTATCAAGTATAAATTCCATGTACCAATTGCCATTATCAAGTATAAATTTCTCATTATATGGCCCAATAATTCACAACATATATTCTTATTTCAGTCTGGTGATACCCCAAGAATAGCATCGGACTGGATGACGATGGATAAATATCCCTCTACCCTTCATTAACTTAACAGTACAATCAGAAAAATAAAATAAAATGGAAGACGTAAAACAGTACGTGGTTAAATGTTACTTGAATGCTTGAACAATAAATATAATAGAAATTTAGATGAGGATAGATAATGACAAAAATCTTATAAATTCCACTGAAGCTTGGGAGTATTTTCCTCATGTCATTCAGTGAGGCAGATGACCTTACTATATACAGATAACTTGGTTCAGTCATTCAAAAAATATTCAAAGGCTTACTATTATATTTTATACAACAGGGACAGAGATCAAGATCCTACGCATACAAAATCTACTATTTTTGTTGGCAGAAGAGGAGGCAATAAACAGAAAAACAAGTTAACACCTTACATACATATCTTACCGAATCTTCAAGCAACTCCATGAGGTAGAATTATCACCCTCATTTTATGGAAGAGACAAAAGGATGTTAAATAACTTGTCTAAGATTGGAGAGCTAGGAAGTGACACAGCACAAATTTTAACCTAAGTTATTTTTGCATTTCTTATAGAAAGATTCTCGTACCTAATTTAACCTAAAATTAAATCAAAAATTTAATTATATTTTAGTTTCTATGCGACGCTAAAGCCATTCCACTCCACTGCTGAAATTTTC
Organism: Saguinus oedipus; assembly: GCA_031835075.1. Classification (NCBI taxonomy): domain Eukaryota; kingdom Metazoa; phylum Chordata; class Mammalia; order Primates; family Cebidae; genus Saguinus; species Saguinus oedipus. The sequence continues at coordinate 94,873,847 of CM063171.1, read as the reverse complement.
CATGTCCGTGAACCACAGAGGTTGCTGGAGGCTTTCCTAACACATGACCCATCCTGAAATTGTGTGCCCAGGATTTAGCCAAGTGGTTCTCACCTTCTCCTTCCCCTTAGCTAGGTCCTGACATATTTCTTACTCCTGTGATGTTCTTCCTTCCACCTGCATTGCTTTTAATTTTTATTTTGGTTTCCATTTCAAATTATAACTACGGGTTCCATTTTATCCAATTCCCTCCTCTACTTTTAACAGCTTCAACAAATTCCTTGTTCATTTTCCTAATTCACCAAAACAGTTATTGATTAGTAATACTATATTCCCCTTCAAAGGCATGACTCTAATGGGCTCTGCAGCAACTGTGGAATATTAAAAGGATTGCCGTATTTGGAATGATACATATTAACAATAGCTCTACCACTAAGCAGTTACGAGCACTGCGCTTTTCTTTTTTTTTCTTTTTTTATTTTTAGAGACAAAGTTTCTCCAGGTTGGTCAGGCTGGTCTCAAACTCCTGACCTCTGGTGATCTGCCCACCTCAGCCTCCCAAAGTTCTGGGATTACAGGCATAAGCCACCGCACCTGGTCTAACACTGCAAGTTACAAAAAAATGGTTCCGATGAAGAATTGTGGTTCAGAAAAGCTGAAATACTTGCTCAAGGCAAGTAAATACCATAAATCCAGGTCTGGCTTCCTACTATACCGTACGTATTGCCTCTCTAAAATTCTAAAAATCACAGAAATACGGATTTGAAAGAGTCCTGTAGAATCTATGTTTTTAATGTTTAAATTTTAATTTTGTGGGTACATAGTGTATATATTTACATGGTACCTGAGATGTTCTGATACAGACATACAATGTGTAATAATCAGTCTTTTACAAGATGCCTCCCATGTAGGCATTGTGTCTATAGAATCCTTCTCAGGAATCCAGTCTCTGATTGAAATCATGGCTTTATTACATACCAAATGTGACCTCTATGAGCCTCAGTTTTCTCACCTATAAAAGGGAATCGTACTATTTATCTCATAGTGTCACTGTTAGGATTAAATAGTAAAATATGTAAAGGTCCTTTGTAAACAATAAAGCCCTTTACAAATGCTCCCTGACCTTTCTTTACAAGCAGGTTACACCCATACCATTTAAAAATAAATTATTTTTAAATTTAAATCATTCTGGTGGTTACTCCTTTACATAATATATCACTGATTTCACAATCACAAATTTAAATAGAACCCTATATTCATACATTTTTCTAGTAGCAAAATTGTTTAACACTACTACTGCACATAAGACTAAGCTTACAATGTGTTTCTCAAACTCTTTTGGACAAAAAAAAATACCTACTTGGAACAGGTATAAAAAAATAAATTTCACCTTAAATACACATCTATGTAAAATAATTATATAGCTTGAAATAGTCTGGCTCTAAATAAATTTTCTAATATAATTTTATCAGAATTTTTGCACATATTAAAAATACCAGGTATGACACATTATTATAATTATAATAGAAATAAGTATTTTCTTTTTGCTTATTGAGCATTTGACATTTATTAACACATTTAATAAAATTCTTTAGTTATGAGAGAATGATAATTTAACAATAGTTAAGAAAAGTTAGTGGAGGAAGCTAGAAGGGTAATAAAATAATATAGGAAAAAGAAAAACTATGTAACACGTATAACCTGACTTTTAATGGAGATTTTGGCAAATTACTGTACCCAACAACAGAAATGTTTCAGAACACTTTATAGAAACTACCAATAGAATTGGTTAAATTACATTATTTGTAAAATGCCCACCTGTATTCTCATTTACAATGATCCATGGGTATAATACTAAGTCCTTTTAACCAAGTAAATAGAAAATTCAATTTCTCTATTAATTTTCTCCTTCCTTACCACTGAAATTCATCTAACTCAGTGCAATCATCTTAAAATCTGTCATTTCCAGGATTGCTTCTGTGTGATCTTCTCTTGGCATTCATACTGTTTCTCTTTCTTTTCCAAGGATCTTATTCTAATATACCATAAAAATGTATGAACATATATATATTTGTGTGTGTGCACTGGATTTGCATCTTTCTCTAAATTAGTATTTCTTTTAATAATGGGTGAAAATCAAATCAGGACAGAAGGTTCATCGCTTCCTCACCCCTTATTAAGGCAGAAAGGTGAAAACATCATGTCTTTTTTGTGGCATATGCCCACCACACTAAATAAAAACATTTATTGTTTTACTTACAGTCAATGTCCTTCAAGTTGTCTGTGGTAATATGTTTTTAAGCAATGTCGTCTAAAAATCAAGGAAATCCACTTTTCTACCTTCTAAGCTTCTTATATCTTCTGAATGATGCAGGCTCAAGAGTTGCCAAATGAGATGGGCAAAGGCAGCCAAACAGGACTTCCTAGCCAATCTAAAAATAGCAGGTGGTGGTGGGCAGATATACCATTTTTCCCTCTCTCTTTGTCTTCCCTCTAAGCGATAGGTACCATAAACATGCCCTGTTGGAAATTAAAGCAGTACAAAAAGAATTCTGTTTCCTCGTGCCCTAAGATCTAGAGAAATGATCAGTTTAAAAATGTGTACATTTTCAGAAGGAAGATATAAAAGTCAAAGGAGTTATTTTTACATTTCTAACACAAAGATTTTCATACCCAATTTCCATTTGTTCTATAAAGAAAATTGACCACAACTTGCTGGAATCAAGAGTTGCTTTTGCCTTTTATTTTTCTTTCCTGGAGCTCCTTGAATAATAATTATTAACATTTGTATGTTTTATAGTTGGCAAAGTCCTTTCACAGATTTTGTTACTGGCTCCTTACAACAGCTTTTGCCTTGAGAAAGTTCTAGCATTACAATTTGAAAATGAGAAAACTGAGGTTCACAAATGAAGCTTGCCCAAGGCACAGATAAGTAAGAGGTAGACCTGTCTTCAAATTCTCCATTTATTATACACCCCCCCACACACACATACAGACACACACACTATCTCCCTAAGGATTCCAACATAAAATCCTCCAACATAAAATAGCATTTAGGGATTTATTAAATGACATTTAAATGTTATTAAATAACATTTAAATATTATTAAATGTTATTAAATAACTTTAAATGTTATTAAATGTTATTTAATAACATTTAAATGTTATTAAATGTTAGGGATTTATTTAAAGTTTCAGTCCACATGTGGTGGCTCACACCTGCAATCCCAACACTAGGAGGACAAGGCGGGTGAATCACCAGAGATCCGGAGTTTAAGACCAGCCTGGCCAATATAGTGAAACCCTCTCTCTACTAAAAGTACAAAAATTAGCCAGGTGTGGTGGTGGCTGTCTGTAATCCCAGTTACTCGGGAAGCTAAAGCAGGAGAATCTCTTGAACTTGGGAGGCAGAGGTTTCAGTGAGCTGAGATCACGCCACTTCACTCCAGCCTGGGTGACACAGTGATACTCCATCTCAAAAAATAAAAAACATAAAAATATAAAGTTTCAGTTATTGGCCTGGCACGGTGGCTCACACCTATAATCCCAGCACTTTGGGAGGCTGAGGCAGGTGAATCACTTGGGGTCAGGAGTTCGAGACCAGCATGGCCAAAATGGTGAAAGCCTGTCTCTACTAAAAGTATAGAAAAATTAGCTGGGCACGGTGGCAGGCACCTGTAGTCCCAGCTACTCGGGAGTCTAAGGCATGAGAATCACTCAAGCCCAGGAGGCAGAGGTTGCAGTAAGCCAGGAAGGCACCACTGCACTCCAGCCTAAGCCACAGAGTGAGATTCTGTCTCAAGAAAATTAATTAATTAATATAAAATTAAATTTAAATTTAAATAAAATTTTAAAAAATTGTTTAAGTTATTGGAGAACAATGCCTAAGGCCCTTAATATGTAATAAATTGTGCTTTTGCTGAAACTCAAATTTTGACTTCACACTGTAAGGGTAGAGAGAGGGAGCTAGTAATTTACAGAGTGAATGTGCTTGCAACTTCTGCATATTAAAACGTTGTTGTTATCTGCTAGTCATCTCATACTAGGCAACTTTAAGAAATAATAAAAATTTCCTTAAACAAACATAATCCAAAAAAGAAAAATAACTGCTTCAGCTGATGATAAAAGAATAAAAAGAAAATAAAAGGGGCCAGGAGTGGTGGCTCAAGCCTGTAATCCCAGCATTTTGGGAGGCTGAGGTGGGTGGATCACCTGAGGTCGGGAGTTCAAGACCAGCCTGGCCAACTTGGTAAAACCCCATCTCTATTAAAAATACAAAAAAAAAAAGAATTAGCTGGGCATGGTGACAGGTGCCTGTAATCCCAGCTACTCGGGAGGCTGAGGTAGGAGAATTGCTTGAACCTGGGAGTTAGAGGTTGCAGTGAGCTGAGATCTTGCCATTGCACACCAGCCTGGCAACAGAGCAAGACTCCATCTAAAGAAAAGGAAGGAAGGAAGGAAGGAAGGAAGGAAGGAAGGAAGGAAGGAAGGAAGGAAGGAAGGAAGGGAGGGAGGGAGGGAGGGAGGGAGGGAGGGAGGGAGGGAGGGAGGGAGGGAGGGAGGGAGGGAGGGAGGGAGGGAGGGAAGATTTTTTGGAGAAAATGTTATAATAAATTGTCTTAGATTAGAGGTCATTTGTAAATGTGTAAGTTCTATAAAATGTGAAAAGATGAAATTTCTAATCATATTAATTATATAAAAATAATTTCTTTAGAGAAATTCATTTTTCAAGATTATTATTCAGTTGAAGAAAATGAAATAAGAAATTGTTATGGACAAGTTTTGCTTGTTTGAAGATGAGGAGCAAAGAAATTCCCAGCTTGGAAGGAAATACTAATGTCTAAGCGGTTTTCTCTCAGTGGTACAGTTACAGGAGTCTTTTTTCTTCTCATATTTGTTGTACTTTTCAAACAATATAGAATCCAGAAATGATGGGCATAATTGCATTTAAAAATAACAGACATAAGAAAATGTTCACAATATACTTTATGGGAAAAAAGCAGGGCACAAAATTGAATCTATAGCATAATCTCAGGTTAGTAAAAAAGAAAAATTTGATGCAAGTACATAAAGCTGGAAGCAGTAGTCTGCTAGGATAGTGTTATCTCTGCATGAAGGGATCCACAGGCTGTTTTCTTATTTGAACATTTCTGCAATCTCCAAATTGTTTTAATGGGCATATTGGTTTTTGTTTTGTTTTGTTTGAAAAAGTGTCTCACTCTGTCACCCAGCTGGAGTGCAGGCTGGCATATTGCATTTTTATAAAGAAAAAACATATTCACATTTTTTGTCATTGCCAACTGGAGATCAAGTAGAAGCAAAAAAAAAATCACCTCAAATTATAAATCAATGGAAAATATTAATATACCCAAATTCTAATTTATAAAACATTCAATTTTATGTCCATTGAGTTAGGTACAGGTAGCTCTCATGTACATCGAAAAAGGCTTTAATAAATATTATCTAGAAATAGAAATTCCATTTGACCCAGCAATCCCATTACTGGGTATCTATCCAAAGGACTATAAATCGTTCTACTATAAGGACACATGCACACGAATGTTCATTGCAGCACTGTTTACAATAGCAAAGACCTGGAACCAACCCAAATGCCCAACGATGATAGACTGGACTGGGAAAATGTGGCACATATACACCATGGAATATTATGCAGCAATCAAAAATGACGAGTTTGTGTCCTTTGTAGGGACATGGATGAATCTGGAGAACATCATTCTCAGCAAACTGACACAAGAACAGAAAAAGAAATACCGCATATACTCACTCATAGGTGGGTGAGAAAAATGAGAACACATGGACACAGAGAGGCGGTCTACTATACACTGGGGACTGTTGGGGGGAATGGGGGCGGGACAGCGGGGGGGGCTGGGGGGGATAGCCTGGGGATGAATACCAAGTGTGGGTGAAGGGGAGGAAAGCAGCAAGGCACACTGCCATGTGTGTACCTATGCAACTATCTTGCTCGTTCTGCACATGTACCCCCAAACCTATAATGCAATAAAAATTTAAAAAAAATAAAAAATTAAAAAAATTAAAAAAATAAAAAAATAATAAATATTGCTGATAATCAAATCTTAGTATAAGAAATCATGTATCATTACATTTCCAGTATCAAATTTAGGATTTCAGTTTCTGAATGTAAACAAAATACCTCTAAAGATTACAAATACACACTAATATAGAAAATAGGTCTATGCATATATGCACATACAAGAGAATATGTGAAATTCAGTGGTGGTGGGATTTCCAGTAAACTATACTTTCCAGTAAACTATACTTTTTTATTTATATTATTTCAGACTGTTTAATTTTCTATATTAAATATTGCACTAGCCCCATTAAATTGAGAATGCCTCCCCTTGCCTTGATTAGTTTGTTTACAATAAAATAGAAATTGCAGGATACCCAGAGACAGAGATGCGTCAAAGGATTTCATTCACTTTCCTTTTAGTCCGTATTAAATGAAGTATTAGCCAGGTATTACCAGCACTGCTGCATGGAAGATGGCATTCTTTAACTGTCCAAAGAGTCTTGAGGTGCTGATGGGGTTTTGCCTGCAGCCTACAGCCACGCCCTTGCAAGAACGTCTGAGTAACTGGTTGGGTGAAGGTGGGGTATAGCGTATTCTGCAGCTCTAATCACTTCTCCAGAGCAGGAATATTGAACTTATGATACTACTCACATTCTTTTACTCAAATAAAAAAGAAGAGTAATTGACTTCTAACTTTTATAAGAACAGAAAGGGCAATGGCAACTTATAAACAGACTTTGAAGATAATTTATAGGTATTAATAGTTATCTGTTTAATTTATAGATAGTAACACTAATACAAAGTTCTCTTTGTCACAACCCATCTTCTAGGAAGGGGTACAAAGATCTTTACATACCTTGCTTAAAAGCAATAGATAATAACCATAGCCTATTTATCCCATCTATATCCCAAGAGAAAGGTCTCTTGGTGTTAAGAGTATCAAACATCAAATTTTCCTGAGAGTTTTCCATAACAAATACTTGTTATTTTTATAATCTGAAAACAATAAAGCCAGGTTTATATTTAAAAATTAGTAGGCCATTTACATTCACAAAGGGAAAATTATAATTTTCTTAAACATTAATGGAGATACTAAAAATATTTATTTTGCTCACCATTCAAAAAATAAAGTAGAATGCTAAGGATCTGGATAGCAATCCAATCACCTTTATGTACTTTCAAACTTACTCAAGGGAGAGAGTAATTCCTAGCAACTTAGCTATTTCTTCACCAGTCCCTGATATGCAGTAACAGCTCAATGAATAAATTTCATGGAATGAATAAATTTAACATTAAATGAATTGCCTAATGTTTAATATTTATACCAAAGACATTCTCCCAAGAATCTCAACAACCATTCCAATCTCACTCCCCAGAGGTAACCACAATAAACAGTTCGGTGAATCTCTTTCTGCACATATACCCTACATACTTTTTAAAAAGAAATATGATCATATTATAGCTACTTCCACTTGAAAAATACAGTGGATATTGTACTATAGTTTTAGCTTATTCATTCTTTTTGATAACCACACAAACTTACCAATCTAGATGTTTTTATCAACAAAGACATTGAGTGAAATAATGGTACTAATAGTAATGGCTAACATTTATGGAGCACTGTCCTACACATTGAAATGGCATAATTTTATAGGTAGGTACCATTATTTATGACTCTCTTATAGATGAAAAAAATTGAAATACATTACTTGCCCAAGGTTATAATGACTTGCCCAAGGTTAGACAGTCAGAAGCAGGGCCAGGATTTATAGCCAGCATTATGTCTTAGGAACCTGTGCTCTTAGTTATCACTGCCTCCATGAAATTACAAATACTAAAGATAAATTCTAATTTAACAATGACGGCTGCTATATACCACATGTAAACATAGTAGGACAGAATTTTTTAAACTATACCAGAATCTTCTATGCATAGTAGTGCCTTCAAAGTAACCATACAAAGAAGTTACTTATACTGTGTAAGTACTCAGTTTAGAGTCTGCTATTAGTAAAAAACATTTCATTTAGTAAAAAACCATGAATTTCCTTCAGATATACTTTATAAATGAACAAGAAAATAGGTCTAAGTGCCTTATTGCTATCTTTTTTTAATAACCTGCTTTTTTCAAATTTGACTGCCCATCTTATTCACTATACTTGTCACTAAATGATTTGTGGTCATTTAAAAAACCATATCCAGGCCAGGCACGGTGGCTCACGCCTGTAATCCCAGCACTTTGGGAGGCTGAGGCAGGCAGATTACCTGAGGTCAGGAGTTTGAGACCAGCCTGGCCAACATGGTAAAATCTCATCTACTAAAAATACAAAAATTAACCATGCGTGGTGACACACACCTGTAATCCCCGCTACTGGGGTGGCTGAGGCAGGAGAATTGCTTGAGCCCAGGGGGAATGGGGGTTGCAGTAAGCCAAGATCATGCCTGGCCAATAGAGTGAGACTCTGTCTCAAAAAATAAAAATAAAAATATCCAGTCACACACACACACACACAAAAAAACCTGAACCACATTTTTAGAATATATGACCCAGACTCAAAACTCAGATCCAATAATGTTTTTGAATACTGGTAGTCTTTGGAATAAACATACAGTCTCTGAAAGTCACTATTCTGAAGAGGACAATATTCAATTGGCAGTTTACAGTCGTTTTGTTTAAAATTATTTGCCATACTCTACAAGTTTATTTCATTTATGTATGGTTTTTATGTTTTTGTTCCCTCCAAAACTAATGTTGAAACTTAATCCCCAGTGCAAGAGTGATGGGCCCCTGTCGGGGGCAGGGTGCGGTGTTTAGGTAATAAGGGTGGAGCCTCATGGGTTAGAGCCTTAATAAAAAGGGCTTGGAGGGAGTGGGTTTGCTCTCTGCCACTCTTCTGCCATGTGAGGAAGTATTCCTCCCTTCTACAGGACATAGAGTTCAAGGCACTACTTGGAAGTCCTTGACACCAAACCTGCAAACACCTTGACCTTGGCCTTCCCAGCTTCCACAACAGGGAGAAATAAATTTCTATTCTTTTTTCTGTTTTTTTTTTTTTTTTTAATTGCATTTTGGGTTTTGGAGTACATGTGCAGAACATGCAAGATAGTTGCATAGGTACACACGTGGCAGTGTGTTTTGCTGCCTTCCTCCCCCTCACCCACATTTGGCATTTCTCCCCATGCTATCCCTCCCCTGCTCCCCACCCACGCTGTCCCTCCCCTATTCCCCCCAATAGATCCCAGTGTGTAGTGCTCCCTTCCCTGTGTCCATGTGTTCTCATTGTTCATCAACCGCCTATGAGTGAGAATATGTGGTATTTCATTTTCTGTTCTTGTGGCAGTTTGCTGAGAATGATGTTCTCCACGTTCATCCATGTCCCTACAAAGGACACAAACTCATCATTTTTGATTGCTGCATAATATTTCATGGTGTATATGTGCCACATTTTCCCAGTCCAGTCTATCATTGATGGGCATTTGGGTTGGTTCCAGGTCTTTGCTATTGTAAACAGTGCTGCAATGAATATTCGTGTGCATGTGTCCTTATAGTAGACCGATTTATAGTCCCTTGGATATATACCCAGTAATGGGATTGCTGGGTCAAATGGAATTTCTATTTCTAGGTCCTTGAGGAATCGCCACACTGTCTTCCACAATGGTTGAACTAATTTACACTCCCACCAGCAGTGTAGAAGTGTTCCTATTTCTCCATATCCTCTCCAGCATCTGTTGTCTCCAGATTTTTTAATGATCGCCATTCTAACTGGCATGAGATGGTATCTCAATGTGGTTTTGATTTGCATCTCTCTAATGACCAGTGATGATGAGCATTTTTTCATATGTTTGTTGGCCTCATGTATGTCTTCTTTTGTAAAGTGTCTGTTCATATCCTTTGCCCATTTTTGAATGGGCTTGTTTGCTTTTTTCTTGTAAATCTGTTTGTGTTCTTTGTAAATTCTGGATATCAGCCCTTTGTCAGATGGGTAAACTGCAAAAACTTTTTCCCATTCTGTTGGTTGCCGATTCACTCTAGTGACTGTTTCTTTTGCTGTGCCGAAGCTCTGGAGTTTAATTAGGTCCCATTTGTCTATTTTGGCTTTTGTTGCCAATGCTTTTGGTGTTTTGGTCATGAAGTCCTTGCCTACTCCTATGTCCTGAATGATTTTGCCTAGATTTTCTTCTAGGGTTTTTATGGTGCTGGGTCTTATGTTTAAGTCTTTAATCCATAAATTTCTATTCTTTATACATTACCTACTCTGTGGTATTCTGGTTGAGCAGCACAAAATGAATTAACTCAATGTACCAATCCAGCAACCAGTTCATGTCCACCAACAGCAAAGTAACATGCTATATTGACAATTCGGTTCCCAAGCCAGTACTCGCTTTGATAGCTAGTATTGCGTAGCATATCAAAATAGTGTGGTGAGCCAAGCAGAGTGTAAATTGGTTTTTTTTCTTTCTTTCTTTCTTTCTTTTCTTTTTTTTCAAGATGGAGTCTTGTTCTGTTGCCAGGCTGGAGTGTAGTGGTGGGATTTAGGCTCACTGCAACCTCCACCTCCTGAGTTCAAGTGATTCTCCTGCCTCAGCTTCCCAAGTAACTGGGACTACAGGCATGTGCCACCACCCCCAGCTAATTTTTGTGTGCGTTTTTTTGTTTTGTTTTGTTTTGTTTTGTTTTGTAGAGACAAGGTTTTACCATGTTGGTCAGGATGGTCTCAATCTCTTGACCTCATGATCCACCTGCCTTGGCCTCCCAAAGTGCTGGCATTACAGGCGTGAGCCACCACACCCAGCCAAACTGTTTTATAATGTTAGCCAATTTCCAAATTTACTCTTTTAACACAAAATGATTCCACTGTCACTGAGAATAACAGCAATGACAAAATGGCAACTTTAAGAGGTGCCTTATCTTTGGCTGAATCTTAATAAACAGAGGATAACAGTAAAAACAATAAAAAATAGTATGTGCACATGCACACTCACAAATATATTTAATATTACCAAAGGCAGCATTACTACCAACACTTTGAAGTGACACCAAAGGTCTGGCACAGCGGCTCACACATATAATCCCAACACTGAAGCCAGCAGATTACTTGAGCCCAGAAGTTCAAAACCAGCCTGGGCAACATGGTGAAACCCTATCTCTACAGAAAAAAAAATTAAAAAGGTAGCCAGGTATGGTGGCATGCCCCTGTAGTCCCAGTTACTCAAGAGGCTGAGGCGGGAGGATTGATTGAGCCTGAGGGTTGAGGCTGCAGTGAACCATGATTGCACCACTGCACTCTAGTCTGGGCAACAGAACAAGATAGTGTCTCAAAACAAACCAACAACAAAAAAAAAAATGGCAGGGTGTGGTGGCTCATGCCTGTAATCCCAGCACTTTGAGAGGCCAAGAAAGGTGGATCACAAGGTCAGGAGTTCAAGACCAGCCTGGCCAACATAGTAAAACCAAGTCTCTACAAATAAAAAAAATTAGCCAGGCATAGTGGCAGGCACCTGTAATCTCAGCTACTTGGGAGGCTGAGGCAGGAGAATCACTTGAACCCAGGAGGCAGAGGTTGCAGTAAGCTGAGATCACACCATGCACTCCAGTCTGGGTGATAGATCCAGACTCTGTCTCAAAAAAAAAAAAAAGTATCAGAAAGATAGGTTTCACCTACCCCTGTTACTGTATCGCTTTCTATGTAATCTGTCCAAGTACCAAGTAGTTCCATAGAATAAGCTTCTCGGTGTACATTATTACTAAGTAAATAGTAAACAGTCTTGGAAGACAGCTACTAATATTCAGTCTGAGTGAAAATTAAAACCTTAAATTTTCTGGCAACCTGTTAAGCATAATTACCTACACTAGTAGTATCCCATATATACCCGACAACTGATATTCTTCAATCTAATACCAAAAGCAGCAGCTGGGAGTTGTATGGCAGATTTCTTATATTAAAGTAATTCTGAAAGTTCAGTCTTTTTCATTGTCTGTATTTAATCCAACAGCTCATTTTATTTTCCCCCTGCATCTGTACACATAAAATCTCACTCAATGAAATATTTATTAATCAATAATACTGTTAATTTGGTAATGCAAAAAACCTCTCATCAGCTCCTATTTTTTTCCATCCACTCGCTTTCAAAATAATGATGCTTGGCTTATAGGCAGAGCACAGTAAAGAATCAAGTATATAATGACCTCGTGTGGCAAGTGGCTATAATTACTGATTTTTCCCCTCCTAAATTAAAATTTTATTTATTTTTATTATTGTATATATTTAGGGGGTACAAAGTGATGCTATATGTATAAACTGTGAAGTGGTCAAATTAACTAATTAACATAGTAATCTGATTAACATATCCATCACGCTTTTTGTGATGAGAACATGTGAAATTTACTCAGCAATTTTGAAATATACATTATGATTAACTATAGTCACCATGCTATGCAAATATCTCAAAAAACCTCTTGTCTCATTGAAACTTTGTACTCTTTGACCGACATCTTCTCATCCCCCACCTCCCCAGCCTCTGGTAATCACTATTCTACTGTCTGCTTCTATGAGTTTGTTTTAGATGCCACATACAAGTGAGATGATGTGATCTTTGCCCTTCTGTGACTGGATTATTTCACTTAGCATAATGTCCTCTAGATCCAGCCATGTTGTCACAAGTGATAGAATTTTCTTCTTTTTATTTTTCTTTATTTTTTGAGATGGAGTCTCGAACCATTGCCCAGGCTGGAGTGCAATGGCATGATCTCATCTCACTGAAACCTCCACATCCTGGGTTCAAGTGATTCTCCTGCCTCAGTTTCCCAAGTAGCTGGGATCACAGGCATGCACCACCATGCCCAGCTAATTCTTGTATTTTTAGTAGAGACGTGTTTCACCATGTTGGCCAGTCTGGTCTTGAACTCCTGATCTCAGGTGATCTGTCTGCCTTGGCCTCCCAAAGTGCTGGGATTACAGGCATGAGCCACTGTGCCCAGCCAGAATTTCTTTCTTTTTAAAGGCTACATAGTATTTGATTGTGTATATGTGCCACATTTTCTTTACCCCTTCATTCATCTACTGATGGGCACTTAGATTGATTCCATATCTTGGTTATTTGAATAATGTTGTAATATTACTTCTTGGCCTTTTGGCTAAGATCAAGTGTGAATACTGCTGCAATGAACATGGGAATGCAGCTATCTCTTCAACATACTGCTTTCAAACCCTTTGGATATATACCCAGAAGTGGGATTGCTGAAACATGTAGTAATTCTTTATTTTTCTATAAAGGAAAATTGTATTTTATTAATATTTTATTTTATTTTAAGTTCTTTTTTTCTTCAACTTTGAAGTTCTGGAGTACATGTGCAGGATGTGCAGGTTTCTTACATAGGTAAACAGATGCCATGGTGGTTTGCTGCACAGATCAACCCATCACCTAGATATTAAGCCTAGTACCTGTTAGCTATTCATCCTGATGCTCTTCTTCCCCGCAACACCCCCTGATAGGCCTCAGTTGTACCCAACGTGTCCATATTGCCTCATCATTCAGCTCCCACCTATAAGTGAGAACATGCAGTGTTTGGTTTTCTGTTCCTGCATTAGTTCGCTGAGGATAATGGCTTCCAATTCCATCCATCCAATTCCCTCCATGTCCCTGCAAAAGACATGATTCCTTTTTATGACTGCATAGTATTCTATGGTGTGTATATATCACATTTTCTTTATCCTGTCTATCATTGATGGGCATTTAGGTTGATTCCATGTCTTTACTATTGTGAATAGTGCTGTGATGACATATGCATACATATATCTTTATATCAGAATGATTTAAATTCCTTTGGGTATATACCCAGTAATGGGATTGCTGGGTCAAACAGTATTTCTGCTTCGAGGTCTATGAGGAATCACCACACTGTCTTCCACAATGGTTGAACTAATTTACATTCCCACCAACAGTGTAAAAGCATTCCTTTTTCTCTGCAACCTTGCCATCTCTGTTGTTTTTTGACTTTTTAATAATAGCCATTCTGACTGGCATGAAATGGTATCTCATTTTCTTTTTTATTTACATTTCTCTAAATATAAGTGATGTTGAATTATTTTTCATGTTTGTTGGCTTCATGTATTTCTTCTTTTGATACTTGTCTGTTCATGTCCTTTGTCCTTTTTTTTTTTTTTTTTTGAGATCGAGTCTCACTGTTTCCTGGGCTGGAGTGCAATGGGACAATCTTGGCTCACTGAGACTCCGCCTCCCGGGTTCTAGAAATTCTCCTGCTTTAGCCTCCCGAGTAGCTGGGATTACAGGCACCCACCACCACGCCCAGCTACTTTTTTGTATTTTTAGTAGAGACAGGGTTTCACTATTTTGGCCAGGCTGGTCTCGAACTCCTAGTCTTGTGATCCGCCCACCTCCGCCTCCCAAAGTGCTGGAATTAGAGGCATGAGCCACCGTGCCTGGCCCCTTTGCCCACTTTTAATGAGGTTTTTTTTTTTCATATAAATTCATTTAAGTTCCTTGTAGACTGGATATTAGAACTTTGTTAGATGGATAGACTGCAAAAATTTTCTCCCACTCCCATTCTGTAGGTTGTCTGTTCACTCTGATGATAGTTTCTTTTGCTGTCCAGAAGCTCTTTATTTTAACTAGATTCCATTTGTCAATTTTTGCTTTTGTTGCAATTGCTTTTGGCATTTTCATCATGAAATTTTTACCTGTGCCTATGTCCTGAATGGTATTTTCTACCAGTTTCTATAGTTTGGGGTTTTACATTTAAGTCTTTAATCCATCTTGAAGTTTTCTTTTTTTGTTGCAACTCTCCCAGGTTTTGGTATCAGGATGATGCTGGCCTCATAGAACGAGTTAGGGAGAAGTTCCTCTGTTTCAATGTTTTGGAATAGTTTGAATAGAAATGGTGCTACCTCTTCTTTGTACCTCTGGTAGAATTCAGCTGTGAATCTGCCTGGTCTTTTATGTTCTTTTTTTCTTCAGCTTTTAGTTCTGGGGTAATGTACAGGATGTACAGGTTTGTCATGTAGGTAAATGTGTGCCATGGTGGTTTGCTGCACACATCATCCCATCACCTACCTATTAAGCCCTGGTCTTTTGGTTGGTAAGCCATCTGGTCCTGGTCTGCTTTTGGTTTGTAGGTTATTTATTATTACCTCAGTTTCAGAACTCATTATTGGTATATTGAGGGATTCAATTCCTTACCGGTTCATTCTTGGGAGGTTGTATGTGTCCAGGGATTTATCTATTTCTTCTAGATTTTCTAGTTTATGTACATAGAGATGTTTATAGTATTCTCTGATGGTTGGCTCTATTTCTGTGAAGTGGTGATAGCCCCCTTACCATTTCTGATTGTATTTATTCTTCTCTCTTTTCTTCTTTGTTAGTCTAGCCAGCAGTCTATTTTATAAATTTTTTTCAAAAAATCAGCTCCTGGGGGGGGGGGGGGGGGATTTCCAAGATGGCGTGGTAGGAACAACTCAGGATTGCAGCTATCAGTGAAGGCACAAAGGGTGAGTCCTAGCCGCATTTTCATACGGATCTTTGTTGCCCACAGAACGGGGAAATTCCCAGGTGTAGGAGGGACACGGGACACCAGTGCAGCCCTTTCGGCTTGCATGGCCATTTCGGCCTGCGCCACAGCGCAGCGGCACCCCGCACAAAACACACTGGTCTGAGTGCCCTGTTAAACCAGCAATCTGAGATTTGGGAGGGCATATTAACATATCTGTCTGATTAAATGGGACTTGGACAGTGAGCCAGACCAGGAGATTCCCAGGAAGCATCATTTGAGTCAGTGCAGTGGGTCGCTGCACGGGAAATCACACAGATCCCAGTGCCCTATCAGCAGGCAACTGAAACACCTGTGAGAGAGTCAACCGTTCAACTTAAAAAATCAGAGGCAGGGAGCCAGGTGATCAGGCTCGGCGGGTCCCACCCCCACAGGGACACACGAAACAGCGATTTGAAACGCTCGGGGTTGAGAGTTTCACTGCGGGCTCGGCTGAATCCAGGACAGTGCAGCTCTGTGGGGGAGGGACGTCCACCACTACTGACGCATTCTGCCCCTACTGAGGTACACTCCCATTGCTGAAGCAGCCTGCTGTTGCCGAGGCAACCCGCCATAACAGAGAGACTCCGCCAACAGGGCGAAGCCCATGGCAGCAGGGCACAGCTGATGGCAGCAGGGCGGAACCCACAGCAGCAAGGCAGAGCCCACAGCAACAGGGTGGACCCCACGGTAGCAGGGCGGACTCTCAGCAGGCAAATAGTGACTAGACTGCCTCCTAGCTGGGCAGTACAGTGCAACGGATACTCATAAAGAAAGACCTAAAAGCACCTGCCTAACAGCCCTGAATGAACAACGGAGCTCACAGCTCAGCACTAGAGCTCCTATAAAGTACAGACCATCTCCTCAAGCAGCTCCCTGAACCCTGTATATCCAAAGAAGCACCTCAAAAAAGGACTAATCAGACTGACATTGGGTGGGCATCAATCTGGGACAAAGATAGCAGAAGAAGAAACTGGTACCATCCCTCATTGTTCCGCAGCTGCTACAGGTGCACCCCAGACAACCAGGGCCTGGAGTGGACCTCAGCAGTCATACAGCAGAGGGGCTAGACTGTCAGAAGGAAAACTAAGTAATAGAAATATTTCATCATCAACAACCTGGGCGTCCACTCAGAGACCCAATCGAAAGATCAGCAACGACTAAGACGACAGGTGGATAAATCCACAAAGATGGGAAGAAACCAGTGCAAAAAGGAGGAAAACACCCAAAACCAAAACACCTCGCCTCCTACAAAGGATCAAAACTCCTCACCAGCAAGGGAACAAAGCTGGACAGAGAATGAGTGTGATGAAATTACGGAATCAGACTTCAGAAGATGGGTAATGAGAAACTTCAGTGAGCTAAAAGAACATGTTCTAAATCAATGCAAAGAAACTAAGAACCTTAAAAAAAATTTGAAAAAGATTTGAGGAAATGATAACAAGAATGGACAACTTAGAGAGGAATATGAATAATTGAAGAAGCTGAAAAACACAACATGAGAACTTCACAAAGCATGCACAAGTTTCAACAGCTGAATTGACCAAGCAGAAGAAAGAATACCAGAAGTTGAAAATCAGCTCAATGAAATAAAATGAGAAACCAAGATTAGAGAAAAAAGCACAAAAAGGAATGAACAAAATCTCCAAGAAATGTGGGACTATGTGAAGAGACCTAACCTACATTTGATAGGTGTACCAGAATGTGAAGAAGAGAATGAATCTAAGCTGGAAAACACTCTTCAGGGTATTATCCAGGAAAATTTCCCCAACCTAGCAAGGCAGGCCAATACTCAAGTCCAGGAAATACAGAGAACACCACAAAGATATTCCGCAAGAAGAGTAACCCCAAGGCACATAATCATCAGATTCACCAGGGTTGAAATGAAGGAGAAAATACTAAGGGCAGCCAGAGAAAAAGGTCGGGTCACCCACAAAGGGAAGCCTAACAGACTCACAGCAGATCTCTCGGCAGAAACTCTACAAGCCAGAAGAGAGTGGGGGCCAATATTCAACATCCTTAAAGAAAAAAACTGGGCCTGGCACGGTGGCTCAAGCCTGTAATCCCAGCACTTTGGGAGGCCGAGGCGGGTGGATCACGAGGTCAAGAGATCGAGACCATCCTGGTCAACATGGTGAAACCCCGTCTCTACTAAAAAATACAGAAATTAGCTGGGCATGGTGGTGCATGCCTGTAATCCCGGCTACTCAAGAGGCTGAGGCAGGAGAATTGCCTGAACCCAGGAGGCGGAGGTTGCGGTGAGCCGAGTTCGCGCCATTGCACTCCAGCCTGGGTAACAGCAGCGAAACTCTGTCTCAAAAAAAAAGAAAAAACTTTCAACCCAGAATTTCATATCCAGCCAAACTGAGCTTCATAAGTGAAGGAAGAATAAAATCTTTTGCCAACAAGCAAGGATTCAGAGATTTTGTCACCACCAGGCCTTCTTTACAAGAGCTCCTGAAAGAGGCTCTACACACAGAAAGGAACAACCAGTACCAGCCATTCTAAAAACATACCAAATGCTAAAGAGCATCAACAAAATAAAGAATCTGCATCAACTAATGGGCAAAACAGCCAGCTAGCATCAAAATGGCAGTATCAAATTCACACATAACAATATTAACCCTAAATGTAAATGGGCTAAATGCACCAATCAAAAGACACAGACTGGCAAATCGGGTAAAAAACCAAAACTCATCGGTGTGCTGTATCCAGGAAACCCATCTCACATGCAAGGATACACAAAGGCTCAAAATAAAGGGATGGAGGAAGATTTACCAAGCAAATGGAGAGCCAAAAAAAAAGCAGGAGTTGCAATTCTCGTCTCTGATAAAATAGACTTTAAAGCAACAAAGATCAAAAGAGACAAAGAAGGTCATTACATAATGGTAAAAGGATCAATACAACAAGAAGAGCTAATAATCCTAAATATATATATGGACCCAATACAGGAGCACCCAGATATATAAGGCAAGTTCTTAATGACTTACAAAGAGACTTAGACTCCCACACAATAATAGTGGGAGACTTTAACACTCCACTGTCAATATTAGACAGATCAACCAGACAGAAAATTAACAAGGATATCCAGGACTTGAATTCAGACCTGGAACAAGCAAACCTGATAGACATTTACAAAACTCTCCAACCCAAATCCACAGACTATACATTCTTCTCAGCACCACATCACACCTACTCCAAAATTGACCACATAATTGGAAGTAAAGCACTCCTCAGCAAATGCAACACAACTGAAATCATAACAAACACTCCCTCAGACCACAGTGCAATCAAGTTAGAACTCAGAATTCAGAAACTAACTCAGAACAGCACAGCTTCATGGAAACTGAACAACTGGCTCTTGAATGTTGATTGGATAAACAACGAAATAAAGGCAGAAATAAAGAAGTTCTTCGAAACCAATGAGAATGAAGACACAACATACCAGAATCTCTGGGACACATTTAAAGCAGTCTCCAGAGGAAAATATATAGCAATAAGTGCCCACATGAGAAGCATGAAAAATTGACACCCTATCATCAAAATTGAAAGAGCTAGAGGAACAAGATCAAAAAAACTCAAAACCCAGCAGAAGACAAGAAATAACTAAGATCAGAGCAGAACTGAAGGAGATAGAGACACGAAAAACCCTTCAAAAAATCAATAAATCCAAGAGCTGGTTTTTTGAAAAGATCAATAAAAATAGACCACTAGCCAGACTGATAAAAAAAGAAGAGAGAGAACAACCAAATAGATGCAATAAAAAACAATAAAGGGGAAATCACCACAGATTCCACTGAAATTCAAACCATCGTCAGAGAATACTACAAACAACTCTATGCACATAAACTAGTAAACCTAGAAGAAATTGATAAATTCCTGGACACCTGTGTCATCCCAAGCCTAAACCAGGAGGAAGCCAAAACTATAAATAGACCAATAACAAGGTCTGAAGTCGAGGCAGCAATTAAAAGCCTACCACACAAAAAAAGCCCAGGTCCAGATGAGTTCACAGCTGAATTCTACCAGACACACAAAGAGGAGCTGGTACCATTCCTTCTGAAACTATTCCAAATAATCCAAAAAGAGGGAACCCTTCCCAAATCATTTTATGAGACCAACATCATCCTGATACCAAAACCCGGCAGAGATTCAACAAAAAAAGAAAACTTCAGGCCAATATCCATGATGAACATAGATGCAAAAATCTTCAATAAAATACTGGCAAACCGATTGCAACAGCACACTAAAAAACTTATCCATCATGATCAAGAGGATTCATCCCGGGGATGCAAGGCTGGTTCAACATACACAAGTCTATAAACATAATTCACCACGTAAACAGAACCAAAAACAAAAATCACATGATTATCTCAATTGACACAGAGAAGGCATTTGACAAAATTCAACGGCCCTTTATGCTAAATACCCTCAATAAACTTGGTATTGATGGAATGTATCTCAAAGTAATAAACGCTATTTATGACAAACCAACAGCCAATATCATACTTAATGGGCAAAAACTGGAAGCATTCCCTTTGAAATCCAGCACTAGACAAGGATGCCCTCTCTCACCACTCCTATTCAATATAGTACTGAAAGTTCTAGCCAGAGCAATCAGGCAAGAAAAAGAAATAAAGGGTATTTAAATAGGAAAGGTGGAAGCCAAATTTTCTCTATTTGCAGACGACATGATAGTATACCTAGAAGACCCCATCACCTCAGCCCAAAAACTCCTGAAACTGATAAGTAACTTCAGCAAAGTCTCAGGATATAAAATCAATGTGCAAAAATCACAAGCATTCCTATACACCAATAACAGACTAAAAGAGAACCAAATCAAGAACGAACTGCCATTCACAATTGCTAAAAAGAGAATAAAATACCTAGGAATACAACATACAAGGAACATAAGGGACCTCTTCAAGGAAAACTACAAACCACTGCTCAACGAAATAAGAGAGGACACAAACAGATGGAGAAACAGTCCATGTTCGTGGTTAGGAAGAATCAATATCGTGAAAATGGCTATACTGCCCAAAGTAATTTACAGAATTAACACTATCCCCATCAAGCTACCATTGAATTTCTTCACAGAACAGGAAAAGACCACCATGAACTTCATATGGAACCAAAAGAGAGCCCACATAGCCAAGTCAATTCCAAGCAAAAAGAACACACCTGGAGGCATCACACTACCAGACTTCAAACTATACTACAAGGTTACAGTAATCAAAACAGCATGGTACTGGTACCAAAACAGAGATATAGACCAATGGAACAGAACAGAGGCATCGGAGGCAACACAACATATTTACAACCATACAATCTTTGATAAACCTGACAGAAACAAGCAATGGGGAAAGGATTCCCTGTTTAATAAATGGTGTTGGGAAAACTGGCTAGCCTTGTGCAGAAAGCAGAAACTGGAGCCCTTCCTGACACCTTACACTAAAATTAACTTCAGATGGATTAAAGACTTAAACATAAGACCTGGCACCATAAAATCCCTTGAAGAAAATCTAGGCAAAACCATTCAGGACATAGGAGTAGGCAAGGACTTCATGACCAAAACACCAAAAGCATTGGCAACAAAAGCCAAAATAGACAAATGGGACCTAATCAAACTCCACAGCTTCTGCACGGCAAAAGAAACAGTCACTAGAGTGAATCGGCAACCAACAGAATGGGAAAAAAATCTTTGCACTTTACCCATCTGACAAAGTGCTGATATCCAGAATTTACAAAGAACTCAAACAGATTTACAGGAAAAAAAACAAACAAGCCCATTCAAAAATGGGCTTTACAAAAGAAGACATATATGAGGCCAACAAACATATGAAAAAATGCTCATCATCACTGGTCATTATAGAGATGCAAATCAAAACCACGTTGAGATACCATCTCACGCCTGTTAGAATGGCGATCATTAAAAAATCTGGAGACAACAGATGCTGGAGAGGATGTGGAGAAATAGGAACACTTCTACACTGCTGGTGGGAGTGTAAATTAGTTCAACCATTGTGGAAGACAGTGTGGCGATTCCTCAAGGACCTAGAAATAGAAATTCCATTTGACCCAGCAATCCCATTACTGGGTATGTATCCAAAGGACTATAAATCGTTCTACTATAAGGACACATGCACACAAATGTTCATTGCAGTACTGTTTACAATAGCAAAGACCTGGAACCAACCCAAATGCCCATCGATGATAGACTGGACAGGGAAAATGTGGCACATATACACCATGGAATATTATGCAGCAATCAAAAATGATGAGTTCGTGTCCTTTGTAAGGACATGGATGAATCTGGAGAACATCATTCTCAGCAAACTGACACAAGAACAGAAAATGAAATACCACATATTCTCACTCATAGGTGGGTGAGGAAAAATGAGAACACATGGACACAGGGAAGGGGGTACTACACACTGGGGTCTATTGGGGGGAATAGGGGAGGGACAGCAGTGGGGGGAGCTGGGGAGGGATAGCCTGGGGAGAAATGCCAAATGTGGGTGAAGGGGAGGAAGGCAGAAAAACACACTGTCATGTGTGTACCTATGCACCTATCTTGCACATTCTGCACATGTACCCCAAAACCTAAAATGCAATAAGAAATAAAAATAATAATGAAAAAATCAGCTCCTGAATTTGTTCATTTTTTGAAGGGTTTCTCATGTCTCTACCTCCTTCAATTCAGCCCTGATCTTGGTTATTTCCCGTCTTCTGCTAGCTTTGAGGTTTGTTGCTCTTGGTTCTCCAGTTCTTTTACTTGAGATGTTAGGCTGGTAACTTAAGATCTTTCTAGCTTTTCATGTGGGCATTTCATGCCCAAAATTTTCCTTTTCACACTGCTTTAGCTGCATCCCAGGGATTCTGGTACATTGTCTCTTTGCTCTCATCAGTTTCAAATAACTTCTTGATTTCTGCCTTAATTTCATTATTTACGCGCGTCATTCAGGATCAGATTGTTCAATTTCCATGTAGTTGTGTGGTTTTGAGTAAGTTTCTTGAGTTCTAATTTAGTTGAGCTGTGGTCTGGAAGATTGCTATGATGTCAGTTCTTTTACATTTGCTAAGGAGTGTTTTATTTCTGACTGTGTGATCAATTTTAGAGTAAGTGCCATGTGGTGATAAGGCTGTATATTCTGCTGAATTTGGGTGGAGAGCTCTGTAGTTATCTATCAGTCCACTTGATCCGGCTCTGAGTTCAGGTCCTGAATATCTTTGTTAATTTCCTATCTTGATGATCTGTCTAATATTGTCAGTAAGGGGTTAAAGTCTCCCACTATTATTGTGTGACAGTCTAAGCTTCTTTGTAGTCTCTAAGAACTTGGTGTATGAATTTGGGTGCTCCTGTATTGGGTGCATATATATTTAGCATAGTTAGCTCTTCTTGTTGATTTGAACCTTTTACATTTACATACTGCCCTTGTCTTTTTTATCTTTGTTGGTTTAAAGTCTATTTTGTCAGAAACTAGGATTGCAACCTCTGCTTTTTTCTGTTTTTCATTTCCTTGGTCAATTTTCCTCTATCCCTTTATTTTGAGCATATGTGTGCCTTTGCACATGAGATGGATATTGAAGACAACATACTGATGGGTTTTGGTTCTTTTTCTGCTGGCCATTGTGTGTCTTTTAATTGGGGCATTTAGCCTATTTACATTTAAGGTTACTACTGTTACATATGAATTTGATCATGTTATGATGCTAGCTGGTTATTTTGCAGATGTGTTTATGTAGTTGCTTCATAGTGTCACTGGTCTGTGTAATTTGCAGTACACAGTGTTTTTGTAGTGGATGGTAATGGTTTTTCCTTTCCATATTTAGTGCTTCCTTCAAGAGCTCTTGCAAGGCAGGCCTGGTGGTGACAAATTCTCTCAGCATTTGCTTGTCTGAAAAGAATCTTATTTCTCCTTTACTTATGAAGCTTAGTTTGGCCAGATATGAAATTATGGACTGGAAATTCTTTTCTTCAAGAATGTTGAGTATTGACACCCAATATCTTCTGGCCTGTAGGGTTTCTGCTGAGAGGTTCACTATTAGTCTAATGGGTTTCCCTTTGTAGGTAACCTGGCCTTTCTCTATGGCTGCCCTTAACATTTTTCTTTCCTTTTAATTTTGGAGAATCTGATGATTATGTGATCTTCTCATGGAGTATCTCACTGTATTTCCTGAATTTGAATGTTGGCTTGTCTTACTAGGTTGGGGAAGTTCTCCCATATGATATCCTGAAGTATGTTTTACAGCTTGACTCTGTTCTCCCCATCTCTTTCAAGTACCCCAGTCAGTTGTAGGTTTGGTCTCTTTACATAATGCCATGTTTCTTAGAGGTTTTGTTCATTCCTTTTCATTCTTTTTTCTCTATTCTTCTCTGTCTTATTTCAGAAAGATAGTCTTCAAGCTCTAAGATTCTTTCCTCCACTTGGTCTATTCTGCTATCGATACTTGTGATTGCATTGTGAAGGTCTTGTGTTGCGGTTTTTGGCTCCATTGGGTCATCTATTTTCCTCTCTAAACTGGCTATTCTGGCTATCAGCTCCAGCATTGTTTTATCATGATTCTTAGCTTCTTTGCTCTGGGTGACAGGGTGCTCCTTTAGCTCAGTGAATTCATTATTACCCACCTCTGAAGCCTATTTCTGTCAATTCAGCCATCTCGGCCCCAGCCCAGTTTTGTGCCCTTGCTGGAGAGGTGTTGTGGTCATTTGAAGAAGAAAAGGCACTCTGGCTTTTTGAGTTTCAGCATTTTTGCATTGATTCTTTCTCGTCTTTTTGGGCTTATCTACCTTCAATCTTTGAGGTTGCTGACATTCGAATGAGGTTTTTGTGGGGTAATTGTTGTTGTTTTCTGTTTTTCTTTTAAGTCAGCCCACTCTATCATAGGGCTGCTGTGGTTTGCAGGGGGTCCGTGCCCAACCCTAGTTGCCTCAGTTTCACCCATACCTGGAGGTATCACTAGCGAAGGGCACAAAACAGCAAAGATTATAGCCAGCTCCTTCCTCTGGAAGCTCTATCCCAGGGGGTACTGACCTGTTGCCAGCCTGCACACACCTGTAGGAGATAGCTGGAAGCCTTCATTGGGGGGGTCTCACCCAGTCAGAAGGAATGGGCTCAGGAACCTGCCCAAAGAAGCAGTCTGGCTGCTTTTTGGTAGAGCAGTTCTGCTGCATTAAGGGGCATCCTTCCTCATCCAAACTGTCTGCCAAAGTTGGTGGCTGAGTGAACCCCAACTGCAGAGATGACAGCCATCCCTCCCCAGAGGAGCTCCATCCCAAAGAGAGATCAGAGCTTTGTCTGCAGAACCCTAACAGGAGTGGGTGAAGCTCTCACAGGGGGATCCTGCCCAATGAGGAGAAATGGATTGGGGTGCCACTTAAAGCAGTCTGGCCACAATCTGGCAAGGCAGCTGTGCTGCATTGTGGGGGACCCTTCCTTGTCCAGACTATCTGTATTCTCCACAGCCAGCAGGCAAAAGCAGCTGTGTCGATGGAACCCCAGATATGACAGCCACTCATTCCCCTAGGAACTCGGACCCATCTCAGATGGACTTCAACCCACTGCAGTTGGCTGGCTGGGATTCCAAGCCAGTGAGTCTTAATTTGTGAGGTGCTATGGAAGTGGGGCCCTCAGAATGACATTGCTTGGCTCCCTGGATTCACCTCCACCTCCTTCCTTGGGGATGTACAGACGAATTTCCTGCTGTGCCAGAGATCCCAGGGCCAGAGTATATAAAACTCCTAGGTCTTTACATATGCCTGAGCAGCTGCTCTGCCAAGACTTCACACAGCTCTGTGTATCAGACCCAAGGCCCCAGCAGTGTGGGCTCACAAGGGGATCTCCTGATCCACAATGACAGGATTTGGCTCTGTGTCTCCACCCAAGTCTCATTTTGAATTATAATCACCCCATATCGAGGGAGGGACCTGTACTCCCCACATGTTGAGGGAAAGTGGTTGGATTGGGAGGGTAGTTGAATCACAAGATCATGCTGTTCTCTTGAAAGTGAATTCTCATGAAGTCTAATGGTTTTAAAGTGGTAGTTGGTTCTCATGCTCTCACTTCTCCCTCCTGTCACCTTGTGAAAAAGGTGCCTTCCACCATGGTGTTAAGTTTTCTGAGGTCTCCCTAGCCAGGATAAACCGTGAGTCAATTAAATCTCTTTCCTTTATAAATTTCCCAGTCTTGGGTATTTTTTCTTTTTGTTTTTTTTTTTTAGACAGTCTTGCTCTGTCGCCAGGCTGGAGTTCATTGGCATGATCTTGGCTCATTGCAACTTCCACCTCCTGGGTTCAAGTGATTCTCCTGCCTCAGCCTCCTGAGTAGCTGGGACTACAGGCGTGCGCCACCATGCCTAGCTAATGTTTTTGTATTTTTAGTAGAGAGAGTTTCACCATGTTGGCCAGGATGGTCTTGAATTCCTGGCCCCCAGTGATCTACCTGCCTCGGCCTCCCAAAGTGCTGGGATTACAGGCACAAGCCACAGATGGACTAATACACGTAGGTTGCAAAGGTCCATGGGAGAAGCGTGGTTTCCTGAGAGTGGTGGCGCAATAACTCGCTGCTTCCCTTGGCTGGGATAGGGGTTCCTTTGGCTCTGTGCCAGTCCCAGATGGGCCATCACCTCCCCACCTCCCGCTTTTCTTTGTTCTCCTTGGGTTGGGTTGTTTGCCTAGCAGTCCCAGTTCAAGAACCTGGATATTTCAGTTGAAGGTGCTGAATTCATTCACCCTTCATTCCTCTCCATGAGTGCTGCAGACCACAGCTGCTTCTAATTGGCCATCTTAGATCAATCCCCATTACATAGTAATTCTATTTTTGTATTTTGAGGAAACCTCATAATTTTCCATGGCTGAATTAATTTACATTCCCATCAACCATTTACAAAGGTTCTCTTTTCTCCACATCTTCACCAACACATATAGTCTTTCATCTTTTTGATAACAGCCATTCTGACAGGTGTGAGATGAAATGTCAGTGTGGTTATAATTTGCAATTCCCTAATGATAAGTGATGTTGAACAATGTTTCGTGTATCTGTTGGCCATTTGTGAGCCCTCTTTGGAGAAAAGTCTGCTCAGATTCTCTGACCATTTTTTGATCAGATTGCTTTCTTTTCATTGTTTCAGTTTCTCATTTATTTTGGGTATTAACTCCTCTCTCATGAGATATATTAGTATAAATTACAAATACTTTCTCCCAATCTGTAGGTTGTCTCTTCATTCAGTTGTTTCTTTTGCAGTGCTGAAGCTTTTTAGTTTGATGTAATCACATGAGTCTATCTTTGCTCTTGCTGTCTGAGCTTCTGGGGTCAAATCCAAAAAATCATTGCCCAGACCAATGTCATGGAGCTTTCCCTGTGTTTTCTTCTTGGAATTTTACAGTTTCAGGCCTAAGGTTTAAGTCTTCAATCCATTTTGAGTTGATTTTCATATATAGTGTAAGATGAATCCAGTTTCATTCTTCTGCATGAAGAAATCAACTTTTTCTAACACTCTTCATTTAAAAGACTGCTCTTTTCATATTGTGTTTCTTGGCATTTTTTTCTTTCTTTCCTTTTTTTTTTTTTTTTTGAGATTGAGTCTTGCTCTGTCACCCAGGCTGGAGTGCAGTGGTGTGATCTTGGCTCACTGCAGCCTCCACTTCCTGGATTCAAGCAATTCTCCTGTCTCAGCCTCCCAAGTAGCTGGGACTATAGGCATGTGCCACCACAATGGGATAATTTTTGTATTCTTAGTAAAGACATTGTATTTTTAGTAGAGACAGGGTTTCACCATGTTGCGCAGGCTGGTCTTAAACTCCTGAGCTCAAGTGATCCACCTGACTCAGGCTCCCAAAGTGCTGGGATTACGGGTGTGAGCCACTGTGCCTAGTCTTGGCACCATTTCTGAATAACAAATATGGTTATATATTAATCCAAATATACTTAAAAATCAACTTAAACATCAATGGTCTAAATATACCAATTAAAAGACAGGGGTTGTCAGTGGATAAAAAATAAGACCCAACTATATGTTGTGTCCAGTATTATCATTGGAGATTTTAATACCCCTCTATCAGTAATAGAGACAGATCTAGCAAGCAAAAAATCAGTAAGGACATGATTGAATACAACAACAGCAATCAATTGGATATAATTAACATTATAGATTACTTCAACCAACAACAGCAGAATACACATTCTTCTCAAGCTCATATAAAACATTCCCCAGGATAGACTACATTCTGCACCATAAAGCACACCTTAACAAATTCAAAGAATAGAAATCATGCAATGTTTGCTCAGACCACAAGGAAATTAAACTAGAAATCAACTACAGAAAGATGGCTGGAAAGTCCCAATTACTTGAAAACTAACACATTTCTAGATAACACATGGGTTAAAAATCTCTCAAGAGGCCAAGAGTGGTGACTCACCCCCTGCAATCCTAGCACTTTGGGAGGCCAAGGCGGGCAGATCACTTGAGGTCAGGAGTTCAAAACCAGCCTAGCAAACACAGTGAAACCCCATCTCTACTAAAAACACAAAAAATTATCAGGGCATGGTGGTGCATGCCTGTAATCACAGCTACTCAGGAGGCTGAGGTAGAAGAATCACTTGAACCCAGGAGGTGGAGGTTGCAGTGAGCTGAGATCATGCCACTACACTCCAGCCTGGGTGACAGAGGGAGTCTGTCTCCAAACAAACAGGCAAACAAACAAACTCTCAAGAGACATTTTTTAAATATTTAGAATAAAAATAAATGTGAAAGCAGTACTCAGACTCAGTTTATAGCACTGAATGTGTATATTAGAAAATAGAATCTAAAATTACAATCTCTGTTTTTACCACAGGAAATATGAACAGAACAAATTAAATCTGAAATAAACACAAGAAAAGGGACAATCAAAATTAGAGTAATCAATAAAATAGAAAACAGGAAATCAATAGAGAAAAATCAGTCAGACAAAAAGGTAGGTCTTTGAAAAGGTCAATAACAATTGCTAAGCTTTAGCCAGTCTAAGAAAAACAGAAGACACAAATTACTAATATCAAAAATGAAAGAGGGGACCAGGCATGGCAGCTCACATCTGTAATTGTAGCACTTTGGGAAGCTAAGGTGGGCAGATCACTTGAGGTCAGGAGTTCAAAACTAGTCTGGACAACATGGCAAAACCCTATCTCTACTAAAAATATAAAAATTAGCCAGGCATGGTGGTGGGTGCCTGTAATCCCAGCTCCTCAGGAGGCTGAGGCAGGAGAATCGCTTGAAGCAAAGAGGCAGCAGTTGCAGTGAGTCATGATCAAGCCATTACACTCCAGCCTGGGTAACAAAGCATGACTCCATCTCAGAAAAAAAAAAAAAAAGAAAGAAAAAGCAGAAACAACTACAGTCCCCATAGACATTAGAAAGTTAATAAAGGAATATTATAAACAACTCTAGGCCCACAAACTTAATAAACTAAGTAAAAGAATCAACTCCTTAAAAGGCACAGTCTGCCAAAACTCACAGAAGAAACAATTTGAATGTCTGCATCTTTTAAAAAAACTGGATCAATAATTAATAATCTTCCAAAACAGAAGTCATTAGGCCCATATTGTTATATTGGTTAATTCTGCTAAACATTTAAGGAAGAAACTACACCAATTACTACAAGCAGAATATTTCCCGACGCATTCTATGTAGCCAGCATTATCCCAATAGCAAAACCAAAGACATGACAAGGAAACGACACAGCTTTCATGAACATAAATGCGAAAATCTTCAGTAACATATTAGCAAATTGAATCCAACAACATAGAATTATAACTATAATCAAGTGGAATTTATTTTAGGTACATGTATTAGTTCATTCTCACACTGCTATAAAGAACTGCCAGAGGCCAGGCACAGTTGCACAACCTGTAATCCCAGCACTTTGCCAGGCCAAGGAGGGTGGATCACCTGAGGTCAGGAATTCGAGACTAGCCTAACATGGTGAAATCCCATCTCTACTAAGTACAAAGACATTAGCCAGGTGTGGTTGGCACATGCCTGTAATCCCAGCTACTTGGGAGGGTGAGGCAAGAGAATTGCTTGAACCAAGAGGCAGAGGTTGCAGTGAGCCAAGATCACGCCATTGCACTCCAGCCTGGGCAGCAAGAGCACAACTCCATCTGAAAAACAAAAACATTAAAAAAAAAAAACTGCCGGAAAATGGGTAACATATAATGGAAAGAGGTTTAATTGACTCACAGTTCAGTACAGCTGGTGAGGCCTCAGGAAACTTATAATCCTGGTGGAAGGGGAAGCAAACATATCCTCTTTCACATGGTGGCAGGGAAAAGAAAAATGAGGACCCAGTGAAGGGGAAGCCCCTTATGAAACCATCAGATCTCATGAGAACTAACTCAGCATCACGAGGACAGGATGGGGAAAACTGCCCCCATGATTCAATTGTCTCCACCTGGACTCTCCCTCAACATGTGGGGATTATAGAAACAATTAAAGATGAGGTTTGGGTGGTAACACAGCCAAATCATATCAGTATGCAAGCCTGGCTTAACATTCAAAAATCAATTAATGTAATCCATCACAATGGCAGGCTAAACAAAAAAAATCAAAATCACATTAATACTGAAAAAGCATTAACAAAATCAATCATTCATGATAAAAACTCAGCAAACTGGGGAATAGAGGGGCAATTTCCTCACCTTGAAAAGGACATCTACTAAAAACCTATAGCTAACATTATATTAATGGTGAGGAACTCAGTTTTATCACTACAATCAGAAAAAAGGCAAGAATGTCTACTCTCATCACTGCATTTCAACAACATACTGGAAGTTCTAACTAATGTAATAAAACAAGAAAAGGAAATAAAAGGTATACAGATTGGACAGGGAAAAAAATATATAAAATTGTCTCTCTTCATAGATGACATGATAGTCTATGTAGAAAATGTGAAATAATCACAAAAAACTCCTGGAACTAATACGTGATATAGCAAAGTGGCAGTATACAAAGTTAATTTCCAACATCAATTGCTTTCCTATAAACCAGAAATAAAGAGGCAGATTTTGAAATCTAAAACAATACCATTTACATTATCACTCCTAAAAATGAAATACCTAGTTGTAACACTTACAACACACGTACAAGATCTATATGAAGTAAACTACAAAATTTGATGAAAGATGACAACTAAATGGATATTCTGTGTTCATAAATAGGAATAATCAATATTGTCAAGATGCTCAGTTCTCCCCAACTTGATCTACGAATTCAACACAATCTCAACCAATCCCATAAAGTTATTTTGTAAATATTGACAAACTGATTCTAAAGTTTATGTGGAAAAGGCCAGGCATGGTGGCTCATGCCTATAATCCCAACACTCTGGGAGGCCAAGGTGAGAAGATTGCTTGAGCCAAGGAGTTTGAGATCAGCCTGGGTAATATAGTGAGATCTCAACTCTACACAAAAACTTAAAATTAGCTGGGCATGATGGTATGTGCCTATGGGCCCAGCTACTCAGGAGGCTGGGGTGGGAGGATCCCCTCAGCCCATGAATTCAAGGCTGCATTGAGCTGATTGTGCCACTGCACTCCAGCCTGGAAGACAGGGTGAGAACCCGTCTCAAAAAAAATAATAATTAATAAAAATGAGGTTAAATGGAAGGCAGAGGACTCAGAATGGCCAACTCAATGTTAAAGAACAAAGTAGGCCAGGCACAGTGGCTCACGCCTGTAATCCCAGCACTCTGAGAGGCCGAGGCAGGTGAATCACAAGGTCAGGAGTTCAAGATCAGCCTGACCAACATGGTAAAACTCCATCTCTACTAAAAACACAAAAATCAGCTGGGCATAGTGGTGGCACACCTATACTCCCAGATACTCAGGAGGCTGAGGCAGGAGAATTGCTTGAACCCGGGAGACAGAAGTTGCAGTAGTCGAGATCACACCACTGCACTCCATCCTGGGCAACAGAGCGAGACTCTGTCTCAAAAAAAAAAAAAAAAGAGAACAAAGTTGGAGGACTGACTCTATCTGACTTCAAGATTTATTTAAAGCTACAGCAATGAAGCCAGTGGGTATTGGCAAAAGAATTGATGAATAGGCCAATGGAACAGAATAGAAAGCTCAGAAATAGACCTACATAAATGTCACCTGATCTTCAACAAAGAAGCAAAGGTTATACAATGGAGAAAAGACAATCTTTGTAGATATCCACATGTAAAGAAATAAACCTAGACACGAACCTTACACCTTTCATAAAAAATTAATCCAAAACGATAATAGACCTAAATTTAAAATGCAGAACTATAAAAATTCCTAGAAGGTAACTAGATGACCTTGGGCAGAACAATGACTTTTTAGCTACAACATCAAAGGCACTATCCATGAAAGAAATAACTGATAAAACTGACCCTCATTAAAATAAAACACTTGTGCTCTATGAAAATATCAACAGAGTAAGACAAGCCATGGACTGGGGAAAAAAATACTTCCAAAAGACACTTGAAAAAGGACTGTCATCTAAAACATACAAAGAACTCAAAACTCAACAAGAAAATGACCCCCAAAACTCAAACAGAACCTTGCCAAAGAAGAT
Organism: Saguinus oedipus; assembly: GCA_031835075.1. Classification (NCBI taxonomy): domain Eukaryota; kingdom Metazoa; phylum Chordata; class Mammalia; order Primates; family Cebidae; genus Saguinus; species Saguinus oedipus. The sequence continues at coordinate 94,841,700 of CM063171.1, read as the reverse complement.
AAACAGATGGCATGTGAAAAGATGTTCAACATCATGTCACTAGGGAATCACAATTAAAAGTACTACAGATCTATAAGAATGACCAAAATCCAAAATAATAACAACACCAAATACTGAAGTGGCTGGGTATGGAACAATGGGTACTCTTTCATTGCTGGTGGGAATACAAAAGGGCACATATCTACTTTCAAATAGCATTTGGCTGTTTCTTATAAAATTAAATATATTCTCACCATGCAATCCTGCAACTGCTCTCCTTGATATTTACCCAAAGAAGTTGAAAACTTAGTCCACACGAAAACCTGCACATGGATGTTTATAGGAACTTTATTCATAATTGCCAAAACCTCAAAACAACCAAGACATCTTTCAGTAGGTTAGTGGGTAAACTGTTTTACATCAGATGATGGAATATTATTCAGCACTAAAAAGAAATGAGTGATCAAGCCATGAAAAGTCATGGAGAAAACTTAAATATATATTACTAGGTGAAAAGTGAATGAAGCCCATCTGAAAAGGTTACATGCTATATGATTCCAAGTATATAACATTCTAGAAAATGCAAAACTATGAATATAGTAAAACGATTACTTGACAGGGATGGAAGGGATAAACAGGCAGAACAGGGAATTTTTAAGGCAGTAAAAACAATGGCAGATAAATATCATACATTTGTCCAAACCCACAGAATGTATAACACCAAAAATAAACCCTAATGTAAGCCATGGGCTTTGGGTAATATGTTGATGTAGGTTCACTAATTGCAACCAATGTACCAAGTATGGAGGGAAATGCTGATAGTAGGGATGGTTCTGGAGGGCAAAGGAGAAACAGTTGAGTACATGAGATGCTTTACTCTCTGCTCAATTTTGCTATGAACCTAAAACTGCTCTTAAAAAATAAAAAATAAAGATGTTTTAAAGTTCATAAATTAAAATAAGACATAAAACTGGTAAAATCCAAATTAGGTCTGTGGTTTAGTTAACAGTAGTACACCAGAGTTAATTGTCTTGATAAAATAATCTTGTTAAATAAAGTGTTATCACAGAGAAATAACTAAGTGACAGGTAAACAGGAACTCTGTTATATTGCTGCAACTTTTATGAGTCAAAAGCTATTTCAAAAAAATTTTAGCACAGAGCACAGTGGCTCATGCCTGTAATCCCAGTGCTTTGGGAGGGCAAGGCAGGATGATCACCTGAGACCAGAGTTTGAGACCAGCCCGGACAACAACACCCCATCTATATAAAAAATAATTTTAAACAGTTAGTCATCATGGTGGTGCAAGAGATAACTTCTGAGTCATGACAAATAAATAATAAATTTTTATTAGCTTCTTTTCAATTCTACAAATTTTTTAAGTTATTACACATTTTTAAAGGTTAATAAAAATCACTGAAATATGTCTACACTTAAAAAAGAATCAATGTAATTTGTACAGATAATTTTCACTTTTAATATTCATAATTTTTTCTTTAAAAATAGAATTTTAATTCTGAAAAGATGTAACAATTTCCAAGAAAGCAGGTCCACTGTAGTACATGAGGTTTATACTTATTAAGAAATATTTAATTTAGTAGACACATTCATTTATATCAAACAAAAAAATTGTATACGTATCATGAGACAGTTTAAATATGTACGGTAATTACAGATTTGAAATTAAGTCCCCTTTGCAAAGATCAGTGCACCTGGACTGGTTGGTTAATCCACTAAATTATCATTTTGAATAAGAAACCAAAACAAAAATGACATTTTGGAAAGAAAAATAATAGTTTCAAAATGAAAGTGACTCTTCCCCTCATTTTAAAATGCATAAAATTTTCTAAAACGTAAAATGGACAGTTTTAATACACAGGAAAAACATGCACACATTAAACAAACTAGAAAGAAAATATCTTTATATACAGAACTAAGATGAATCCATGCAAGTTTTTACAAATGTTCACATAGATGGTTTAGAGATAAGTAGTTAAATGTCTCAATTAACTACTAACCTCTGTCTTTCTTCATTAATTTTATTTCCTAGTTCAACAAAAAACAATAATGCTTTCAGGATATACTATATATAAAGCAGGATCATTTTTTATCAGTAATTTCTCTGAAAAAGAGAAAAAACTTAAAGCAGAACCCTACAAGCAAAGCAAACTACAAAGCAAACAGTAACACAGTGTTTGCAAAGTAGAAATGTGTGACTTTTATTTTAACTTTAAATAGCAGGCTATCTAATTAATCCAGACAGTAGAGAAAGCAAACTGAGGCAGGAAGTAAGAGGTGGGCTAAACTGCTAAGAAATAATCATTTAAAATGAAACTTTAGAATCCTTATTCTAGGGATTCCTTCAATTCCACCAAGTTTTAATAGGTACACTAATTTACACAGGGCACACTACCAATTACTGTGTAACATTAAAGCTTTCAGTTAAGAAACTGGTTACCAGTGAGGTGAGATGCACCAGGGAAAAAAGCTAACCTGCCAAGGAAGACAAAAGAGGGGTAAGATAGAAGGAAGCTGGATCTTTTATAATGTAGTTTAGCCACTAAACTGATGCTGGAACCATCTACCGCTATACTTCCTACTGTGAGAAATAATGTATTTGTCTTTAAATATCTTTTTTTTTTTAAAAGAAAAGAAAAGAAACTGGTCAAAAAGCTTTGCATACGATTCATTTTAAAATCTTTTTTTTTTTCCTTAGAACAAAGATGGTTAAAAACTTGGGTTTTCTAAACAAACTTGTATTAATGTGAAGTTAGGAAGATACACGAAGCTGAAATGTCTGGAAACATTTGGCTGCCTGCAGTCTTCAGGAAGATCACAAAGTACTCAAAAATTCTTTGACCTGAGGAAAGGAAAAAAAAAATCAATATAATTCCTTGACTAATTTTAGATACCCAATATTCATCTCCATTTAAAAGTATATTAGTTGAAGACCCCAGCCGTATAAGTAACGATCACAATGTCATAGCATTTACTTTCCAAAGAAATGTTGTTAAGGCAGGGTGCAGTGGCACATGCCTGTAATCCCGGCTCTTTGGGAGGCCAAGGTGGGTGGATCACTTAAGGTCAGGAGGTCGAGACCAGACTGACCAACATAGTGAAACCTCATCTCTACTAAAAATACAAAAATTAGCTAGGCGTGGAGGCGTGCACTTGTAATCCCAGCTACTTGGGAGGCTGAGGCAGCAGAATTGGTTTAACCTGGGAGGCGGAGATTACAGTGAGCCAAGATCATGCCACTGCACTCCAGCCTGGGTGATGGAGCAAGACTGCCTGGAAAAAAAAGAAATACTATTAAATACTTCAGTAGTAAAAGATGAATGACCTCAAAGGTCATTTTAGGAGTTTATTTCTCTGTTGCCTAGGCTGAGTACGTGGCTCAATCATAGTTCACTGCAGCCTTGAACTCCTGGCTAGGCTCTCACCACTAAGTCTGGATAGTTTTTGTTTGTTTTTTATAGAGATGAGGTCTTGCCATATTGCCCAGTCTGGTCAGGAACTCCTGGGCTCAAGCAATCTTCCCATCTCAGCCTCCCAAAGTGCTGGGACTACAGGTGTGAGTCACTGTATCTATCAATCTAAGATTGACATAATTCTAAAAATAGCTATAACACCAATTTTATAAACTCTTTATTTAAATACCATAGACTATTGACATGTGCAGCTTTAACACTGATAAAATTAATAAGCACAATAGTTCAAGCAACTTTGAAGATGAAACATATAGATTTGTCATGTTTCTGAAGCACAGATGTGAATTATATACTCTGCAATGTCAGTGTGTGGGGAAAATCATATAAGGAGTCAATGAACCTAGCCAAGTGACCACAATGTAAGAATACACTTGTTCTCTACATATTGTATCAATAATTCTCAAGAGACCAAGATTATTGCCTTGTAAAAATACTTTAAAAAGAAAGTTAACTGCTAGCACTATTAATAAAAGTAAATATAATAATGTGAATGATTCTTAGTCAAAACAAAGTAGTGTCAGATAAAATTAAAAAGTGGTTTTACAAAGTCAGTTAAATTGATGGTTAGTTGTTAATACTGACTTAATTTCATTTACTTTAATAATATTATAAGAAAATTTGTCCTATATTTTTAACATCATTAATAGTATGAAGAAGTCACTGGAATTTTCCAGATAAGCTTTTGTTCATCATATCAATGGGAAAAACAACTACATGTATACACTAGAGTAGTTACATAAAATGTGGAGATTTTAAAAATTCTTGAAATATATCCCTTATGAATGTGAAGTCTCTATTAAACAGCAGATATGTCACAAAAGAAAGAAAAAATCAAATTTCTCTCAAAACTAAACCAAACAAATTGTGGTTTCTTCTTTATAGTTTAATCACTGAGTTATCAACATGGGTATAGGGACATTTGTTATACAAATTCCCTTATTATTCTCTCTCAAATGTTCATCAATAAATTCTCACCCAGTCCCTTTATCAATATGGCACCACTTACTTAACAGAATATGGTCAACTCCCAGTATCTGGGTGATAAATGAGCTACGATTAAGATAATGACTCAATGATTAGGCAGTCAATTAATCCTTGACATGATCTGAGATGAAACTGAAAACTTTTAATCCTTTAATCATAAGACTTTAGCCAATGTAAAAATGGATGAGATCCATATCCTACAACTTTAAATATCCTCCATATTGAATTTGGTTGAAAAAGATAAATTTAATTTCACAAGCAGTTTATTATTAAAGTATCTAAAGCTTGGTGGTATAGGGAAGAGAAGAAGAAATGGGGACAAAGCAGAGAAAAAGGGAGTGAGAAAGAATTTTTGTTATGATTTTCCCTATCCTACAAAAAGAGGCGCTAAAGGATTTTAAAAAAAAAAATCCTTATTTATTTATTTAATTTTTTTCTAAGAGATCTGTCAGATTCTGAGATTTTGAAGCATCCTTATTATTTTAGCTCAGGTCACAAAGCTAGAATGCAGTCAGGACTGGGATCTAAACAGTCCAAAATCTTCTAAAGCTCTTAACTGTTTCTTAATGTAACTTTATGGAACATTTTCTGTTAGAAAATTGTTTTCTCACAAGTTAGTACACTTTTTTAGACAAAACAAATATTAGTTTGCAGTCTAAGAATCTACCTTTTCAACCAGACTTTCGTATTTGTCTTTAAAGTCTTCATTAACATCCAGTGTTAAGATAGGCACCTCTTGAAGATAACTGAAGTTGGTTCTGTTTAAAAAGAGATTAATAAAATAATCAGAAATGTAGAAAAAAGAGAGAAACATTAAAAATACATTCTTATATCATTGGAAACTCAAAATGTTGTCAACCATTTACACTAAAGTTACTTTGCAATACTTTATCTGGCAGGCCCTTCTTTCTCATCTAGATTTCCCATATGGAGCCAAAAAACTCAGATATAAAATATATAAAGCTAGGTACTGTAACATATGATTCTCTTCAAAAACAAAAAGCAGACAATTAAAGTAGGAATTTCTGCATTTTAAAGATGACAAAACTAAAGCTCAGAATTGTCATTCTGAAGCTCAGAGGCTATCCGAGGTCACATATTACTAAGTGAGACTGGACTTGAGCCAAGATCTGACTAATAACAAAGTCTATCCTCTCAACAATTATGCTATACAATCTCCCAAGTCAAAATTCTGTCTGAAAGAGTACCTAAGTAATGTACAGATACATTTCCTACTTTCACTTAAAGTGAAATTTCATACGTTATGCTATCAATATTACCAAGTTTTGATAAAGTTATAAAAACTTTAGGACAATAGGATCTCACTGCAATCAAGAGAATCAAAATCTATACCTAGTTCTGGAAGATACCAATAAGTAAATGACTGAAAATTTTACATGTTGCTAGTCATATCTTCCAAATTTTAGATTAAAATTTAACAAAGATATTTAAAACGAATAGTAAATAAAAATAAGGCCATCTTACTTCAGTGTCCTATGCAGGAGCCAGCTTTCATGTTTATGATGAAGCTTCTCTAAATATTCAAGAGGAATGCCTTGCTCTTCATTTCTTCCCCGTAAATACATTCTATGTAAGCATTTCTAAAAGCAAATAATAAGAGATGGAAGAAAAAGACAGGGAATAATTAATCTTGTCTGCTGCCATCAAAATTTTCTTTTCTGGGTCTCTCTACTCATACTAGCCAAAATCTCTACATACTACTTCTTAAAAGTTGAAATAATTTATTTTTCCCTCCATGAGCTTTTCAGCCACTTGGTGGCTCTAAACCAAGCAGTACTTTCAAAAATAAGTTAAAATAAGTCTATAAATTTTTGGTATCCACACATGAAATATACTAAGTTTGATAAAAAGGAGGAAAAAAAGCATTAAACATCAACTTAAAATTTTCAGAGACAACAGCTAAAAGACAGGCCAATCTATAAAGGTAATCTTACTTTGCTGTTAATCAAACTTGATTATAAAACATCTATGTTCAGTTCATGTAAAACCACTAAAGGCAGTGGTTCTTAATGTGATGAAAGCTCTATACCAGCACAACCAAAACAACTTTAGAATGTTTTATGCCTGTCCTATATCTGCATTATCAAATAAGGTAGCCACTAGCCACCTGTGGTTTTTAAGCACTTGAAATACGGCTTATGTGGTGACCAAGGAACTAAATTTCTAAATTTTATTTAATTTTAATAACCTTACATTTAAATAGCCACATTGGACAGTGCAGCTCTGGATTATGTTCCCCCAAAAATACACCTAAATAAAAGCTTTCATGTAATTTTTAGGGGTTCATAGACCCTGAGAAACTCTTCATGCATTTCAAGAAATAAAAACCTCCAACCTAAATGACATGCATTAAGGCCATGGCAGCATACAAACTGTTGCAAAGTCTACTCTAAATTCTCTTTTCAATAATTAAACAATCCTTTCATCAAAGGATATCAGAAACAATATTGATGAAATAAAGTTGTGTGCTAGATTTTAAGATACTATGAATGTTTCTATCAAAATGAAATTATTAGTATTCTTTGTTTTTTGGTTTGTACTATTTTTCATAACTTTAAGAAATCTTTTCAAAAATAAAAGTGAATTCTGAAATTATAATTGCTAAATTCTAGCTTAATATTGATTATAAATGTTTCAAGCAAAATGAAATTATTAGTATTTATGTTCTTTTTCATTTTTATTTACTATGTTTGTAATTAAAAACAAAAAACTTTCAGAAATAAAAGTAAATTTCAAAGTTGAAATTGAAAAAGTCACTTTTGAAATTGCTAAATCCTCACTTAATGAAGAACAAAATCATTCGTTGGAATCGGAAACCTAATTTCTTAAAAAACCCAGCTTCAATAGCAACACAGTATTCTAACTAATTTTAGGGCAAAAGTTATGACATTTACATTCATCAGTGCCTACCCTGTGACTTAAGGAAGAAATGAGAATTAAAAAATAGAAACAATAGAAATGAAAGCACCAAAACCAGAAGGCTTCTGATTAAATGTCAGATCTTAATACTTAGGTTAGTTTTATGAAAGGTATCTATTTGGTCTTTCTGGTATTCATTATATAACATCATATGTAAATAGAATAGTTATGTTACAACCTATCACAAAAAGCACTTTTTCAAGTGAACTCCCTTAATTGAAAATGGTCCTCTAAGTCTTTTCCCAACTATAGCTGGCATTATCCACTCATCCCAAGCCACAAACAACCATAATAAAAGATTTCTTGAAAAGGATCTCCATACTCCATTCGTTCAATAAATATTTACTGAGCCCTTACTATGTGCTCCAACAGTGCCTAGAACTGTTCTAGGGACTGGAAATTCAACAGTAATGAAAATACCCAAGGTCCCACCTCATGAAGCCTATATTCTAGGAGTTGCTTGACCACATTTCTTAATTTAATTGTGCTGAATAAGAGAGTCTGCAAATGTTGGGAAGAAATAATGAGTAAAAATAAAAAAAAATTGAGGAAGCATAAAGAGCCTAAAAAAGCAACTTGGCCAGTCTGTGATTCCAGTTTGCTGAGAAAAAAGAATACCTCTATCTATACAGTTACAAGTTTCTAATATGAAGTGGGAGGTTGGAAGGCTGGAGTTAAACTAAATTGCCCTCATTACATACCACTGAAAAGAGTTCTAAATATTTCTTTAAATTTTCATGGAACAAATTTTTATTGGGTTTTACCTCTGGAGTGGCTCGAAGATAAATGATTCCATCCAGTTCAAGGCTTTGGCCAAATTGGTTATTCATCCAGTCATGCCAGTCTTGATAAATTGTCCACTCTGTTTCATTCATGCATTCAGATTCATACAAATTAGATGCAAAAATGTACCTAAAAGAGAGTCTTCATCAACACATGTATCATTTCCAAAAAAACTAACAAAGAAATAAAAAAGAGAGTAAGAACATGAAACATTCTCCTAAATCCAGTGGCACATAGTGCCGCAGACAGCCGAAAAAGACAGAAGTCTTTCCATGTACAGGAAATATGTTCTTGGCCAATGGTTCTCAAAATATGGAGTGAGGATTCCATAAATCCCCAAGATCTTCTAAGGGGTTCTGTGAGAGGCCAGATTAGATTACTTCATATACCAACATACTTCAAACAAACGAACATACCATTAACAGATTAACTACAGAAGCATAAATAAAAATCCAGCTCTTTTTAAATAACTGAGGCATTAAAGATATCTGCAAAAATATAAAGCAATGGTACTCTTCTAGCTACTTTTTATTTTAGAAAATATCATTGTTTTTGCCAAATTTATATTAATATGAAAGGAATTTATTAATTTTAAATCATTTTTATGAATCTTAGTTTTTAGTAACCTAAATATCAATAGGACAAGCGCTTTGCACGTGTCAATAGTTATTAAGAATTGAAAAAGGTCCTAAGATCAAAAGTTTGAGAACCTCTTTTCTGAGCTAATTTTGGAGGTCAAAAGAATCCTAGCATAAGTAGCAATTCAAAGGCCCCTTAGAGACTTTTATTTTCTTGCTCCAGGTAAGAGTCTAGGATATAGATCCAGATTTAACCAGAGTACATGATAATTCTAAAAGGGTTTAAGGGAAAAACAACTTCTCTGCAAATTTAATTTGAGATGGCCACCACCATATTCCCAACAGTTTCTATGGAAGCTAGGGATTATAAATGCAATAACTTTTCTAATGCCGTTAGTACCAGACTACTGAGGGATTTAAATGTCATTTTCCATCTTAAATCCCCCAACTCAGACATTCATATTACCAATTCCCAGGAAACATTAAAAAAAAAAAAGAAAGAAAGAAAAAGAAAAAATGTCCAGTTCTAAGACAAAAACTTTAAATGGCCAAGTAAAGTCATTTATACATACCTATCGCTATACACAGATCGTTCAAAAAATAATACTGGTTTCTCTGCATCTTTGAGCTTGCCATTGAGAGAGGCAAGCTGAGCTCTTATTCGACTGAGACAGGCATATGTTTGGAAGGTAAAAGACCATCGTTCTGGTTTCTCATACATCATCTGAAGAACATTCCCACCATTTTTCTGAGACGTTGTAAGTTCCTATTGTGAATGTGCAAAAAAGAAATGAAAAGCAAAATAAATCAATAAATCAATAGGGCTGTTTTAATATTTTAAGGCTAAAAAATAAGAGCTAAATAAATAAATGCAATCGTGATTACTAAAACCAAGATGGTTAAGTTCCCTTTCTCATACTCTTTCTCAATATATTTTTCAGATTGCCTAAGGTCTGGAAAAATCTTTAGATCTTTCTCACAAGAGGTTACAAACCAATAACCTATGGAAGAAATCATTGTTTGGCCCAAAAGCCCTTTTTAAAACTTTGACTTAGTTGTCAATATTATTGTCAATATTTAAAAGCTAAATAATTTCACATAAAATATTTGGATTTACATCTTTTTAAAAACGAAAAAAAAAAAGTAATACTGTACCCATCTTGGCAAAATCCCTCTTGGCAAAAATCATCTACCGCCAAGTTGCAGATGCCTCCCATCTAAATCTGGGATATATGTTCTCCAGCTTATCAACCCCCACCATTCCCTGATGATTTTCATAACAGTTCTGATGCATTCATCTGGCGGACTGGCTCCTTTAAGCACTTGTATTTGTAACCCTCCAATCTTCTAATAGAATAGAATAGTTTCCTCCCCCAGATTTTGCAATTCAATAATCTTATTGTCAGAACCATGTTTTCCAGGTTGAGGAAAAATACAAATGTAGATTTTAAAATGAAGTAAAACTCTATCATCTACTATCTGAATTAGAAATAGCATACGGAACACATGAATTATTTTTCTCTTTCTATATATTTTTTCTAGTTCTGTCCACCAAAAGTTCAATAAACAATGACAACCTTGTAGGAATATATAAAAATATCACCCAGATTATATTCTCTAAATACCATTTCCCACTGAAAGAAATTAGAATTCTGATTCTAAATCTGGGTAAGAAAATATACAAGAGGAGCTTCACCTTGTGTATTTTAGGAAACTATTACAGACCACTGCGATTGTACCAAGGACAGAAGATTCCACTGGTCAAAGAATAAGTTGAACATCTCCATTGGGAGGCAAAAATTCATGAGTTTATAATACTAAAATACAAACAAGCAAAAAAAAAAAAAAAACTCTAGTCATCTTCTGAGGCTCCTAAGGCATTAATTAATTATTCTGAAAATGTGTAGGTAAAAAGAAAAAAAAAAGTCACATTTTATTCTGGCATTTTCTTTAGAAATACTTTCAGGATAATGAAGTAGTATGAGGAAGAGGTCTTCCTTCCTAAAGAATCCCAGCCAGTAAATTCAGAAGGCTGGAGAAGGAATATCACCTTTTACAATACATGCTGATATACTGCAATGAGGCAACAATTAGCAATAGATGCTAAAATTATTAGAGAAAAGTTAACTGGGAATTTTATAATGGATGAATCAAGCTGACAACACCTGAACTGACCGACTGATTTTAATATCACAAAACACATTTTCTTGATGTAAAGAAATAATGTCACCAACTAGGAATCTTGCCAAAAAAGAATTGAAAGTAAATCTAGTCAAGCACCTGTCTACCCATAAATTTACAGGAAATACAGAAAACTAAAAAACATGTTAAATTTTGCCAGAGATACATTCAGCCAAAACCAGAATTAGGAAAGTTATATAGAACAAATGACTGTTTCTTCAACAAATAAATTATAAAGAAAAAAAAAGGAAGAGGTAACCAACAGATTAAAATTTAAAAAGCATATTAAGGCCAGGCATGGTGGCTCTTGTCTGTAATCCCAGCATTTTGGGAGGCTGAGGTAAGCAGATCACCTGAGGTCAGGAGTTCAAGACCAGCCTGGCCAAATGGTGAAACCTTATCTCTACCAAAAATATAAAAAATTAGCTGGGCATGGTGGCACGCGCCTGTAATCATAGCTGCTCAAAAGGCTGAGGCAGGAGAATCCCTTGAACCCGGGAGGCAGCGGTTGCAGTAAGCCAGAACGTGCACTGCACTCCAGCCTGGGGGACAGAGCAAGACTCCACATCTCAAAAAAATAAATTAAATAAATAAATGGCATATTGACCACCAAATGTAACATGTGTGAATTTTGTTTGGCTCCTAATTTCAACAAATTGTGAAAAACATTATGAGACAATGGGGAAATATGAACACAGATAGGATGATAAAAATAATTATTAATCTTTTAGATTACATTTTTTAAAAGACCCTTTATATTTCTAGAGATCTTTGAGTCTTTGTTTTCTCCAGATGAAGTAATATATTCTCTAAGTATAGTAAAACTATAGCTCTTCAAACTATAGAAGAAGCTCCAGGGGTCCCTGGATCTTTTCAGGATGCTAAAGTTCTGAATATCTGTTCATAATGACCTAAGTATGCTTATAACACTACTGAGCTGTACACATAAAAATGGTTCAGATGATAAATTTTATATTTTTGCCAAAATAAAAAAGTTAATCACCAAAAAAGACCACACATCTCCTTTTATTTGAATTTCTCAATAAATATAATGTCTTTTGCCCAAAGCAATTTCAAAGTTTACTATATTAAAATAACTAAGCCAGGCACGGTGGCTCACACCTGTAATTCCAGCACTTTGGGAACGCCGAGGCAGGTGGATGACCTGAGGTCGGGAATTTGAGACCAGCCTGACCAACATGGAGAAATCCTGTCTCTACTAAAAATACAAAATTACCTGGGTGTGGTGGCACACACCTATAATCCCAGTTATTTGGGAGCCTGAGGCAGGAGAATCACTTGAATCCGGGAGGCTGAAATCGTGGTGAGCTGAGATTGCGCCATTGCACTATGGCCTGGGCAACAAAAGCGAAACTCCATCTCAAAAATAATAATAATAATAAAAATAATAATAATAATAATAACAATAATAATAACTTAGAGAACCAATTTTGATTCATCACCTAATCAAAAAATAAACTAGTTCTAAAAATAAAAATATGTAAATTCAAACTGAATCAAAAATCTGTAATAGAATTTTCAGCTATGATGATGTTGTCTTTTAGTTTAATAGTGTGACAAATTAGAAAATTAATAGTAAGCCAGGGTATCATTACTGGTTCTTCAGGTAACTTAAGAGTCATAGAAAACATTTTCTTTGATCCTATGCATGAAATTTGAGACAAATTGCGAGGGTTTTTTGCATGCAATTATGAATGTTAAGAATAAAATATGTATTAAAAATTTATCCAGCCAGGTGAAGTTGCTCAGGCCTGTAATCCCAGCATTTTGGGAGGCCGAGGCAGGCATATCGCTTCAGCTCAGGAGTTCCAGACCAGCCTGGGCAACATGGCAAAACCCTGTCTACAAGGCACAAAAATTAGCCAGGCAAGGTGGCATGCACCTGTAGTCCCAGCTACTACAAAGGCTGAGGTGGGAGAATTGCTTATGCCCGGGAGGCAGAGGCTGCAGTGAGCTGAGATTGTGCCACTGCACTCCAGCTTGGGTAATACAGCAAGACTCTATCTCAAAAAAACAAAAACACAACAAAAACTATCTAAAATATACTGTGCATCATCTTTACCAAACCAAATGTTAATTTTATCAAGTTTTCCTCTCTGAAAACTATCCAGATAAAAAATTTGAATGTGTCAGAGTGAAACTACATTAAATAAAAATTGGTAGAACATTTCTAGACAGAAAGCAGTTTAGCTACACTTACTGAAAAAAATTGGTTATCTTTTGGCCCAATTAATTCCACTTTTGAAAATTTAGTTTTAAGAAATAATCTAGAATATAGGTTTAACCATAAAGATATTTATCACAATGCTAAGCAAATAGGTTATTATTCCAATATTACTAGGCATTTATATTAATAGTACATCATACAATAAATTAGGCTGCCATTAAAAATCATTTACATTAAATTTTTAATGACAATTTTAATTGCCCTGACATAAATATTATGGGGTGCAGGGAAGAAACAAAATACAAAGTAATACTGTTTCACCAAATAAGATCCAAGTTTATCTCTAGGTAACAAAGTTATAGGTAAGTTTTAGTCCCCTCTTTTGATAATTTCTAATATTTCCTTAACTTCAAACAGTAAACAGGTCTTACTTTATAATATTTTTTTAAATTATGTATCACCTCCACCAAACTGTACTATATTGCTATTATTTCAACTATGTAAAAGATATATACAGGGTGGTAGGATTACGGGTAATCTTTATTCTGTTCTCTATAATACATATCCATTGTCACTTTATGAAATAACACTTTATTGTTTTGTAGGAAGTACAGATTATTGCCAAGGTAAGTAAAAAATAGAAATATCAAGGTCAGCTATAAAATCAGTTATCTTTTAATTCTAGGGCTAATCTTTGTAAACATTGCAAAAGAGTTGAATTAAGTTCAACTGAAAAAGATCAGAGTCTACCAAAGAAGAGAATTATAAAATAACCAACAGGCCAGAAGCAGTGACTCACATGCCTAATCCCAGCACTTTGAGAGGGCAAGGAAGGCATATTGCTTGATCCCAGGAGTTTGAGACCAGCCTGGACAACACTGGCAAAATCCCATCTCTATAAAAAATACACAAATTAGCAGAGCATGTTGGCTCCGGCCTATAGTCCCAGCTACTCAGGAGGCTGACGTCCGAGGATCATTTGAGCCCAGGAGGTGGAGGCTGCAGTGGTCCGAGGTTCACCACTGCACTCCAGCCTGGGCAACAGAGCAAGACTCTCAAAACAATACAAGCCAATAAAAATTATCACGTCACTTCAAAAGGTACAAGCAAAAGTATGTTATCAAACATTCTTAACTAATTTTCAAGAATGACTTATTAGGCCAGGAGCAGTGGCTCACATCTGTAATCCCAGCATGGGTAGATCACTTGAGGTCAGGAGTTCAAGACTAGCCTGGCCAATATGGTGAAACCCCACTGCAACTAAAATTACAAAAATTAGCCAGGCATGGTGGCATGTGCCTATAATCCCAGCTCCAGCTACTTGGGAGGCTGAGGCAGAAAAATCGCTTGAACCCCAGAGGCAGAGGTTGCAGTGAGGCAAGATCGTGCCACTGTATTTCAGCCTAGGCGACAGAGTAAGACTCCTTCTCAAAAAAAAAAATTACTTATTAAAAGTAAAAAATATGTCATTGTGTCGTAGAAAAGTATGGTTTATGCCTTCTTTATCACAGTTACTAGTTTTTCAGTGGCTTATTAGTGGTAAGAAGTGTTGGATAAAACTAAAATAGTATTGGTAATACATATGTTAATTAGCTTGATTTAACCACTCCACAATGTAGACATATTTTAAGACATCATATTATATACCATAAATATATATAATTTTTATCTGTATATTAAAAAAATAAAGTATCTTAATTTTTTTAAATATGTATATACAATAAAGTTTATTGGACTTTTTTTATTTTGTAGGCTAGGGATAAATGAATAGAATAATATTTTCTATCCAATCATTTTCCCTAGCCAGTTTCAATGTTCCAAGGTTTAATTAACAGAGCAGGGAAGTTCCCCTGAACTGAACTCAACACTTTGGAAATATCTTAATTTTTTTAAATTAAAATAATACTTCACAATTAATAACAGTGATCCTCGAAAAGAATTCAGCTCAATGGAAAAAGAAGACAGAGATGGCTTCCTAACAGTCTGCATAGCTCAAAAATAAGCTAAAAGGAAGCAATTAAATCAAAGCTTTGGACCTAAATAATAACATAAATCACCATATAAAGTACATTATTGTTATTTTAAAAAACCTACCATACAAAGATTGCTAATAATCTGAGTGGTATGTTTTAAAGATTATTCTTACCAGGAGAAATTTGGAGAAACAAGAGATTACATAGCCTTCTCAGGTGCTTTGCCACTTACTATTTTGCCAAAATTAGTGGTATCTTATCAACAGTATAGCAACATTTCAGCCACTAGGTGGCAGGTTAAAAAAAAAAGCTAAAACTGAAAAAGCTAAGCATATGGGTGCACAATTAGTTAATAAAGGAAGAGAACAGAGGTACCAAAGGCCCAATTCTCCCAAATTAACAAATGCCAAGAAGTGTGACAAAACGAGAACATCCAAAGTAAGACTGACCTTGCCAAGGTTAGGTTTGAGAACAGTCACTTCTCATCACTAACAGTATTCTAAGAAAAACTGACATTTGAATAGTGGGTGATTCATACTACAACCTTAAGGAATAGATCAAGGATGAGTCTGGAGAAGGACTCCTGGATGAAGAAATAAAATCTCACTTCTTGAGTTTAGTAGAAGAAAAAAGAAGAAAAGGCTGGGTGCTGTGGTTCATGCCTGTACTATATTAAAATAACTTAGCCAGGTGCGAGGGCTCACACTTGTAATCCAGCACTTTGGGAGGGCGAGGTGGGGGGATCACCTGAGGTCAGGAGTTCAAGACCAGCCTGACCAACATGGAGAAACCCCGTCTCTACCAAAACTACAAAATTAGCCAAGTGTGGTGGCGCATGCCAGTAATCCCAGCTGGTCTGGAGGCTGAGGCAGGAGAATCACTTGAATACAGGAGGCAGAGGTTGCGGTGTGCAGAGATAGTGCCACGGCACTGCAGCCTGGGCAACAAGAGTAAAATTCCGTCTCAAAAAAAAAAAGAAAGAAAATATCCAAAGATACAGGGGAGCCACCCAAACAACCATCCTCACATTCCACAACTGTATCTCAAAAATACTATCGTCACAGTGTGAAACTGTTTCCAGAAGTATATAGAGAGAATTAACAACATAGCAGTCCTCAACACACACAAGAAAGTGGAAGCTACCTTCCAAGAATGTGCATTGTAACATCACAGAGACATGACCAGATTTCAATAAACTCTGATAAAGAGTTATTGAAATAATGCTCTGATAGGATCACCAGCATGCTAGTTATACAGAACGAACAGTTTGGCTTTCTGACTCTAGTACATGGAAAGAAAATGTCCCATCCCGTAAACATGTATGTCGGATTCAGAAAGCTGTAAGTCTTAAAATGAAGACAAATGTATTAACGCACCATAGTTTGATGACATAGTCTGATTAACATGATCTAATTCCTCTGGGCTCTGATTCCAAGCTCAACAGACAACTGTATTATAAATTGTCTTCCCTTGTATATGAAAGCAATGTTTTTCAAATTCTCTGCAACCTAACTAAAGGGTTCAATATACTCCCAACAATAACAGTGATTCACTAGGGTGATGATTTTTAATGAGGAGGCATCCCACATATTTGAACCTCCAAGAGACTGTTATTTTAAAAGTACCTAAATCCTTGAGATTCTTTTTTGTGTGTGCAAATTATGGAATGCAAATTATGGAATGCATGAGAAACTTTGTACATGTATATAATGTGTAGTAATCAAATCAGGGTATTCAGGATGTCTATCACCTGTGTAAAACATATTTTATTGTGTTCTACTCTGATATAAAACACTGAATTATTTCTTCAAGCTTCCTCCATGCCTGTACATTTTAACTTACTCCTCTTCACCTTCCCCCTCCCCTCCACTTACCCATCCCAGTTACTGTTATCTATTTTTCTACTCTATTTCCATGTGTTCAAATTGTTTAGCTCCCACAGAGATTCTTATGACTTCCTTTCACTGGTTGAGAATTATGTGCCAAATAAAGAATAAATTGATCTAAATTCAATTACCTTAATGATTACATTTCTTTCTGCAAATTAAAATTTTTGGCATTTTTGGTTTTATGTATCAGTTTCTGTGCCCTTGGTTAATCTAAGGCATGCTGAGAGTCAAATCACAAATGGGTCAACAGACCTTAAATGGAGGTCACCTAGTCCAATACCCTGCTTAAGAATCCCCTCTATATTTTCCAACATTGGTTTAATCTGGTTAGTTTCTATCTAATACCTGAGGATAACTGCATTGACAGCTGACCCCAGATATAAGAGGAAAAAGAGTTGCTTTTAGAACTTAAGTCTCTCATTTCAAAAGGTAAGTAAACTTGAGTAAGTGCTTTATAAAAAATACAGTGAAAGAAGACAGATGACCCAGAGGAAAATGGGCAAAAGGACCTAAGTGGGCACTTCACAAAAAATCAAATGACCAATAAACATATGAAAAGGAACACAACCTCATTAGCAATCAGGAAAATACAAAAAAAGAATTACATATATATATACAAAACACTCAGCAGAATGACAAAACTGAGAAAAGCAGACAATACTAAATTCCACAATGTAGACATACTGATTACACTGTGGAGAAAGAAAATTGGAAAGCCACTTTAGAAAACAGGCATCATAAGCATTCCCAGTAATTTTACTTCTTATTCCTACAGAAACTTCCGCATGTATGCAAGTGAACTCATGCTCACGCCAATACTGTTTATAAGAGCAACTAACTGGAAACCACTCGAAAATCAATTAAAGGCATAAAATGAACAAACAGTGATAGATGAATAAAATTAAATACTATAGGCCCAAAGTGGGGCTCATGCCTGTAATCCCAACACTCTGGGAGGCCAAGGTAGGCAGATCGTTTGAGCCCAGGAGTTTGAAGCCAGCCTGGGTAACATGGTGAAACCCTGTCTCTATAAAAAATACAAAAATTAGCCGAGCATAGTGGCACACAGCCATAGTTGCCTATGATCCTACCTCCTTACGGAGGCTGAGGAGGGAGGATCACCTGAGCCTTGGGAGGCTGAGGCTGCAGTGAGCCATAATTGCACCACTGCACTTTACCTGGGCAACACAGTGAAATCCTGTCTCAAAAATAGAATATTTTTAAAAAACAAAATTTAATACTATATTGCAATGAAAATAAGCTATAGCTGCATGTAACAATATGGACAAATTTCATCAATGTATGAAGTAAAAGAAGCCAGAGGAAAAAATGTAAACAATGTAATTCCATTTACATAACATTCAAAAACAGATAAAATTAAATTATACTTGGAGGTATGTTCATGTATCATCAAACAATTTTTAGGAAGCAGGAAAATTATTATCACAAAAGACTGGGAGTGATTACCCCTAGCAGAGTAGTAACGTAAAAAAGAAATACTATGATTAGAGTAGGCAAACAGGGACTTCTAGAATGATGATGTTGTATTTCTTGACCTGGATAATAGTTATAAAGATGTCAAATGTAAAACTGTTCTTCATACTGTACATGAGCTTTCACATAACTTTTCTACATATATATCATAGGTCAAAAAATGTTTTAAAAAAGAAGCAATAAGGCTGGGCATGGTGGCTCACACCAGTAATCCCAGCGCTCAGACCAGTCTGGCCAACATGGTGGAACTTCATTTCTACTAAAAATACAAAAATTATCCGGGCATGGTGGCGTGTGCCTGTAATCCCAGCTACTCAGGAGGCTAAGGCAGGAGAATCACTTCAATCCAGGAGGCGGAGGTTGCAGTAAGCCAAGATAATGCCACTGCACTCCAACCTGGGTGACAGAGCAAGACTCCCCCCCCCCACAAAAAAAAGCAAATAAACAAATTTACCTACTTTGAAATTCTACTGTAGACTAACCCTGCCTTTCCCCAAAATTCACCTGTAAAACATGAATTTCTTTTCATATATATTATATTATATTATATATATATATATATATATATATATATATATATATATATATTACACTTTAGGTTCTGGGGTACATGTGCAGAACATGCAGGATTGTTACATAAGTACATATATGGCAATGTGGTTTGCAGCCTCCAACCCCTCATCACCTGTATCTGGCATTTCTCCCCATTTTATCCCTCCCCAACCTCCCTACCCACTGCTGTCCCTCTCCTATTCCCTTCCAACAGATCCCAGTGTGTGACGCTCCCTCCCTGTGTCCATGTGTTCTCATTGTTCAATGCCCACTTATGAGTGAGAACATGCGGTGTTTGATTTTCTGTTCTTGTGTCAGTTTGCTGAGAATGATGGTTTCCAAATTTATCCATGTCCCTACAAAGGATACAAACTCATTGCTTTTTATGGCTGCATAGTATTCCATGGTGTATATGTGCCACATTTTCCTTATCCAGTCTATCACTGATGGACCTTTGGGTTGGTTTCAGGTCTTTGCTATTGTAAACAGTGCCGCAATGAACATATGTGTGCATGTGTCTTTACAGTAGAATGATTTATAATCCTTTGGATATACACCCAGTAATAGGATTGCTGGATCAAATGGAACCTCTATTTCTAGGTCCTTGAGGAATCACCACACTGTCTTCCACAATGGTTGAACCAATTTATACTCCCAGCAACAGTATAAAAGTGTTCCTATTTCTCCACATCCTCTCCAGCATCTGTTGTCTCCAGAGGTTTTAATGACCACCATTCTAACTGGCATGAGATGGTATCTCAATGTGGTTTTGATTTGCATTTCTCTAATGACCAGTGATGATGAGCATTTTTCCTATGTTTCTTGGCCTCATAAATGTCTTCTTTTGAAAAGCATCTGTTTATGTCCTTTGCCCACTTTTGAATGGGTTTGTTTTTTTCTTGTAAATCTATTTTAGTTCTTTGTAGATTCTAGATATCAACCCTTTGTCAGATGGGTAGATTGCAAAATCTTTTTCCTGTTCTGTTGGTTGCCAGTTCACTCTAATGATTGTTTCTTTTGCTGTACAGAAGCTCTGGGGTTTAATTAGATCCCATTTGTCTATTTTGGCATTTGCTGCCAATGCTTTTGGTGTTTTAGAGATAAAGTCCTTACCTATGCCTATGTCCTGAATGGTTTTGCCTAGGTTTTCTTCTAGTATTTTATGGTATTAGGCCTTATGTTTAAGTCTTTAATCTATCTGGAATGAATTTTAGTGTAAGGTGTCAGAAAGGGGTCCAGTTTCAGTTTTCTGTACACAGCTAGCCAGTTTTCCCAACACCATTTATTAAACAGGGAATCCTTTCCCCATTGCTTGTTTTTATGAGGTTTGTCAGAGATCAGATGGTTGTAGATGTGTGGCGTTGCCTCCGAGGCCTCTGTTCCATTGGTCTATATCTCTGTTTTGGTACAAGTACCATGCTGTTTTGATTATTGTAGTCCTTGTATTATAGTTTGAAATCAGGTAGTGTGATGCCTCCAGCTTTGTTCTTTTTGCTTAGAATTGTCTTGGCCATGAGGCTCTCTATTGGTTCCATATGAAATTTAAGGTGGTTTTTTTCCAGTTCTGTGAAGAGGGTCATAGGTAGCTTGATGCGGATAGCATTGAATCTATAAATTACTTTGGGCAGTATGGCCATTTTCACAATATTGATTCTTCCTAACCATGAGAACTGAATGTTTTTCCATTTGTTTGTGTCCTCTCTTATTTCATAAAACATCAATTTCTTAAGAAAATGGGGTCTATATGGGAAGAAAGCCCCTTTAAGATTTAGTCCTGTATTTTGTAAGGATTGGGGCATACTGAATTAGGCCCTAGGTCTAAAGTTGGTTATGCCTGGCAAATAGAAAGTGTATGAAAAAATATTTATGGTTATTCAAAACCATGTATCCTCCAAGTCTATGGAATATCTGGCTAGTGATTTCGCTTTGCATATGTGATTTACATTTTAAATATTCAACTATTATTCCCAGAATTCCTTATACCAACAGAAAAGATAAATGACAAAAGATAATAATAAAAGGCTTGAAAGGTAAAACTCAGTTATTGAATAGTTCTTTTGGTTTTTCTTGTTTGCTTGTTTTTAAACAAAATGTCAAGAGGCACTGAAAGAATTTAACTTGCTATTAGAGTGTCTAAAACTTTAATTATTTAACTTTTTAAAAACTTTTAGATTCCTGGGCAAGACGGCTAAATAGGAACAGCTCCCGTCTGCAAGACCAACGCAGAAGGCGGGTGATTTCAGCATTTCCAACTGAGGTACCTGGCTCTTCTCACTGGGACTGGTTAGACAGTGGTGCAGCCCACGGAGGGTGAACTGAAGCAGAGTGGGGCACTGTCTCACCTGGGAAGTGCAAGGGGTGCGGAAACTCCCTCCCCTAGCCAAGGGAAGTGGTAAGGAGTTGTGCCTATCTCACACGCAAAGACACATATTGGCTCAAAATAAAGGGATGGAGGAAGCAAGCAAATAGAAAGCAAAAAAAAAAAGCAGGGGTTATAATCCCAGTCTCTGATAAAACAGACTTTAAACCAACAAAGATCAAAAAAGACAAAGAAGGGCATAACATAATGGTAACAGGATCAACGCAACAAGAACGAATTATCCTAAATATATAAATGCATCCAATACAGGAGCACCCAGATTCATAAAGCAAGTTCTCAGAGACCTACAAAGAGACATAGACTCTCACACAGTAACAGTGGGAGACTTTAACACCCTATTGTCAATATTAGTCAGATCAACCGAACAGAAAATTAACAAAGACATTTGGGACTTGAACTCAGCTCTGGACCAAGAAGACCTAATAGACATCTACAGAATTCTTCACCCCATTTCAACAGAATATACATTCTTCTCAGCAACACATAGCACTCATTCTAAAACTGACTACATAATTGGAAGTAAAACAGTCCTCAGCAAATGCAAAAGAATGGAAATCGTTAACAGTCTCTCAGATTACAGTGCAGTCAAATTAGAACTCAGGATTAAGAAACTCACTCAAAACCACACAACTACACGGAAACTGAACAACCTGCTCCCGAATCACTACTGGGTAAGTACCAAAATTAAGGCAGAAATAAAAAAAGTTCTTTGAAACCAATGAAAACAAAGACAGAACTTACCACAATCTCTAGGAAATAGCTAAGCACAGTTTTTAGAGGGAAATTTACAGCATTAAATGCCCACAGGAGAATGCGGGAAAGATCTAAAATCGACACCCTAACATCACATTCCAAGAACTAGAAAAGCAAGAACAAACAAATTCAAAAGCTAGCAGAAGGCAAAAAAAAAAAAAAATAATAAGTAAGATCAGAGCAGAACTGAAGGAAATAAAGACATGAAAAACCCTTTAAAAAATCAGTGAATCCAGGAGCTAGTTTTTTGAAAAGATTAACAAAATGGGTAGACTGCTAGCCAGACAAAGAAGAGAGAATAAAATTAGAAACAAGAAAAAATGATTAAAGATCACTACTGAGCCAACAGATACACGAACTACCATCAGAGAATACTATAAATACCTCTATGCAAATAAACTTGAAAATCCAGATGAAATGGATAAATTAATTCCTGGACATATACATCCTCCCAAGACTAAACCAGAAAGAACTTGAATCCCTGAATAGATCAAAAACAAGTTCTAAAATTGAGGCAGTAATTAATAGCCTACCAACCAAAAAAAGCCCAGGACCAGAAGGATTTGCAGCTGAATTCTACCAGAGGTACGAAGAAGAGCTGCTACCACTCCTTCTGAAACTATTCCAAACAATAGAAGAAAAGGGAATCCTCCCTAACTCATTTTATAAGGCCAGCATCATCCTGATACCAAAACCTAGCAGACACAACTAAAAAAGAAAATTTCAGGCCAATATCTCTGATGAATATCGATGTGAAATCATCAATAAAATACTGGCAAACCAAATCCAGCAGCACATGAAAAAGCTCAGCCACCACGATCAAGTGGGCTTCATCCCTGGGATGCAAGACTGGCTCAACATATGCAAATCGATAAACCTAATCCATCACATAAACAGAACCAATGACAAAAATCACATGATTATCTCAATAGAGACAGAAAAGGCCTTCGATAAATTTTAACACCCCTTCATGCTAAAAACACTCCATAATCTAGGTATTGATGGAACGTATCTCAAAATAATAAGAGCTATTCATGAAAAACCCACAGCCAATATCATACTGAATGGGCAAAAGCTGGAAGCATTCCCTTTGAAAACTGGCACAAAACAAGGATGCCCTCTCTCACCACTCCTATTCAATATAGTATTAGAAGTTCTGGCCAGGGCAATCAGGCAGGGGAAAGAAATAAAGGATATTCAAAAAGGAAGAGAGGACGTTAAATCATCCCTATTTGCAGATGACATGTTCCTATGTTTAGAAAACCCATCGTCTCAGTCCAAAAGCTCCTTGTGCTGATAAGCAAATTCTGTAAAGTATCAGGATATAAAAATCAATGTGCAGAAATCACAAGCATTCCGATACACCAATAATAGACAAACAGAGAGCCAAATCATGAGTGAACTCCCATTCACAATTGCTACAAAGAGAATAAAATAGGAATATAATTTCCAAGGGATGTGAAGGACAAACCACTGCTCAAGGAAATAAGAGACAACATAAACAGACAGAAAAACATTCCATGCTCATGGAAAGGAAGAATCAATACCGTAAAAGTGACCATACTACCCAAAGAAATTTATAGATTAAATGCTATTCCCATCAAACTACCATTGACTTTCTTCACAAAATTAGAAAAAACTATGTTAAATTTCATGTGGAAGCAAAATAGAGTCCGTATAGCCAAAACAATCCTAAGCAAAAAGAACAAAGCTAGAGGCATCACACTACCTGACTACAACCTATTCACAAGGCTATAGTAACCAAAACAGCATGGTACTGGTACCTAAACAGATATAGAGACCAATAGAACAGAGCAGAAGCCTCAGAAATAACACCACACATCTACAAGCATCTGATCTTTGACAAACCTGACAAAAACAAGCAATGGGGAAAGAATTCCCTATTTAATAAATGCTGTTGGGAAAACTGACTAGCCATATTCAGAAAACTGAAACTCCTTACACCTTATACAAAAATTAACTCAAAATAGATTAAAGATTTAAATGTAAGACCTAAAACCATAAAAATTCTAGAAGAAAACCTAGGCAATACCATTTAGGACATAGGCATGGGCAAAGACCTCAAGACTAAAACTCCAAAAGCAATGGCAACAAAAGCCAAAATTGACAAATGGGATCTAATTAAACTAAAGAGTTCTGCATAGCAAAAGAAACTATCATCAGAGTGAACAGGCAACCTATAGAATGGGAGAAAAATTCTGCAATCTATCCATCTGACAAAGGGCTAATATCTAGAATCTACAAGGAATTTAAACAACTTTACAAGAAAAAAACAACCCCATCAAAAAGTGGCCAAAAGATATGAACAGACACTTTGCAAAATAAGACATTTATGTGGCCAACAAACATGGAAAAAAACTCATCATCACCGGTCATTAGAGAAATGCAAATCAAAACCACAATGAGATATCATCTCATGCCAGTTAGAATGGTGATCAATAAAAAGTCAGGAAACAACAGGTGCTGGAGAGGATGTGGGGAAATAGGAGAGCTTTTACACTGTTGGTGGGAGTGTAAATTAGTTCAACCATTAGAAAGACAGTGTGGCGATTCCTCAAGGATCTAAAACTAGAAATACCATTTGACACAGCAATCCCATTATTGGGTATCTACCCAAAGGATTATAAATCACTCTGCTATAAAAACACATGCACACATGTTTATTGCAGCACTGCTCACAATAGCAAAGACCTGGAACCAACCCAAATGCCCATTGAAGATAGACCGGATAAAGAAAATGTGACACATATGCACCATCAAATACTATGCAGCTATAAAAAATGGGTTCATGTCCTTTGCAGGGACATGTGTGAAGCTGGAAACCATCATTCTCAGCAAACTAACACAGGAACAGAAAACCAAACACTGTATGATCTCACTCATAAGTGGGAGTTGAGCAATGAGAACACATGGGCACAAGCAGGGAAACATCACACACTAGGGCCTGTCTGGGGGTGGGAAGCAAGGGGAGGGACAGCATTAAGAGGAATACCTAATGTAGCTGATGGGTTGATGGGTGAACAAACCACCATGGCACATGTATACCTCTGTAACAAACCTGCATGTGCTGCATATGTATCCCAAAATTTAAACTATAATTTAAAAAAAAAAATTTTATGAAAAAAAAATTTAGACTTTACTTAAAGTGCATAAATCTTGAATGCTAGCTCAATAAATTTTGTTTTCTTTCATTTTTTCTTTTGAGACAGTCTCATTCTACCACCCAGGCTGGAAGCACAGTGGCACCATCTCAGCTCACTGCAACCTCCACCACCTGGGTTCAAGCAATTCTCCTATGTCAGTCTTACAAGTAGGTGGGATTCATATGCCCACCACCATGCCCAGCTAATTTTTGTATTTTTATTAGAGATGGGGTTTCACAATGTTGGCAAGGCTGGTCTTGAACTCCTGACCTTGAGTGATCTGCCTGCCTCAGCCTCCCAAAGTGCTGGGATTATAAACGTGAGCCACCACCCTCAGCCTCAATGAATGTTTATACATACAGCTCCCCTCAGTATCCTCAAGAACTGATTCCAGGATCCACACAGATACCAACATCCACAGATGCTCAAGTCCTTTATGTAAAATGGTGTAGTAACTGCATATAACCTATGCACATCCTCCCCAATAGTATAAATCATCTCTAGATTGCTTATAATACTTAATTAAATGTAAATGCTATATAAACAGTAACCTGCATTATTTTTTATTTTTGTATTGTTGGTTATTTTTTTCCAAATATTTTCTATTCATGATTGGCTGAATCCCCAGATCCAAAACCCATGGATATGGAGAGCGAACTGTATATTCATCCATGTAACTACCGCCTAGATGAAGATATAGACCTAAAGCTATATTTGAAAGTTTTATTGAAAAAGAAGGAAAAAAAAGCCAAGAGATTAAGTACTACTGCTCCTCTAAACCAAAAGGATTTTATCTAATTAAATTTTATTTTCATACCTCAAATTCATCCTGAGTACTATGGACATTGCACCATCTAGCAACAGGTTCAGGAACCACTTCCCAATCTTCACACACTTTTTTCAGGATATTTACAAATGTTGACTTCCCTGCAGCTGTTGTAAGAGAGATAAAATGAAGAAGAAAAGTTATCAGGAAAAAAAAGATGTCAAATAATCATCAGCTTTTGCAAGATTTACAATAGCAAGCAACACAAAAAACCCAAAACGTTCCATTTTCTAAACTTTGTTTCTTTAAATGAAAATTAAAAGGCTCCCGGACCAATTTCATTAAGCACATTTGTTTGTTATTATGTTCACTTTAATAATACATTATATTTAATAGTAGGGACAGTCTTGATCTAGAAGCAATACTCCTAATGGGCACCACACCCTGTATATCTGAAGTCACCAAATGTAGTTACATTAGACATCTCTGGTTAGCATAATTTTTTCTATCTTTCTCTCTGTGTGTGCACGCACACACACACACACACACACACAGATGAACATACAAATAACTTCAATATACTTACAAGCAAAGCTTCCTCTTCCTTATAAGTTAGATCTACAGAGAGTAAAAAGAACTTACCTTTGACTTGCAGAACTATCTATATTTAAATCTAGGACATTAAATAGGGCAATAGAAAAGAAGAAAAAACTAGAAGAACTTCAAAGAATCACATGCAGAGAAAAAAAAAGGGAGGGAGGCAGTAATAAAAAAGTGACACAGGGAGACAGTTTAGAAGAAAAAAACAGTCAATTGTCTCCAGAATAGAGGAGAAAAACTTTTAAGGATAAACTGGATGACTATTAGATTTAGTCATGGGAAAAACACTGGCCACCAAAATTTAGCATGGAGAGTTTAAGCTTAGGGACTTTAAGGCACTTAGAAGAATGTTAAGTGGAAGTGGAAGCATATAGTTCACATTCACTGAACTAGATGGAAGAGGGAAAGGGAACATGATGTTCAGAAAGAACACCCAAGGAACACATTTAAAAATTAGGCATCCACTCGAGTCTGAAAGCACTTAGGGCTAGAGCATTCAACTTTCTTCTGACACTGCTTACAAGAAGAAAAAGTTCTTAGGTCATACTTAAGAAGTCTAAGAGTAATAACGGTTACATTTAGTTCAAGCAGAGTAGTAATAGCTGGAGTTCCCAATTAGACCAGGATCTAGTTCCTTAACTTTTTGGGGAAAAGTAGGAGCTAGAAAATAAGCTAATTAGAAACGGAGACTACGCAGGGGTCCTGAGCGGCAGAGTCACGGCAAGGGCGCTGGCAGAGAGGAACATGGATCGCACACGGGTCGTAGCAGGTCCCACACTCCAGCCTGTCGTGGCCAGGGTTTGCTGTCTGCTTGTCCTGGACTGAGGTACCCATGATCAAGTCATCCAAGGAGGAAAAAAATCTGTTCCGGGTAAGCTCAGGCCCCCGCCACCAGATACACAATGGCTGAGGAGCGAACTGTCAGTGTGGCTGAGGTTGGGTTTCAGACCAAGATACTGGATTCTCCTAGTTAAGATAAAGTTGGGTGCCTGACAATGAAAATGGCGTAATCTGCGTTAAGAGTTAACAGCTTGAAGGCATGACAGATAAAGAACACACATGGACTTGTGGCACATGGAAATGTGTGCACAGAAAAAGGAAATCTGTAATTATTTAAAAGTAGGAAGGCTTTCTTCCTCGCCAAAATGGGTACATTCTGTTCAGTTATTCAAATTTGAAAATCTCCAAGAATTAAAGAGACTGTGTCTCTGGGGGCCCATCATAGCCCTTGATGTTATAGCAATAGGTTGTACAATGGCCATGACTGACTCTGTGTTGTGGTATTGGCCCCTACATACAACTGGAGGAAGTCTGAACTTCATCATGTTGATAAATTGGACTGTCATGATTCTTTATAATTACTTCAATGCCATGTATGTTGGTCTGGGCTTCATCCCTCTGGAGTGGAAACTGGAAATTTCTCAGGATACCATGTATCTCCAGTACTGTAAAGTCTGCCAAGCATACAAAGCACTACATTCACATCACTGCAGAAAGTGACAGATGTGTGGTGAAGATGGACCATCTCTGTCCTTGGATCAACAACTGTTGTGGTTACCAAAATCATGCTTCGTTCACACTGTTTCTCCTTTTAGCACCACTGGGTTGTATCCATGCTGCTTTCATGTTTGTGATGACTATGTACACACAGCTTTATAATCATATAAGCATTTATAGCTTATTTAGATCTGGCAAATAAGGTGAAGGGCACATGAACAAAAGTGCAAGACCAATAATAAACAGCAACTAACAAAGTCTCAGTGTCAGGGAGATGAAAAATGGCAAGGAACATGCTCCATCTAAACACCAATGTTGTCATACAGAAATGCAGGCCCAGTGTTAACAGATCTTCAGATTTTTCAAAAGAAGCCAAGAATCTAGATGTTTATGGGAAATCTCAAAAAGTGTTCAGGTTAGCAACGAATTTAATTCGTTGTCACTGTGATGCTGAAACAGATCAAGCCCCAGAGGGCGAGAAGAAAAACAGATAGCACAAATTAATAATTTGAATATTTATAGCTTATTTAGATCTGGCAAATAAGGTGAAGGGGACATGAACAAAACACTCTGTGTCTAAAGAAAACACTCTGTAGCCCAGGCTGTAGTGCAGTGGCACAACCACAGCTCACGGCAGCCTCAAATTGTAGGTCTCAAGAGATCCCCCACTTCGGCCTCCTGAGTAGCTAGGACTAAAGGTGAATGCTACCACATCTGGCCTTTTTTTCTATCACCAGGCTGGAGTGCAGTGGTGCCATCTCGGCTCACTGCAACTTCTCCATCCCAGGCTCAAGCAATCCTCCCACATTAGCGTCCACCTCCTGAGTAGCTGGAACTACATGCGTGATCCACCGGGACTGGTCTAATTTGTTTATTTTTATTTTTCTTAGAGAACAGTTCTCAGTATGCTGCCATGCTGGTCTCAAACTCCTGGTCTCAAGCAATCCTCCCACCTCAGCCTCCCAAAGCACTGGAATTATAAACCTGAGCCACGGGGCACTAAATTTTTTTTTCAACCTGTGCAGGCCAATATTGTGCGACTGCAGGCTATCAGTTTGCAATTCCTTTCAATGTAGATAATGGGGAAATCAGTGAACAAGTTTAAGCAGCAGATAACACAAAAACATCTGCATACAAGAAGACTGCTCCAGAAGTAGTTAAGAGAAACTGGAGATGGGATGATATATTAGAAAATTATTTCAGGTGCTGAGAAGATTAAAGATGCTTTGGGGAAAGCAGATTCCTAAATATGATGTTATCTAACTGGATTTGAGAGAGGGAAAGAGGATGAATGTACTGTGGTATTGCTCTGAGGAGTTACTCATTCAAATTTTCTTTTTTGTTTTTGTGTTTTTAACACAGTCCTGCTCTGTCACCCAGGCTGGAGTGCAGTATTGTGATCATGGCTCACTGTGGCCTTGACCTCTGGGCTCAAGCAATCCTCCTGCCTCAGGCTCTCGAGTAGCTGGGATCACAGGCACATACCAACACATGAAGTAACTTTTTAATTTTTTTTTAATGAGGGCTAACTACATTGCCCAGGCTTGTCTCAAGCTCCAGGACTCAAGCCATCCTCTTGCCTAAGCCTCCCAAAATCCTGGAATTACAAGTATGAGTCACCATGCCCCGTCTCAAATTTACCTTTCAGATGGCTTTGTTCAGCTACTTTCTCCTGTCTTTATATATGTTCTTCTTTCTCCGGTAAGCAGCTGTGAAGGATTCCATACTAGTACACATGCACCCTCAAATAACTTACATTGCTAAGTATATTATATGGTCTTTCTACTGGTGCCTTAATTCTGGAGCGATGAAATAAGAAAGTCTTCTTTGAGAATGCATTTTTTTCTACTTATTTGAACGCTCAAAGCATCTGCTTCCCTTGCCTTTGTCAAGAAAATACACTGCTTTGAATGTAGTAAGAATTTTAAAACATTTGCTGTATGCATGAGTGACCAGCACCCAACCTGGAGCTAAACAATTTTTTTTTTTAATCTATCAAAACAGGAAGTTTCAGGAGTCGGTTTCCTGTGGTTGGAAATACAAAAGAATTGAAAGTTGCTGTGCATCTTGAAAAATGGCAGGCATGGCCTAATCTGCCCCCCACCTGAGTTAACAGGAATGTTAGTGGTCTTTGAATCATAATCCAATGTTTACTTGGATGTGGAGTAAGGGGTGAGGAATTCCATGCTATTAAGATCATTAAAGGCCTCTTTCCTTGTATTCGAATGTTTATATGTTTCGTTAATAATATAGCTGAAAAACTGTAAACAACCCAGAGGTCCACAACCAGAAAATGGATAAACAATGGTACATCCATGCAATGAAATACTACTCAGCAATAAAAAGAAACAAACCACAGACACGAGTAACATGAATGAACTTCCAAAGCATTATGCTAAATGAAAGACGCCAGACACAAAAGGCGATATAGTCTATGATTCCATTTAGATGGCATTCTGAAAAAGGCAACACTTGCAGGGATAGAAAGCAAATCAGTGGTTGCCAGGGAATAGGAAGTGGGTAGAGGGCTGACTACAAAGGAGCAAGCAGGAACTTTTTGAGGTGATGGAAATGTTCTGTATCTCGATCGTGGTGATAGTTAAAGGCATACTGTTTGTCAAACCTCACAGAATAGCACACCTAAAAATGGTGAATTTAATGTAAGTTACGCCTCCAGATATCTGACACCCCTTCCCTGCTTTCCTTTGCGAGTTCCCAACAAAGAGGGCGCAGAAGCTCAAAGCGCGCCTCACAGACTGCAGGCCTGGCGCCCAGTCTGAACCCTGTGACCGCAGTCACCCCGCGGCGCAGGAGGCAAGGGGAGGATGCTGTGGGTGGGAAAGTAAGCCGAGGCCGCGTCCACAAGGCCAGGCTGGAGGGAAAGCCCTCACCAAGGAGCTGCAGAGAAGAGAAAGGAAGCTGCAGCCCCTGCCGCGACGCCCCAGCCTTAGGTCTCACATTTCCGGAAGCTCCTTACCGATGTTCCCTTCGATGGAGATTTTCTTGATGCGGGTCCGCTCAGAGCTGGCTGAGACAGATGGGCAGCTTCTCTTGGGCGGGGTGGCCATTCCTAGTCTTGTGTCGGCCTGGAGCGCGTCGGGCAGAGAGACCAGGGAGGCAGCCACAGATGCGCGCGCTGGAGCTCGCGGCGCCGAGGAGACAGATCCTGACCTGCCCAGTCCTCTAGTGAGTTCACCGGCCCGCCGGCGGGTGTCAAGGTTTGATTTTGGCGCGCGGAGGCAGCTGATGATGGGGGCGGGCCTGTGGCGTGGCCCCGCCCTTCCCAAGCCAGAGACCCCTTGTTGGCCGGTCGGCCCTCGCCCGCCTCCAGCGCGGGCCCCCGTATGCGAGCTCCGCGGGCCAGGTCACGTGGAGACCGGGGCGGGGCTGCGCGTGAGGCGGTGCGACTCTACCGCTGCCGCCTGGCACCCGCGCAGAGCGCGGAAGAGGTTCCGCAGTTGGGTAGGGAGGAAGGGTGGACGCCAGAGGCCTGAGGGCGTTACGTGCAGTGGGCGGTGCCAGGCTTTGGAAAACTCGCGTCTCCTGTGGGCCTGTTGGAGATGAACATCGCGTCTGGACAGAACTGAATGGACTTAAAGCTTTGAACTCATCATGGGAAAGGCACTGTGTGATAGGGAAATCAAATGGATTTACCCTGGCATTTCAGCCTAGAAGACGACCATCAGGCGAAGTGCTGCCCTCGGGAAACGCACTGTCCACTTACTGTGAGCCAGGCTCTCTTCTATGCGCTTTTCATTAATTACGTCTAGTGCCAGAGATACCGTCATTAGCCCATTTACCTACAGTGGGAATACAGGCACTGAGAGGCTGCTTGTTCCAAGTGTCAGTAAGTGAAACTGGGATGGGAATTTAGGTAGTCAGATGCCTCCCACAGGAACCCTTAGCAGATCTCCCATACCCCTTTCCATTTGATTTGGATGCACGACCATGCTGTGTAGAAGTTAGCACGTTGTGTTGGTAGGTTTCTGTTCAGCTGTTAATTGACTTAGCCTGCCCAACACCTGGTACAACATAGGTAACAAAATAAACTGTATGCCTAATTTTTGAATGCCTACTTCTGTGCCATGTAATCTGCCAGAAGACTCATGTAGCTGGGACAAATGCAGTGTAGGATTGGTTTGTCCCAGCTAGATGAGTGCATTTTTAGTAAGGGTAAAGACCTAATGAGGCAGGAAATTAGGGAATTAGGGTAACCAAGAGTTAAGGCATAAGCAAAAGAACAGCAGATGCAGCCAGTTCTAGGCAAGACTAGGCAGCATACATGCCACACCTTTACTCCTGTGATTTTGTAAGACAGAAGTTTCAACATCAACCTCTGATTGGCCATGGTCATGTCCATTTCAGCCTCTGATTGGTCGCAGGCCAATCCTTCATAGGGTGTAACCAATTAGAGGACTGTAAAGGGCACCTAGAGGTTTACCAAATTCTTTTAGCATAGTAACCCTTAAGAACGTTGCAATTGGGAGGGACTCTTGAGGCACTTGCTTGCTTCAGTAAATTTGTGATTTTGTTACTCCGTTCTTTTGTTGCTTTGTTTCTAAGTTTTGTTCAATTCTTTGTTCAACACGCCAAGAACACAGACAACTCAAGAGTTGAGACTTCCCATCCAGTAACACTAATAAACGGGACATTACCCATTCTGGAAGTTATTTTGTCCAAACTGTCTACAGAAACCAAAGGCCTTGCTATTCTTTTTTACATTGCAACTATCATCATATCTGAAATGCATCTAAATGTGTAGCCAGAAGGGGGGAAATGGTGACTCCATTCTCAGAAATAAAAAGCAGAAATTAAAATGTGACTCCTTGAGGATCACATTTTCCAGGATGAAACAGCAAGAATCATTATTTGTAATGACCCTGTATTATTCTGTTATGCATTTATTTTGTATATATTACTTTTACTTACTCCCATAGTGACTAACAGCAAGATCCTAGAAATGGAAAAGGCCTGAATAGTTGTCATCAGGTATAGCAAGGAAGCTGGGAGAAAGGTGCTGGTGAAGCTACTACATAATCACATTCCACAGCCAAGCCTGGGAGGAAACTCATGAAATGGTAAAAGTACTGGCAGCTACCAAGAGGAGGAAGGCAAGGCAAGTCTCTGAGACCTTCAACAGGAAAGCAGAGCTGAAGTCCTGCATGGACATTGTGGGAAGTAGAAAGTTCCTCTTCAAAGTTTTCTGTCTTGTTAAAGAATAAATCATAAGTGTTAGAAGTAATAGTTTGTTTTAAAGACTTTCTTCAAAGCCTTCTTGCTTTCTAGTCATAATTCTTTGTTAAATTCTACCTTATGTAGTTGTTAGACATGTTTATAGGCACATAGTACATTCTATGTCCTTGTACTTTAACCAAGATATCTGTGCTGGGCATGCTCACAGGCATGTCCCAGCTCACAGCCTATGCCCCTTTCTTATTTGGACTTCCTCTTTTACTTTTGTTCTTGTCTTTACCTCTTCAAGAAAGTTTTAAGTTATTAGCCGATTGGGTTCAGTTTTAGATTGTTAAGTCTGGCTCCAACCAATGGAGATCAGATGACTCCAAATGTGTAAGGGATAAATATGTCTGCTTTTCCTTTGTTCATTGTACTCTTGTGGCAAGATGGCTAACAGGGGCACACTTTCTGCAGAAAGTAAAATTGCCTTGCTGAGAGATCCTTCGTCTTGGTGCTTTTTCTTTGCAGCACTGAGCATGTTTCCCACAGATGTCATAAAGAGGCTTGGGGTTGAGGAGTTGGTTTCCACAAAAAGACCCACACAAGAAGTATCTTACAATGATGAAGAGTTTAAGCACTGAAAAAATTAAAGATTTCAAACACCAGCTCTGCCAGTTTCTTCTGGCTTTGAGAACTTGAGTTCATCTAAGCCAAAAGTATACTTTGAAAATACAAATGTGGGGCCAGGTGCAGTGGCTCACGCCTGTAATCCCAGCACTTTGGGAGGCTAAGGTGGGCGGATCACAAGGTCAAGAGATCAAGACCATCCTGGCCAACATGTTGAAACCACATATCTACTAAAAATACAAAAATTAGCTGGTGAAACCCCGTC
The DNA here is from genome assembly GCA_031835075.1 of Saguinus oedipus. NCBI lineage: Eukaryota > Metazoa > Chordata > Mammalia > Primates > Cebidae > Saguinus > Saguinus oedipus. The sequence continues at coordinate 94,807,441 of CM063171.1, read as the reverse complement.
TCTACTAAAAATACAAAAATTAGCCAGGCATGGTGGCACGTGCCTATAGTCCCAGCTACTCAAGAGGCTGAGGCAGGAGAATCACTGGGAACCAGGAGGAAGGAGGAAGGAGGAGGAAGGAGGAGGAGGAGGGGGAGGAGGAGGGGGAGGGGGAGAGGGAGAATAGAAAATACAAATGTGGGAGGCTGAAGCAGGTGGAACGCTTGAGCCCAGGAGTTTGAGACTAGCCTGGGCAACATGGCAAAACTCTGTCTCTACAAAAAAAAATAGAAAAATTAGCCAGGCACCTGTAGTCTCAGCTATTTGGGAGGCTGAGGTGGGAAAATTACCAAAGCCTAGGAGTTGAGGCTACAGTGAGCTAACATCATGCCACTGTACTCCAGTGAGACCCTGTCTCAAATAACAACAAAGTAAATGGGGGAAGCAAAGAATCTAGCTTTTTTGGCATTAAGTCCAGCATAATTTCCCATTTTCCTATATGACCTATGTATAACACAAGGAGAGACCAGAGAAAAGCACTTTTCAAAACACCTTGATTTTTGGTCCACAATCTCTTATCTAAAACCCTGGCAGCCAGATGTTTCAGAATTCAAAATTTTTAGAAAAGAAATTCAAAACTTTGGAACTGGGCACAGTGGCTCATGCCTGTAATCCCAGTTCTCTGGGAGGCTACGACGGGTGGACTGCTTGAGCTCAGGAATTCAAGACCAACCAGGAAACATGGTGAAACTAATACAAAAAATACAAAAATTAGCTGGCTGTGGTGGTACACAACTGGAGTCCTAGCTACTCAGGAGGCTGAGGTGGGAGGATGGCTTGAGCCTGGAAAGTTTTAGCTTTAGTGAGCAATGATCACACCATTGCACACCAGCCTGAGTGACACAGCAAGACTGTCTCAAAAATAAAATTTAGAATCCATACTTTAAAAAAGAAATACAGTGCATATACTGTATGTATTAAGCACCCCCATTCCCCCTGCAAAGGTCTTAAATGCACTAATATTTTGCAGTGAAATACAAAGAGTGTTAACGTGAAGTGGGATAAAGACTATTAACCTCCAGTCAGATTAAGTATGCACTGAGGCCAGGCGCGGTGGCTCAAGCCTGTAATCCCAGCACTTTGGGAGGCCGAGGCAGGTGGATCACGAGGTCAAGAGATCGAGACCATCCTGGTCAACATGGTGAAACCCCATCTCTACTAAAAATACAAAAAATTAGCTGGGCATGGTGGCGCGTGCTTGTAATCCCAGCTACTCAGGAGGCTGAGGCAGGAGAATTGCTTGAACCCAGGAGGCGGAGGTTGCGGTGAGCCGAGATCACGCCATTGCACTCCAGCCTGGGTAACAAGAGTGAAACTCCGCCTCAAAAAAAAAAAAGTTTGCACTAAATTAAAAAACCTACTTTTGGGGCCAGGCGCAGTGGTTCATGCCTATAATCACAACACTGTGGGAGGCCAAGGCAGGTGGGTTATCTGAGGTCAGGAGTTCGAGACCAGCCTGCCCAACATGGTGAAACCCTGTCTCTCCTAAAGATACAAAAATTAGCCGGGCATGGTGGCATGTGCCTATAGTCCCAAATGCTCAGAAGACTGAGGCATGAGAATCGCTTGAACAGGGGAGGCAGAGGTTGCAGTAAGCCAAGATCACTCAACTGTATTCCAGCCTGGGTGGCAGAGTGAAACTCCATTTCAAAAAAAAAAAAAAAATTGGTTTTCTGAGCTTTTCAGATTTTGGAACTGCACATAAGAAAGAATACAGAGCACCCAGCCAGTCATGAGCATGCTGCCATCTTAACCCTTTCTTGCCAGAAATTTTACTATTCCTTCAATTTGGGAATTCTTTTTCTCCTGTGGGAATTCTAGTAATCCCAGCACTTTGGGAGGCTATGGCAGGTGAATTGCCTGACAACATACAGGTTTACTAGGAAAACTAAATCAACTTAGAAAATAGTAAAAAGCATAGAAAATAAGAGGCCCTGAACATAAAAGTTAAGTAGTGGTTACACAGCCCATGAGTTTGTCTACACCAACTCAACTACCTATGTAAAATGTTTAGCAACTTAATAAGCTTTGTTATAAATTTCCCCTTGTAACTTTTATTAGTGCCTAGAAAACAGGGGGTACAGAAGCCATCATAAATGAAATGCAAGAGTAGGAGTCTGGGTACTGCCTGCAAATCTGAAAGCAAAATAACATACTAGAAGAGCATAGGAGTCATTGATTGCATATCAATGTAAAGAAATATACACATGCTCATATATTGAGCATAGAAAGAGAAAAGAAAGCTGTTTTGCTACACGCTTGTAAAGTGAACAAGAGTCATCAAGAAAATGTGATACTGTATTCATCATGTTTAAAACAGGAGCATGTACAATTTTTTAGTAAAATTTTGAAACATGATTGTTTAAACCTTAGAGGAATAATTAATTAGAATCTCTCTGTTGCAAAATGCACCACTGCAGCTGTTATATGAGGGATTAACAACTTATGTTTAGTATGACAGAGGTAAATGAACCTAATTATCAAAATGTAGTTAATTTTACAGTATATGAGCATGTGTATATTTCTTTACACACAATAAATGAGTAACAGGGTGTTTTTAAAGCATGCAGACACAGTCCACATCAGCATTGATTAGCAGTTCAACTAGTCTTTCTCCCAAATACCCTTAGTGACTAAGCAACTGTGGCTAATACCATTAAATATTCTTAACCTGACGTTCAAACACAAATGCCTCTAACATAAATACTTCTCATACTCTGAAAAGACTGCTAAAATACACATTTTGGCCTGGTGTGGTAGCTCACGTCTATAATCCCTGCACTTTGGGAGACAGAAGGAGGTGGATAACCTGAGGTCAGGACTTTGAGAGCAGCCTGGCCAACACAGTGAAATCCCATCCCTACTAAAAATACAAAAAATTAGCTGAGCGTGGTGGGACATACCTGTAATCCCAGCTACTTGGGAGGCTGAGGCAGGAGAATTACTTGAACCCAGGAGGCAGAGGTTGCAGTGAGCCAAGATCATGCCATTGCACTCCAGCCTGGGCAACAGAGCGAGACTCCATCTCAATAAATAAATAAATTAAATAAATAAATAAATAAATAAATAAAACAAAATACACATTTCCTTTTGGAACTTGGTAGATGATTCTCCAATATTGTTTATTATTATTCCTTAATGATCTACAATGAAGACAAAATATTAGATAATAGCTTAATGAAAAGGTCAACAAATGATTGTTACTATACTAACTGCTCTCACTGTAATAGTATATATTAAAAAAAATACACATGCACACTGAAGAATAAACAAAAAAGTGAAAAAAGAAAAACAAAAACACTGGCTTCAAGTTCAGGCATAGGAGGATTTTAAAACCCTAATCCAAATCAGTGACGTGTACAATTTCTGAGCTTTAGTTTTCTAGGATGTTGACTGAGATACTAGTTTCCAAGGCTGTTGTGAACATTACAGAAAATAATGCCTAACAAAATTTCAATGTTCAACATATTCCATATAACATCAATATTTCCCTTGGAATGTGTTTAGTGTCGGAATGCCAATAGCAAAAATAAACAGTAACACAAAGTCAGGATTCGTGGCCAAACATAACTATTTATTCAGTTTTTTTCTTATAAACATTGAGTTTCTTCCTCAAAAAAAAAAAAAAAAACCCTAGAATTTAAATATTTCCCATCCTATCACATACAAGTCTGTATACATTATTTACATCTCTCAAATAAAACATATTACAGATTTTTTGACATTCAGTATCCCTTTTTAACCAAAATGATGAAGCAATTAAACTTTGATCAATAACAACAACAATTTACATAATCTGGCATAGTTTATAACGCCTATGTTGAATTTCATATCTTTTTTCCCCCTTCTAGCTACTTGATTATAAGAGAGAAACTGTCTTATCTCCATGAGAGTAGATCCCTGTCTTTATGCACTCTCCTCAATACTTGCACAGTGTAAATGCTGCCCTTATTCTTTCATTACTTGGCAACGACAATATTCCTCTGCTTCTGCTTTCAGAAATGATTTCTATTTGAACTTTAAGTATTCTCACATATATTGTATTCTCTTTCAATCAAGATTTCATGACACTGTTCCTAATGGTAATTCTAGTAACTTAAATTTATAGGAAAAGTTCAAATAAAACATCAAGTAAGTGTTCCTTACAATATTAGTGCCCTCACCACTCTGGTTATGCATGTACAATAATAACAAATACAAGTTAGTGGCTGTAAAAAAGCTGTTTTCCCTAAAACCAGTCATTTCTGCCAAACAATTTAAGGAGCAAAGCATTCTTAAAATGAAAATGCACTAATCTTTTTTACAACCAGCACAATTATTTCAGAAAAATAAAAATAAAAACTGTGTAAAACTGTAAGAAACACCCACCTAGACAAATTTAATATTAATTCAGATGAGACATGAATTTACAAATTAAAAAACAATTTAATATTAATAATATGTGAAGGAGAAATTAAATATTGAAATTTTAACTTTGTATCACTAATAATCTCAGCTTCAGTGAAATAATTTAAAGAAAGCTGTCAACCTAAACAAACTGAAACCTATGAACTGACAGTAAATACTTCAGAATCTCTACCAATAAAGACCTGAAAAATCAGCCTAATTATTTTCCTGTGTGTGTGTGTGTGTGTGTGTTTGTGTGTGTGTGTGTGTGTACACTCACAGTGAAAAACATACTGCTGGAAAGAGCCAGTGATTTTAGTATCTACCTTTGAAAATGGTAGCCCAAAGTTTCCAATTATTTAGTTCTATATGCAGAAAAAGAAAGTTGTACTACATTTGCAAAACTGCTGGTACTCAACATTCTAATTTGTATTTTCTCTGTTTTGTCAAAATGTGAATCAGTTCAGCTACAAGTGACAGGCATAGAGAGCAGTTTTACACCTTCAAAATGAATTATTCTCTTTGATTAGCTTATTAGGAAAGCCTTAATTCAAAATCATCTGTGGTCAGAATTTTTATTACATCTTCAAATTAAACTTTTCCATTAAATCTTAAGATAGCTTTAGTGCTAAACTTTTATCATATCATACACAATTAAGCTGATAGCTGTACAACAGTGACGTCTATGGTAAATTTTAATATTACAATAAAACTCTGATATTTAAATTACTTAAGAGTAGTCCTTAAAGTATAAATCTGTGTTTCTAAGAACTAGTATATATTCTTTAAAATCCCAGATAAATTTCAAAATAAGCTTAAAGTATAAATCTGTGTTTTTAAGAATTGGCATATTTTTCAATACCTCAGATAAATTTCAAAATAAGATTTGGTATGCTGTCACATTTCCAAATTATAAATATGCTTTTGGTTCCACATCTTTTAAAAAGACATTAAAAATTATAAATCTATGAAAAGGTTATACAATTCTAAATATTTTGTGATATGTAGGCTTAAAACTCAGCATATGAAATTTACTCCATAATTAGCATTTGAAACTTACTCCAATTTCTTTGTATAATAATCTCCAGTATTTCATTAAAGACACACTGTTCATCTGAGTGAAAACATTTTTTAAAAAATGGCAGTAAAGGCTGTTGTTTCCTTAAACTACTTCTATCTTAAACATTGGATCCATTTTTCCATAGTATCCATCCATTCAATCAATACTATCCTACAGTAGTCAAAATTAAATTGAAAGTTTTCAGGAAAAGGAACAAAAAGAGAAAGGTTCTAGAGAAAGGACTTAGTTTTTTCAATTATTAACATATCTAACTAAGGTAATTAAACTGAACTTTTTTAAAAATTAAAACCTCTACATTCAAGTGATACTTTCCACTTCAAAAAAGTGACATCAGGAAACTATTCTTTTATTCAATGATGTTACCAAGGCTTAAAACATTCTCTTGTGCAAATTCAGAACTTATGGCACTTTCCTTTGAACTTCCCTAATGGTTGAGTTCTCAGAGAACAGCCAAGTTTAAATTACAGTTGAGCTAATGATTAAGATACAGCATATTGTCTGGCCACAGTGGCTCATGCCTGAAATCCCAGCAGTTTGGGAGGCTGGGGAGGGCAGATCACTTGAGGTCATAATTTTGAGACCAGCCTGGCCAACATGGTAAAATCCCATCTCTACTAAAAGTACAAAAATTAGGCGGGTGTGGTGGTGCATTCCTATAATCCCAGCTACCTAGGAGTCTCAGGAGGGAGAATTTTGCTGGAACCCGGGAGACAGAGGTTGCAGTAAGCTGAGATCATGCCACTGCAATCCAGCTCGGGCAACAGAGTAAGACTCTGTCTCAAAAAAGAAAGAAAGAAAAAAGTCATATTAAGCTGCCAAAAGTTTTTGGTAAAATTAAAATGATGAAATTGATTTTCCTGCATAATCACAAACTGATTCTTATGGCATCCGCTAGAAGAGTTCCAAAAATATTAGCCTTTTGCAATATAGCTGGAATAAATAGTGCTCTCAAAAGAACCACTTTGAAGATCAACTCTCATTTAGATGTTAAGGCATGACTTATTCATTTTAAAAAGAAAGTTCTACAACTCAATATTTGTATCTCACATATTCTACCATTTCAGTGGTTATCAAAACCTCTCTCAGAGAGGGACAGACAAAAGTATAAATGAAATGTTGTTTTGCTATTTTCCCACAAGCAAGGAAAACACTAACATATAAAATGGAGTCTGGTGATTATATATGTAATATATAAATATCCACATCATCTCTATTTCCTGATAAGAGATTGTAGTGTTTTATCCATCCTGATAAGCCAGGTAGTAACTCCATCTGAGATATATTATACACAAAACATATCTTCTCCTACCTAATACATTTTAGGGTAACCATTTAGAATTTACAAACGACTAACATAGGGAAGGTAGAAAGAGGCAGCAATTTAAAAGCTTACAACTTAAGGTAAATTAACCTCCAAAACCTCTACCAGCAACTAACACATGCTTGTTGTCTAATGCCACAAAGGGAATAATCAAGTCTGCAAATGAAAGCCAGCAGCACCATCTACTGCTAATTAAAAGATTTTCACTCTTTTTGTGATTAATTTCTCTCTACCACCACTACTCCATCATTTAAAGTCATTCCAAAACATTGCTTCATATCAACATTTAACCAAAAAAAGCACTGTGACTAATAATAATATGTTAACTTACTACTTTATATTTTATGGGATGCTTTTATCAAAGGATAAGAAAACCAACTTTTGCTTTATAGTTATGTATTAATATAAAGAGCAAGGGGGAAAATAATGATCTTGGTTACTTACAAACTAATTAAAATCCGAAAAGAATCCAATAGACATTTATCAGCAAACTTTGCTACAGAACAAAGCATTGATCCTTACATTTAAAAGGGCATTGGCCGGGCGTGGTGGCTCATGCCTGTAATCCCAACACTTTGAGAGGATGAGGCGGGTGGATCAAAAGGTCAGAAGATCGAGACCATCCTGGCCAACATGGTGAAACCCCGTCTCTACTAAAAATGCAAAAAAATTAGCTGGGCATGGTGGTGCATGCACATAGTCCCAGCTACTTGAGAGACTGAGGCAGAAGAATTGCTTGAACCCAGGAGGCAGAGGTTGCAGTGAGCCGAGATCACGCCACTGCACTACAGCCTGGGCAACAGTCTGAGACTCCGTCTCGGGGAGGGGTGGAAAGGGCATCTTACTAACTTTCACAGGAATCAACCAAATCAAATCAACTTTTTATTCTATCAGTTCTTTCACTTTCTGATTTTTCTTTACTTGTAGCCATGTAACACCAGTGCAATGCCAGACCCCTCCCTTGGAGAACTGCTATGCTTTGTTACCGTATATACACATCTCTTTACTTCCCAATGACTGTGATTAAAGAAATATTCTGAAGCAGGCACCTGAGATTCTGGCACAGTGAAAACAAACTTCTTTCTACATATAGAGGAGAGTAGGTCTTACTACTAAAATCAATTTATGGAGATATTTTTCCATTTTTACAGTGTACTGCTGTATAAGGCTTGAAAGGGCAAGGTTAATTTTTCACTATTCTCTCTACACTTGGCTACTGCAACTCCTTTGTTGCTAGACTGATATGAAGTCAAATACAATATGGAAGACTGAGTAATTCTGTGCTTCATATTCCTATATAGACAATACTCAAAATCACCTCACAAATTTTATTTCTGAATCAACCCATAATGATTCATATTATCTATCTGAATACAGAAAGATTTGTCTTGAGGAAATTAGCTCTCACTGCAGTTTATAAATAAGCTTTACCAATAAATGTCTAATATATCTAACTCTGCCGTGCTCTCCTGTTATTTCTACTGTTGGTACTACTTGGTGAATAATTGCTAGAAATGAAGTAGAGAAAAAGGCAGTTCCTAGTCAACATAATTGTAATGGCAATACATTGTCTGCTCTACTTGTTAACGGCAAAACAAACTGATTTAATTTTAGATTCTCTACTAAGTGTTTTTCATCTATGCTATTTCAGAGCAAGCATTTCTTCCTAGAAGGAAAAAGGTCTATGTTTCTACTAAAGAAAGGGTATATATTTCTACTGAAGAAAGAAGATTTATTGGAAATGACAACACTAAAACTAGATTTCTGAAAAGGGTATTTCTCGAGAATAAAACTGAAGTGGAAAAAAATATTCTAAAAACTAAGTTCTAAACTTGTTATTTATGGTAATAATTCACTAGAAGATCTTGGCAAATAAAATTTAATAACTACTGAATTAGCATTTTTCATTATCTGATATCACTGCAAAGAAAAACATTTCCTTTCACAGTGGAAAAAACAGAAGTCAGAATGCTTCAATCTGGGCCTATAATAAGCAAAGAAGATACAGTATCATCTTAAAATGACAGGGAAACACCAGCTCCATTCACTGAATGGAAATGCTAAGAAGTGATCAATTTCCTCAAACAGTCCTTAAATTCCATGTTTAATGTCTGTACCTAAAATAATAATTTATTTTTAACTTCTCATGGAAGTTGATTCCTAAAAGGAAGTCTCTAAGACTTTGTTTATAAGTAATTGATTAAAATCTTCATGCCACTCTATTCAAAGGTTTTCGGACAAAACTTTCCAGAACTTAACTCCCCATACAGAGTAACATCTCCATACCCCCAGCCAAATACACATTCCTATCCCCTCCTCTTCAAGGCAGACGGGAATTGTGCAGACTTATGGCTCATCTGGCAATTGCTAGGAAACCTCACAGTTCAGTATCACCTCTGAAGATGGCAATCCTATATATAACCTGAATTTTTACAACTACAGTGCAGTTAACATGTAGAAAGAAGCCAAAATGTAATACATTTCAATATCCTCAAGTTTCAATATCATAGATATCAAGAGGTGGGAAAAGACCTGCTTGTAGAGCTTTAAGCATTGTTGAACATAATATATTACCATCAATATCAAAAATAATTAAGAAATATTTTTTATGTTCTACATGCACACCTTTACAAATTCTGTTTCTTCAAAGCAGTAAAGGCTGGAGATCACCATTTTAGGTAAACTATGGCTTTTATCACAGATATTTTACAACATGCACCAGTAAGTGCCCTGGGTAGTAATCCTAATATTGTTTTAAGCCCTGTTCAGTTCAATATCTATGCTCTGCACCTCAGAAGTGAGCCTGCCAAGGCACTTAAAAACATAAGTCTTTTGGGGACTTCAAAAATGGGCCACAATTTATACCACACAGAAACCAATCCATCAGCAGTTCAATCAATCAGCACTTTCTTGCAGCACACAATATTATTTAAAAACTCAAGTAACCAAAACCATGTTTAAAAACACTAAGATAAATTTACTCTTATCAAATGTATAGAGAATGGTTCTTAGCTTCCCCTAGGAATAGAATACGGTTTTATATAATCAGAATAAAGAAAAAGGAACCCAAACAAGTCCCCCAAACCTAGGACAAAAATAATCCAGATAAAAACAAAATATAACAAAAACCCCAACACGCTCCACACTGCTTCATTTGAGGAACAATTTGCACAGCTCTGCAACCTTTTATCTGTCCTTTGAGGTGAGTTTTTCAATCAGTTCTTGGAGTGGTGCAAGTTCTCTTCTATCAATAAGGTTGAATTCCTACGCATGATAAAGAAAGGCAGAATAAATAGCAAAAACATTATTTGCATCTTATTCCAAAGTAAATTACCATGAACATTTGTTGGAAATTAGCTTTTGAAGTAAATAAAAGCAGAATTTTTTTTCCCTTATTCACTAGGTCTGTGTCTTGGGTAAATAAATCACTTAACTACTCCTGATGTCATGTTTTTACATCTGTGACACTAGGATAAATCCCCCTAACTCATAAAATTATTCTGGGAACTAAATGTGATACTGGATATTAACTAGTATCCAGTAGTTTCATGTAATGCCTGGCACAAAGTAACAATAAATGGGAGTTGCTGCTTCCTGTTGAAAGGAATGATCTGGACACCATTTAAATACAGTCAACCAAGTAGAGGTGCACACGCACATGTGCACACATACACACACACACACACACACACATTTAAATACAGTCAACCAAGTAGAGGCACACTTGCACACGCACGCATGCACGCGTGCGCACGCACACACACAGAAATAACACACTAGCATCTGAGGCAAACTTGAGAATTATATGATGAGCAAAAACCTGGTTATAAACTAATGTATCTACAAGCTATCTTGTAAGATATGATAGGAAAATAACATGAATATGGTTGAGTCCACAAATGATAAATTAAAATCTTGTGAAGAACAAATGAGAAAGCCTGAATTTAATTTGTGCTCCTTTAGAAATTCCACCCCTGTCATTCTGAAGTTCACTTCTGAATAGATTTCCCCTGAACTATAAATTAAAAGGCTAGTAAATAGAGGTTTGTCTGCACTTCTGATCTTTTGCCATGGTAAGACATTCTTAGCTTCAAATTTAATTCATTTATTAGCATCTATCATGTGCCAAGCACTACAGTTAAATACTGGAGAGAAGCATTAGCGGGTATTTAATAGCAGGACCACCCCTAAGATTTGTAGAGTCTGGGCCAATAACACAGATGGATATATATCATATGACTAAATTACTAAATTTTGTATTAAGCTAGTATGTTGTTAAATAAAACATGTTCTATGCTCCTACCTTGACAAATATACCTTCATAGCGACCAGGATAACAGATTCAAACTTAGAATTCTCCACACTCAGCCATGCGTGGTCGCTCACACATGTAATATCAGCACTCTGGGAGGCTGAGGCAGGTCAATCACCTGAGGTCAGGAGTTCGAGACCACCCTGGCCAATATGGTGAAACCCTCTCTCTACTAAAATACAAAAATTAGCAGGTGTGGTGGGCACCTGTAATCCCAGCTTTTCGAGAGGCTGAGGCAGGAGAATTGCTTGAACCCAAAATAAAGAGGTTGCAGTGAGCCGACATGGTGCCACCGAACTCCAGCCTGGGCAACAAAGTGAGGCTCCATCTAAAAAAAAAAAAATTCTCCAGACTCCTAAGGATTCTGCACTGGAAAGTCATGACATTAGGAGAGCCAGCCTCGGGTGCCTGGCCCTCAGACCTCCTTGCTTTTAAACCCCATTCATCCTGCGCCTCAAGATACCTCACATACGAGTGTGGACACTTTGGGTAATGTCCATATGCCCTCAGAAACAACTGCCATCAGCAACCCCTCAGGCCTAAAGGTATACATATCAGAGACAGAACCTACCCTCAAAAGAATGGAGCCCAGGAAAAGATGCATAGATACCCGGGAAATACATTTTGGACCATGTGGACAGAGAATTCTGGGTTTCAGGTACCCAAGCAAGCACCAGAAAGGATCGAGATAGGTATGTTCTTGGCCCTACAGATTCCTCACTCTGTGGAGAGGGGTGCAGGCTACAGAAGGACCAGAGCAGGTATCTCTAAATTTGGGGCCCAAGGCAGGTGCCACCCTTGCTTAATCAAACAGTGATACTGTAAAACTAATGACCTACTTTTAAGAAGCTCACAGTGTCCTGAGATACAAACAGCATCAGATGTGGTAAATGCTATAAATCAATCCCCTGCTATTTGCTAGGAGTTGGGAAACACAGTGTAAGATCACTCAGCCAAGTAAAATTAACCCCTCTGGAGGGAGAACATACTCTTTTAAACTACCACAACATTAACTTTAGCAATCATGTTCTGCCTAAACCAAACACAGATGCAAACTTTAGGACAACATTTTCTTTGTTCCTTAGTTCTCTGGACATGGGATATCATGGTAAAGTAACTGTTGACAGCAACAGTTTCGGCAGGGTACAATCTCCTAAAGTATGTTTATATGGGTAAAATACGTGCCTTCAGTGTGAGAAGTGTATACAGTGGAAAATGGATACATATTTCTTAAGAGAACAAGGGACGTGGTAAAGGCATTTATAAATATATGCCTGTAGATATACAAAAACAACATGAATTCAAGACTTGGGCTTCTGCTCATCACCATCTCTCCTTCTCAACCTCCAACAACAATAAAAAACTGGTCAGCTCATCTATTTCCACATCTTATTCATTTCTGCCTGTTATTTCTCTTATTATTAGAGCAAGGTGAGAATACTGTCACTGCTCTTAGTCTACATTTCTAAGGCCAGTTTTTTGAAGAGTATAAAAACAGAAGGTCAACTAGGAAGTCAAACCAAAGACTAATGGCCCTCTGGCACAGAAACATTCTTTGTGACATATTTTTTCCTCAGACATGATAGATAGTCCTTAACTTCAAAATTATTTAGAATGTGTTTTTGAAAAGAAGGACAAAAAAACTGAGTGATAATCAAAACCATTCCTGGGTCAGAGTCTGCTAATAAAGATCCAGGGCAGACTGGAGTGGGAGAAGTACTAAAATGCCCAGGAGACCCCGTTCATCCACAGATCTGCCAAACTAGTCAGATTAATTATAAAGCCCCTCCATATGGCCTGTTAACTGAAGCAAATCCAAGGCACAACTTTTCAAATCCATTTGAGACCTGCATGCCATCAACTTGGAGACTAATACAATTTAGAAACAAAAAGCCAGTCCTTGTCATCATGGAATAGCGTAGAGGAGGATGCAGACCAGAGAGATATGGCAAATTCCATCCTTACAGTGTGGGTGCAGTATTCACCTTAGAACTATGAAGATAAATGCTTACCCTGAGCACCAAAGGCCTCCTAATCCAACTTACCTGGACAAAAAAAATAAAGTGCTTGAAAGATGTATTTAGATGTGCTTCCTCCTGAAGTTGGATCACAGGGTCAAAATGCTGATGATAAATGTGAGCATAAACCCTAAAGAGGCGTTTGAGTATAGTTTTTGCCACAGACATGAAATTCTTTGGGAACGGGACACCTAGAAAAGAGATAAACAATTCCCTCTAATAACCGGAGATGGTAACAAGACAACATGAGTTCGTCAGCAAAGGGCAACATAAATTACCAAGACAAGGCTGAAAAGAAGTAGTATTTGTGAATTTATACATATACCCATTATACCTTTTCAGAGGTTCTCAATATGTCATGAATGAAAATAAACTTCAATGTTTTTACGGCATAAGAATCAGTCCTCATTATAGCCTATGTCTCTAACATACTACCACCACATTACTAAATGGAAACAGATACACACCCAAGATGGTAGTGAAGGTGAAACTCACACTCAGATCATCAGATTTCTTAAGTCTCAATAAAAATATGTGCTGAACAGAAATAATGCATTAACCATGTTCAATTTTGTTTAGAATGCTTGCAGTATATATTGTACTTTTTTCTATGGGAATTATTTCATTACTACTCCAGGTCAACATTTGTCCTGAAGTTAGCTACATTCTCTATTCCACTTTCATGAATTACAGCACTTTTACAGTACTGAAATATGAAAGTCGAAAAATATAAAATCCCTGTGGAGAAGAGGGAACTCTCATATACGGCTGGTGGGAACATAGATTGGTATGGCCACTATGGAAAACAGCATAGAGGTTCCTAAAGAATTAAAAATAGAATACCACATGACCCAGCAATCTGTCTTCTGGGTATATACCCAAAGGAAATGAAATAACCCAGTCGTAAAGTTATCTACACTCCTATGTTCTCTGCAGCATTGTTCAAAATAACCAGGACATGGAAACAAGCCAGGTGTCCATCAACATATGAATGGATTTTTAAACTGTGCTAAATATATACAATGAAATATTATTCAGCCACGAAAAGAGGAGATCTTGCAATCTGCCACAACATGGATGGATCTGGAGGACATTATGCTAATGTGACATAGTAAATGCCCCATAAACTGCATACCTCGACTATACCTCGGCTTTCCATTGAAACTGCTCTTTGTAACCCTAACGTGACAGGCAAGCAGTCCAAACCAACGCCATTTTGGCCCCTGCACCATTTTAAAACTTGTAATTAGTAACTAAGGTCTGTAATTTCCACCCAACCCAGAAAGTGTGTAAACTAATGCTTATCTTGACTTCTGTGAACCACTTAAGTAATCAGAATGTCCAAAGTCCCCTGGCCCTCGGAATGTCCAAAGCCCCTCACCCCCACCCCCACCCAGAAGGTGGATTATGGGCATAAAAGGTCTTGACACCCTCCTTTCGGGGCCACAGGTTAGAGAGACGCAAGTCCTCTGTGGCCGCCGGCAATAAAGACCCTGTAAGTTGGCCTAGTCTTTGTCTCAGTGGTGATTTCGTGCTTGCTCGGTTACAACACTAAGTGAAACAAGCCAGACACAAAAAGAAAAAATATTGCATGACCTCACTTACATGTGGATTTTTTTTGAGTCAAATATACAGAGGTAGAGAATAAAACAGTGGCCACCAGGAGTGCGGTGAAGATAATTGAAAGGATACAAAGTACCAGATATGTATAATGAACAAGCCTGAAGATCTAATGTACAACATGAGGACCATAGTTACAAATAGTGTACTTAGTGTAGTGAGGCTGGGCGGTGACTCACGCCTATCATCCCAACACTTGGGAGGACAAGGTGGGAGGATCACTTGAGACAGGAGTTCAAGACCAGCATGGGCAACATAGCGGCACCTTGCCTCTACAAAATATTAGAAATTAGCTGGGTATGGTGGTGTATACCTGTGGCCCCAGTTACTTAGGAGGCTGAAGCAGTAGGACTGCTTAAGCTGGGAGTTTGAGGCTGTAGTGAGCTGTGACTGTACCACTGAACTTCAGCCCTGGCAACAGAGTGAGACCCTGTCTCAAAAAAAATAATAATTTAAAAAAAGAATAGTATAATGTATTCAGGGGTCTGCTAAATGAGTAGATTACAGCTGCTCTTACCACAGGGGGAAAAATGGGTAACTATGTAAGTTGATGGAGATGGTCATCTGTTTCACTATAATAACCATTTTATTATGTATAATCTCATATCATCATGTTGTCTGCCTTAAATATATACAATAAAATTTATCTTAAAAAATGCATAAAATCCCATATCCTCTGTTAAACATGTTAAATGATACAGATTGACAAAACAGACAAATATTGGTACTACTGGGTTCAGTGTCATCATATTGCCCTCATATTGCTACTGCTCACTTAATTATAGTTCACAAAGACACGTAAGACAAACCAAAGTGAAAGGAAAATGTATAAAATAATATGCACTCTTCAACAATGTCATAAAAAACAAAAATGACCAAAATGCACATTTCTAAATCAAAGGAGGCTAAAGAGACAACAAATAAATGAAAACAAGTATCTAAGATTTTCCTTGCTATAAAGTACATTATTAAGAAAACCTGAAGAGCCCAAATAAGATCTATAGATTGGAAAACAGCATAGCATCAGTATAAATTTCCTAATCTTGATATTTGTACTGTGATTTTTCTAAGGAAATAGAAAATCAAGTTTTAAAGGCATCATATATGCAACTTACTCTCAAACAGTTTAGGAAAAGGAATGAATGAATGTATGTGTATGAATGAGAGAGGTTGGGGGAGAGGGAAAGGAAGGAGGAAGATGTTAACGATTAACAATCTGGATGAAGGGTTTGTATGATTTTTTGCACATTTCCTTGTATAAGTCTTGCAAATTTTCTAAAAGTTTGAAATTGATCAAAATAAAAAATTTACAACTGTATTATGAGAGATAAGAGATAAGGTGGGAACACTCATCCAACCCTTATGATATATATATAAGTAATTTGGTCTTGAAAATTTGCTTTTATTACAAAAGTTCAAAGTGGTTAATGCATTCAATAAATATGTTTAAAGTACTCCATAATAACAACAACTATTTATATTGTCTTTGCCACCATTTTCCAAAAAAAAAAAAAAATTGTAAGATGTCAAAAAGTTCTAACATTAGAAGAGCAAATTCTCTTTTTGAGATAATCAGCTGTAAGAAGTTTGAGAAGGCAAAAACATATGACCATCTAGATGTGAACAATTTCTACCTGATCAGTCTGCCCTTGAAAGTAAATATAAAAAACCAAAAGTGCCGGGCGCGGTGGCTCAAGCCTGTAACCCCAGCACTTTGGGAGGCCGAGGCGGGTGGATCACGAGGTCAAGAGATCAAGACCATCCTGGTCAAAATGGTGAAACCCCGTCTCTACTAAAAATACAAAAAATTAGCTGGGCATGGTGGCACGTGCCTGTAATCCCAGCTACTCAGGAGGCTGAGGCAGGAGAATTGCCTGAACCCAGGAGGCGGAGGTTGCAGTGAGGCGAGATCGCGCCATTGCACTCCAGCCTGGGTAACAAGAGCGAAACTCCGTCTCAAAAAAAAAAAAAAAACCAAAAGTCACTCAGCCAATAATAGGGCAACCCCTCAAATCTTGTTTTCTTCTCACATGGCTTAATATCTGAATCTGTAAGATTCATATTGTGAGTTATAAATTCAAACTCCCTTTTGATCACAAATATATTACTGTATAATACTGGATAGAAGCCAAAAGAACTTCCCTAAATAAGTACATATGACTGTGGCAGATGTTATTAGCTATCTACTCAATATCCACTCTCTTTTTTCTATATCATGAGCCAGATTTTGTTACTATCCCAGATATACTGATTTCATCATTTAAAATTATAGAGAGAGATCCCAGCACTTTGGGAGGCCAAGGTAGGCAGATCACTTGAGGTCAGGAGTTCGAGACCAGCCTGGCCCACATGGTGAAACCCCATCTCTACTAAAAATCCAGAAACATTAGCTGGGTGTGGTGGTACATGCCTGTTGCCCCATTCACTTGGTAGGTGAGGCAGGAGAATCGCTTGAACCTGGGAGGCAGAGGTTACAGTGAGCCAAGATTGTGCCACTGCACTCCAGCCTGGGCAATAGAGTGAGACTCTGTCTCTCAAAACATTTTATAAAAATTAAATTAAATAAATAAAGTAAAATAGAGGGTTTACTTTCATGTTCATAAGTTTGGTGTGAAAAAGATAGAACACCTTTAAGTGCATAAGAGTAGAAATGTATGTTAGGTACAGTAATTTAGCATGATTTCTGGAATAGTAATAAGCCTCTATCTAGAACTTTCTACCAAAAGGGCTTCTTAAGCCCTTCCCCTTACTTCAGGAAAGTAAGTTTATTCTCAATGATGATCATAATTATTTTTTAAAGTATTAAAAAAAAAACTATTGCTGTCTAAAAATAAACTCAGTGATATTGTAATCTAGAATATCAACAAAAACTTAACAAAATAAAATAATTACCTTAAGAGAGGGAGATCATTTATTTTCTAATAAACCTAGCCTTTCAGCTAATTATGCATTTAAAAGCACTAAGTTAAAGGGGAAAAGCTCAATTCACACAGTGTAACTTGTTTATTTTACCACTGGGTTAACAAACTTTTGTGCCTCTTCTTGGGAACTGAGTAACATACACATACATCAACACAACCCTAAAGAACTCTCCAACTAGATATAGTGGAAAAAGGGAGGAAAATTCTAGAAACATATAAAAAATAAATCAAGATGAATCCCAATTACAAAAAAGAATTATACCAATTTTTGATGGAAATAACGTCTCATCATCCAACTGGTCCTGAACCCAGGTCATCAAGTAATCGATATACTTTGGTGCAGAGCACTTAATAGGTTTCTTGATGTTTGTTCCATCTGCCCAATGATATTCATATCTGCATTGGAGAGATAAAAAGCACACAGAAGATCAGTATATACCTATACATAGTGTATATATTTTATGTATATTACTAATGTACACACAGACATGTTTTCAATATTCTGCTCCTCCAAATAAATATATATTTTTAAATTGCCAGTAGACTACTTTGCATTTATCACAATCCAAACTAAGTAGATCCCGGCAAACTCATGTTTTGTGTTTCTATACTCTCCTCAGGTCTGAATTTTTTTACATAGCTCTCATAAATAGCATTTATATTTTAGAATCAGACACTATTGTACGTAGAAAAACCAGCTTACTTCCCAGTTCTATGATGACCACTTTTGGACTTTATGGTTGTTTTTCTTCCTTTTAAAAACCATTTCTCCTTATGCAGTACAATTCTTTTTAACTTGGGGCTTTAAATTTTCCGTTAAGGATAGAAAATGACACAGAAGTACCAAAATAAGATTATGAAAATGAGAATTATTTAATATTTGAGTACATTTGGCTGAAGGGCTAAACATGTCTTTAAAGAAGGTCCAAAGAAAATTTGCAACCCAAATAAAAGCTTTCAATATTAGCAGAACACCATCCTTTGATTCAATAAACATCTAATATGTACCTTCCATGTGAAACTAAGTCAAGAACAAGAAACACTAAAATGAAAGCACTTTCCCTACTCTCAAGGAAAACAGACTAGTAGAAAAGACAGACTCAAAAGTGAAGATGTAAAAACAGTATGATAAGAACCCTAAAAGAGGCTGAGCATGGTGGCCTCATGCTTGTAATCCTAGCACTTCAGGAAGCTGAGGTAGGTAGATCACTTGAGGTCAAGAGCTCAAGACCAGCCTGGCCAACGTGGTGAAACCCCATCTCTACTAAAATTACAAAAATTAGCTGGAAATTGCTTGAACCCAGGAGAGAGAGGTTGCAGTGAGCCAAAATGGTGCAACTGCACTCCAGCCTGAGCAACAGAGCGAGACTGCATCTCAAAAAAAAAAAAAAAAAAAAAAAGAGCCCTAAAAGAGTTACACACACTGAATTTTGAAGTAACAAAGATGGATACAGGTGAAACTCCAAAGTGGAAAAGTCTCTAAGCTGACCTAGGATTTAGTATTTTAGTTTCCAAAAGGTTACTTTTGCTGCTTAACTTCTCCCTTTGATTCGATTGTGTTTTTCTAACCCTGTCCCCAGAGTTTGGGCTAAATAATAGGTCAGTGAGACTGAGAAAGGAGATGGCAATATATAACAGAAAAATACTACAGGGTATTTCAAACAATAAAAATTACCTTCAGATAGGATAAAGAAGGATGCCTTTGTACTACTTACAGCTGAACAATAATATTAAACAAGATACATCTGAATTAAACATTCTGTAGAAAATTTTTCTGCCAAAGCAGGACAATAGGGATGACTATCAAATCCTTGAAGGTCTACAAGGAGATACTTTCCAACACCTCTTCATATCCTGTTTTAACTGTTTAATCACTTTCACAGTCAAAAGATTCTTTCTAATATAACATTAACATTTTTAGTGTAATTTAAGCCTATTTTATCTCCTTGTTTGCTACTTTTAGAAGACAGAGACCATGAATGGTGACATTCTAGCCATTATTTTGCCCTTTTTCTAAGACAGGGTCTTGCTGTGTAGCTTAGGCTTAAGTACAGTGGCACAAGTGTATCTCACTGCACCCTTGAACTCCTGGGTTCAAGCAATCCTCCCACCTTGGCCTCCCAAAGTGCTGAGATTACAGGTAAGAGCCATCATCCCCAGCCCATAATTATTCTTAAGAGACAGGGACACAACCATGTTTATTACCTTATGTTAAGAAACCTTAACATTTTTAACCTTCCCTCACCATCAAGTTTTTCATCTTGTCAATCATTTTCAGATGTTTCACATTCATTTTTAAATGTAAAAATCAAAAACAAAGTAAACCAAAGAATCATTTTCAATATCCTGAAGTGTTTTTTAAAAATATTGACTTTCAATATCCGAAGGCTTTTTGAAAAATAATTGTATATTGCTTAGACCTTTAGAGTTTAAAACTATGACTCCCTAATCTCTTCTTTTTCTTTTGTCACATTTATACTTAGGATGACTTCTTTCATTCTGTAGCTCTATTTTGCCTCATTATCTTTCTCATTCCACCTTTGACAGACTATTCTCTTTGAAATGTATTTCTGTCATCACAGCATGAACTTGTAAACTGCAAACTCCAATTCACAATTTCTTTTTTAATAATAATAAAAAACAGTAAGTAAGGGCTAGGTGCAGTGGCTCACTCTTATAATTCCAGCACTTTGGGAGACTGAGTCAGGAGTTTGAGACCAGCCTGGTCTTGAAGTCAGGAGTTTGAGACCAGCCTGGCCAACATGATGAAACCCCGTCTATATTAAAAATACAAAAATAGCTAGACGTGGTGGTGTGCACCTTTAATCCCAGCTACTCGAGAGGCTGAGGCAGGAAAATCTCTTGAACCTAGGATGCAGAGGTTACAGTAAGCCAAGATCACACCATTGCACAACAGCTTGGGCAACAGAGTGAGACTGTCTCAAAAAAATAAAATAAAAATAAAAAAACAGTAACTGAGAACAAAGTTCTATGAGCCATCATTCAATACCACTTTACAAGGGGCTTAGCATTTGTTAAATATTAACAAATGCCTCTCCTAGGCACAATCCTGCATCTGCTGGTAAAGATGAAGAACCCTGACAACAACTACATCCTCTCAGCACTAATAACTGGGAAGTGTCAAGATTCTCCAAAAAAAAAGAGAGGGAGGGAGAAAGGAAAGAAAAGAGAAGGAAGAAGAAAAGGAATGCAGAGAAAGAAGAAAGAGAAAGAAGGAGAAAGGAAAAAAAAGAAAGAAAGAAGAGAAAGAGAGGGAAGCAGGCAGGCGGGGAAGGCAGGAGACCACACAGCTTTAACATCATGCACGCACACACATGTACCGCAGCAGAGGCAAAGAGCTCTCAAGCCAGGAGAACTGGCTTTCTTAGAAGGCAGTGCTATTTCACTTCTCAAGGCATAACTAACCACAGAATAGAAAAATTAAAAACATCTATTTTCACAAGTGAAACTTAACCAAAGTGAATACCAGTAATACTGACAAGAATAAAGTAATACTAAAAGGGAATTTATTTCATTTCCCCCCATTCCTCTAAGAAATCTTCCCAAAATAACAAGTAACAGAAATTTACACTCTACCTTTGATGATAAAACTAGGAGACACCCATGTCTCTAAACCACAATTTTTTTTTTGAGAGTCTCACTCTGTTACTCAGGCTGGAGTGCGGTGGCACAATCTCAGCTCACTGCAACCTCCACCTCCCAGGTTCAAGTGATTCTCATGTGTCAGCCTCCTGAGCAGCTGGGATTATAGGTGCGCACCACCACGCTTAGCTAATTTTTTGTATTTTTAGTAGAGACAAGATTCACCATGTTGCCCAGGCTGATCTCAACCTCCTGACCTCAGGCAACAATCTACCAGCCTCAGCCTCCCAAACTGCTGAGATTACAGGTGTGAGCTACCATGCCTAGTCTAAACCACATTATTTTTTATAAGGGCTATCTTGACTAGACTTTTCAAAAAGGGGAGTTGGAGAGTGCACCTTAGTTCATACAAGTTCAAACAGGGTGAGGAGAGAACAAAAGATGCACCTGCAACTATAAATCCCACACAAAGTCTACAGAAGACGTTTCTCCAAAGTAAACAGTCCCGTGAGGGGTAATAACCACAAACATACTTCTGCAGGAAGAGGTCTAAATGGAGGAAGGGAATTGACAGACACTAGATTTTGAATAGCTCTGCAACTATACTTATATCTATGGGCTAGAAAGTGGTTCAAACGCAGCTTTGTGCCTTTCCTCGTGTGGTCTTCCTTTCTCTTTACTGAGAACTGCCAACTTCTCTTACCTCCTCATATGTATCTCCATATCTTTCCTGAGCTACAGTATTATACCTCTGTTATGGGCTCTTTGATCATCTGACTGAATTCTTTCAGTCTATGGCAATGCATAGAACAATATTCTTATGATGAATGCTGACATATGATGTAAAAGAGATGTATGAAAGGCCTTACATTTAGGTACCACTAAATAAATGGTAACTACCATTGCTATTAGTAGTAGTAGTAATAATAAAACCCAGTTTCCAAAATGTACTGATTCGACCCACATTTCCTGGGCTTTAAAACAAGGTAGCAAGCTCTGTCCTTGCACCAAAAGGGAATTAAAAGAACAAATCTAACAGGTATGTATGGACAGCATAAGAAATATAACAAAGAAACATCATTATAAAGGTAAAAGAGTTTAATAGTCTGATGAAATCAGAAGGTTCTGATCGAGAAGCATTTGATAATAAACTTTAAGATCAATGAGATTTTTTTGAAATATTGACAGAAAATGACAGGAGTGAAATGGGAGAAAAGAAAAATATCCAAGAAAAGAAAAGAATAAGTGAGCTTCCAGAGGTGATAAGAAATGGAGGGGACAGCAAAGAATGTCCAGTAATCAAGTTAGGACAGACCAGAGAAGACACATAAGTAAACACAAGATAGGCAGGATGGAGCATCACAAAGCCCAAGCTAAGGAATCTAGATTAACAGTCACTGGCAAACCTCAGAAAGAGATGCTAAGTAGAGAAATCACATGCTTAGAAATATTGTTCTTCTCCAAGAACCATAAACTAATATAAAAATGAGAACTGATCATTAACCATGTCTTACTTTGGGCCAGCTGACATCACTGGACAACTCTCTTCTGTACAGAAGTCTGTAATGGTTCCATAAAGCATGTTGATCTGATTGAAGAAATCCACAGCTATAAAGCAAGTATCAGTTGTAAGTAAAACTGAATGGCTAAATGTAAAAGGAAATTGTAATTGTACTCAAACAGAATAGGCTTATCAGTTTTTTTTCCCCAACAAAGAACAGGTGAAAAGCATACACAGAAGTCTCAATACATTGATATGTGGATCTTGTGTTCATCAAATGACTCTTGAGAGCAAAAAGGCAAGCACAGAGAGGAAGAAATTATTTACAACACATCTAAACAACAAAAATCTTGTATCTAGAATATATAAAATACTCATATAGATCAGTAAGAAAAAGACAACACAGCTGAAAAACGTGACAGTTTTGAACTGTCACTTCACAAAAGAAGTTTCCAAGTGGTCAAATATCTTATGAAAAGATGTCGGTAATCATGGAACTACAAATTTAAATGATGGCAGAATGCCATTCCATAGGCCCTAAAAAGGCTAAAATTTATTTGAAAATGCAACAAGGCAAGAATATCCAACACATTCTTAAAAAAGAACAAGGCTGGGCATGATGCATCACACCTATAATCCCAACACACTCATAGGCCAAGGCTGGAGAATCGCTTAAGCACAGGAGTTCAAGATCAGCCTGGGCAATACACTGAGACCTCGTCTCCACCTAAAAATGAAAATAAAATTAACTGGGCATGGTGGTGCATGCCTGTGGTTCCAGTTGCACAGCAGGCTGAGGTGAGAGGACTCCTTGAACCCAGGAAGTCAGGCTGCAGTGAGCCATGATCACATTACTGCACTCCAGACTGGGTGACAGAATGACACCATGTCTCAAAACAAAAACAAAGGTAAGTATTAAGATGCGGTGGCTCACACCTGTAATCCCAGCACTTTGGGAGGCTGAGGCAGGCGGATCATGAGGTCAAGAGTTCCAGAGCAGCCTGGCCAACACAGTGAAACCCCATCTCTACCAAAAATACAAAAATTAGCTGGGCGTGGTGGCGGGTGCCTGTAGTCCCAGCTACTCAGGAGGCTGAGGCAGGAGAATCTCTTGAGCCCAGGAGGCGGAGGTTGCAGTGAGCCAAGATTGTGCCATTGTACTCCACCCTGGGCAACAAGAGCAAGACTCCATCTCAAAAAAAAAGATTGATAAAGCACAATGAATAAAAGAGTATGATTTTAGTAGACCAATGGAATAGAGGAGAGACATAAGCAATTACTACATTACAGAAAAAGATGCAAACATAGATGAAACATTTGATTTCATCTATGCAGAATAAGCAAAGGACAGTCTTTTCATAAATATTTCGGAGTAAACTGGTTATTGCTATGGGAAAAAAATAAAACCTGGCCAGGCACAGGTGGCTCATGCCTATAATCCAAGCACTTTGGGAGGCTGAAGCAAGAGAACAGCTTGAGGCCAGGAGTTCAAGACCAGCCTGAGGAATACAGCAAGACCCCATCTCTGCAAAAAATATTTTAAACATTAGCCAGGTATGGTGGTGCTCTCCTGCAGTCCCAGCCACACTACTCAGAAGGTTGAGACAGGAGAAGTGCTTGAGCAATTCGAGGGTATAGTGAGCTCCGATCTCGCCACTGTACTCTATCTAGCCTGGAGCCAAAGAATGAGACCTTGTCTCAAAAAAATAAAATAAAATAAAATTTGACTCTTATGTCATAATCAAAAAGCAATTTCAAGTAGACTGTACCTCTAAATGTGAAAGGTAAGCCAATTAAGTTTAAAAGAACATATTCCTGACTTTCGGCATTTATAAATTTCTTAAAAAGAACATAAGCCAGCCATGGTGGTTCATGCCTGTAATCCCGGCACTTGGGGAGACCAAGGCCTTGGGAGGATCACTTGAGCCCAGGAGTTTGAGATCACCCTGGACAACACAGTAAAACCTCATCACTACAAAAAATTAAGTAATAAATAAAGTAGCTGGGCATGGTGGTCACACCTGTAATTCCAGCACTCTAGAACACTCTAGGAGACTAAGGTGGGAGGATTGCTAGAGCCAGGGAAGTTCAAGGCTGCAGTGAGCCATGATTGTGCCACTGCACTCCAACCTGGATGACAGGGCAAAACCTCAAAAAATAAAAATTTAATTTAAAACAAAAAAGAGGATAAAAAGCACTAATCATTAAGGAATAGTTTCCATGTTTCACTAGATTTGTTCCTAGGTTGATATTTTTGATGCTATGTATTTTTTCCTTTTGTTCATTTTTTTTTTTTGGACTCTATTTTCTGGGAACGAGATATTCATAATTTTATATTGACCCTAGAGCTGACAACCTCATTAAATTCATCTATTAGTAATAATAATCATGGTGTAGTAATAATAATCATAGTCTTTCAGATTTTCAACACATTTTCTTATCCAAAGAGGCATTTTCAGACCAATCAACATATTTACTTTTATTGGCTATGAATGAAAAAAATAATTCTTTCTTCCTTACTAGTCAGTATATTTTGTCTTCTTTTTCTTGCCTTACTGACTTGGTTAAGACTCCAGTAACTGGCTGGATGCGGTAGCTCATGACTATAGTCCCAGCACTTTGGGAAGCCAATTCAGACAGATCATCTGTGGTCAGGAGTTTGAGACCAGCCTGAACCATATGATGAAAATCTGTCTCTACTAAAATACAGAAAATGAGCCAGGCATGGCAGAGGTACGCCTGTAGTCCCAGCTACATGGAAGGCTGAGACAGGAAAACTACTTGAACTCAGGAGGCAGAAGTTGCTATGAGCCCAGATTGTGCCACTGCACTCCAGCCTGGGCGACAGAACAAGACCCTGTATAAAAAATAAGTAAATAAAGACTCCAGTAAAATACTGGTAATGGATATCCTTGACTCTTTCCTAAATTAAGAAAAAATTTCAACATTTACTATTATAGTGTTATAGCTATTCTGCAAATAAATATGCATTATCAGAAGAAAGTTCTTATCTATTACTTGATAACCTTTTTATTATGAATTGATTTTGAATTTTATCAAATGGTTTTCTACACATATTGTTATGATATGATTTTTTTTCTCCTTGATTGGCTAATGCAGTGAATCACAATGACAAATTAAAATTTTTTTTTTCTAATTTTTTTTTTTGAGCTAAGATCTTACTCTGTTGCCCAGGCTTGGGGTACAGTCCTATGATCAGAGCTCAGTGCAGCCTCAAACTCCTAGGTTCAAGCAATCCTCTTGCCTGGACCTCCTTGAGTAATCAGGACTATCAGCAAGCAACACCATACCTGGCTAACTTTTAACATTTTTTATAAATAGTGGGACTCACTATATTGCCTAGGCTGATCTCAACCACCTGGCTTCAAGCACTCCTTCCACCTTAGTCTCCCTGCCCTGGGACTACAGGCATGAGCCACAACATGAGGACCCCTCAAATGTTAAATTAACCTTTGTATTCCTGGAATACACTCAGCTTAGTCATAATGTATTATCAACACTTAAAATGTTACTAGATTCAATTCACTAAATATTTTTATTAGGATTTTTACATCTGGGTTAATTTCAAAAGTTAGATGACCTAGTTTCCTTTCTTGTAATGTTCATGCAGAATTCATAAAACTAATATTTTTTCCATTCTCTGTAAGACCCAAAGGCTGGCATTATTTCTTCCTTATATGTTTCATGGAAATATACTGTGCCAAGGTTTTTAAATAGATACAATATTTTTTAAGTTATGAGACTATTCAAATTTTTTTATTTTAGTGTTAACTTTGATAAGCTGAATTTTTATAAGAATTTGGCTATTTCAATTAAACTTTCAAATTCATTAGGATACATTTATAACTTGTTCACAATATTCTCTTAAAACTTTTAATGCTATGTAAGATCTGGTGTATATTTGCTTTTTTATCCCTGATATTGGTTATTTGTGCTTTCCAATATTATTTTAAACAAATAATATTTTTTAAATAATATTTTTATTTTATAAATATTAAAAATTTTTTTCTTGATCAATCTTACCAGGAGTTATAAAGTTTTAGACTTTTCAAAGAACCACCTTTTTTTTTGAGATTGAGTCTTGCTCTGTCACCTAGGCTGGATGCAGTGCAGTGGTACAATCTCAGCTCACTGCAACCTCCATCTCCCAGATTCAAGCAATTCTGCCTCAGCCTCCCAAGTTTGCAGATTACAGGGACCCGCCACTACACCCAGCTAATTTCTGTATTTTTAGTAGAGACGGGGTTTCACCATGTTGGTCAGGCTGATCTTGAACTCCTGACCTCAAGTATTCTCCCACCTCAGCCTCCCAAAGTGCTGGGATTACAAGAGTGAGCCACTGCACCCAGCCCGATTCTCTTTATTGTGTGTTTCTTTTTTATTTTATTAATTTCTGTTCTTTACTGACAACCTCTTTTAACATTTTTTTTTTTTGAGATGGAGTTTCATTCTTGTTGCCTAGGCTGGAGTGCAATAGCACAATCTCAGCTCACTGAAACCTCTACCTTCTGGGTTCAAGCAATTCTCCTGCCTCAGCCTCCCGAGTAGCTACGACTACAGGTGTGTGTCATCACGCCCGGCTAATTTTTGTATTTTCAGTAGAGATGGGGTTTTGCCATGTTGGCTAGGCTGGTCTTGAACTCCTGACCTTGTGATATACCCATCTCAGCCTCCCAAAGTGCTGGGATTACAAGCATTAGCCACCACTGGCCTCACCTCTTTTAACTCTCTTTGCATTTAATTTGCTGTTGTTTTCCCAACCTTTAGAGCTTGATGCTTAGTTCATTAACTTTTAATATTTTTTCTTTTCTAATATATGTATGTATGTAAGGCTCTACATTTCCTCTAACACAGCTTCAGCCATATCCCACAAGTTTCCATATATAGTATTTTCAGCACCAAATTTCAATTTAAAATATTTTCTAATTTCCATTGAGATGTACTTTTTCCAAACAAATACAGATTTCTGTTTGTTACTGCTTTCTAGCTGGATTCCACTGTGGTTAGAAAATGAAAAAGAATCATACTTTTTGAAAATGTATTGGTGTTTATTAAACTTTGTATTCCTGGAATACACTCAGTAAAATAGGTGTCAATTTTTGAAAATGTACATACATATATATATGTATGTACATATATATATATATGTACACACACTCTTAGGTGCTTAGGTCATGTGCTCCTAGGTCAAGTCTGTTGATCATGTTGTTCAAATTTTTCTAATTTGTTATTGATTTTTTCTTCTATATTTTCTGTTACTGAAAGAGAAATGTTAAAATCTCCCATTATGACCATGGATTTGTCTACTTGTCCTTTTAGTTCAGTCAACTAATACCAGTAAGTTTTTGAGATGTTATTAGAAACATACATTCAGAATTTTATATATTATTTGGGAACTGAAATGTTTATCATTTTAAAATATCCTTTTACACTGCTTTTTGCCTTAATGTCTACTTTATCTGACATAACATGACTACTGACATTCTTTGGATTAGTGTTTAACTTTAGTTTCAACCATTCTGTATCTGTATATTTGTAATATATCTTACAGCATTCAGATTTGTTTTGCTTTGTTGTCATCTTGACATAATTGAGGTTTTTTGTTCTTTGTTTTCTGTTTCAAACAGGGTCTTGCTCTGTCGCCCAGGCTAGAGTGCAGTGGTGCAATCACAACTCACTGTAGCATTCACCTTCTAGGCTCAAGAGATCTTCCCATCTCAGTCTCTCAAGCAGCCTGGACCACAGGTGTGCACCACCATGCCTGACTAACTTTTTTTTTTTGGTAAAGATGGAGACTTGCCATGTTGTCCACAATGGTCTCAAACTCCTGGGCTCAAGTGATCATCCCACCATAGCCTCCCAAAGTGCAGACTTTACAAGCATGAGCCGCCATGCCTGGACAACCATGGACCATTTTGTGTTGGACCATTTTGACCTCTACATTTAATACAATTATTATTGATAATATATGGATTTCAACCTACTACTAATATCTTACTATTTGCTATCTATCCTACTCATTGTATGATTCTTTTTCTCTCCTTAATGTTTTTATTAAATTTATTTTACTTCATTTTTTTAGAGACAGGGTCTCACTCCCCCGCTCAGGCTTGAGTGCAATGGTATGATCATGGTACACTGCAGCCTCGAACTCCTAGTATTCCTCCCACCTCAGCCTCCCAAGTAGCTATGGCTATAGCACATCTCTGGCTAGCTTATTATTTTCGTAGAGACAGGGTCTTGCTACATTGCCCTGCATAGCCCTTCTTGTTGAATTTAAGAGCTCTTTGTATATTTTAGATACAAGTCCTTTAATATGTATGTGGTCTGCAAAGACTTTCTGCTAGTCAGTGGCTTCATTTTTTATTTTCTTTACAATGTCTTTCCCAGAGCAGAATTTTAAATTTTCTTTCTTTTTTTTTGTTGGAGACAGAGTCTTGTTCTGTCACCCAGGCTGGAGTGCAGTGTTACAGTCCAACACTTCAGTTAAATACTGTATTTTTCAAAGCAGAATATGTCCTAAGCAGATGTTCTAATGCTTCAGTCTAAAGCAATCTCTGTCCTGCTGTAGTAAAATTACAGAATTACTATGAAAGTTTAAAAGTTTTCAAAGTTTTAGGCATTACAGTACTATAGTAGTCCCTCCTTATCTGTGGGTTCACTATCCATGGTTTCAGTTATCTGTGATCAACCATGGTCTAAAAATATCAAATGGAAAATTTCAGAAATAACAATATACAAATTTTAAATTGTGTGCCACTCTGAGTAATGTGATGAAATTTCACACCATCTCACTTCGTCCACCTGGGATATGAATCAACCCTCAGTCTAGCATATCCATGATGTATACCTGCCCATTAATCACTTATAGTAGCCATCTTGGTTATCAGAGTGAAACATCACAAGAAGGGTGAGTAAACCATAATAAGATGATTTCGAAAGGTAGAGACTACATTCACATAACTTTTACTACAGTATAATTATAATTGTTCTATGTTATTAATAGTTGTTAATCTCTTACTGTGACTAACTTATAAATTCAGGTTTATCATAGTATGTAGTATATAGAAAAAAACACAGTGTATATAAGGTTCAGTACTATCACTGGTTTTAGGAATCCACTGGTCATCTTGGAATGTATTCCTAGCAGATAAGGGAGGTAGGAACACTCAGTTGTGGCAACTAAGAAGACAGAATCTACTATAATATAGAAGCTGTATACAGCCATGCTTACATTTTAAACATTAGTAAATTAACTCTCAAATAAATTTTACAAAAAGGCACAAAGAAGTACAAAAAGAATGTACACATATATTGGAGATTTATTCTGATACCAATCTTGGAGATGACACAGAACTATCTTAGAAATATGACTGGCCTCATCAATAAAGCAAACTAATCACTTTGTTTCAAATAACTAGCCTCTCTTGGTTCAGGCGGATAATCTCATAATAATAATATGGCTCTTGTGTAAATGCTGTCACAGTAAGTTTTAAGACATCAAATTAAAATCCTCTGGTTCCTAAAAGGTATTAGAGGGGGGCAGTTCAATTTATACATCCTGTGACATAGTTCAAATTTTAATGAGGCCATTAAATATAAGAAAAATACTGTTTTGCTTTTTCTTAAAGCCTAGACATTTTGTGTATGCTTTCAATTAGCTTTCACTTTATTTTTACTAAATTCAAATAAATTTGCTTCAATTATAAAATTCTCTTATTATTATTATATTATTTTTACTAATGCTGAAACACCCTGAACCTTTTATTCCTCAACTTTCTCTGGCTTAATTCCCAAGAATATATTTACTATTCCTATGTTAGTCTCTGTAGGAGTTAAGAACATCTCATAAACATATTTTACTAACTTCATAAGATTACTACTCGACATCTTTTGAAAAAAAAATAAGCACAACTGGCAGGGCGCAGTGGCTTATACCTGTAATCCCAGCACTTTGGGAGGCTGAGGCAGGTGGATCACAACGTCAGGAGTTTGAAGCCAGTCTGACCAACATGGTGAAACCCCGTCTCTACCAAAAATACAAAAATTAGCCAGGCATGGTGGTACATGCCTGTAATCTCAGCTACTCAGGAGGCTGAGGCAGAAGAATCGCTTGAACCCAAGAAACAAGAGGTTGTAGTGAGCCAAAATCGTGCCACTGCACTCCAGTGGGGGCAACAAAGTAAAACTCCGTCTAAAAACTAAATAAATCAATCAAAATAAAAGACAAATAAGCACGATTAGATAAATTACTGAGTAGACCACTGAGAAAGGCAATTTAGTGTAGTGGTTGTTAACTCAATAGACTGAAATTCTATAGCTGTATATTTGAGCCCAGACTTTGCCATTTAATAGCTGTATGACCTTGGCAAGTTACTAATTGTCTCAGCTTAATCTATTAAATGAAATAATAATCATATCTACATGATAAGTTTATAAAGATAAAATAAAATCATGTGGAAAGGAGAGTGGCATGTCTATACAATTAGTGTTTGACAAATAAATTATTATTATTGTAATGAAGATAATAAATCTGTTTTGTATTAAAATAGGAAACAAGATTTAATAAAACTCCATATTCAGAAATACAATAACAAGGACTGGGTATGGTGACTCATGCCTGTAATCCTAGCACTGTGGAAGGCTGAGGCAAAAAGATCACTTGAGGTCAGGAGTTCAAGACCATCCTGCACAACATACTGAGACCCCCATCTCTACTAAAAAATGTTTTTAAATGAGCCAGGCATGGTGGTGTATGCCTGTAGTCCCAGCTACGCTGGAGGCTGAGGTGAGAGGATTGCTTGAGCCACGGAGGTCAAGACTGCAGTAAGCTGTAACTGTACCACTGTACTCCAGCCTTCCAGCCTGTGTGACCGAGACCCTGTCTCAAAAAATAATAATAATAAAGTAAATAAAGTAACATGAAGGTTAAAGTTAGATTGAGATATCACTCTTTTATGATATTAGCTTGCTAACTAAATCCTAGAACGGATAGCACCAACACTCACCAACAACAAGGCTATTACCCTAATTCATAGTCTACTGAGAAATAGAAAGGCTACTTACTGTTAACTGCAACCCATTCATTTAGATCTTCCCCCTCAGGAAGCATGACAGCCATCCGGAGGTTGCCACTGCCAAGTGTGGCTTCTGCATGTTTTAAGAGCTCATACTGGTGAGAACCCTCTGGAATGTTCTTCTTTGGTTTAAAAGTTTTAGAAGAGCGACTACCACTATGAATAGAAAAGAAAAAAAGAGGCACTTTAATATTTAAGGCATGACCTTCAACAGAGTCATTCACCAAGCATTAGACCTAAACTGTATTGGCTTAAATCCCAGCAATATCATGGTTATAACTACTGTGCTCTCCACCCAAAACTCCTACAAACTTCTCTACTGTCTCTAGTTAACTCACAAAAAAAATAAAAATAAAAATATTTAAGCTGTAACTAACACCTCTTCTCAATAAATTAATGACTCAGGATTATAGATTGTAATCTAAAAAACAAAAAAGTACTTCCATGATAAGTTTTAGTTATTTTATTCATTTCACCCCAGTATACGTTTCTCATTCTAATAAATTTGTTTCCTTCTTAAAAGAAATGTAAAGATACAATTTGATATCAACAAAACATAAAAATCCACAAGAAAAAAAAAAGCTACATGTTTGGCCAGGCACGGTGGCTCACACCTGTAATTCCAGCACTTTGGGAGGCAGAGGTAGGCAGATCACCTGAGGTCAGGAGTTTGAGACCAGCCTGGCCAGCATGGCGAAATGCTGTCTCTCCTAAAAATGCAAAAAAAATTAGCCAGGTGTGGTGGTGGGTGCCTGTAATCCCAGCTACATAGGAGACTGAGGCAGGGGAATCACTTGAATCCAGGAGGCGGAGGTTGCAGTGAGCCAAGATTGTGCCACTGCACTGTAGCCTGGGTGACAGAGACTCTGTCCCAAAGAAAAAAAAGAAAGAAAGAAATAAGGAAAGCTACATGTATTTCTACCCAATTATAGGAAGTATCAGTAATCAATTTTAGTCTAGAACTGCTTAAGCAGCTAAGTAGCTAGACAATAGCATGGCCAGTTGCTCAAATTTCTGAATGCTTACGCACACACAGACATACACACAGCATATGTGCATGTGTGTAGAGTCTCACATTGTCGCCCAGGCTGTAGTGCAGTGGCACAATCTTGGCTCACTGCAATCCCCGCCTTTTGGGTTTAAGCAATTCTCCTGCCTCAGCCTCCCGAGTAGCTGGAACTACAGGTGTGCACCACCATGCTCGGCTTTTTTTTTTTTTTTTTTTTTTGTATTTTTAGTAGCAACAGGGTTTTACCATGTTGGCCATGATGGTCTCTATCTCCTGACTTCATAATCCATCCACCTTGGTCTCTTGAAGTGCTGGGATTACAGGTGTGGGCCACCGCACCAGGCCAGTTTTAATAGTTTTTTAAGAGAGCTGGGCACACCTCCAGTTTCAGCTACTCAAGAGGCTGAGGTGGGAGGATCCCTTTAAGGTTGTAGGGCACTATGATCACACCTGTGAATAGACACAGCACTCCTACTTGGGCAACAGAGTAAAACCCAAGTCTCTGTCAAAAAAAAAAAAAAGAAAGGAAAAGAAAAAAAAGGGAGGAGGGGAGATGAGTATGGTGGCTCAAATTGGTAATGCCAGTTACTCTGGAGGTCAGAGGCAGGAGGACTGCTTCAGGCCAGGAGTTTGAGACCAGCCTGGGCAACATAGTGAGATCCCCCATCTCTAAAAAAATGTTTAAAAATTAGCCAGGTATGGTGGTGCAGCCTGTAGTCCCAGCTATTAGGGAGGCTGAAGCCAGAGGATAGCTTGAGCTCAAGGAGGAGGAGGCAGAGGAGGAGGAGAAGGAGAAAGAGGGGGAGGAGGAGGAGGAGGAAGGGGGAGGAGGAGGAGGAGGAGGAGGGGGAGGGGGAGGAGGGGGAGGGGGAGGAGGAGGAGGAGAAGAAGCAGACCCAAGCAGACTTGGGTTTTACTCTGTTGCCCAAGTTAGGAGTGCTGTGTCTATTCACAGGTGTGATCATAGTGCCCTACAACCTTAAAGAAGAAGAAAAAGAAGAGGAAGAGGAAGAGGAAGAAGGAGGAGGAGGAGGAGGAGGAGAAGGAGGAGGAGGAGGAGGAGGAAGAAGGAGGAGGAGGAGGAGAAGGAGAAGAGGAGGAAGAACAAGAGGAAGAAGGAGAAGGAGAAAGAAGAAAAGAAGAAGGAGGAGAAGAAGAAGGAGAAGAAGAAAGAGGAAGAAGTGGAGGTGGTGGTGGTATTTTTAAATTAATGCTAGCAAATGTTTATCAAATTAGGAGTCACCCCTGTCTACTATTCTCCTCCTCTTCTTATGAAAAGGAACAGACTGGAAAAAAAGAGGCTGAGTAAGCGGGAATTTTAATGTTACTAAATTCATATCATCAAAAACATCTAGGCATTTGAACATATGAATATGAAAATGGAATTACAAAAAGAAGATATAAACAATGGTTACACTTTCCAAACTCTCCAAAACTTTTCACTTATTACCTCCTCTCAAGTTTACACCCTCTACCCCAATCTGTCCCTCTTTCCCTAAGATAAAGCAGTAGTTCTCAACCCCTGGCTACATTATGATAATCATCTGAGGAGCTTTCAAAAAGTATTGAGGATCTTGAAATAAAATAACAATCTACCAGTCAACCCAAATATCCAATTCAATAACAGGTATTTTTCATTCTAAAGTACTGACATTCTCATTTAAATATAGGTCTCTTCACCGGTGTTTAATTAGAATTAAACTGATGTTCCTCAGCTCTAACACACCCTCTCCTAACTCTACTCAACAGCAAAAGGGTTGCTTTAAAACACTCATCATGGGGCTGGGCATGGTGGCCCACACCTTTAATCCAAGCACTTTGGGAGGCCAAGGCAGGTGGATTGCTTGAGCCCAGGCCAGGCTGGGCAACATGGCAAAACTCTGTCTCTACCAAAAATACAAAATTTAACCAAGTGTTGTGGTGCATGGCCATAGTCCCAGCTATTCAGGAGGCTGAGGCAGGAAGATCACTTAAGCCTAGGAAGTCAAGGCTACAGTGAACCAAGATCATGCCACTGCACCCTAGCCTGAGTGACAGAGCAAAACCCTGTCTAGAAAAAAAAAAAAATTAAAAAATCAACCCAACACAGTGGCTCTTGCCTGTAATCCCAGCACTTTGGGAGGCCGAGGTGGGAGGCTCACCTGAACCCAGGATTTGAAGACCAACCTGGGCAACACAGTAGGACTCCATCTCTAAAAATTATATTTAAAAAAAAATTCAACCAGAGAATCAGAAGCTAAAAGAAAAAAAAATAAAAATAAAAGCACTCATTAAATTATATTACTTCTCTGCTTAGAACCACCCAGTGACTTTCAGTGCAAAAGTGTAAATCCAAAGGGCAAATATTAGATATAGCCAAGCTATTAGATCCATTCTCGAGTATGGAAATTCTTCGGTTTAATGAGACAATGTAATAAACACCAAATTTGCTCCCAGCATCTCAAAATATAATTATAAAAATATAAATGCTAGGTGTGGCAGAACATGCCTGTAATCCCAACTATGGAAAAACTGAGGCAGAAAGATTGCTAGAAGGCAGGAGTTTGAGGCTAGCCTAGGCAACACAGTGAGACTCTGCCTCCAAAAAGTAAAAATAAATTTTAAAAAATTATTTATATAAATGTAAATGGTAATAATATAAATATACGTATGCCTACCAAGCTTGAAACTTACTTCACTTTCCTCCTTCTAACCCTTTATAACAATTTTGTATAAGACACATACTTTGCCAGGTGCAGTGGCTCACACCTGCAATCCCCACACTTTGGGAGGCCAAGGTGGGCAAATGACCTGAAGTCAGGAGTTCGAAAACAGTCTGGCCAACATGGGGAAACCCTGTCTCTACAAAAAATACAAAAATTAGCCAGGTGCGGTAACACACACCTTTAATCCCAGAGGCTGAGGCAGGAGATTCACTTGAACCCAGGAGGCAGAGGTTACAGTGAGCCGGTATCATGCCACTGCACTCCACCCTAGGTGACAGAGACTCTGTCTCAAAAAAAAAAAAAAAAAGACACATACTTCACAAACATATTTTACAAAAAGATCTTTTGCTTATTTATGGGTGATTAATTAGGAAAAGAGGTCCCCTATGACCAATGTGGTACAAATCTTCAGACAAGGTGTTAAGTACACTCCCTTTAATTAGCACATGGCTCAGATGGCTGCAGCAACTGGAGATGTGACAAGCAGCTCTGAAAATGGCTGACAAGAGTACATAAGAACCACAAGGATCTCAGCTGTGTCTGCACTCAGGTAAGTCAGAGCCTCACCTCCCCCAAAGTCATCTACTAATCAAACCACGCTGCTCGCACGTTTTAGGCTTCCAATGTTTTCTTGATCAATGCTCCTCCCAAAACTTTATACTTCAGAAGAAAAAAAATCTGAGTTCAATTTTGTAAAGGCCAACTTTGACACAAATGAGCTATGTTATCTCAGGCAAATTACCTAGCTTTCCAAAGCCTATTTTTTGTTTAGCAATGAAAACCTAATAAAAATAACAAAACATGAGCACTACCTGTATCATAGGACAGTTGCAAAATGAGAGGATACATGTAACATTTAGTATTTTCATTATCCTTTGTTTTCTTGACCCACAATGACTCAAAAAAAAAAAAGAAATAGTAGTGCAGTACTAAAACCCCAAATCCTACTCTATCCCTCAAGACTAAATGGGGGAAAAGATAATAAGTTCAGAAACAAACAACTGTCCTGTCATTTTAAAAGAGAATTTTTTTTTAATTTCTGGTTTTTTGTTTTTGTTTTTATTTTGTTTTTTTTTTGTACTATTCCCTATGTTGACCTCAAGGTTCAGGCAATCTAAGAATAATCTTAGGGTTAGACTGAAAATCAGGAAAACAAGGTTCTACTCCCCATTTTGGAATTTTCCTTTTTCCTTTTTTCTTGAGACAGAGTCTTGCTCTGGCGCAATCTTGGCTCACTGAAACCTCCACCTCCCAGGTTCAAGTGATTCTCCTTCCTCAGCCTCCGGAGAAGCCAGCATTATAAGCATGTACCACCATGCCCAGCTAATTGTTGTATTTTCAGTAGAGACAAGGTTTCACCACATTGTTCAGGCTGGTCTCGAACTCCTGAACTGAAGTGATCTACCTGCCTCAGCCTCCCAAAGTACTAGTTTTACAGGCATGAGCGATAGTGCCCAGCCTGCAATTTTCTTCTTCTGTTACTTAAGAAACCACAAATTATCATCTGGGCTTCAATTTTTTTTTTTTATTTTGTTTTCTGAGAGTCTGGAAAATGACTTTTTACAAAAGTGTATAATTTAGAGATGAGATGTTTGTAAATGTTTTTAGTTCCCTGCAGACTCTTGACTCTCTTCTCTGTTCCTCATTTCCACATACATTTATACTTTCAAATGCTTGCAAATCCTGCATTTAATTTCCCTTCTATCTAACCCATCTGCTTTATTTCTGCAGAATACTCTAACCACTCAATACTTTTTAAAAATACTCTTTTTAAAATTTTTGTTAGGTTTTTTCTTCAGCTGCTACCTAAATCTTCACCTGCCAGTATCCACCCTACCAGGGAATGGTGGTGGTCAATAATGCTACTCACTCCCAGGTCAAAAGACCAACTGACACAGGCTAGTGCAGTAGCTCACGCCTGTAATCCCAGCACTTAGGGAGGCCATGGATCACTTAAGGTCAGGAGTTCAAGACCAGCCTGGCCAACATAGTGAAACCTCGTCTCTGCTAAAAACGCAAAAATTAGCTGGGTGTGGTGGCAGGTGCCTGTAATCCCAGCTACTTGGGAGGCTGAGGCAAGAGAATCACTTGCTCCCAGGAGGAGGAGGTTGCAGTGAGTCGAGATCATACCACTTCACTCCAACATGGGCAACAGGGCAAGACTCCATCTCGAAAAAAGAAAGAAAGAAAAAAAAAGACCAACTGACAAATGACAGAGTCCTCAAATTCAAAAGCACAAACACTCAAGCATGTAAATGGAGTCCTCACCAGAGAGTACAAGTTCTTGTAGCAACACTGTATGCCCAATGCATACACCTCACCTATTTTAAGATATACAAATGGAAACCTTCACAAAAATTTTCAAAAACATAAAGTATGTTGCCCTCTCACCCACCTACCTCAGAAAAAATTACAGTGTCTAGTATCTGGTATAAGCATTAGAAAGTTTTGCGCCTGTTTTTGTTTGCTTTTACACAATAGCAGCATACCATAGTGTACTTAATGTTTTTCACTTACCATATCCAGAAGACTGTTAATAAGATTCAAGTAGATCTAACTTATTCTTTCTAATGACTCAAATAGTATTTCCTTATGTAGATATATCATAAAATACTCTGATCAGTCCTTTATTAATAAAAACATTTAGGTTGTTTCCTCCAGTCATATGCTACCACAAACAATATTACAGTAAGCATCCTTGTGTATACGCATATATAAAGGATAAATTCCTAGAAGAACTGCTGTACTAAATAGTAACATTTTTAAATTTTATACAGTGCCTATTTTTTCCCCAAATAAACTGAATCCTTTTACAATCCCACTAACAATGTGTGTATGGGAGCAGCTACAACAAATGAGAGTCTTAATAGACAGGTATTAGAGATTCGCTTGTACAGTTTACAAGATAGCACCATAACTATGGAGAATGTTGTGTTGTGTTTTATTGTTTGTTTTCTGAGACAGGGTCTTGCCCGGTTGCCCAGGCTGGAATTCAGGGGCATGATTAATGGCTCAAGTGATCCTCCCACCTAAGCCTCCTAAGTAGCTGTGCCTACAGGTATACGCCACCAGACCCAGCTAATTTTTGTATTTTTATTAGAGATGAGGTCTCACTTTGCTGTCCAAGCTACTCTTGAACTGCTAGGCTCAAGCAATCCTCCCACCTTGGCCTCCCAAAGAGCTGGGAATACAGGCTTGAGCCACCATGCTCAGCTACTATGAAAAGCTTTCTGACTAGAATGTGAATGATGTATTAAATATTAGGAGTATCGTATTAATAATTCATAGCATTACCTCACTGCTTTCCAAATAAACGTACACGATATTCATATTTGTTTTCCCACTCTTACTCGTACCTGAAGGCAAATCCATTTTTAGAGAAAGACGGGGTGGTTTGTCTAGTAAACAACTCAGTCCTAGAGATGGTTCTGAATACATTATCTCTTAGTCTTGCAATTTGATTTATCTTTTGCAAATTTCAACAATATTTATTTTCTCTTTGAGACTCTAAACCAGTGGCTCCCAACCGTTTTGGCACCAGGCACCGATTTCACACAAGACAATTTTTCCACAGGGGTTGCGGGGCTGCAGAGCTCAGGCAGTAATGCTTGCTTGCTGGCCACTCACCTCCTGCTGTGAGGCCCAGTTCGTAACGGTTTTTGCTTTTGTTATATGATCCATATATATATATATATATATATATATTTTTTTTTTTTTTTAATTGCACTTTAGGTTCTGGAGTACATGTGCAGAACATGCAAGATTGTTGCATAGGTACCTACACGGCAATGTGGTTTGCATTCTCCATCCCCCTGTCACCTGTATCTGGCATTTCTCCCCATATTATCCCTCCCCAACCTCCCTACCCCCCACTGTCCTTCCCCTATTTTCCCCTCAACAGATCCCAGTGTGTGATGCTCCCCTCCCTGTATCCATGTGTTCTCATTGTTCAACACTGGCCTATGAGTGAGAACATGTGGTGTCTGATTTTTTGTTCCTGCATCAGTTTGCTGAGAATGATAGTTTCCAGATTTATCCATGTCCCTACAAAGGACACAAACTCATCGTTTTTTATGGCTGCATAGTATTCATGGTGTATATGTGCCAGATTTTCCCTGTACAGTCTATCATCAATGGGCACTTGGGTTGGTTCCAGGTCTTTGCTATTGTAAACAGTGCTGCAATGAACATATGTGTCCATGTGTCTTTATAATAGAATGATTTATAATCCTTTGGATATATACCCAGTAATGGGATTGCTGGGTCAAATGGAATTTCTATTTCTAGGTCCTTGAGGAATCACCACACTGTCTTCCACAATGGTTGAACTAAATTACACCTCACCAACAGTGTAAAAGTGTTCCTATTTCTCTACATCCGTTCCAGCATATGATCCCTATTTTTTTCCTGTACCAAATGTCTATATATTTACACTGAAGAATGTCAATTTATTCCCATTTAAAAGCAAATTATTTGTGACACAAATGACTGTAAAATAAATTGTGTTACAAATCATGTATTTGTGTCAACAGCTCTATCCCTTCAAGGTAAAATGAGTTATTAGTCTAACCACAGCTAGTTAAATAGCAGAACCAGGATCTCAAAGAAGTTACTGAGTCTCAGCTTCCTTGTCTATAAAATGGAAATAATAATACCTATCTGACTACTAAACTTTACGGTAAGAACTTCACTACTATTAGTTCTCTTTGCTCCACTTCTAGGTACTAACCTGTCATTCACATCAGTAGCTCCTTCCATAGGTATAAGCCCAACACTACAGATCAGGTATTTGATAAATACTTGTTAATTGATAGTTCCAGTCAACTTCGGTCTGAGAACTCCTATATCAGGATAATAATGATATTAATATTAACTAACATCTACTGCAGGCTTTGTACTCAGAACTGTTTTACATGCAATTTATCTCATGTAATCCCTGTAACTCTATGATATACATGCTATTATTTTTCTTTATTTTATGGATGACAAATCTAAGGCTTAAAGTACTTATATACTCAGCTCAAGATTATAAAAGTAGTAAATTAAGGAGCCAAAATTTAAATCCAGGATTTAAATCTCAAAAGACCTTTTTTTTTTTTTTGAGACAGAGTCTTGCTCTGTCACCCAGAATGGATGGCAGTAGTGTGACCCTGGCTCACTGCAACCTCTGACTCCCAGGTTCAAGTTATTCTTCTGCCTCAGCCTCCTAAGTAGCTGGGACTACAAGCACCCGCCACCATGTCCGGCTAATTTTTGTATTTTTAGTAGAGATGGGGTTTCGCCATGTTCATCAGGCTGGTCTCAAACTCCTGACAAAGGGGATCCACTCGCCTTGGCCTCCCAAAGTGCTGGGATTACAGGAATGAGCCACAGCACCTGGCCTAAAGCCCATTCTTTTACCTACTACCCAACATTTTACTCAATGCTTTACCTTTAGTTTCTACCCAATTATTTCTAACAATTTTCTCCCCTTTTTACATTTTAATTAAGTCACTCATGACACAACACAAGGCTAATTTATACCAAGACAGTTATTATTAGGCACTTTTTACTTTTTTCTTATTTTTAAAACATTCTTTTTTTCTTACCCTTTTCTCTCCCCCTTTGTAATTTTATTTAGGTATTTTTTTGGAGTCAGGGTCTCACTCTGTCACCTAGGCTGAGTGTAGTGGCACAATCACAGCTCACTGCAGCCTAGACTTCCTAAGCTCTAACAATTTTCTACCTTAGCCTTCCACCTCAGCCTCCCAAGTAGTTGGGACCACAGATGCATGCCACCATGTCCAGCTAAATTTTTTGGGATTGTATTTTTTTGTAGAGATGAAGTCTCACTTTGTTGCCCTGTCTGGACTTGAACTCCTGGGCTGAAGTGAACCTCCCACCTCCACCTCCCAAAGTGCTGGGAACAGACACATCTTAAAACAATCTTCAAACTACCTAATTCCTCTCCTCATACCTTCTCTAATTTATATGAATACTTAGCACATACTCTTCCAGTAAGGAAAATTAAAATTCCACCCTACACCAATTTCCCCCAAATGTTGCCAAACACATCCACACTTTCAGAAAGGCACACATGCATCTGCAAAAAAGTGTTAGAAGCTGTTAAAATAGAATGTGTTCTAGAAATAATAAGACTAAAAGCTAAAGCTACAAGCTATGAGTATTGAAAAGATAGCCTTCCTTCAAGACAGACAGCAGTCTGAACAAACATATCAACTTACATTTCTGTCTATAATCCCTTTTAAATCACTATTATTAGTGGCAGGTAGTATTGCTACTATTGTTACTGTTAGGAGAATAAGAAATCCTTAACACAGCTAGAAAAAAAAGAAAGAATGCTATCCACAGTTCAGAAATTGAGGAATTCTGTTAAGATTAAAAAGTTGATGAGACACAGTGACTGAGAAGTCTGAGAAAACCTAGCTTAGAGACCCAACAGAGGTCTCTGTGAAGGTAAGAGTGATTCTACTGTGCTCCAAACTCAGAAACTAGACTACAGGAGAGGACCCTGAGAGGATCTCCAGAAGACTATAGGGGAAACCAACCCAGAGTCTTTGCACAAGTGAATCCCAATACCCTTTTGGCTGGCCTTTTCCTGAGAAGCAGGCAAACACAGCCTAAGCTAAAGCTCAGAGCATGGTGGACAGAGGGATTTTAACCACCTCCCCAGTAGGCAGAGGAACTTGTCAGACAAAAGAGAACCTACTGGCATACCTCTTTATAGTTGGCAGCAGTTTCTACTCCTTTTGGTCACCAGAGGCAAACTCCCATTATCAGACTATTCAACAAGAAGCAAATCAATATCCTCCAAATACTCACGTTGAACAGACAATCCCAAATCACTAAATATTCCAGGAAAACCAACATCACAAAAGAACTACTCAACAATGTATCTAATACTAAAGAAAACCAAGAAGAACACATTAAATATAATCAATATCTTTAGAAAAAACAGAGACACCATTATATTCAAAAAAGAGGCAATACTGAAAAGAAACAATTAGGGAAGGATGGAGAAGCTGAAGTTCTCCTTAAGCAAGTGGTATTAAGTCAAGAGATATTACCCACAGTGAGGGGTACTGAAAAATTAAGGAATTCTGGTAAGATTAAAAAGTTGACTTTTTAATATAATTGACTGTGGAGATGGTTACTAAAAAACTGTAAACACAGCACTCTAAATGGGTGATCTGTAAGGTATGTGACTGTGTCTCAATAAAGGATGTTTTAAGACAGAAAAATATAATTGAAATTATAAAAGTGAACAGTGGACCATACAAATAGAATCAGCTGATATTGACAAAAGGGGAAAGGCAATTCAATGAGGAAAGGATTATCTTTTCAACAAGCGATAGAGAAACACTGGGACATCTGGAGGCAAAAACATAAATCTAGACACAGATCTTACACCTTTCACAAAAATCAACATAAACAGAATGGTAGGCCTAAAACTACAACACAATACTATAAAACTTCTAAAAGAAAACATAGAAGAAAATCTGTATGACCTTGAATTTGGTGATGAGTTTCTAGATATAAAACCAAAAGCATCTTTAAAGAAAATATTGATAAATTAGTTTTATTGAAATTAAAAATTCTTCTCTGTGGCTGGGTGCAGTGGTACATGGCAGTAATCCCAGCACTTTGAGAGTCCAAGGTGGGCAGATTACTTGATATCAGAAGTTCCAGAGCCAGCCTGGGCAATATGTCAAAACCCTATCTCTACAAAAAGTTATCTGGGTGTAGTGGCATGCACCTGTTGCCCCAGCTACTTGAGAGGCTGAGGTGGAAGCCTGGAGGGGTCAAGGCTGCAGTGAGCCAGTGAGCCAAGATAGTGCCACTGCACTCCAGCCTGGGCAATAGACTAATACCCTGTCTCAAAAAATTCTGCTCTATGAAAGACACTGTAAAGAAGGTCAAAAGTCAAGCCACCAACTAGCAGAAAATCTTTGCAGACCACACACATAGTAAAGGACATATCCAAAATATACAAAGAGCTGTTAAAATTCAACAATAAGAGCTTGAGTAAAATAGCAAGACTCCATATCTCTGGGTGCAGGGTGGGAGGAAACTAGTCAACTAGCCA
Source organism: Saguinus oedipus (assembly GCA_031835075.1). Lineage (NCBI taxonomy): Eukaryota > Metazoa > Chordata > Mammalia > Primates > Cebidae > Saguinus > Saguinus oedipus. The sequence goes on along the minus strand of CM063171.1, from coordinate 94,763,741 downwards.
GGGATGTGATGTCTATAGTCCTAACTACTCAGGAACTGAGGTGGGAGAATCACTTGAGCACAGGAGTTCAAGGCTGCGGTAAGCTGTGATTACACCACTGCACTCCAACCTAAGTGACAGAGTGAGACCCTGATTCTAAAAAGAAAAACAAAAATCAATAATAAGACAATCCAATGAAGAAAATAGGCAAAAAAGATTAACAAAGCCCATCAAGGAAGATATACAATAGCAAACAAGCACATGAGAAGATGCTCACCATCATTTGTCATCAGGGAACTACAAATGAAAATAATGAGATACCACTTAGTACACATCTATTAGAATGGTTACGATCCAAAAAACTGACAATACCAAATGCTGACGAGGGTGCAAAGCAACATGAACTCCCATCCACTGCTGGTAAGAATGCAAAAATGGTACAGCTACTTTACAACATAGTTTGGCTGTAACAAAGCAGATCTTTTCATACAATCCAGCAACCACATTTGTAAGTATTTATCCAATTGATTTGAAAACCTATGTCCACACAAAAACCTACTTCCAGGGCCAGGTGTGGTGGCTCATGCCTGTAATCCCAGCACTTTGGGAGGCCGAGGCTGGTGGATCATGAGGTCATGAGTTCAAGACCAGCCTGGCCAAAATGGTGAAACCCCATCTCTACTAAAAATACAAAATATTAGCCAGGTGTGGTGGCAGGCACCTGTAATCCCAGCTACTCGGGAGGCTGAGGCAGGACAATCACTTGAACCCGGGAGGCGGAGGTTGCAGTGAGCCAAGATTGCGCCACTGCATTATAGCCTGGGCAACAGAACAAGACTCTATCTCAAAAAAAAAAAAAAAAAAAAACCTGCTTACAGATGAAGCTAAAATGACCTTCAATAGGTAAAAGGATAAACTGTGGAACATCCACATAATGAAATATTATGTTCAATGATAAAAAGCTTGAGCCACCAAGCCATAAGAAAACAAAGTCTTGGCCGGGCACAGTGACTCAGACCTGTAATCCCAGCACTTTGGGAGGCCGAGGTGCGCCATCGCCTGAGGTCAGGAGTTCAAGACCAGACTGGCCAACATGGTGAAATCCTGTCTCTACTAAAATACAAAAATTTGCTGGGCATGGTGGGACATGACTGTAATCCCAACTACTCAGGAGGCTGAGGCACGGTAATCACTTGAACCTGGGAGGCAGAGGTTGCAGTGAGCCGAGACTGTGCCACGCCACTACACACTCTGGCCTGGGTGAAAGAGTGAGACTCAATCTCAAAAAAAAAGACAAAGTCTTAATTAAATATTGCTAAGTGAAAAAAAAAAAAAAAAGTCTGAAAAGGCTACATGCTGTAATTATTCCAAATATATGACAACAAAATGACTGGTGGTTGTCAAGGGTTCAGGGGAAGGGAGAAGTACATTCCCAATAGAACTAAAAACATATATCCACACAAAAACTTGATTTTAAGTATTCTCACCATAAATAAATCTAAGTGAGGTAATACACATGCTAATTAGCTTGATGTAGTCATTCCTCCACAAGGTATACATATTTCAAAACATCATGATGTACACTACATATACATACAGTTTTTATTTATCAATTTTAAAACACAAATAAGTAATATAAAGGACAGAAAAAAAGACCATTCTAGTTGCTGTGCAGAGAACGGATTGGGAGGAAGGCAAAAGTGGAAGCGGGGAAACCAGTTAGCAAACTACTGCCAAGAAGAAAGAATGGTGGCTCAAACTACCAGGGATGAATAGAAAACAAATTCAGGTATTTGTAGGTAGAACCAACAGAACTTAGTATTAGATTCCATCTGTGAAGAATGGACATAAAAGAGAAACAAAGAATGACTTCTAGGTTTTTAGTCTCAACTAGGTAGAAAGTGGGCCATTTACTGAGATGTGTATAGGGAGACAGGAGTGAACATACTAACCTGAGATACCTATTAGACATCCAAATGGGCATGTTAGATATGGAGTTGTCTATACAAATCCCAGGTGTGAAGGGAATATCAGGCTGTAGGTAACGAATCTGTGGGTCCTCAATAGTTAGCACAGTGCCAAAAGATGCACTAACACATTATGAAAACAAGCATTTTATAAGCTACAATAAGTCCTACAGTGAAAAAAACTTTATGGTTAATACGAGTTTCCCAAACACCTTCAGTCGTGGAAACTTTTCTTCCATACTTAGCCTTCTGCTCTTTAACATATTAGGGAACACTGCACTAGTACATTCTGCTATACTGCTTCTCAGTTTAAATCATGTTCATAAAACTCAATTTTATAAAGTGTAACTAAGTGACTTCATACAAAAATTGGTGGAGGGTTGGTAAATTAAGTATTTAATACCCCATAAACTCTTATAATCAAATCCTTAGAAAATAATATAACACTTGATATGGTCTGGATATTTGTCTCCTCCAAATCCCATGTTGAAATTAGTTACCAGTGTTGGAGGTGGGGCATGATGGGAAATGCCTGAATTATGGGGGTGCATCCCTCATGAATGGCTTAGCACCTCATGCCCTTGGAGGTAAGTGAGTTCTTGCTCTCAGTTCACATGAGATCTGGTTGTTTAAAAGTGTGTGACATCTCCCCGTTCTGTCTCTTCCACTCTCACCATGTGATGTGCAGGCTTCCCCTTCACCTCCCACAATGATTGTAAGTTTCCTTGGGCCCTCATCAGAAGCAGCTGCTAGCATCATGCTTCCTGTACAGCCTTAGAACCATGAGCCAATTAAACCTCTTTTCTTTTATTTGTTTTGAGACTGTCTTGCTCTGTCACGCAGGATAGAGTGCAGTAGGGCACAGTCTCAGCTTACTGCAACCTCCATCTCCCAAGTTCAAGCGATTCTCGTGTCTCGGCCTCCCAAGTAGCTGGGACTACAGGCATGCACCACCATGCCCGGCTAATTTTTGCGTTTTTAGTAGAGATGGGGTTGGTGAGGCAGGTCTAACTCCTGGCCTCAAGTGATCCCCTAGCTTGGGCCTCACAAAGTGCTGGGATTACAGGTGTGGGCCACCCTGCCCGGCAAACCTCTTTTCTTTATAAATTACCCAGCATTGGATATTACTTTACAGCAGCACAAGAATGAACTAACACAGCACTTCGCAAACAAAGTGAAGTGTGTACATCTGTGAAGTTATCTGAGGCATTAGCTCAGCTATAGATGAAGGCACTAAAGTATAATCACCAGTCTCAGAACATCTTCTGAGCTTCTGAGTTGTATAGAGGCCACATATTCCTTTGCCTAGCACTAAATCCATTATTCTAATCAGTAAATAGGTACTGAACACAGAGGAGATTTTAGGAAGTGTCCGTAGTGGAATGATGGGTGATATCCAAACAATAGCAGTAACTCTATTTTCAGAATCCTATACAACCTGTTAGAAAAGGAAGAAACCAAATCTTGCATATGTACAGCTTAGATACAGCAACAATCTGGCAAATGAGCCAAACATACCAGTGTTTGTTTCAACCAAAAAACATCAAGGGAGCTTAGGCATTACTTTTTAAATAGAATTCTTCCTAATGTTTCATGGAAAACTGTCCATTCTTTCTGGTGTCTTACTGTAGTTTAAAGCACCTATAACACCTCACATATAAATGTATGTCTTTGTTCTCTTCTACAATAGCTCTTTAAGATGAAAGGCTGCATCCTCTTTGTTTTCTAACTCCACTGTCAAATACAGTATCTGGGACACAGTAGAGAAAAGGATAAAAGATTTGGAATAAAGACCCAGTTCTGGATCCTGCCTTTTCAGATTCTATGACTCACTTGTCACAATACTCCTGCAAAACTGGTGACATCATCCCCAATTTTTTAGTTGTAAGCTTAGGGAAGTTGTGTAATTTGTCTGATATTTCACAGACAGTTTCAGATCCGTCTTTCTAACTTCCTGGCTAAGAATAAAAATCGAGAATGGTATCCCCAACTTTGCAGGACTGTTATGATAAATGAGTAAATCATTTGAAGCACCCTAGTTTTGAGATAGCAGTCACAGAGCAAATGTTCAATATAATGTGAAGGAAAACCGAATCTTGGAACCCCAAACTCACTATGCTTAAGAGAAGGTTAGCTAGGCATGGTGGCTCAAGGCCAGGCTCTGTGACTTATGCCTATAATCCCAGCACTTTGGGAGGCCAAGACAGGTGGATCACCTGAGGTCAGGAGTTCGAGACTACCCTGACCAACATGGTGAAATCCCGTATCTATTAAAAATACAAAATTAGTCAGGTATGGTGGTGCATACCTGTAATCCCAGCTACTGGGGAGGTTGAGGTAGGAGAATTCCTTGAGGCTGCGAGGCGGAGGTTGCAGTGAGCTGAGATCACACCATTGCACTCCAGCCTGGGCAACAAGCGAAACTCTATCTCTTTAAAAAAAAAAAAAAAAGAAGAAGAAGAATAAAAGAAAGTTAAGCTTGGGAACTGAGTCATACAAAATCTGCCTTCGTTTTGTTCCCAAACAGATAGGTGTAATTTCACATGCTTACATTATCTTATGTAAAATCTAGCTTTACTGAGCACAAGACAATGCATAATTGACTTTTTCCTCTATTCTCTTCTTTCAACTTGTGAAATGCTGATTCACTGAGTGCTAATCAGAGCCTCACAAGAATGTAACCACATGCCTCACTGCCTACCCTCCCTCCTTTTTTTTTTTCCTTTCCCTTCTCTTTGCTTCTTTCCCTTGAAATAATGACGTTCCAAAACCCTCTTTGGAGAAAGCACAGGTCACAGATCCTACTGTAACTGGTGTTTCTTTTTCCTAGGCCCATCCTCAACCTTGGCAAAATAAACCTCTAACTGATTGAGATCTGCCTCAGTCAGTTTTTGGTTTACAATAAGAACTAGCATTTTTTAAATGTTCAATAAACAAATGACTATATATATGTACATTTACATATACTTATATGTGTATAAATAAAATATTCTTTCTGACTTTATCCCCTTTCCGTACTTCTACTAATCCATGAAGGGTCAACTTAAAATAAGACCTTCTCCTACTTACTTGTTTCTTTTTCTCTCTCCCTCTCTTTCACTAGACTGTGAGTTACTCAGGGATGTGAGTCTTGTCTTAAGTATCTTTGCATTCCCAATACCTAACATAGGAGCTGAAACATAACAGAATACATAATAAATGTTTATTATTTCAAATAATGATATTGAAGGGGAAGAAAAATCACATTCTTATTGAGAGGAGCCACTGTTACCAATATTAAAGAAAAAGATCAATCTGTCATCTTTATTTTATGCACTATGGCAAATTTAAAGCACCCCAACTGTGCAAGAGAAGTAACAGACTGAGGAATATTTCCTAGTCCTCACACCAAAATTTCACTCTCAATATTAGGCCCCTTTACAGTCCTGCCCCTTTACTTAAACTCTGGCCAAAAAAAAAAAAAAAAAACAAAGAAAAACCAGCTTAGCCAAAGCATTTGCCTACACACATGAAGCAGTAACACAACAGGCATTCAATGCAATCAGTGACACAGAAGTTTTGTAGTCTAAATGCTTTGAAATTAAAACTCATAATAAACAAGACAGCCTGAGAGAAGAAGAAAAAGAAGAAGGAAGAAGAAGAAAGAAGAAAGAAGAAGAAGAAGAAGCACCACAAAGTTAAAATCAGGTAGTACTTACTTCTCCTTATCTCATACAATTTTAACTGCACTTTGTTTGAAGAAGAAGAAAAAACACCACAAAGTTAAAATCAGGTAGTACTTACTTCTCCTTATCTCATACAATTTTAACTGCACTTTGTTTTTTCACCAAATAATGTCTTGTCATCCCTAGATAATCAGTGCAGGGGTCATTTTCCTCAGGAAGCTTCCCTGATACCGTAAGATGGGTTAATGATATCTTCTCTGTGTTCAGACAAGATACCACCATTGTCTATTTTACATAGCACTATGAGTTTTTCAAAGGTAAGAAATGTTTCTAAGTCATCACTGAATCTCCAGAACCTATCACAAGGCCTAGGTCAGAATAGAGCTTCCATGTTTGTTGACCTAGAATTGACAAAGAATTGTCAATTGACAAAGAATTCCGGGCCAAAAATTTTAAAGTATGGCAAATACTTTTGACATTTGCCAAAATTTGTATCTTCAGCTTATACAAACAGGCCTAATCATGATAGGTTCAAGCAGCATCATACATGGTAATCATACAGAATAATATACATCTTATATTTTAACTAACATTTCAGTAGAACAACTGAACAAACAGAATCCAAGCACAAAATTACAGTACAAGACTATAGAATTTAATTTACCATGACAGTTTAAAATTCAGGGCCTTGGAAGGGGCCCTAACAATGTGTTCCCATGGTCACATGTTTTCACAAAATTTGCAAAGACAATCCAACTACAATTGGTTAAGACTTCTGTTTCTGACTCGCTCTCCATCATACTTCCTCCTTGGGTAATCTGATATTCTGGGCATTGAACTAAGGGGAAGTTGGGTTGGGTATATATTTAGGTTTCATAGGATATATGTATCGTGCAATCACATCCATGTATGACCTGATAATTGCTAGTCTGGGTACAGTCATGGCATCCAGGAATATTCTTACCACCCAATGCACTGCCTTATCTGGTATCATTAACACTAAGGCAGAGGACCAGGGACATCTAGATCTGAGCTCCATGGCACAGAAGTATGTAAAAACACTATACTTCATATAAAACTTAGCAGGGGTGAGACAGTTTGGATTTGTCCCCAGTGAAATCTCATGTTAAATTTTAATCCCCAATGCTGGAGGTGGGGCCTGGTAGGAGCTGTTTGGATCATAGGGGTGGATCCCTCAGGGCTTGGTGCTGTCTGTGTGACACTGAGTGAGTTCTCATGAGATTTGGTCATTTAAAACTCTGTGGCATCTCATTCCCTACTCTTCCCCTATTTCTCTCCTCTCTACCCCCTCTCCTTCATACTGTCTTGCTCCTACTTTTGCCATGTGATGTGCCTACTCTCTCTTTTGCCTTCTGCCATGATTGTGAGTTTCCTGATGCTTCCTGTACAACCTGCACAACCTGAGCCAATGAAACCTCTTTTCTTATAAATACCCAGTCTCAGGTATTTCCTTACAGCAGTGCAAGAACAGCCTAACACAAGGAGTTCCCCCAAATTTGAAAACAATCTTAAAATATTACATGACACTACCAATAAAACAAGTTGTGAATCTCAAACTTTTCTAAGCTATCAAATAGTAAACACAATTTTATCAGTCATGCTGGAGAAAACAGTACACTGTTGACATATGAAGAAGTGGTCAAAAAGTATGCAGTCAAAACCATCTAAATAAAAAAGTATTAGAGGCCAGACACAGTGGTTCATGCCTGTAAACCCAGCACTTTGGGAGGCCAAGGCAGGAGGATCACCTGAGGTCAGGAGTTTGAGACCAGCCTGGCCAGTATGGCAAAATCCCATCTTTATTAAAAATACAAAAATTAGCCGGGCCCAGGGTGGCACACGCCTGTAATCCCAGCTACTCAGGAGGCTGGGGCAGGAGAATCGCTTGAACCTGGAAGGTAGAGATTGCAATAAGCCAAGATCATGCCTGGGTGAAAGAGCAAGACTCCATCTCAAAAAAAAAAAAAGCATTAGAGATATCTAGCAGTTGACATAAATATATTATTTTTCTATATTTTATGATGTTCATTAACTTTGTCAGAATTATTAAAATTGTAATCTGTGGGTTCTTCCTTTTCGATCCGCCATCTGTGCCTCACATGGGGCCACCACCAAAATGCAGATTTTCGTGAAAACCCTTACAGGGAAGACCATCACCCTCAAGGCTGAACCCTCAGATACGATAGAAAATGTAAAGGCTAAGATCCAGGATAAGGAAGGAATTCCTTCTGATCAGCAAAGACTGATCTTTTCTGGCAAGCAACTGGAAGATGGACGTACTTTGTCGGACTACAACATTCAGAAGAAGTCTACTCTTCATCTTGTGTTGAGACTTCGTGGTGGTGCTAAGAAAAGGAAGAAGTCTTACACCACTCCCAAGAAGAATAAGCACAAGAGAAAGAAGGTTAAGCTGGCTGTCCTGAAATATTATAAGGTGGATGAGAATGGCAAAATTAGTCGCCTTCGTCGAGAGTGCCCTTCTGATGAATGTGGTGCTGGAGTGTTTATGGCAAGCCAATTTGACAGACATTATTGTGGCAAATGTTGTCTGACTTACTGCTTCAACAAACCAGAAGACAAGTAACTGAGTTAACAAAAGACATGAACTAAAATAAATAAATAAATAAATAAATAAATAAAATTGTAATCTGTGATATTTTTCATTCTAAATATTAATTTTGACACCAAATTTTTTATTTATATATTTTTTTTATTTTCTCAAACAGGGCCACCAAAAACCTAGATTAGTTTCTACTCACTTGAAGGCTTACTAACGTTAATCACAGAGGGAAGAGTGGATGTTATGGCTTGATATAACTGATTCTCTCAATTATCAATACATAAACCTGTTTAGGTACATGTACAGTCTTCTATGTCTATATTTACCAAACTATGAGAAATGTGTGTTAACTTCTATCTCTTCTGTTACCATGTACAATTTAAAAGCAGGTCCCATATGTCTTATTCATTTGTGTACTTTTTCAGAAGTTCCTTTCTAATGCAATAAATGAACAATAATTGTTTTGTTTTGTTTTTAAGTTACCACACCTTGAACTATTATCTTTAAAAAAGTTTATCAAAGCTCTTTCACTATTTTATGTCAGATGTTCATTCAACATTGTGGGGTAAGTGGAAAACAATGATTAACTATAAGAAATGATGTAAGCTCATCTCTTTAAGGATCCAGGTGTTGAGATACTGGATGTCATCCCAGTTCTTTGCTCACCTCAAAGATCATCACAGTTAACACAGCTGTGCTGTTCAACGGAGCAAAACAAAAAGCAAGTGCAAAAAGCAGGAACTAGTAAACTGCTTGTTTCTCTTCCATAAGCTGAACCAGCCCATTTAGCTAATGGAATCTCTAGAACTATCTGAAGTGGGAGTGTATGCTTATATAATATTATGTCAAAAAAAATCAGAAATTTCCCTATGGTTTTGTTTTTAAAAGGTAACGTACTTTCTAGGGTGATGGAAATGTTCTGAGTTTTAAAAGTAGTATGGGTTACAAAGAGCATACATTTGTTTAACGCTTAAGATCTGAGCATTTCATGTTTTATAAGTCATATCTTGATAAAATAAAAATAACTTAGCAATTAACTCCCTGAACCTACTGAGGTATATCTCTGAGCTATATAAAATGGAAATACCTCCCACAATGCTCTTATTTACATAAAAACTTTTTCTTTACTGACTTCTTTGCCTCCAGTTCTTTGTTTTGAGCCTTTGATAATCTGACAATATGAACCGTCTCTCTAGAGATAAAAAAACACAATGTTTTGCATAGAGGAATTCAGGAAGGGGCTAAAACCTGTTCATAAACCCACATACAGAAATCCTGCCCTAGTCTGTATCTTTTCTTTGAGGCTATCATAAAAACATCAGTTTATCTTGAAATGCTCTATGAGCTTCACATTTAATTTCTAATCCGATACATGTATCTTTTAGATAAAACTTACATACATTCAGGATAAGTACAAGACTTTTATTTAATGAAAAACTACAATTTAGGTTTATTCTTTTTCTATTAATAAGTGACACTAACAGAAAGCTTTAATTATATTAATAAAATAATTTATAGGGCCGGGCGCGGTGGCTCACGCCTGTAATCCCAGCACCTTGGGAGGCCGAGGGGGGTGGATCACAATGTCAAGGGATCGAGACCTCCTGGTCAACATGGTGAAACCCCGTCTCTACTAAAAATACAAAAAATTAGCTGGGCATGGTGGCACGTGCCTGTAATCCCAGCTACTCAGGAGGCTGAGGCAGGAGAATTGCCTGAACCCAGGAGGCAGAGGTTGAGGTGAGCTGAGATCGCGCCATTGCACTCCAGCCTGGGTAACAAGAGCAAAAGTCTGTCTCAAAAATAATAATAATAATTATTATTATTATTATTTATATTAAAGTTCAAAACCACAGTATTTATGAGAAATTCCATGCATTAAATTCATTCTTAAAAAAATAAAGAAACCCATACTGATGCTTATAAAAACTGATAAAGTGTCCTAGGAAATAACTTTACTTATTAAATGGCAATTCCACTTTAATTATGTGAAAGATATTGGTAATATGGTCACAAAAGTTGTAAACCATTTTCTCCTATAAATTTAATTTCAAGTGCAGCTGATTTGAGTGTTTGCTTCTTAGGATTTTTTGTTTTCAATAAAATAAAAATCATTCCTGATCTGGAGATCAATTTTAACCAATGTATAATTAAGGTAAAAAAGACTGAAGATTTAAATGAGATTTGCTAAAGCATACTTCTGATGCATAACCTGAATAATCTGATATATTAGCCAAGACTGATAACAAATAATAATTAAATTATAAAACTTACTAAAGCCTTTTACAACTATTAAAACATTCTAACCAAGAGGTTTAAGAAATTTAGAAACAAAATTCTTATACAGGGTTAACATCAAATCATCTATTCTTCTGACAGATATTTAAGTATCTCAGTCCAGTTTCACTATAATAACAAAATTAAAATACCAAGTTTGTGATCTCAGCAATTAGCTTTAAAGGGTTAAACTAGCATTTGAATGTTCAAATGCTAATTTTTCTCTGAAAAGAAAGATACCAAAGTTTCTCTGAAAAGAAAAATGTCACAAGGATGGAAGAGAAGGGAAAGAAGGAAGAAATTTCTTAAGCTGCAACAGATGAAAGTGATTAAGGAGGTAAGCAGAAATTGAAGTGTGGTACTGAGAACACATTTCATATCTAAAAGGGCATCTGGAATTTCAAATTAACCTGTTAAGAAACAGCCACTACTACTGTGTCTATATGGCACAGAAAAGAAAAATGAAAGAAACAGCCAAAGTAGTCAACAGAGATTTGATAACCAGATAAAAATAAAGAGAAAATTAGACGTGTACATGCAGCAAGAGATGTCTATTTCTGCAGTTATAGTAAGACAAAATACTACAGTTAAATTTGGTTAATCAGATCCTAAATTCAAAGCTGAGATATATTAAAGGATCAATTAGTATTTAATGCCCTAATATTATTTTTGTTATTAACTTGGAAACAAAAATGAAAGGAAAATTGTTCACCCATTTAGAATCAGATTTTACAGACATTTAACTGATAACAATGTTGATACAATGGACAGAGATTCATCTTTAATCCTCTAGGATAGCTAATACTGGTAAGACACCACCATGTTAAGCACTGTGGAAAGCTATGAAAACTCGTAACAGATAATCCTTGCAGTTCAAATTTGGTGGCTTGTTTTGTTTTCTGACATGGGGGTCTCACTCTGTCCTCGCCCAAGCTGGAGTGCAGTGGCACGATCTCGGCTCATTGCAACCTCCACATCCCAGTGATATGGAAGCAGGGCAGGAAAGTGCTGGGTAAGATAGAGGAGGGTTGGTTCCTGGAGAGGGCTCCATCCCTGGGCCTGTGCCCATGAACTTAGGTGAGGACAGGCACTCCTACCTTTGTGCCCAAATGTTGCATTTCTCAAGACCACCCTGGCCTGCCACAGCTCCATCCTGTGACAAGAAAAACCCCCAAGACCCTAGCAGGAAGAGACACAAGCGGTTGGATGTGGAAAGGAACACATCAGTGGAAGAAGACACAAGTGGCTGGACGTCGAGAGGAAATCTAGGGGAGCACACCGGCAAAAGAGCAAATCGACACACCCCCGGCACATCGGCAGGCCACGAACCAGCGGAAAGATGTGGAGTTTGGCCAGGGCAGTCAGAGGAGAGACTGGGCCTCAGAGTGGCCTGACTCTAGGGGAAAACCATCTCCCTCTGGCTTCCCCATCTGCTGAGAGCTACTTCCATTCAATAAAACCTTGTATTCATTCTCCAAGCCAATGTGTGATCCAATTCTTCTGAACACCAAGGCAAGAACCCCAGGATACACAAAACTCTCTGTCCTTGCTATAAGGTAGGTGATATCTCACTGAGCTGATGGCTAAACTAAAAAAGCACCCTGTAAAACATGCCCTGAGGCTTCAACTGTAAACATTCACCCCTAGACACTGCAGTGGGTTCAGAGCACCACAACCTGCCTGTCTGCAGGCTCCCCATAAAGATTTGGGCAGAGGGGCACCAAAAAGGTGAGTCACACCCCCATTACACACCCTTCAAGGGAACCTTTCCCATTTCACCAGCTTCAAAAGATCCTAACACCTCAGCCTCTCAAGTAGCTGCGATTACAGGTATAATGCCTGGATAACTTTGAATTTTTAGTAGAAATGGGGTTTTGCCATGTTGGCCAGGCTGGTCTTGAACTCCTGACCTCAAGTTATCCACCCACCTCAGTTTCCCAAAGTGCAAGGATTGTAGGCATGAGCCACTGTGCCTGGTCCCTTGCAGTTCAAATTTGGATTCATCTGTTTTCTTGGAAAAATGGGAGTTGCTGAACAAAGTTGGAAAAAGGAAATACCTAATTCTTGAGAAAAGGATTTTAAGAGTATCTACTAATACACTGCAGTGATTCAACACAATAACACAGTTTTCTTTCACTTAGACACAACACAATTGTGAATGCTTAACAGAACATAAACAATAAAATGGATTAGTACTTACAAGAAAACTACTAAAGATGTTGGGCAGAAAATATACACTAGCCTCCACTTCCTACTCAAAGTGGTAATCAAGTGATTTTTCTTAAAAATCATAATCTTATAGAAATTAAAAGAAAAAAAACCAACATTTTGGAAATTATAAAGGAGATGAATAACTGATTTAATGTGCCTAAGAAAACCCAATCCTAGGCCAGGCATGGTGGTTCATACCTATAAGCTCAGCACTTCGGGAGGCCGAGATGGGCAGATCACCTGAGGTCCGGAGTTCAAGTCTACCCTGGCCAACATGGTAAAACCCTGTCTCTACCAAAAATACAAAAATTAGCCGGGCATGGTGGCAGGCATCTGTAATCCCAGCTACTCAGGAGGCTGAGGAAGGAGGATCACTTGAAGCCAAGAGGTAGAGGCTGTGGTGAGCCAAGACCACGTCATTGCACTCCTGCCTGGGCAACAGGAGTGAAACTCCATCTCAAAAAAAAAAAAAAAATTCTACAATTAAAACCAATCCAATTTACATCACAGATCCCACAAAAGGTTCAGGAATTAGTGGCACATCTAGATGCAGAATACTCTAGAAGTGCAAATAAAAATAGAACGGAATTTTCACCACTCTGTTTAATAAGCAGTTAGACCTGCAGACCCCTAAACAATCTACACAGTGGGCTTCTGTACCACCCAAATCTGAGGGAAAGCTAAACGCTGAAGGTTTATTCTATACAGAAGGCAAAACAGAAGGCCTCTGGCTTAAGAGACACAAGTGTAGTTGAAGGCAAATTTACTATACTTAATACATGTAGATAAAGTGAATTTGAATAATCAATGTTGAGGCCCCTAACCAGAAACTCAAAAAGCTTGTAGCCAGGAAAATAACCTCCAAAGACCAGAAAAGCATGCAAGCATTCATTCATTCATTCATTCATTTAGGCAAATCTGATCACACCACATATAACAACCTGAAAAGATAATCATACCAAGAGTTCTTCAAGGAAATAACCTAGTTATATCAACCTTCAGCAAAGCCCACGGTTGATAAGCCCTCCATACTCATGCACACAGAAATACAATTAGCTTTTTAGTTACTCTACTTATAAATAAAAGAAGAAAGTAAGAGTTGCCAGACACTGGAAGGAAGCCTCTAACATGAAAGAGGACACCCAAATCGAAAAGAGTAACTTGGAGGAGAAACTAAATGTTCAAAAAAGCCCCCAAAACTAACAATAATATCTTCAGCAATAGGAAAGAAATACTGTTTCATGAACTGGGAACAGGACACCATGTTAAAAAAAGGAAAAATTAAATAGGACTCTTGAATTTTTTTTTAAACGGTTGAAGAAATTTAAAATACAAGGAACAGATAATAAAACTGACATAATCTCCTAGATCACAAAGCATAAAAACAAAGAGATGGGCTGGGCACAGTGGCTCACACCTGTAATCTCAGAGGCCCAGGCCAGTGGATTGCCTGAGGTCAGGAGTTTGAGACCACCCTGGCCAACGTGGGGAAACCCCAACTCTACTAAAAATGCAAAAAATTAGCCAGGTGTGGTGGGTCATGCCTGTCGTCCCAGCTACTTGAGAGGCTGAGACATGAGAATCACTAGAATGTGGCAAGCTGAGATTGCAGTGAGCCAAGATTACGCCACTGCACTCCAGCCTGGGTGACAGAGTAAGGCTCCATCTCAAAAAAAAAAAGATGAAAAAGGAGAAAAAAAAATTAAGGACCAGTCAAAAAGCCTAATATCCAAGATACAGAAAATTCAGAAAGATACAACATTTAATAAGAAAGTATTTTATCAATAAGGGAATCTACAACAGTGCATCAAAACAGACCCACGACAGAGGATGCCATTATGAATTTAGGAAAAGTTACAAAGATAAGACCTTAACATAATCCAGAAAAAAAAAATCCTATATGAAAGATCAGAAAGCCAGTAAAAAAATTATTAGAGACCAGGCACGGTGGCTCACACTTGTAATCTCAGCATTTTGGGAGGCTGCGGCAGGAGAATCACCTGAAGACAGGAGTTTGAGACCAGCCTGGCCAACATGGTGAAACCCTGTCTCTACTAAAAATGCAAAAATTAGCCAGATGTGGTGGCTGGTGCCTGTAATCCCAGCTATTCAGGAGGTTGAGGCAAGAGAATAGCTTGAACCTGGGTGGCGGAAATTGCAAGAGCTGAGATTGCATGCACCACTGCCCTCCAACCTGGACGAAAGGGCAAGACTCCGTCTCAGAAAATAAGACTTTTTAAAAAATGTTTTAAAAAAGAAAGCCATTTAGACTTCTGAACAGCAAATGGAACTTAGACCCCAAATTAAAACTAAATTCTGTAGGAAAATTATTTCTAGCCTAGAACTCTATACTCCACTGACATAATGCCAATCAAGAATGAGGGTACCTTCAGATATATAAGGTCTTAAAATATTTACATTCCTCTTATTGTTTCTAGAGTTTTAGAAGATCTGCCACACCAAAATAAAAGAGTAAACCAAGAAAGATAATGGGATCAAAGAAATAGGAAATCCAACCCAAGAACTATGTAAGGGGAATCCCCTAAATGAAGGCTAAAAGAGATTCCAAAAATGACAGCTGTGGTACAGGACTAGATAATATCAACAATACAGGCTGGAGCAGGTCAAAAAACTCCAATATAGGCTTGTTCAAAAAGATAAAATGAGCCAGGCATGGTGCCTCATGCCTATAATGCCAGTGCTTTCGGAAACCAAGGCAAGAGAGCTTGAGGCCAGGAGTTGAAGACCAGTCTAGTGTTTTGCTGAAAAGTTTTACTTTCAGTTTGGGTTTGAGAATGTACAGCAAAAAAAAAAAAACCCACAATATTACACTTAAATGCAGTTAAAAGCAAAGTTTAATGATTAACACAGCAAAAGAGTATATTGGTGGCTCACACTTGTAATTCCAGCAATCCTGGCACTTTGGGAGGCTGAGGCGGGTAGATTGCTTGAGCTCAGGAATTGGAGACCAGCCTAGCCAACATAGCAAAATCTGTCTCTACTAAAAATACAAAACTTAGACCAGGTGTGGTGGTGCATGCCTGTAGTCCCACCTACTCCAGAGGCTGAGGTGGGAGAATCGCCTGAGCCGGGGAGGCAGAGGTTGCAGTAAGCAGTGTTTGTGCCACTGCACTCCAAAAAAAAAAAAAAAAAAAGAGTATAATGGTTAACTGGTTAACTTAGCAGACTAAAGTGAGGAAAGGAAAATACATATACACACACACACATTCACCTACATTCAGATTAATCAGTGCTGGAAGTCTTAGAACAGCCATCTGAAGTTCCAACTGAAATGAGTCCCGGGCAGTGTGTTTTCTCCACAGGCAAGACTTCATAGCTATCAGAAGGTCCCAGCTTATATTGCAAGCCGCTAACTGAAATTACCAGCTACATGCAAATACACAGCTCTAAAGGTTTAATTCATAATGCTTAATCTTTTACTTTGTGTGTCTCCGGATAGTCTGAAACCTAGATAATTGGCTAGATTGCCAAGGTTTGAGAAGTTCCACAGTATACTTCCTTTCTCATTTGGAATTTTTCAGGACTGGTGGGTGTTTAATCTCCATGTAGGCTACAGCCCACATGGGATCATTTGTAGGTCAGAGGCCTAGCATTGCTTCTGAAGACTGAACAAGACTAATACAATTTTAAATTCCTTACACCTGGGCATAGCAACATCTCATTGCTACAAAAATTTTAAAACACTAGTTGGGCATACTGGCATACGCTATACTTATAATCCCAGCTAGGTAAGAGGATCACTTGAGCCCAGAAGTTGGAGGCTGCAGTGAGCTATAATCTGCCATACTCTAGCCTGGGCAACAGAGAGAAAGAGACCCCATCTCTAAAAATCCACATATAATAATAATTATTATTAATCTTAAAAATTAACAATGAAAATTTTTTTAGTGGTAAGAAAATAAATGTTTGAAGTTAAACTGGATGAGTATTTGAGGATAAAAGACTAATTAATACATACAAAATTAAACAAAACAATTACAGAGACAACATAAAGTTATGCAGAAGAGGAAAAATAAAACTATATTCCAGGCTGGGTGGGTGGCTCATACCTGTAATCTCAGCACTTTGGCATGCTGAGACAGGTGGATCACTTGAGGTCAGGAGTTCGAGACCAGCCTGGCCAACATGGTGAAACCCTATCTCTATTAAAAACGCAGAAAAAATTAGCCAAGCATGGTGGCAGGTGCCTATAATCCCAGCTACTTGGGAGGCTGAGGCAGAAGAGTCACTTGAACCTGGAAGGTGGAGATTGCAGTGAGCCAAGATCGCACCACTGCACCCCAGGCTGGGTGACAGAGCAAGACTTAGTCTCAAAAGAAAAAAAAAATTTATATTCCAGTACTTGGCTCAACTGTCCCCAGTGTTTACATAATATTTATATTGAGAAGTTGGCAGAATGGGGCCAGGCGTGGTGGCTCACGCTTGTAATCCCAGCACTTTCGGAGGCCAAGGTAGGTGGATCACTTGAGGCCAGGAGTTCAAGACCAACTTGGCCATCATGGTGAAATCCTGTCTCTACTAAAAATATAAAAATTAGTTGGGCTTATGTGTTGCATACCTGTAATCCCAGCTACTCAGGAGGCTGAGGCAGGAGAATCACTTGAACCCAGGAGGCAGAGGTTGCAGTAAGCCAAGATCATGCCACTGCATTCCAGCCTGGGTGACAGAGCAAGATTCCGCCTCAAAAAAATACATACATATACACACATACATACATAAAGGAAGTTGGCAGAATGAGAAGTGTGTATGTGGTATTTGCAAAATATTTTTTTCTTCTTTGTAGAGACAAGATCTTTGCCATGTTGGGCCAGGCTTAAACTCCTCCTGCCATGTTGGGCCAGGTCTTAAACTCCTCCTGCCTTGGCCTTGGAAAGTGTTGGGATTACAGGCATGAGCCACTGGGCCCAGCCATATGTAGTGAGAAAGCCATGAAATCCTTTTCCTCCACAATAATAATTCAATAATCAATGCCTAAAAATATAGAAATCAGGTAACAAATAAACATGTTAGAGATGTGAAATTAAATTAAAAGTCAAAACAATCAGGTAAAAGACTTCAAAGTAGCTGTATCTAAGAAACAGAAAAAGAGGAGTTATCTAAACTACGTACATGTAGAACACTGACAAAAATAAAAAGTGCTTTAAGTTTGAAAGCCTAACCAAAACCCAGTTTGAATGCTTAATCAAAACATGGTAACGAAACGGATTTTTTGTTTTCTGAGACAGAGTCTTGCTTTGTCGCCAGGCAGCAGGCTGGAGTGCAATGAGGCGATCTCAGCTCACTGCAACCTCCGCCACCCAGGTTCAAGCAATTCTCCTGCCTCAGCCTCCCGGCTAGCTGGGACTACGGGCACATGCCACCACGCCCAGGTAATTTTTGTATTTTTAGTAGAGACAGGGTTTCACCATGTTGGCCAGGATAGTCTCAATCTCTTGACCTCGTGATTCGCCTGCCTCAGCCTCCCAAAGTGCTGGGATTACAGGCATGAGCCACCACCGTGCCCAGCCCATAAAATGGATTTTTACAGAAATGTTAGTAAACTGCTCTGTCTTTAAAACCTAAATATACTGTAAAATTGATATGGTTGGGTTTTGTTCCCCTACCCAAATTTCTTGTCTTAGTGTTGGAGGAGGGGCCTGGTGGGAGGTAACTGGATCATGGGGATGGACACCCCCCCCCCACTTTGCTGTTCTTGTGATAATGAGTGAACTCTCATGAGATCTGGTGGTTTATAAGTGTGTTACACTAGCCCCTTTGTTCTCTCTCCTGCTTGCTTCCCCTTCACCCTTCTCCCATGATTTTAAGTTTCCTGAGGCCTCCCCAGCCATGCCTCCTGTACAGACTGTGGAATTTTGAGTCAATTAAACCTCTTTATAAATTACCCAGTTTCAGGTATTTCTTCACAGCAGTGTGAGCATGAATTAATATAATAATATAGATATATGACCCAGCATTTTTACAGTATACCATAGATAAGTAAGTCAAAACCACCTATATAAATGGAGACTTCTCATCCTAATGGCATCCTAATTAGCTGGTAGCTGGTAGCTGCTACTGCTATAATCCTCAGCGCTATCATCAAAATTGTTTCAAAAACATCCACCTTAGAAACACTGCTACATTTAATCAATGTGATATACCAACGGCCCCTAAGGAAAACAAAAGCCAAAAACATGCATCATGTTGTAATTTATAAAAGCAACATGCAGCATGGGGTAGTCAAAAAACAAAGACTACTGACTGGAATCCTATGGCCCTGGAATCACTCTGCAACTCCACAATTTTTATTTTATTTTATTTTATTTTATTTTTGAGATGGAGTCTCGCTCTGTTGTCCAGGCTGGAAGGCAGTGGCGCAATCTTGGCTCACTGCAACCTCTGCCTCCCGAGTTCAAGCAATTCTCCCGCCTCAGCCTCCTGAGTAGTTGGAATTACAGGCGTGCAGCACCACACGCAGCTAATTTTTTGTATTTTTAGTAGAGACAGGGTGTCACTGTGTTAGCCAGGATGGTCTCAATCTCCTGACCTCATGATCCACCTGCCTTGGCCTACCAAAGTGCTGGGATTACAGGCATGAACCACTGCACCCTGCCAAATGGTATCTAACGAATTGGGAAGGGGGCACAGGCTAGGGAAAAAGAACTGGCTCCTGAACTAAAGGAATGGGGGTGGGGAGGAGAAGAGCAGTCCAGCCAGAATAACAGGAATAGCATTTACAAAGGCAGAAAGACGGGGGGAGCAAGGCAGGTTGAGAGAAATGCAAATAAAATCACTGAGCACTGTAGGGGAGGGAAGTTGGAGCAGGAAGGCACAGACAAGGCTGGAGTGGTAAGCAAACATCTCAGGGAAGCCTTCTATGCCTTAGACTTTTGCAGACCACTTCCAGCCCACTCCTGTATCTATCTGAAATGCCCGAGTGAACTGCAAGAAGGGGATGGACCAAAGGATTCCTGCCACTTCCCTTCCATATTAAAAACCATGATGCTAAAGTGGAACAGCAGTGGCAGCAATGCCAAGAACAAGCAGGCAGGGCCCCAAATACACACAATAAAAACAGCCTCTGACTAAAAACCAGAAGCACGATTCGGCAAAATTCTTGCTCTTTTGAATAAGTGAACGTACTACACATATTTATAACTGTAGTATTGAGAGCAATTTTTTTTTTTTTTTTTTGAAACAGAGCCGTGCTTCCAGGTTCAAGCGATTCTCCTGCCTCAGCCTCCCGAGTAGCTGGGATTACAGGCACCCGGCTAATTTTTGTATTTTTAGTAGAGACAGGGTTTCAACATGTTGGCCAGGCAGGTCTCGAAATGCTGACCTCAAATAATCCGCCGACCCTGGCCTCCCAAAGTGCTGGGATTACAGGCATGAGCCACCGTGCCCAGCTGAGAGCAATTTTTTATTTATTTTTTCTTTATATTCCTAATTTTTGATGAACACAGACTGCAATTATTTCACACACACAACCAAAAAATTTTGTATACTCAATGCAGTATCTCACAATGCAAGGGTCTTTAACCTTCATTAGCCAGTGGATTTGAAGCTAATAAGTTAAAAACAATCATGAAGGAGCACATCTATGTAATATGCTGGTTTCCAGTATTAAGATTCTTGAGGACAGAGATCACATCTTATTTATTTCTAAACCCCTTCCTTTCTCCTCCCACCACCAGCAAGCACCTAACACTTTGCTTTTATACACAGGACATGTTCAATAAATGTTTATTTTATTATGCAATAATGCCATACATTTGTAAGATGGCTAAAAAAAATTGGAATACATGAATAGTTTATACACTGGGCTTGGGAATTTCATGAGCAAAGATAATGACAGTGTTTATATATGACTCTGGCTTATAAAAAGCTTTCATATACATTCTGTCATTCAAATCTCACATTAACCTAATGGAAGAAGCACTCCTTTCTCTCCAGTAGGCAGTAGCAATAGGAGCTAAGAAATTAAGTTATCTGCCCAAGGTCACATAGCTAGCGACAGACCAAAGACTCTGAATGTCAGGTGTTCTCACTCCTAGACCACTGTTCTTTCCCATGACAACCTACAGTTAATTTATTAAAAAAAAAAAAAAATGGCTGTAAGCCCAGTACTTGGGAGGCCAAGGTGGACAGACTGCTTGAGCTCAGGAGTTCAAGGCTAGCCTGGGAAACATGACAAAATCCTGTCTCTACAAAAAATACAAAAATTAGCCAGGCATGGTGGTACACACTTACAGTACCAGCTATTCAGGAAGCTGAGGTAGAAGGATTGTTTGAGCCCAGGAGGTTGAGGTTGCAATGAGCTGACACTGTGCCACTGCATTCCAGCTTGGGTGACAGAGTGAAACCATGTCATGCACATACACACACACCAAAAAAAAAAAAGAAAGAAAGAAAAGAAAATTATTCAAAACGTATTTGCCAAGTAATGTCCTAATGTGCTGGGAAATAAAATGGTGAACAAACCCTCAGCCCAGGAGGAGAAAACTTTCAGTCCAGAAGGAGAAAAAAAGGCCTGAAACAAGAAAATAATTACAAGCATGAAAGGAGAATAAGGGGATCTACATTGAGGCCCCTTTATTGGGAGTCCCACAAAGACAGAACTGATGTTATATTGAATCCCAAGTATTTTTCTTATTTACCTTACTTCAAACCATTTAAATTAACATACAGGCATCCACCTATTTACTGTCTAAAGCTTCTCAAACTTGGAAGGTGCTTTCAAATCACCTAGGGATCTTATTAAAATGCATTCTAATCCAATGATTAGGACCTGAAATCTTGCATTTCGAACATACTCCGAGGTCTCGCCAAAGATCTGTCCTTTGAGAGACTAAAGCAGACTTCTCAAGGATTATGGTTATGTAGAGACACTAATTCCCTTAGTCCTGAGAGTACCTTCTGTCACCAGAGGGCCAAGAGCAGTTGTTCTTCTGCTATATAAAATGACAGTGGTATTTTTTTCCTTAATGTTAAGTGATATTTTAAAAAGACAAAGATATCATTAACAAGTATAGTTATCTCTAGACAACACCTTACAAATACATTCCCACTTAAAAAAAAAAAGCTAAAATAATAGAACTCGCCAGGCATGGTGGCTGATGCCTATAATCCTACCACTTTGGGAGGCCAAGGCAGGCAGATGCGATCAGGAGTTTGAGACCAGCCTAGCCAACATGGTGAAACCCCCCCATCTCTACTAAAAATACAAAAATTAGCTGGGTGTGCCTGCAATCTCAGCTATACGGGAGGCTGAAGCAGGAGAATCACTTGAACTCAGAAGAATCACTAAAACCCAGGAGGCAGAGGTTGCAGTGAGCCTAGATCGTACCATTGCACTCCAGCCTGAGTGACAGAGCAAGACTCCATCTCAAAAAATAAAATAAAATAAAATAATAAAATAAATAGAGCTCAACTAAGGCAAATTTTGGTTCCTAAAGGTCTAGCTGTTTAAAATTGTAGCTTTATAGTATAGTTTGGTTCTAATTATAATTAGAAATATAATTTTTTAAAAAATTTTAGTTCTTGATAGCTTGCTATTTTCCAAAGGAAACACTGATGAGGATGACAAAGGATTGATTAAAAGGCTGAAGAGTCTAAGCCACTTTGGGAATTAAAGGGCTGAAGAGTCTAAGTCACCAGCAGCAGACCTCAAAATATTGCTGTGAATTGGTCTGTTGCTCACTGACTCAAAAGTATAATTTCTAAGAGTTGAAAATAAGACAACTGAATATGTGGCAGGTATGGGAAAGGGTTAGTGAGAATGGAACCAGGCATATGTGAGCAAAAACTATAACCATAAGGAGTTTTTAAACAAAGAGCTATTTCAGTAGTTAAATCTAACACTACAGACCTCTACCAAACAAATGGATTCTCTAAACAGCAGAAGGGTTATGCTGTTTGAAAAATGATCTCAAACACTAGAAAAGTTGCCTTAAAATATCTTTCCCCCATTGTTTCTACTGAATTAGTCTTTATTTACAGTTATACATTTACACTAAGTTATACTGTTACCTATTTCTACAAAAGAAGATCTACATAAAAAATATTTCTCCTAATATCCAATACTGTAATACAACAACTACTACTAAATTATTCTCATCAAATTTCAATATGAGAACAACAAAAAGACTTAGGCAGAAAGACACAAGAATAGCAATAAAAGAAAATTTGACTAGGCAAGGTAGCTCACGCCTATAATCCTGGTAGTTTTGGAGGTTAAGGCAGGCAGGAGCTAAGAAACCAGCCTGGGAAATATGGCAAAACCTCATCTCTACCAAAAATACAAAAAATTAACCAGACATGGTGGTGCGTGCCTGCAGTCCCAGCTCTCAGGAAGACTGCTTTAGCCAGGAAGTCAAGGCTGCAGTGAAATGGCTGTGCCACTACACTCCAGCCCTCCACCTTGGGCAACAGAACAAGACTCTGTCCCAAAAAAGAAAAGTCAACCTTTCCATTACAAATAGTAATAATGCTACCTGGATATCAGGCACTTAAAACTATGATAGGGTCTGGAGTCAAGGAACATAAGGAACTTCAGCTATGACAGGAAATAACTGTAACTCTTTCTAACTTTACTTCATCCTCTCCATTTACATAGGGCATACCTGAAGAAACTAATGCCTCTAGAGGGTATTTAAACTTCCAAGAATTCTGTAACAAGGCCTTTGAGCCTCTATTCTCAGGCCTGCTCCCACACTGTGGATTTAATTTCAATAAATCAAATCTTTACTTGATTTCAACAAATCCCTCCATTTCTTCCTTGCTCTGTCTATGCATTTTGTGCAAATCTTTGCTCAAGATGCCAAGAACCTGGACACTTCCACCAGTGACATATTTTGGCGAGCCAGCCAGGAGGAAGAGGTAAATCCAAAGGATTTATTTTTCTCCTTTCTCCTTTTCCTTTCTGTTCCATACAGGGGAATCTCTCTCTCTCTTTTCCTTTCCAACTTGGGATGCTTAGTGGGCAGCCCCTAAACACAGAGACAACTACATGATTCTGGCCATGGCCAGTGAAACTAAGGGGTTTCCATGCAGAGAAGCTTAACCACCACTTCCCAGTTCACTTATGAAAACTGAATCTTTTTCATTTTTTTTCCTTTCTTTCTTTCAGCAGCTGTTTATAATTGCCCTGCCCCGAAGGGGGAAGGGCTTTCTTTTTTCTTTCTTTTTTTTTTTTTAATCTTTTCCATGTATGGTCTCTGATTCCTACAACACAGCTCAGAGAAGAAACACACGTTTCAGGAGACTTCAACCTTCTTTACTTATGCTAAATTATTCCCTTATCATACTCAACTCATTAAGGACAAAAAGGTTCCCTCAGAATCCAGTTCTTCTCATTACAGTTCATGGCTATTCTTATAAAACTCATACTAGGCTCTGCAAGGGAAAACCTGCATGTGACGCCAATGCCCACCTAAGGTCAGAGACGTCTGATACACTAAGATCGGACACCATAGGAGGACACTCTGGGAGATCCTGTGGACCTCAGCCTCCCCAAAGAGGATGCTCTTGCAGAGGTTCTCAGGTCTGCTATTAAATCCTCCCTAAAATTTTCTCTCCCAGTTGCAGTGCTGCTTGGCCACAAAATTGTTTGGAATCTGGAGCTTACTGTCTAATGGGAAAGTGGGATGGCATTCCATGTATCCAGGCTTTTGTGCTGCAGTTCTAAGCAGGGGGCCTGATTAACATGTGACATCTCCTTTGGTACTGTTTGGCACCAGTGCTCTTTGGAGTCTGGGGAGGTTTGGCCTTTAATAATCCAACTGCCACAGAGACTGCTTTACCCAAAATTTTGGTTCACAGCCTTCACTGGATTGTCTATTGGGGCAAAGTAAAACTGGCAAGCTTGTATTGCTATCTCATGGCTAAAGTTCCAATTGATTGCATCTTCATTTGGGTGTGTGTATATATGTCTAGATGTATTTATTTGTATGTATACTTACTGTTGTATGCTCTATCCATCAAAATTGGCTCATAAGGAAAAGAGTGCTCATAAATTAAGTAAGTCTAAGTAATTTTCCAGTTCATGTGACTTAAAGTATAGCTATACTAAACAAACTAGCTTTAAATTATTGGTGGAATAAAAATAGAAATGCCTCCAGAATTATCAGCATATATTGTCTGAATTTTATGTTTGTCATTGCTAGATATTTTTAAATGTCAATGTAATTCAAGCCTGCCTCTCATTCTATCCAAAGTCTCACTGAGATAAATGCACATCTGATTGCTTCCTTTAGAAGGGCTAATAAGAAACTCAAAAGAATGCAACTGTTTGTCTCCCACCTACCCATGATTTGAAAGCCCCTAAACCCCCTCCCCACCTGGAGTTGTCCTGCCTTTCTGGACTGAACCAATATTCATTTTACATATGTTGGCTTAGCTCATGTCTCCCCTGTCAAAAGTAAAAATTAAGTACAGCGAATGAGATAAATGTTTTAGGTAAACTTTTTGTGTAAATTAAAATCTTAAAGTTATTTTTGATGCTCATTTAATATCTGGGTCATCTTCAACTAAGAAATGGTTGTGATATGGGGAAACACATTTCTAAAATTGTGGAATTGTTCTTATCACTAAATGCCCATCTCTGATAGTTCAGGATTTCTTGCTTTGTAGGGTTTCCCTAAAGTATTAGGTTACTAAGGTTAACACCTAATTCTATATACAAAATGTGCCAGAAAAGGGTATTAGAAGAAGAAAGAATAATTTTCAGAAGTTATCTGAAAGTTAGTTCAAATTACAGATTTGTAAGGTTATTTATGAAACAATGTAGTAAGGAATTGTTAAGCAGTAGAGAAAGACGTGTAAAAAGTTTAAATAATAAAATATTCTTTAAAAGCTGATAGAGAATTGGAGACATTAGGCTAATTAATATTTTCATAGTTAAAGCTCTTAGTCT
This sequence comes from Saguinus oedipus, assembly GCA_031835075.1. Taxonomy (NCBI): domain Eukaryota; kingdom Metazoa; phylum Chordata; class Mammalia; order Primates; family Cebidae; genus Saguinus; species Saguinus oedipus. Next base: position 94,738,148 of record CM063171.1, on the reverse strand, counting down.
TGATTAAAGTAAAATAAGAAGTATTGTAAAGAAATGCGGGCCAGGCTGGTGGCTCTAGCATGTAATCCCAGCACTTTGGGAGGCATAGGCAGGCAGATCACAAGGTCAGGAGTTCCAGATCTGCCTGGCCAACGTGGTGAAACCTCATCTCTATAAAAATACAAAAATTAGCAGGGCATGGTCGCACATACCCATAATCCCAGCTACTTGGGAGGCCGAGGCAAGAGATCGCATAAACCTGGGAGACAGAGTTGCAGTGAGTGAAGAGTGGAACTCCATCTCAAAAATAATAGGAAGAACAGCTTAAATCAAATTTTTTGTCAGAAAAGTGAAAAACATAATATCTTTTATTTAGTTCATGTGAACTGAGTAATCTTTGGGAAATAAGGATGATTTAAAAGATTACTGGTAAAATATAAATGTCTTCAAAGTGTAAATATGTGGTCTAAATTATGTTCAAATATTAGGTTAGATGCTTTAGCGTCATAAGCTGCTTCTTTGGCTTCTAAAAATTGTTTAACTTGCTGCTTTCCAGCTAGGTATGGCCTGGGGACATTGGAGTCGGCCACGCCCCTGGCTAAGACTATATATCAAACCTTATCAGAACGTAAATTTCCAGGTTTTACATTAAAATGAAAATTGCTAAGAGATGCCATTATAACATGCAATTAAGACTACTAGAAACAGTTTTACAGCTCACGCCTATAAATCAGCTGGGCATGGTGGCACATGCCTCCTGGCTACTCGGGACACTGAGGAAGGAGAATAACTTGAATCTGGGAGGTGGAGGTTGCAGAGAGCCGAGCTCGCACCACTGCACTCTAGCCTAGGTGACAGAGCAAGACTCCATCTCAAAAAAGAAAAGAAAAAAACCACTTTTACATACAATGTGTGTAAGAACAGTATAATGTGGGGTTTTTTTGTATAATGTAAAAGGTTATAAAAGGTTTTACTTCTTTAAAATTTCTGAGTCATCATTTTGGCAAAATAAATAATTTACGGGGATCTGGAATTCCAAAATCAAACTTCAGTTTCAAATTTGTCTTTCCTAATACCTGGCTTTTGGGATGGATCAGAGGGCCCCTGAAACATCTAGAAAAAAAGGTAAACAGGATTATTTGACATGTTTACATAAATGGGATTACCAAAATGATGTTCAATCTTCTTTAGGTTATATCTTTCTGAATTATATATGCTCCAAAATTGTATGGGATTTCCAAAATCCCAATGTCTAAGTATGGTTATTATGTTAAATTATTGTAAACCACAAAAATAACCACATTTCCTTGTATAAAGCTACTAGCCCAAGTAAAAAAAAAAAAAAGAAAGAAAATACTTTGACCAGTTTTCATTTTAAACTAACTGATACTGAGATTGTCTAAGACAGTTTATCATCAATGCTTCATCCCATATTCCTGGGAAAATAATTAAAGCTTCAGGTATATTTGGTCACCTGGTGGGCCATTTAAACATTTTATAAAGGGATTTCATTAAATTGTTATTTTCAATGCATGTTTTCTAGTTGTATAAAAGCTTTCCCATGCAAGTGGGCTGATGTTGTAACAGTAGATTATGCTATGGTGTATTTTTAGCAGGTAGAGAAAGCTTTTTATGGTTTGGAGCTTCTGAAAACATCAGAGAAAGACTGTCCTTGCCATCCACACTACAACAAAACTTCGGGACCTTGAACATTAGGTTCATAATCTCACAACCAAGAGGGTTCCCTCCAGACTTTTGTAACTGTGCACCCATTGAAATCCTTGAGGTAAAGCTAACCAAGAAAAAGATGGCATCCTTGATGAGAGTAGCTTTTCCCCAAGTTCACAGGTAAGGCCTGGGGACAACTTCTATTATCATGTTTTTCTTGCTTATGCCTCTATTAACAATAGAAGTGGAAAAGGGGTCTGTTATGTGCACTAATGGGGTGTACTTTTATTTTTGAAGGAGTTTGCAGCCCACCTTGTACTTCGATAGATAAAAGATGAAGGTCCAACGTAGGTAAGAAACTTTAATGGTATATACGTCGCCTCATAATCAGTCAGAAACAAAACACTGGTTCACTCCTCTTATCCCACATCGTGGTTTAAAGAGAACACTGCCAGGAGGGCTTTGCTCTTCCAAAAGGGCATCATTTGTTAGGTCCTTTTTCCATGGTTTAAAATAAATGAAGCAGTGATTAGAAATGTATCCCACATAATAGAGTCTATAGCAAAGTCTACTGTAAAGTCTATAATCACACAACAGACTTTAAATTCTCTTGTGAAAGTTATGGTAGAATTGGCTGAGCAGAGAAGTATCTGAGCAGCTGCTGACACTTGTGGCCTATGGAGAAATATATTGAATGAAAATTACAGAAATTCAGTGGTAAGCCGGGTGCAGTGGCTCACACCTGTAATCCCAGCAGTTTGGGAGCCCAAGGCAGGTGGATCACCTGAGGTCCAGGAGTTCAAGACCAGGCTGGCCAATATGATGAAACCCCATCTGTATTAAAAATACTATAAATTAGCCAAGCGTGATGGCACACGCTTTTAATCCCAGCTACTTGGGAGGCTGAGGCAGGTGGACTGCTTCAACCCGGGAGGCAGAGGTTGCAGTGAGCCGAGATCATGCCATTATACTCCAGCCTGGGCAACAGAGTGAGACTCTGTCTCAAAAAAAGAAAGAAAGAAAGAAAGAAATTCAGTGATAGAAGATTAACAAAGAAATTGCTTAGTCAAGTGAGTAAACTCCATAGCTCATTCTTTGATCTATTCAATTTTAGGAGGTTTGTTTTATGGGGACCCTGGGTAAGGAACTCTTGGTATTATCCTCCCTATAGTCATAATAATAGTCTGAGCATGGTGGCGCGTGCCTGTAATCCCAGCTACTCAGGAGGCTGAGGCAGGAGAATTGCCTGAACCCAGGAGGCGGAGGTTGCGGTGAGCCGAGATCGCGCCATTGCACTCCAGCCTGGGTAACAAGAGTGAAACTCCATCTCAAAAATAATAATAACAATAATAATAATAGTTTCCCTGCTGCACTATATTCTCTGAAAGGTTTTAAATGCTTCCATGCAGCCATCTCTAGAATGTCATATGGTCTCTCTTCAACTGGAGTGACAAAGGCTGAAAGAAATATGCAACCATGAGGACAATGTAACCTATGAATGATGCGCTGAGATCAGAAACCCAGAATAATGTAACTGAGAGTGACGCTAAAGCCCTAAATTTTGGTCACACTCTCACCTAAGTGAGAACCTGACCAAAAAGGGGGAATTTTTTAAACAAAATTCTAGGAGGCCATTGTTTTGGACTAAGCTCATGCACTAGGCCCCAACAGACCAAACCAAACTAAAATAGAGTTGTTCGTGCTAAGGCTTTAAGAAAACACACAGATTCTAGAATAGACCAGGTTTTGTTTTTTCTCCTGCAAACTCTATAACAAACATTCCTGGCAGCATAGATACCAGCCCTCTGAAGTCCACATTAAATCTTTTCAAAAAAAATTCATTTCCTCTCACCTAGAGACCATCAAGCTTCAGATGATCATGCAACAAAGGTTCCAGCTAGTTCCAGATGAGGACACCACCCTGGCCGTCGAGGAGCTACCACTAGACAGAGCCTCCACTAGACAGAGCAGGCAGAGTTCCATGATCCCCAACAGGTAGGGACGATGCCCCAAGCCAGCATGAAACAGTTACCGAAAAAAAGACCAGTGGTCCCTCTGCCTCCCATAAAGATTTATGGGAATGACCTCTCTTGTGGGCAGATGAGGTAGGAAAATAGGGTCTGGAGGCAGGGAACATAAGGCTGATTCACATTTTAGCTGTGAAAGGAAATATCCTCTCCATGGGGTGTAGGCCAAATAAATAACTTGGTAACTTTACTTTATCCTCTCTATTTACATAGGGCATACACGAAGTAACTAATGGAATCATCTAGAAGGTATTTAAACACCCCAAAATTCTATAACACTGCTCTTGAGCCCCTATGCTTGGGCCCGCTCCCACACTGTGAAGTGTACTTTCATTTTCAATAAATCCCTTCATGCCTTCCTTGTTTTGTCTGTATGTTTTGTCCCATTCTTGTTCAAGATGCCAAGAACCTGGACACCCTCCACCAGTGACAGTATTACCCAAGTAATGCTTGTTTACCTTCAAACTCCTGCTTTTAAGTTTTAACCTCCGAATGTCAAAGTAGCACTAACATATTACCATAACAAACCTATAGAAACTGGCTATGACTTAAATAATCATAAATGATTTATAAAAAATAACAGCTGCTAGCAATCATCACTGTTGAGACAATGATAATAATCTAAGTATCACTGTTGCACATAAGTCCAAATAACTGAGCTAGGCTTACATTCAGTATCTCTAAACATCCCAACATTTCTGAAGTATTGATCCTAAACATAGGATTTATAGGAAAAAAATACATTACTGTCACACATGTACCACAAACAACTGAGTCCCAGACTGCTTTCATCCTTTATATTGCTATCAGGGGCCCGCTCAGGACCCAAGAGGAGCTGGGGCAATAATGGCGACTGTACGAGAGCTTGGGCCAAGCCAGAGAGAGTGGCCAGACATGGTCAAGAGAACAGCTATAGTACAGGGACTGAGCAAGTAAGTATCTGAGAATGACCAAAGTCAGGTTTCTCACTGACAACCAAGAAAAACATAGGAAAGGAGAAGGCTAGAATGTACCCTGTTCCACTGGCTTGCAACTGAAGGTAGTGGTATGAACTCATTTAACATATACAGATAGATATAGATAAAAATATATGGACATAAATGAGTATCAATGAGAGTGTCTGGGAGCAGCAACACATATGTAATCAGCATATCTACACCTAGATTTTGGTTTCTAAATACTATTCTCCACTGAGCAAAACCAATGTCTTCAGATAAATGTCTATTTCCTGGACAGGGGCAGGAAAAGTACAAAATAAAAAAAATATTTTGTGTCAGGAAGTAAGGAAGTGCTCAAATGAGGATGGGAATAAGTCAAAGAGACACAGACGCCAACTCACTGAAGAACATGGAAATCCTTATATGTACACTGCCTTAGTCACTTTGGGCTGTTACAACAAAGTACCTTAGACTGGCTAATGTATAAGCAACAGAAATGTATTGCTCACAGTTAAAGAGGCTATATAGTTCAAGATCAAGTCACCACCAGATTTGGTGTGTGGTGAAGGCCTCATAAATGTCACCTTCTATGTGTCCTCACATGGTAGAACGGTATAGAGGCTAACATGCTCCCTCACTCAGGCCTCTTTATCAAGGCACTAATACCATTACGGAGAGCCCTGACCTCAAGATCTAATCACCATTCAAAGGCTCTATCTTCTAATACCATCACCTTCATGATTGCTTTCAACATAGGAATTTTAGAAGGATACAAACATGCAGATAACAGCACACACTGGTGTTAAAAAAAAAAAAGAATAAATGAGAAGAGTAAATTCCTCCTTACAGTAAAATTGCCAACTAATAAATTTAGAAGCAATGACAGAATTAGCACTTTGGCAATCATCATAGTAACAATTTGACAAGAAACATCAATGAAAATTAAAACTAGTGGGTGAAAACAGAATGAGGAATGGGAGAGCTACATTCTATCAAAATATCTCCCCATAAAATATTAATAACAAAAAGAAAAATAATAACCTTACAGTGGAGAATCCTGGTAAATGCACTAATCAAAGAATCAAAGTTACCACCACCAACAATGAACAAGAAGACACTATGTGCATCTGAAAAGATGCACTAAGAAAATTGCTTTTCATCTGAGCGCAGTGGCTCACACCTATAAACCCAGCACTTTGGGAGGCCTAGGCAGGAGGACTGCTTAAGCCCAGGAGTTTGAGACCAGCCCTGGCAACATGAGCTGTCTCTACAAAAAATTTAAAAATTAGCAGGGTATGGCAACACGCACCTCTGGTCCCTGCTACTTGGGAGGCTGAGGTGGGAGGATTCCTTGAGCTTGAGAGGTAGAGGCTACAGTGAGCCATGATCACACAACAGCATTCCAGTCTAGTCAACAGAGTGAGACTATCCCAAAACATACATACATACATACATACATACAAACATACAGGAGAAAAGGAAAACATATACTGCACCTGTGATAATCCTGCCTCCAAATGCATAACACAAATGCACAAGGAACAGAGAAACTCAAAGGGAGAAACATCAACAAAATGACTAGCCTGTAATCCTCAAAAATGTAAAGGTCATGAAAGTCAAAGAAAGACTGACAAACTATTTCAGTTTGAAAAACATAGGCTGGGCCCAGTGGCTCAAGCCTGTAATCTCAGCACTTTGGGAGGCCAAGGCTGGGTGAATTGCTCAAGCCCAGGAGTTCAAGACTAGCCTAGACAATATGGTGAAACCCCATCTCCACAAAAAAATGATTAGCTGGGCATGGCAGAACATGCCATAGTCCCAGCTATTCAGGAGGCTAAGATGGGAGGATCACTTGAGCCCAGGAAGTCGAGGTTGCAGTGAGCTGAGATGAGGCCACTGCACTCCAACCTGGGCAACAGAGCAAGACCCTGTAAAAAGAAAAGAAAAAAGGAAAACACTGCAGACATATAAGTGGGTGCAATACATGATTCATGATTGGACCCTTTTGCTGAAGATGACAATGTTAAAGCAACAGATGAAACTCAGTGGGTTTTCTGGATAAGGAATACATGGAGGTTCTTTAAGGTGTTCTTTGCAACTTTTCTGCAAGTTGAAAAATGTTTCAAAATTAAAGGCCGGGCATGGTGGCTCATGCCTGTAAGCCCAGCACTTTGGGAGGCTGAGGCAGGGAGATCACTTGAAGCCAGGAGTTGATGACCAGACTGGCCAAAACAGTGAAACCCTGTCTCTACTAAAAATGTAAAAATTAGCTGGGCACGGTGGCACACGCCTGTAGGTCCAAACTACTGAGGAGGTTGAGACGGGAGAATCACCTGAATCTGGGAGGCAGAGGTTGCAGTGAGCCGAGATCGTGCCATTGCACTCCAGCCTGGGAAACAGAGTGAGACCCTGTCTTAAAAAAAAAAAAAAAAAAAAAAAAAGATGGCCTTAAGTTGGTTAATGTAAACCAAAAATGGAAACATAGAAAGAAAAGGAGAGATAAAGTTCTCTATAGGTCTCAGTTTGACATTCCTAACAGGTACAACTGTTTCATATTTTTCAAGTAACATGTAGCTATTTTGCCTCAGTATCTCCTAATCAAATATATAGAGAAGTGCTACATGTATTAGACATGTGCCTTAACATGCTAGAAACTCCAAAAGTACAAAAACTGCAACTACACTTAGAGAAAGAAATCAATAATGGTAAAAGTAACCACATGGCAATTATTTTGCACTCAGCGATGTGTAAAAAAAAGAAAAAAAAGCTATCTCATATCAGATGAGAAAAGTAAACTAAAGCCAGTACTGCAACTCCCAAAACTACAGTTCTTTCTGAAAATATGACCATATTTACTTCCATTCCCCACATTCCCCTAAAAAATGCAACATATTAAAAAGAATAACATATTATACATAAGGATATAAGATATATATTATACAATGATTTATATTATCCTTCTTAATATCATATTAAATTATATATACATAATAACAAAAAGAAGAAAACACAAAATAACCTTACAGTGGAGAATGTATTATAAGGATATAATATATGTTATCCTTTTTTTAGTGGGTTATCAGATAAAAATCTGTAAGATAATACTTAGTCATCAGCCATTCAAAATGATGTTGCGGAAGTCTATTCAGTGGCATAAAAAATTTACAAGTAAAAACTCTGGTCTATGTTCAGTGGAAATCCATTTGTATATTTTTAAATACATAAAAACAGCCAGGCACCATGACTTACGTCTGTAATCCCAGCACTTTAGGAGGCCAAGATGGGCAGATTGCCTGAGCTCAGGAGTTCAAGACTAGTCTGGCCAACATGGTAAAAAACTGTCTCTACTAAAAAATACTAAAACAATCAGCCAGGCGTGGTGATGGGTGCCTGTAATCCAGCTACATGGAAGGCTGAGGCTTGAGAATTGCTTGAACCCAGGAGGTGGAGGTTGCAGTGAGCTGAGACCATGCCACTGCACTCCAGCCTGGGCAACAAAGTGAAACTCTGTCTCAAAATAAAATAAAATAAAATAAAAACATACAAACAAAAATGCAATGAGAAAGGTTCAGAAGAAGTTATATTCCTAAATACAAACAATAGTTATCTCTGAAGGTGTGATTATGAGTGATCTTTATTTTTTTCCTTTTCCTACCAATACTTTGTGATTTCTCCAACATGTATATTATTTCTACACAAAAAATAAAGGTTAAAAATATCTGAATATTACATAAATTTAAAAGTTTCTATTTTCTCTTCTACTAATTTATTCTTGGTGAATATCAGAAAAGAGTCCCAGCAGTATGAGATACGAGACAATACCATTCGGTAACATTAAGACTTCTCTTAATAACAAGGCCTACTTGAAGATCACCTCTAAGAAAAAAAATATAGATAGATATATATACACACACATATATACATATTAGTATGTATATATGTATATAGACACATGTGTATGTGTGTGAATATATATGTAGTTTTGTTAATTATAAATAAAATAGTACAAGGCAGGATCAGCCGGGCATGATGGCTCACACCTGTAATCCCAGCCGACGGACTGCTTGAGACCAGGCATTCCAGACCAGTCTGGCCAACATGGTGAAACCCCATCTCTACTAAAAATACAAAAGTTAGCTGGGCATGGTGGTGCATACCTGTAGTCCCAGCTACTCAGGAGGCTGAGCCAGGAGAATCACTTGACCCCAGGAGGCAGAGGTTGCAGTGAGCCAAGATCGCACCATGGGTGCGCACCATGGCACAGTCTGGGTGACACAGCGAGACTCTGCTTCAAAAAAAAAAAAAAAAAGTCCAGGCATGGTGGCTAATACCTGTAATCCCAGCACTCTGGGAAGCCGAGGCGGGCAGATCACCTGAGGTCAGGAGTTCAAGATCAGCCTGGTCAACATGGTGAAAACCCCGTCTACACTAAATATACAAAAATTGGCCAGGCATGGTAGAGGGCACCTGTAATCCCAGCTACTCGGGAGGCTGAGGCAGGGAGAATTGCTTGAACCCAGAGCTGAGAATGTACCACTGCACTCCAGCCTGGGCAACAGAGCAAGACTCTGTCTCCAAAAAAAACAAAAGTATAAGACAGGATCTCTGGATCTAGACTTCCAGGACTCAAATTCCAGCTACACTATTTACTGGCTACATGATTTTGATAAAATTATATAACCTCTCTGTGCTAGTTTCCTTATATGTAAAATGGAATTCCTGCTAGTCACTGAACTGAATTAACTATTTAAAACACTTTGTTCCTGGCACATAGTAAACACTCAGTAAACTATTATTGTTATTTTTGTTTAATTTTTATTTTTAGACACAGGGTCTTGCTCAGTTGCCCAAGCTAGAGTGTAATGGCAAAAGCATAGCTCACTGTAACTCAAATTGGTTCAAGCCATCCTTGTGCCTCAGTCTCCCAATGTGCTGGGATTACAGACATGAGCTACCACGCCCAACCTATTTGATTATTCTTTTAAAAACTGTTAACTTTTTTTTAAAGTTGAGGCTGCTGAAGCATTAACATCGGTTAAATCACTTGCCTGAAAACAAGATGCTGGCTTTTGGGGTCTAGGGGGAAAATGAGGGACAGAGAGAGGGAGACAGAGACAAATGCATATAAACACAGCAATATCATGAGTCTCTTTTCCTAAATTACTAATTTTTTTTTTTTTTGAGACAAAGTCTCACCCTTTCGCCCAGGCTAAAATGCCATGGTGTGATCTCAGCTCATGGCAACGTCCGCCTCCCAGGTTCAAACGATTCTCCTGCCTCAGCCTCCCAAGTAACTGGGATCATAGGCACCCACTACCACGCCCAGCTATTTTTTGTATTTTTAGTAAAGACAGGGTTTCACCATGTTGGCCAGGCTGGTCTCGAACTCCTGACCTCATGAACCACCCACCTCAGCCTCCCAAAAGTGCTGCTAAATTGCTAATCTTAAGAATTACAAATGGAAAGTACGTAGCACACTGCTCAGTATTTCCTTCCTTTCTTCCTTCCTTTCCCAATCCATCTGTTTCCTCCTGTCAGCTTTTGTTGTTCACATCAAAACAAAAAAAGAAAAAGAAGAAACAGACCTGGTTTAGCCATTCACATTCCCAAACCACCTTTCCTACATACTTTCATTTATAAGCAGTAAATGTAGTAGCATGCACCTATAATCCCAGCTACTCTGGAGGCTGAGGTGTGAGGACGGCTTGAGCCTAGGAGTTTGAGGCCAGGCTGGGCAACATAGTAAGACCCAGTCTCTTTTAATTACTTTTTAAGAAAGAGTCTCACTCTGTCACCCAGGCTGGAGTGCAGTGATGCAATCTTGACTCACTGCAACGTGTGCCTCCTGGGTTCAAGCAATCCACCCATTTCAGCCTCGAGAGCAGCTGAACGCCACCACACCTGGCTAATTTTTTTGGTAGAGATGGGGCTTTTGCCATGTTGCTCAAGCTGCTCTCAAATTCCTGGGCTCAAGGTTCCACCCCATCAGCCTTTCAAAGTGCTGTGATTATAGGTGTGAGCCAACACCCTTGGCTGGCCCTGTCTCTTAACAAGAACAAGTTAAACTAAATGTACTTCTTTTAAATCCATTCCAAATAAATAGCCCGTACATTAGGAAATTACACTTTGGTCTTTTCCAAGTCAATTTTTTTTTTTTTTTTTTTTTTTTGCAGAATTCCATTAGTCAAAAGATATCCATAACTTAAAAATGCTAGAAACTTAGAGAATGTGCTATATACTTTTTGAATGATTATTTAGAACTCACTTTTATGCTGGGCACGGTGGCTCACGCCTATAATCCCTGCACTTTGGGAGACCGAGGCAGGTGGATCACGAGGTCAAGAGATTGAGACCATCCTGGTCAACAAGGTGAAACCCCATCTCTACTAAAAATACAAAAAAAATTAGCTGGGCATGGTGGTGTGCGCTTGTAGTCCCAGCTACTCGGGAGGCTAAGGCAGGAGAATTGCTTGAATTCGGGAGGTGGAGGTTGCAGTGAGCCGAGATCGTGCCATTGCACTTGAGACTGGGTAACAACAGCGAAACTCCGTCTCAAAAAAAAACAAAAAACAGAAAACAAAAAAAAAGAACTCTTATCCTCAATTTCCCGGCCTTTTATATGCATATCAGGAAAGAAAAACTCCTAAGTCAATAGATCTGAGTTCCAATTGTACCCAGGTCAATAATGAGGCCACCAACCTTAAATTGGTGACTTTTGCCTCTTTAGCAAAAAAGAGTTAAGTAGGCCATGTTACTAATAGATCCCTGTTAGCTCCAAAATTCTATGGCCTCTTGCACAAACATAAAAGTGAACAATTTTCACAGGCAATTTCTTGACTCAAAGATGTGTCCTCTGACTATAATCTCCCATTTCCCCTTGTCTTCTTAGAGAGCTCCTGTTCACCTTTCATTAACCCCCACTTCTTTCATGAAACCTTTCTAAAGACTAAGTAAAACAAATTGCTCCACATACTTTGGGCCCCCGTGATTGTACTGCATCTATTGTAGACGACTATATACCGTCTACCATCTCTGGAGTCTCACAACTTCCTCAATGCCTGGCACAAAGCAGGTGCTAAGGATGTGTTTAAAAGATTTGAGTCCACAAAGTTAAATGAGGTTCCTGTCAAGTTTCCGTATCTACTATGAGAGTTTAGCTTAATCTGAAGACACACAGAGGCCAACCTGTAGCACAACCAAAGCTCAGTCCCAGCCAGAACCACATATGCAATCCAAATTTACCCTGAGCATTTGTACAAAAGCAACACTAAGGTATCATTCCTGCAGATGATCTGGGCACCCACTCTGGGGATTATCCTAATCTGTCTCAACTCCCTATCCAAAAATTTCTATTCCCTGCTCTTCTTTGTTCCATGGCACTTACGACTTTCTGCCATACGACATGATTTACTGATGCTCAGTATTTACAGACACTTACCAAAACATAAACCCCACTAACATAGGGATTTTTGTCTCTTTTGTCACAAATGGTGCCCAGCATAAGTGCCTGGCACAGTGAATTTTTTTTTTTTTGAGACTGTCTCATTCTGTCTTCCAGGCTGCGGTGCCGTGGCACAACATTGGCCCACTGCAACCTCCACCTCCCGTATTCAAGTGATTCTCCTACTCAGCCTCCCATGTAGCTGGGATTATAGGCGTCCGCCACCACGCCTGGCTAATTTTTGTATTTTTAGTAGACATGGGGTTTCATCATGTTGGCCAGGCTAGTCTCAAACTCCTGATCTCAAGTGATCTGCCTGCCTCCGCCCCCAAAGTGCTGGGATTACAGGCCTGAGCCACTACACCCTGCAAATGGCCTTTTTTTAAAGACAGGTTTCTCACTCTCTATTGGCCAGGCTGTAGTGCAGTGGCATGATTATGTCTCACTACAGCCTCAACCTCTTCAATATCCTCAGGCTGAGATGACCCTTTCACCTAAGTCCCCAGAGTAGTTGGCATTACAGGTGCAATTTTTGTATTTTGAGGGTAGAGACAGAGTTTCGCCATGTTGTCCAAGCTGGTGTCAAACTCGGGGCTCAAGTGATCCGCCCACTTCAGTCTCCCAAAGTGTTGGGATTACAGGCAGGAGCCACTGCGCCCAGCCCACAGTTTATCTTTTAAAAATCAGTAATAATTATTTCCTTCTCTCTTAGAGCCCTCAAGAGTCATGAGTCACCACCTTCATAACCCTATCTTGCACTGCCTTTATTTCCTCTGCTCCATCCACTGGTAGGAGGCTTCCCAGTAAACTTCCAAGAACTGGAGGAAAATATTTGTATTTAACTCCTAAGCTGTAACTCTTTCCTTCTCTGCTCATTTGTTGGTACAGAAATAGTATTCAGATGGCCAGGTGCAATGGCTCGCACCTGTAATCTCAGCACACTGGAAGGCCAAGATGAGTGGATTGTTTGAGCCCAGGAGAGCAGCCTGGACAACATGGCAAAACCCTGACTCTACAAAAAAAAAAAAAAAAATTAGCCAGGCACAATGGCGCATACCTGTAGCACTAGCTACTTGAGGTGGGGAGGGGGTTTGGGGTGGGAGGATCACCTGAGCCTGGGAGGTTAAGGCTGCAGTTAGCTGTAATCATGCCACTGCACTCCATCTTGGGCAACAAAGTGAGATCCTGTCTCATTAAAAAAAAAAAAAAAAAGAAAAGAAAAGAAACAGTATTCAGACAGCTATACCAAATAACAAATAGATGAAATAACCAAAGCTTTGTTCTTCCACTTCCAATAATAATCATTTCTAAGTGATGTTCACTTTAGATTTTAAACTGATGGTGGACAAAGACCAAAACTGAAAAAATGTTTTTTTTTTTTACAACTGAAAATGTTGAATTAACTTTTCTGACTGTGCCCCAAACAGGCAAATGCTCTAAGGTGCTATATACATAGTCACAGCAAGATTTCTTTTGTAGCTAATAACCTTCAGGAGAAATGAACTAATCCACCACACTTCTGAATCTATTAAATACTGAGCCATGTAAAAATAGGACACTATTGTATTTGTATTCAAAAAATAGCATCAGAACCTTCTCTATCCCCTAGTTTCAGCCAAATATGGCTCGTCCCTACTTTAACTTTTTTAGATGGAGTCTTGCTGTCTCCAGGCTGGAGTGCAGTGGTCGGATCTCAGCTCAATGTAACCTCCACCTCCTGGGTTCAAGCATTTCTCCTGTCTCAGCCCACCCAGTAGCTGGGACTACAGGCGTGTGCCACCACGACCAGCGAATTTTTGTATTTTTAGTACAGCCGGGGTTTCACCATATTGGTCAGGCTGGTCTTCAACGCCTGACCTCGTGTTCCACCAGTCTCCACCTCGGAAAGTGCTGGGATTGCAGGCAAGAGCCACCGCACCCAGCTTTGCTTTAACCAATTTAGCTTACTAGACACAAGCCCATCAGCAGTAGTCATGGACATCATCTACAGTGTTATTTTGAATACAGCTTCTAAATTCTTGAAAAAAGCAAACATTAGCAATGTAAAATTAAGCTCAAGAAGAGAAAAGATTCAAGCTGAGAAGCTTGAATACAATGATTAAAACTAAAACAGGAAACTGCCCAGGCATGGTGGCTCACACTTGTAATCCCAGCACTTTGGGAGATCGAGGCGGGCAGATCACTTGAGATGGGCAGATTACTTGAGGTCAGGAGTTTAAGACCAGTCTGGCCAACAAGGTGAAACCCCATCTCTACTAAAAATACAAAAATTAGCCGGGCGTGGTGGCGCAGGTCTGTAGTCCCAGCTACTCAGGAGGTAGGAGAATCGCTTGAACCCGGTAGGCAGGGGATGCAGTGACACAAGATCGCGCCACTGCACACTCCAGCCTGGGTTACAGAGCGGAGACTCCATCTCAAAAAAAAAAAAAAAAGAAGAAGAAGAACTAAAATAGGAAACAAAGATTTTTTATAGTCACCCAGTCCTGTCATCTAGCCCTATACCAATCTGACAAACTCAGAATCAACTTCTAGGATGAGCCTAAGAAATTCCCTTTCACAGTTTAAACGTTTTAGGCAAGTTGACACAAGCCAGGTCCCCTATGCATATTGCAAACAGCAAGTCTGCCCCGAGGCTTCTGTGATTGTTCAGTTTTGCTTAAACACCCTAAAAAGAATATTCTAGATGTGACCATGTGAAAAGGGTGACTTAAATTCTCAGCATTCAGATGTCAATGTAACGACTAAAAATTAATGGGCAGGGAAAGAAGAGAAATCTTAACAAAATAATCTTTAAATGCTAATTTCTCCACAGCAGTAAAAGAGTGTATGGGGTGAGTTTCAACCTCCGAGTTTTTAAATTAGTTTTCTAAACACGGACTAAACAAGAAATCGGTGCATCACAACAACGAAGCCTTCAAAAGAGTTACTCCTCAGGGTGTATGTAACCCGTTTTCAGAGCACCTAAGTCTTATCTACTGCCTCCGTATCCACATCCGGCCATCCCATCCTTCTGCCCTTCCCTCTCCACGTTCTCCCCACTTGTCTGGAACAAACGAGAAATAAGTGAAATAATGACCAGCACTAAATATGACGCCAAAGTTGACATTTACAAATGATTTTCAAAACAGCTCCCCAGTGGACCTCATCAACTAGGCGGGGGTTTTGCACACTATGCAAAACCTATTTGCTGGTGGTCTAAAAGATAAAACCCGTCTTCTTCAGGGAAGTACTCAAGGAGGAAGGGCGCCTCGAGGAAGCAAGGGGGCGGCTCCAGACCCCTTTCCTGAGGACCCCAGTCAGTGACCAGCGGATCCCGACCCGCAAGCAGCCTTGTTTCAGTGTTACACGTACAGAACTTGTCATCCCAACTTTCCAGCCCTAAGACCGGAGGGGAAGTTAAAAGGGTCCTGGGGTGACGGGAGAAAGCACGACAGTCTATCATCTGTGCTTGGGGCCCAGAAAAGAGCAATGGGCAGCAGAGACGCAGCCATTCGACCCGGCACCGGTTGGAGCCATTCACCGGGAGAGTGGAAGACATCCACGAGAAGCGCGCAAGCAAGCCCGGGAATGCGAGCGAAGGCAGAGGTGGGGGTGATGGAGGAATCCAGACTCTTGCCCCGGGGTGTGCCGGGGGGAAAGAGCCTCCTCAGGGCTGGAGGAGCCCACGCGTACTCTAAGCCCGCTGGGGAGGCGGCAGTTAGGCAGTTCGAGCGCTCCGCGCAGTCCCGGGACCCCGCTTGGTGGTGACGCCGGGCCCAAGCAGCGCGGGGCCAGGAGAGTCGGAACGAGGGCGGGCGGCGGGCGGCGGGCGGGGGCCCAGGTCCACCCGAACAAAGCCGGCGCGTGCGGGGCCTGGCTACTCACAACAAGAAGCTCATGTCGGCCGCGGCGCGGGTTGCAGGCTCAGCGGTCGCGAGGCCTCGGAGAGGCGTCGGCCAGAAAAGAAGAGGAAAGGCTAATACAACAGGAGACGACGAGGAGGAAGAGGTGTGGAACGCCGGCTGCTCGGTGGCCGCAACTAGTTCGGCTCAGCCAGTTCCAATGGCAGGCGGAGGGGGCGGAAGTGGATAGCGCTCGGCTTCAATCACTCCAGGGAGGGGAAGGAAAGGGAGGCGGGGCAGGGCTACAGGCTCCCAGCGCGGCCCTCCCCAGCTGCCGGCCGCCCCCACCTCGCGAGCTCTCGCGATAGCGGTGCAAGCCCACCCCGCCCCTCTGGCTGCGGCCCGGGGTCCCTCACCTTCTGGTCCCTTCTGCTGCCAGGGACCACGCCCAGCGCGTGGGCCGGCGCTACCCGGCTCGCCTGTCCATCTGGTCGTGGCCGAGCGCTCGGAGCCTCTCCCCTGGGCTCCAGACGTCAGGGCAAAAAGGGGTTTCAGCCCCGGGATGTCAGGGTCCCGCAGTGAGGGATGGAATTACCACCGCAGTTAGGCCCAGTGAGTGCCCGTCCAAGGGTGGTGAAAGGTGATGGCATCTTTCTCTGCTAGCACTTAAAAACAGGAGGGAGATCCATCTGGTTTCAACGACTTGGAGGAAAAGGACCAAATGGGTTTTCGAGGTCTCTGTCATTTTATGATCATATTTTTAAACCCTGAACTAGGGAAGGTCAGAGTCCATCACTACCTGAACAGGCAAGGCAGGCTGTCATCAGCAGCTAGGAAAGGTCAGAAGAAAAGATCAGAGTCCATCACTACCTGAACAAGAAAGCCAGGCTATCATCAGCAGCTGGGAAAAGTGAGCCAGCCAAGGAGGAGAGCAGAGCTCGGTTCATCAAGGAACCCAGTATGGTAGGCTGGTCATCTGTGTAAACACTTAGGGGGCCAAAGCTTGTAAGCACTCTGATGCATCCTAGAAGCTAGAAGCCATTCAGACCGGCTTACAGAGAGACTTTCATTCTCTCAGGGTTATGGGGCCCAGGGCAAGCCTTTATATTCTGTTTAAGAATACTTCACATACCTTGGATATGTCACCACAGCATTACCAATTTTGAGGGGAAATATGGGTAACCAAGAGATGTCCATGTTCTTTACTCACAACACCCATCAAATCCACATGGAAGTTATCAAAGAATCTGAGCAAAACAAATCATGTGCAGATATTAGCTCACCTTTGGCTTATTCCAAAGGGCAGAATACACTTGAAGTAGGCACAGATATAAAATTTATTATTCTGCATTTATGCACTATTATTTGGTACATTGTTAATGTGGTAAAAAATATATTTTTTAATAGAAGAAAATATGGGAATCTTGCACTGAAATCTTGCCCTATCTCAGGAACAGCAGAAGGTACTGGAATGGGAAGACTTACAGGCTCAAAAGATTACCAGATCAGGATAAATAGCTAGTGCATGCAGACCTTAATACCTAGTTGATAGGTTGATAGCTGCAGCAAACTACCATGGCACACATTTACCTATGTAACAAACCTGCACATCCTGCACATGTATCCTGGAACTTTAAATTACATTTTAAAAAGTTTTTAAAGAGTCCCAGAAAAGAAGAAAGAGGAGGATTTATCCTAATGAAAATAACAGATTTATGATATAAAAACCCTGTTCCAAATATTGATATGGTACTAAGTTACTGTATAAAATATTGATGTGGTACTAATTTACTGTATAATTCTTTTTTTTTTTTTTCTTTTTTGAGACAGAGTCTCTTGCTGTGGCATGATCTTGGCTCACTCCAACCTCTGCCTCCCAGGTTCAAGCGATTCTCCTGCCTCAGCCTCCTGGGTAGCTGGGACTACAGGCATGCACCACCACACCTGGCTAATTTTTGTGATTTTAGTGAAGACAGGGTTTCACCATATTGGCCAGGATTGTCTCGAACTCCTGACCTCGTGTTCCACCCACCTTGGCCTCCCAATGTGCTGGGATTACAGGAATGAGCCATCACAACCAGCCCTGTATAATTATTTTAAGGGTCTTCTGAAACCAAGTCTTGCATTACCAGGTTACAGATTATCTTTGAAAAGAGTGAGTTGACCTGTCATAGCCTCAGTTTTAGCTCCTTTAAAATGAGAGCCTTGGATCATTACATGATCTCTAAGATATCTTCCTGTTCTAAAGCTCTGTCCTGCCAGGGGCATCTTTCAAATGACTGGCACACATTTCCACATTGCTCCCTGAATGGCTTGCAAAAAAACAAACAAACAAACAAATATATATATATATATATATATATATATATATATATATATATATATATTCATTTGAGGCCAGATGCCATGGCTCACACCTATAATCCCAGCATTTTGGGAGGCCGAGATGGGAGGATTACTTGAGGCCAGGAGTTCAAGATCAGCCTAGTCAACATAGTGAGACCCCCCCCCATCTCTATAAAAAAGAATAAGTACATTCTAAATGTATTTTGGTATCCTACACAATCTCACTTAACATAGCAGTTCAACCTGACCCTTATTAGTGTTCCTTAGATTTTAATTCTATATCTTGCTTCATTAAAGACTAATCAATGTACAATTTTAAGTGCTTCTCAAGGACAGATTAATTTGACATAATAGAAAAACATGGGCCCAGGCGCGGCGGCACACCCTTATAATCCCAGCATTTTGGGAGGCAGAGGCAGGCAGATCTCTTGAGGCCAGGAGTTAGAGACCAGCCTAGCCAACATGGTGAAACCCCATCTCTACTAAAAATACAAAAATAGCTGGGCATGGTGGCACACCCTGTGATCCCAGCTATTCAGGAGGCTGAGGCAAGAGAATCACTTGAACCCGGGAGGCAGAGGTTGCAGTCAGCCCAGGTCGCACCACTGCACTCCAGCCTGGGTGACAGAGTGAGATCCTGTCTCAAAAAGAAAAGAAAAAGAGAAAGAATGGAGGGGCCAGGCACAGTGGCTCATGCCTATAATCCCAGCACTTTGGGAGGCCGAAGCAGGCAGATCATTTGAGGTCAGGAGTTTGAGACCAGCCTGGCCAACATGGCAAAACCCCGCCTCTACTAAAAATACAAAAATTAGCCAAGCATGGTGGCGGGAACATGTAATCCCAGCTACTCAGGAGGCTGAGTTGGGAGAATCGCTTAAATCCAGGAGGCAGAGGATGCAGTGAGCCAAGATTGCACCATTGCACTCCAGCCTGGGTGACAAAGGAAGACTCCGTCTCAAAAAAAAAAAAAAAGAAAAAGAAAAAGAAAGAAATGGAGGCATGAAAGACTGATGAAGCTTGGCGTGTCTTTCAGTGCATTCATTTACTGCTAAAACCCACAAAGCATCAAAACACAGAGCTTATTATTTAACGTTTAAAATGGAAGAAGGAATCTTCTATTGACACAAACCTAGTCCAGTATCCTCCCCTTTAAGATTGTTAACTTTTTGATTGAATATAAGGTCTACGCAATAGGACGGCTAGATTTTAGGTGATGATCATTTATCTACTCGACAAGAATTCATTGAGTGTCTACTATGGGCCTCTGAGAGTTAAAAAAAAAAATCACATAGTCCTTGCCATTTGAATTGTATAGGTCATTGGAAAATACAAGGAATCAAATAAAAGCAAAATTAAAAACTGTATTAAGGGTCATGTAGTATATGAAGTCTTTTTTTTTTCTTCAGATTCTCACTATGTCACTCTCACTGGAGTGCAATGGCATGATCTTGGCTCACTGCAACCTCCACCTTTGTGTTCAAGCGATTCTCCTGCCTCAGCCTCCCAAGTAGCTGGAATTACAGGTATGCATCACCATGCCTGATTAATTTTTATATTTTTTAATAGAGGCGGGGTTTCACCATGTTGGCCAGGCTGATCTCGAACTCCTGACCTCAAGTGATCTGCCTGCCTCAGCCTCCCAAAGTGCTGGGATTACAGGCATGGGCCACTGTGCCTGGCCTGTATATGGGTGTATATTAAAGGGACCTTACCTATTTTGTTGGTCAGACAGTTGGATCTTGTGTATTCAGAAGTGAATAGCATATATATACTCCTTGTATTGTATTTACATTCTGGTTACATTCATAAATGGCATAATTTAATAAAACAACTTCCCTAATCATCATGCCAACTCATTTGAGGTGTTTTGAAGCACCACAACATAAAAATTGATTTTGGTTTTCAAAAAGTCCGTCTTTCAGACTTTTTAGAAAGCAGTACTTTCTGTATCATTTTGAGGATCTTAGTCCGTAGAACAAAAATTATGAGCGATTTATTGGCCAGGTGCAGGGGCTCACGCGTTTCAGCATTTTGGGAGGCCAAGGCAGGAGGATCCCATGAACACCCTGGGCAACATACGGCAACCCTATCTCCATAAGAAAAGAAAAATTGCTGGGTACACACCTGTAGTCCCAACTACTTGAGAAGCCAAGGCAGAAGGAGCACCTGAGTTCAAGAGTTCCAGGCTGCAGTGAGCCATGATCCAGTCACTGCACTCCAGCCTGGGTAACAGGGCAAGACCCTGTCTCAAAATAAAGTAAAATAAAATAAAAGGTTTCTTGCAAGGGACTTAGACTTGCTCAATAAATGTTGAATTGAATTTCTTGGTTCATCAAGTTTACCATTGCCCACAATTAATTGTTTTTCCCACTAAACTCAAACCACATAGTAGTAAGCTGCCGTGGGGAGAAGGAAGAAGGCCCTTTTCAAGTCTATTCAAAACAGCTTTTCCCAAATTGATAGGACATGACCAAGGTTGGAAAGTCTAAAATTAACTCTGCCAGCTGTGTTTTGGTTTGCTTCAGATAGCACATGGGCTCAGGGGGCTCAATTTGCTAGGTTTGTTTGTTGCTTCAATCTGCTGTGCTCTGAAAAAGTTTGTTTGCCTGGAATGCACATTGTGCACAAGACATGGTAACTAGGCAGCTTGAAAATATATTGGAAATAAACAAATAAGTCTCTCTTTGAATCTCAGAAAAGCCCAACAACAATGTAGGGGGATGGAGGAGTTACTGCTGAGTAGGTCAGATGAATGGTTTAACATTTAACCTCGCTGAAGTTTCCCAGAGAGCACGCTGCTGCTGTGCTGACAGAGATGAAAAGATGATGATGCAGTTTCAAGGAGTTCGTGTTTTTAGCCCACCCATCTCCACGAGGTCCTTTAGTATGAAGGACCATATATAGACATAGAGAGTACCCAACTGGTTGCAACTTAAAAATATCTTAAGTATCAGCAGCTGTTACTTTCACCTACACAAATTCACAGTTGGCTTAATTAAATAGAGGCTGTTCTCAAGAGCTGCAGCCCTTTGGGTAGTACCCTAGGTACTTTTGCTGCTTCTGTCTACTTCATTTCCTTCCTCAGAATAACAAAAAGCAGAATGGATGAATGAAAAGGAATCAATTATTAGCAGTTCAGGGTCTGCTTCTATGTGAATAATAGAATGTGGGAGTCAGATCTTCAAATAGAGTTTTGAATCCCTGCCACTGGAATGCAAGGACCCTATGCAGTCCCTACTCTTGGATATTTGTGATCTTGTGCCCATGGCCATTACCACGCCCTCTTCTTGGCATCTCTCTCATGTTTTCCAGAGTTGTCATAGTCACAACCATAGCAACCTGAGCGGGCCACAATCCTCTTACAGCTGGAGACATGAGATACAGCATTATACAACATAATTCCCCTGTCCTACACCAACAGGAGTTTGGTTCCCAATAGTCAAACCATTTGTTTTTCCTCGGGATAAATATTCCAGTTTTCCCTAAATGTCACTATTTTTGAGGTTTCTATGGCATCAAAGCAACCAGAAAGCATTCAGAGTGGAAAACCAAAGTAATCAATCCCACCTTGAAATTTGACCAAGTATTTATAAATCCCTTACTTATGGGCTGTACTCTGTGTTTCCACACTAAGCATTCCATTTGAATACAAAATAAAGAGATTTAGCGAAAGAAAACCTTAGTAGGCAGGAAGATTTCCTACCCAAAATAGTGCTTTTAAAGGAAGTGATCTTGTAATGCACTCCTTAACAGGGATTTGTCTGAGACCTTTCTGGAACCCTGCAGGGTGAAGGACCCTTGCAAGATTCAGTCAGTTGTCAGTGTCATTCATTAATACCATAAACCAGTTACCTCGCTAAGAATGAAAGTTCAAAAGAAATACACGATATCACAATCTCAAAGACCTCATTTCTAATGGCAGAGACTGACATGTAAACAAATTATTACAGCACAAAATGATTTCTCTTATAACAGGATTATATGCAAAGGGCTACAGGAGGCCAGGCAAAGTAGCTCATGCCTGTAATTCCAGCACTTTGGGAGGCCAAGGTGGGTGGATTACCTGAGGTCAGGAGTTCAAGACCAGCCTGGCCAACATGGTGAAACCCTGTCTCTACTAAAAACACAAAAATTAGCCTGATATGGTAGCAGAAGCCTGTAATCGCAGCTACTTGGGAGGCTGAGGCAGTAGAATCACTTGAACCAGGGAGGCGGAGGTTACAGTAAGCCAAGAGTGCACCATTTCATTCCAGCCTTGGCAACAAGAGCAAAACTCCGTCTCAAAAAAAAAAAAAAAAAAAAAAGGCTACAGGAGCCCAGCTGGATTTTTTTAAAAAGAATTGATTTGAGGAGGAAAATAAGGGTCAAGAAGCATTTTACCAAACAAAGGGAGTTTTAAAGGATTACTATACCTTCTCTAGATATAGAAGAGGTGATGGAGGAGTAAAAAGCAGAGAAACGGCATTGCAGAAAGAGGATGCCACATATCTAAAGCCTAAAATGTGTAAAGTCATAAAAAAAGTGTAGACAAAGGAAATGCTGACTGCTATAATAATTGACACGTTAATATGGACTCTCATTTGCTCATTAATTCAATAAATATTTATTAAGCACTAACTATATGCCATTTGGGTATGTATACACTGAGGACGTAGTAGGGTACAAAATAAAGTTCCTGCCCCCAAGAAGTTTACATTCTAGTGGGGAAGAGATATTCCAAATATGTCAGTGTATGAACTCCCTAGTTGTAGTTGCATTTTAATTATCTAATTACGACATGAAAATCTCAAGCCTTATTAAGGAGTATTTTTTAAAAGTCAAGGTATCAGGAATCAAGTAGGGGAGAAATTCTGGAATCACAGTATAAAGACAAAAGCTCTCTGATTACTAAGCAGACAGTAGTTCCAATGCTCATTTGAACTGTACTTTAGTTGAGAACACAGAATCACAAATTCAGTCTTGTAGGAAGTACTATGAATAATTAAAGTACAGCCTTTAGCTGTAAACTCAATGACTGCATGGCCAAATGATGCATCTAAAATTGGAGAAGGTGTGTACGTATAAAGTCAAGATGGACCCACAATGCCATTTCTATGAACAAATCCTCCCACTTCTCCCCTGCGTTGTTCCTCCTTCTGGCAACCTCCAGGGACTTTCATCATCTATCAGAGTTACTGTCACAAGACCATCATGCTAGTAATTTCCATAAATCATCTCTGGATCATCAACAACACCTACCGGGCCACACAACATGGCTCAAAAGGGCAGTTCCTCCCAGGAGACCCATGTGGTTACTCTGGATAGGACTGAAAGCAGCACTTTGTTCCCTGTGATACCCTAGGGCCAACCTTGGCTGCCTTTTCTGCCAGAGCTCATAAAGAGCTTACATAATCATGGATGCATATGAGCATCTAAGCCAATGCCTGAAAGAGACCACAGAATCTTCAGGAAATGAGGGGAACCAATATTTATATTCTGTTCTGTATGTAATTTTCTGCCAGTTTTCTTTCAAGACTGTACTCAGTCATTTCTCACCACAATGCTATGAGGCAGATGTTATTGGCCTAATTCTACAGATGAGGAAATTAAATCATATCTTGCCCAAGACAAGTAGTAAGTAGTGAATCTAGAATTTGAATCCAGTTCTATCTAATTCCCGTAGGATGAAACCATCCAGCTGGACACACTGGCTCAGGCCTATAATCCCAGCATTTTGGGAGGCCAAAGCAGGAGAATCACTTGAGACCAGGAGTTCAAAACCAGCCTGGGCAAGATATCAAGACCCGATCTTTATAAATAAAAATGTAAAATATTTTTTTAAAAATGCAAGAATAATAGATTATTCAGTAAATGATGCTGGAACAACTGGATAGCTATCTGAAAAGTCTTGGTTTCCTACCTGAATTTCTTATGCTAAATTAAAATCCAAATGATTCAAAGTCTGAGTATGGGGGCTCACACCTGTAATCCTAGTACTTTGGGAGACTGAGCCGGGCAGATCACCTGAGGTCAGGAGTTCAAGATCAGCCTGGCCAACACAGCAAAACCCCATATCTACTAAAAATACAAAAATTAGCTGTGTGTGGTGGCACACACCTGTAATCCCAGTTACTTGGGAGGCCGAGGCAGGAGAATTGCTTGAACCTAGGAGACAGAGGTTGCAGTGAGCCAATATTGTGCACTCAAGCCTGGGAGATAGAGTGAAACTCCATCTCAAAACAAAACAAAACAAAAACAAACAAAATCCAGTCGTTCAAAGATTTATGCATAACCATTTGGAATTTAATTTGGTGTAAGAAATTCAGGTAGAGAACCAAATCATTTCTTATGAATAAAAATCAAACTCAAGCATTACAAGAATATGCAACAGAAATAATGAGAGAAAAAAAAATCAAACTCATGGGCAGGCACGGTGGCTCACATCTGTAATCTAGCACTTTGGGAGGCCAAGGCAGGTGGATCACCTGAGTTCAGGAGTTCGAAACCAGCCTGGCCAACATGGTGGAAGGCCGTCTCTACTAAAATATACCCAAAAAATTAGCTGGGCATGTAGTCCCAGTGCCTGTAGTCCCAGCTACTCAGGAGACTGAGGCAAGAGAATTGCTTGAACCCGGGAGGCGGAGGTTGCAGTAAGCTGAGATCGCGCCACTGCACTCCATCCTGTTTGACAGAGCAAGACTCTGTCTCAAAAAAAAAAAAAAAAAAAAAAATCAAACTCATAAAAATACTAGGGAAAAAAAGAAGGATTTTTTTTTTTTTTTTTGAGACGGAGTTTTGCTCTTGTTACCCAGGCTGGAGTGCAATGGCGCGATCTCGGCTCACCGCAACCTCCGCCTCCTGGGTTCAGGCAATTCTCCTGCCCCAGACTCCTGAGTAGCTGGGATTACAGGCACGTGCCACCATGCCCAGCTAATTTTTTTTTTTTTGTATTTTTAGTAGAGACAGGGTTTCACCAAGTTGACCAGGATGGTCTCACGCCCGGCCTGGATTTTTTTAATAATCTCAAGAAGAAAGCCTTTCTATGCTAGACATAAGTCCAGAATCCAGAATTCACAAAGATGTACACATAAGATATGGATAAAGTTAATAAATGAAAAAAAATTGTCAATAATAAAAAACAGTAATAGCAGAATGTTAAAATCTGTAAACTGGTGGAAATATTTGCAACAACTACAGATGTAGTGCTTATTTCTTTGCTGTACAAACAACTCATATTTCAACAAGAAAAAAATACAATTTTGTTTTCTTCCTTTCTATCATTCAAAGTACACAATACTGGCCGGCTGTGGTGGCTCATGCCTGTAATCCCAACACTTTAGAAGGCTGAGATGGGGGAATCACCTGAGGTCAGGAGTTCAAGATCAGCCTGGCCAACATGGTGAAAACCCGTCTCTACTAAAAATACAAAAATTAGGCATGGTTGTACACTCCACTCCAGCTGCACTCCAGCCTGGGTGAAGAGTGAAACTCCATCTCAAAAAAACAAAAAAACAAAGTACACAATATAATTTTTAAAGGTAGGGAAAACACATAAACAGAATATTTTGCAGCTGAAAATAAGATAAATCTATAATAATTGATTTTATATTTTTCTATTTTACTTTATTTTTGTTTTTTTGAGACAAAGTCTCACTCTGTCGCCCAGGATGGAGTGCAGTGGCATGATCTCGGCTCACTGCAAACTCCACCTCCTGAGTTCACGTGATTCTCAGCCTCCTGAGTAGCTGGGACTACAGGCGCACACTACCATGCCCGGCTAATTTTTCTATTTTTAGTGGAGACAGGGTTTCACCATGTTGGGCAGGCTGGTCTTGAACTCCTGATCTCAGGTGATCCGTCTACCTCGGCCTCTCAAAGTGCTGGGATTACAGGTGTGAGCCACTGTGCCCAGCCATCTTTTTCATATATTAGGAACAAAAGGCCAAGCATGGTTGTTCACGTCAGTAATCCCAGCACTTTGGGAGGCTAAGGCCAGAGGATCACTTGACCTTAGGAGTTCGAGACCAGCCTGGGCAACATAATAAAACCCTGTCTCTATTTAATAGAAAAATAAAAAGAAGAAGAAGAAAAGAAAAAAGAAAAGATACAGAAAAATAATATAGTAATCTATTGCTAATTTAAAAAAATAAAGTAGAGGAGGTATTTGGAAGACCATATGTTAGTTTCCTTTGGCTGCTGTAACCCATTACCACAAATTAGGTGGATTATGACAATACAAATTTATTATCCTATAATTCTGGTGGTCAGAAATCTGAAATCTGAAATCTGAAGTGAGTGTCACTGAGTTAAGATGACGGTGTTGTCAGGGCTGCATTTTGGAGGCTCTATAGGATAATCTATTTCCTAGCCTTTTCCAGATTAGAGAGACTGCCTAAACTTCATGGCTGATAGCAAGCACCACATCACTCCAATCTTTGCTTCCATGATTGTCTCTTCTCTGGCTCTTATGCCTCTCTCTTCCATTTCTTAAGAACTCTTATGATTATGTTAAGCCTATCCAAGCAAAACTGGACAATCTCCCTATCTCAAGATTCTTAATTTAATGACATCTAAAAAAATCTCTTTTGCCATATAAAGTAACAACATAATTGTGGGTTCCAGAGATAAACATATGGACACCTATAGGGGACCATTATTCTGCCTACCACACCAAGCAGATTGAGAAACTGAAGAGAATCAACTCAACAACTATTATAAGCAACAATATAATTCACGAGAGTTGCTGGAGATAAAATTAATATACTATTGTATATTAATATCAATTGTATATCAATATCCCATTTATCTAGTAACCAAAATGGTAAAATACACAGAAATATATATACTCTCAATTATGCAAGAAAGCTTAGGGATTGGCCAGGTGCAGTGGCTCACCCCGTAATCCCAGCACTTTGGAAGGCCAAGGTGGGTGGATCACCCAAGGTCAGAAGTTCAAGACCAGTCTGACCAACACAGAGAAGCCTCTTCTCTACTTAAAATACAAAAAAATTGGCCAGGCGCTGTGACTCATGCCTGTAATCCCAGCACTTTGGGAGGCTGAGGTGGGTGGATAACCTGAGGTCAGGAGATCAAGACCATCCTGGGCAACATGGTGAAACCCCATCCCTACTAAAAATACAAAAATTAGCTGGACATGGTGGCGCACGCCTGTAGTCCCAGCTACTTGGGAGGCTGAGGCAGAAGAATTGCTTAAACCTGGGAGATGGAGGTTGCAGTGAGCTGAGATCATGTCACTCCAGCCTGGGAGACAGAGCAAGACTCTGTTTCAGAAAAAAAAAAAAAAAAGAAAAGAAAAATAGCTAATACATGCCAAACTTAATACCTAGGTGATAAGTTGGTAGGTGCAGCAGACCACCATAGCATATGTTTACCTATGTAACAAACCTGCACATCCTGCACATATACCCCAGAACTTAAAATAAAATAAATTTAAAAAGAGAAGGCTTGAAATATTCCCAACACATAGAAAAGATAAATACTGGAGGTGATGGACACCCTAAATACTCTGTCTTGGACATTACACATCCTATGCATGTAACTAAATATCACATGTGCCCCCAAAATATGTACAAATATTATGTATCAAATACAAAATTAAAATATTCCAAAAAAAGAAAAACATACCTGAGACTGGGTAATTTATAAAGGAAAGAGGTTCAATTGACTCCCAGTTCAGCATGGCTGGGAGAGGGGGTGGCCAGAGGGTAGGGGGAAACCCGTTGTAAAACCATCAGATCTTGAGTGAATTCACTATCACAAGAATAGCGTGAAGGTAACCACCTCCAGGATTCATTAACCTCCCATTGGACCCTGCCCACAACACATGAGGATTATGGGAACTACAGTTCAAGATGAGATTTAGGTGGCGACACAGCCAAACAATATTAGTTTATAAATCTAATCTTGTCATAAACAGGCAGTGGCCTGTTTAAAATTCTGATTTTGTTGTTTTGTTTTGTTTTTGTGGCTATCATCCAACTCCCCTTTCCTATTTTGAGGAAATCTACCATTGTGTATGGTTTTGGTAGGATTCAGTGACCTATCTTTTACTATGAAACCTGAAGAGGGAAGAAATTAGATACTCCTACTCTGGGCACTGACTAGAGGCAGCTCCACTGAAGCAACGGGACACTTAGATCTGTTCATGGGGATCTGCAGAAGCATCCCACAGTGGCCAGTGTGTCCTGACTGAAAAACAGCTGGTGTATTTTGTGTTTTTTGACCTGACAGAGTTTCTTGGCGTCTTTTTGCTTTCTGAGTCTTACCCTCAGCCTCCTGCTGATTTTATGAGTCCCACAAAACCATCCAAGAATGTGGATCTTTTTTTTTTTTTTCTATTTCCTGCAATAAAAAAACATGACTCCAGATCAGTCAGACCTCTTCGCAAGTCCTACAAGGCTCCACCTTATTTTTCGGGGCCTCTCTCTTGTCCAACCCTTCCCCAGTACATATCTGATTTTTCATTTCTGAAACATGCTCTGCCTTTTTTACCTCTTCATATGCATCCAGAATGCTTTCTTCCCCATACAGAAAAGCAAGTCCTTCATGAACTTTTAATACTCATTTAATTCAACTCTAATTTATGTGATTCATTCCTTCTTGGTACTGTTGGAAACAGATGCTTGGTGCCGCAAAGAAAAATTACACTGAGACAAAGGATCTCTCAGCAAGGCAATTTTACTTTCTGCAGAAAGGGTATTCCTGTTAGCCATTTTGAAATGAGAGTACAACGAACAAAGGAAAAGCAAACATATTTATTCTTTATGCATTTGGGGTCATCCTTACTGCTGTGTCTGATCTCTGTTGGTTGGAGCCAGATCTCATAATCTAAATTAAACCTTGATTGGCTAACAACTTAAAAGTTTTCCAAACAGGAAAAAGCAATGGAGAACAAAAAGGAAGTCTAAATAATGAAGGGGCATAGGCTGCAAGCTGGGACTGCCTGTAACCATGTCCAGCACAGGTATCTTGGTTAAAGTACAAGGACATAGAATTTACTGCATGTCTGTGACATGTCCAATAGCTACAAAGGATAGGGCTTAACAAAGAGCTATTAGCAAGAAGTCTTTGAAGAAAGTTACTCTTTAAAAGAAACTTATTTTTAACATTTATTATTAGTAGTAGTAGTATTTTTTATCAAGAAGGGCATTTTGAAGAGGAACTTTTCTACTTCCTATAGTACTTTCTCTTCTACTTCTTTTATCTATTACTATATTTCATGTTATGTTTGAAGTATTTGAAGTATTTTGTATAAGAACAAGAGGTCCTTGAGGAGATCAAACCAACAGGGGCTGGTCTAGCACACAGCATATTGAGCCTCCTTATTAAATATTCATCAACTAAACAAACTAAGTTCATTAAATGCATTTTATTTATTTAATTATTTATTTTTGTGATGGAGTTTTACTCTTGTTGCCCAGGCTGGGTTGCAGTGGTGCCATCTCAACTCACTGCAACCTCCGTCTCCTGGGTTTGAGATTCTCCTGCCTCAGCCTCCTGGGTAGTGGGATTACAGGCACGTTTTGTATTTTTAGTAGAGACTGGTTTTCTCTGTGTTGGACAGGCTGGTTTCAAACTCCTGATCTCAGGTGATCTGCCTGCTTCGGCCTCCCAAAGTGTTGGAATTACAGGCATGAGCCACTGTGCCCAGCCAGTTAAATGCATTTTTGATGATTCAACATTATCATGAACACTCTTCCTTTTTTGGTCCATTTCACTGTAGCTCTTTGAGATTGGAAAAGAGTATAGGATAATTTGTTCCTTTAAAAATGTATCTAAGGCCAGGCATGGTGGCTTATGCCTATAATCCCAGCACTTTGGGAGGCCGAGGCAGATGGAGTTCAAGACCACCCTGGCCAACATAGTGAAACCCCACCTCTACTTAAAATACAAAAAATTAGCTGGACGAGGTGACAGGTACCTATAGTCCCAGCTACTTGGGAGGCTGAGGCAGGAGAATCGCTTGAACCGGGATGCAGAAGTTGCAGTGAGCTGAGATCATGCCGTTGCACTCCAACCTGGGCAACAAGAGTTAAATGTCGCCTCAATAAATAAATAAATATGTGTCTAATATTTGGCAGCTTAAAAATAGTTTCATATACACGTTCTTCTTGATTTTTGTTGCAATCATATGTCGCAATCTAGGGTAATGAGTTTCAGAGTGATTAACTTTCCTAAGGTTACATGACTTTAAGTGGTAATAATAACGATAATAATAAAATAATAAAAATAAAATTAACGAAAGAAAAACTAACATTTATTTAATAATTACTAAGTCCAAGTACTGTTTTTTGGTTTTTGTTTTTTCATTTACCTTGCTGTATCTAATTTGATCCTTTCCATTATGTGGCAAGTACTATTATTATCTGCATTTTGTAGATGGGGAAATTAAGATCTCTGTACTGGGGTAGAATTAGTGTCCCGAGTTATTATGCTGTGCTGCTATTTACTGTGACCTTCTGATGATTCCTAGTGGTTATTTTCTACAGCATCTTTTGTGTGTGTGTGTGTGAGACAGCGTATTGCTATATTGCTCAGGCTGGTTTTCTTTTGAACTTCTGAGCTCAAGCAATCCACCCACCTTTTCCTTTCAGAGTGCTGGAATTACAGGCATGAACCTGTAATCCCAGCTCCTGGCCTCTATGGCTTCTTTTAGCTTCTTTTTGTGCCATTTTCTTGTTAGCGTGCAGTGCCATCTTACTGACACTAATTCACTACTTCTTATCTATGCTGGAAACCAGGTGAGTAAACTTGATGGTATTGTGTCTAAAATTAGGAGGAAATAAATGAATATCCATGGATTCTGTAACTTGTTTTTTGAGATAGTCTTGCTCAGTCTCCCGGGCTGGAGTGCAGTGGCATGATCTTGGCTCACTGCAACCTCAGCCTCTCTGGTTCAAGCGAGTCTCCTGTCTCAGTCCCCCAAGTAGCTGGGACTACAGGCACTCACCACCACGCCTAGCTAACTTTTGTATTTTTAGTAGAGACAGGGTTTCACCATGTTGGCCAGACTGGTCTCAAACTCCTAACCTTAAGTGATCCACCCACCATGGCCTCCCAAAGTGCTTGGATTACAGCCATGAGCCACCGTGCCTGGCCTGTAACATCTTTTGTGGGAATTTTTTTTTTTCACTTCTTGATTCTCTATTATATTTTGTTAATAAAAGTCCCAGAAAAGTACCTCTTTTAAAATAGCTTAATTTGGGTTAACTGGAGTAAACTCATGCAATTGACTAGAATATAAGGTTCTCTAAATAGTCAATGAAGCATTGGAGTGACCTGAGTGAAAATAATCAAAGTCGTAATCTGTTTTTCAGCACTTGAATTCATCCATTTGCAGGAGAGAGACAAAAACACTGGCCAGCTCAACGAACCTACCACTATAGACTGCTGCAATGATGATAAATAGTTGAAATGGTAAATAAATATAACTTGCCAAAGAAGCAGAACTCAGCAACTTCAGAAAAGCTGGTTAGAATTGTCCTTTTGAAGGGTTCATTCTTTTATTAATGTGTATTTTTTTTCTTTACTACAATTTTTAAAAGTATTTATTCTTGCATATTTTTTATCCCACAGAAACCCAAAGAACTCAAATTTGCCTACATTTGGGTTTTTTTTCAGGCAGAGTCTCACTCTGTCACCCAGAATGAAGTGCAGTGGCATGATCTCAGCTCACTGCAACCTCCACCTCCCAGGTTCAGGTGATTCTCCTGCCTCAGCCTCCCAAGTAGCTGGGACTACAGGTGCATGCCACCATGCCCAGCTAATTTTTGTATTTTTAGTAGAGATGGGGTTTCACCATGTTGGTCAGGCTGGTCTCAAACTCCTGACCTTGTGATCCATCAGCCTTGGACTCCCAAAGTGCTGGAATTACAGGTGTGAGCCACCTTGCCCAGCCAAATTTGCCTACATCTTTGCAAGCAGAAAAAAAAAAAACACTTTTAGCATGCACACTAATTAAAACAGCACATTAATGACCAATGCGGTATTCATGTTGTTTCTGGAGAATGTTTAAGAATTTGACTTGGGGCCAGGAGCAATGGCTTACACCTGTAAACCCAGCCGAGGAGGATTGGGAGGCTGAGGCAGGTGGATCACCTGAAGTCAGGAGTTCAAGACCAGACTAGAAGGCCCATCTCTATTAAAAATACAAAATATTAGCTGGGTGTGGTGGCACATGCCTGTAGTCCCAGCTGATCGGGAGGCTGAGGCAGGAGAATGGCTTGAACCCGGGAAGCAAAGGTTGCTGTGAGCCAAGATCGCGCCATTGCACTTCAGCCTGGGCAACGAGAGCAAATCGCCATCTCAAAAAAAAAAAATGGATTTGGGTCAGGGGCAGTGGCTCAGGCCTGTAATCCCAGCACTTTGGGAGGCTGAGGCAGGTGGATTACCTGAGGTAAGTAGTTCAAGACCAACACAGCCAACATGGTGAAACCCTGTCTCTACTAAAAATACAAAAAATTAGCTGGGCATGGTGGCGCACACCTGTAGTCCCAGCAACTAGGGAGGCTGAAGTAGTAGAATCGCTTTAACCCAGGAGCCAGAGGTTGCAGAGAGCCAAGATCAAGCCACTGTACTCCAGCCTAGGTGACAGAGCAAGACATTGTCTCAAAAAAAAAAAAAAAAAAAAGTCCTGGTTTCTTTTCAAAACAAATAAATCTTTTGCCTTTTACTTAAAAAGAAGAAGAATAATTTGGGCAAGTGCAGTGGCTTACGTCTGTAATCCCAGAACTTTGGGAGGCCAAGGCGAGTGGATCATGCAGTCAGGAGATCAAGACCATCCTGGCCAACATGGTGAAACACCATCTCTACTAAAATACAAAAAACTAGCTGGGCATGGTGGCACGTACCTGTAGTTTCAGCTACTTGGAAGGCTGAGGCAGGGGAATTGCTTGAACCTGGAGGTGGAGGTTGCAGTAAGCCGAGATCACGCCACTACACTCCAGCCTGGTGCCAGAGACTCCATCTAAAAAAAAAAGGATTTGATTCCACACATTCAGTTCATTCCATGAATATTTACTGAGTGTTTACCCTGTGCCCAGCACTCTACAAGTATTAGATGAATATTAGTGAACAAAACTGACATCTGTCTACTGTTTGCAACCCCACTCTATATTCAGCTATTATTTTAAATTTATAACCCAAGATCATCAAAAAACACTGAAATTTCATAGCAATGTGAAATTTCCCAAATATATGCCCTTAAAAAGTAAGGGACCAGGCCAGGCACCGTGGCTTATGCCTATAATCCCAACACCTTGGGAGGCCAAGGCAGAAGGATTGCTTGAGCCCAGGAGTTCAAGACCAGCTTGGGCAACAAAGTGAGACCCTGTCTCTATAAAAAAATACAAAAATTAGCCAAGCCTGGTGGCATGTGCCTGTGGTCCCAGCTACATGGAAGGCTGAGGCAGGAGGATCGCTTGAGTCCAGGAGGTCAAGGCTGCAGTGAGCTGTGTTCACACCACTGGGCTCCAGCCTGAGTGACAGAGTGAGATACTGTGTCAAAAAAAAAAAAAAAAAAGTAAGGGGCCAAAGATATCTATTAGATGTTAGTGATGAAATAAATTTTAAAATAGGCATAATATAATGCTGCTCTGCTGTGACTTAAATTTCATTTTATTATTTATCATTATTATTATTTTGAGACAGAGGTTTGCTCTTTTGCCCAGGCTGGAATGCAGTGGTGCTCACTGCAACCTCCACCTCCCAGGTTCAAGTAATTCTCCTGCCTCAGCCTCCCAAGTAGCTGGGATTACAGTCATGTGCCACCACACCCTGCTAATGTTTTGTATTTTTGGTAGAGTCAGAGTTTCACCATGTTGGCCAGAATGATCTCGAACTCCTGATAGTTGATCCACCCACCTCGGCCCCCCAAAGTACTGGGATTACAGGCATGAGCCACCATACTGGGCTGCTGTGCATTAAATTTCATGAAGTGTTATATAGTTTCCAATTGCTGCTGTAACAAATTACCATGAACTTGGTGACTTAAGTTTGTTGCCTTACAATTCTGGAGGTCAGAAGTCCAAAATGAGTTTAACTAGGCTAAAATCAAGGTGTCATTAGACTATGTTTCTTCTGGTGTCTCCACAAGATGATCTGAAAGTTTCCTTACATTTTCTAGCTTCTAGAGGTTACTTGCATTCCTTGGCTCAAGGGTCTATTCTTCCTTCTTCAAAGTAAAGCACCACTTGGTTACCTGTGATAATGTTATGGAATGATTTTTATTTTCTTCTTTTTAGCATTTCTGATGGTGCATGTATTCCTTTTACAGCATGAAAAAAAGAAAATAACAAGAAGACTCTATTCAGAAAATAGTTTAGAGTTCTGTGCCAGTCGACATAGTGCACATAGTACAGATGAGCAGCAATCCAGGCTTTCTGCTTGGAACTAGATCATGACCAATTTTGTAACCTGGGTAATAATCTGAGCTTGATCTGATGAGTAGTGAAGAATAGTGGAGTTTTTTAAAGCATTAGGTTACCAGATTTGTAATTTAAAAAGAAGCTGCAATGATAGAATTTAAAAAGAAGCTGCAATGATAGTTTACTACTACTTTGTAATCACCCAATTTAGATTTGCAAAGTACAATTCAGTTGTCTCTATTGTTAGTTTAGCCCATTTCTTTATACCATCAGCACTGATATTCAATTTTTTTGTTTTTTTGAGATGGAGTTTCACTCTTGTTACCCAGGCTGGGGTGCAATGGCGCGATCTCGGCTCACCGCAACCTCCGCCTCCTGGGTTCAGGCAATTCTCCTGCCTCAGCCTCCTGAGTAGCTGGGATTACAGGCACGCGCCACCATGCCCAGCTAATTTTTTGTATCTTTAGTAGAGACGGGGTTTCACCATGTTGACCTGGATGGTCTCGATCTCTTGACCTCGTGATCCACCCGCCTCGGCCTCCCAAAGTGCTGGGATTACAGGCTTGAGCCACCGCGCCTGGCCGATATTCAATTTTTAAATCATTTTCTTGGCAGCCTTTTTATTTTATTTATTTATTTTTCGAGATGGGGTCTCAATGTGTTGTCCAGGCTGGTCTCAAACTGTGGGGCTCAAGCAGTTGTCCTGTCTCAGCCTCTTGAGTAGCTGAGACTACAGGCATGCCCAGCTAATGTACTTTTTTATGCTATGAAGATGAAACATTTATTTTAGACTCTCATGGATAAATGACTGCATTGTTCATTTTTGGCTTATGACATAAACACAGATGACAAAGGAGATCTGGTTGGTAATATAACACTGCTATTTCCAGTGAACCAGATTTTTTCAGTGGAAAATTGAGATGGGAAAAATTTCAGCAAACTTCCATTATTTGTTAGTCCTCAATACACCATCATAAGATATAGTATCTTCTTCATGTTTGGCTAGGGTAAAACAGTAGTACTTCAGTAAGTTTGATTCTGATGGACAGAAGCTAGGGAACAGATTTTCAGCAATACTGTCCTAGGGATCAGCAGAAGTAGCTAGGGGAGGAACTCATTGTATGGGAATTCTCCCACCATCTCTACCCTGACACATGGACCACCAAGGGAAAACTCCTCATTTATCTATTTTATAGTAAGTATTTATTAGGTTTACTGTGAGATTAATTTGAAAGAAAAGCCTCTTAGTTTAAAATTTTGGAACACACTATACTAGTCCTTTTGTTTTGTTTTGTTTTCAGAGATGAAGGTGTTGCTATGTTGCCCAGGTTGGTCTTGAACTCCTGAGCTCAGGTAAACCTCTCGCCTTGGCCTCCCAAAGTGCTGGGATTACAAGTGCGACACCATGCCTAGACCTTAAACTTGTCCATTTTTTTCAAAGGGTGGCATTAGAAGCTAAAGCTCTATACTCAGTTTATTATGAAATAAAGGGTAAGCCGCTTGTCTAGCTTAGCTCTTAGTTTATCCCCTTCGTTTTGTAACGGATCCAGCTTCCTGGGCAGATAACAATTTAAAAGTTGGTTTCAAGAACACATTAGGTATTGCAAATATTTAAGGACTAAAGGAAATTAAACAGTATTCCTTAACAATTATCACCCTGTGTGGAAAAAAAAAAAAAAAAAAAAAACAGTGTATTTCAGAAATACAAAATATTGTACATATTTCAGCGGGGCATGGGTGAGGCCAAGGCAGGCTGATCATGTGAGGTCAGAAGTTTGAGACCAGCCTGGCCAATATGGTAAAACCTCATCTCCACTAAAAATATAAAAAGGCTGGGCACAGTGGTTCCACATCTGCAATTCCAGCACTTTGAAAGGCTGAGGTGGGTGGATCACCTGAGGTCGGGGGTTAGAGACCAATCAGACCAACATGGTGAAACCCTGTTTCTACTAAAACACAAAAATTAACCAGGAGTAGTGGTGGACGCCTGTAATCCCAGCTACTTGGGAGGCAGAGGCCCAAGAATCTCTTGAACCTGGGAGGCAGAGGTTGCAGTGAGTGGATGTAGCACCACTGTACTCCAGCCTGGGTGACAGAGTAAGACTGACTCAAAAAAAAAAAAGATCAGTGCAGAGGCACTGAGTGTAGTTGCATATTACATATGCTCTATTTACCTGCTGGCTTACCTCCTTGATGTGGGCCAGAAGCTGTTGTACCTCCCCACTGCCCACTTCGGCTTCTCTGGGCCAGGTGCATGTTTAGCCTCATAATGAGGGGTGCCAGCTTCTGCAGGACACCCACATCATCAAAGTTGGAGGTTGTGAGACTGAACAACGGATTTGTCTCCCAGTGGATTCCAGCTTGTGTTTGTGAATTCCAATTGTTTGTTGCTAGAGCAAATCACAACTGAGCCCCCTATTTTGAATGATTCTCTAGTGGGTAGATTTATTATGTTGGACCACCTCCATCATGGAAGGGGCAGCACTTTGTTCTCACTGGAATAGATACTCTATAGGGATTTTCTTTCCCTGCACATAGAGCTTATGCCAAAACCACCATCCACAAATTTACAGAGTGACTTTGCCACAATCATGGTATCCCACATAGCATCACTTCTGATGCAGGAAGTCTTTTCATTAGTTGTTTTGTGTTTTGTTTTGAGACAGTCTCACTCTCTCCCAGGCTGGAGTGCAGTGGTGTCATCTCGGTTCACTGCAACCTCCACATCCCAGGTTCAAGTGATTCTCCTGCCTTACCCTCCCGAGTAGCTGGGATTACAGATGCACACCACCATACCCAGCTAATTTTTTGTATTTTTAGTAGAGACGGGGTTTCACCATGTTGGCCAGGCTGGTCTCGAACTCCTGACCTCAAGTGATCTGCCCACCTTGGTCTCTCAAAATGCTGAGATTACAGGTGTGATCCACTATGCCCAGCCTAGGAAGTCTTTGTATGGAAATGAAATACAGCAATGGAACTATGCTTATATTAATAAAATTCACCAGTCTCACCCTGTCCCCCTCATCCTAAAGCCAGTGACCTAAAGGAATGATGGAATGGCTATTTTTTTTTTTTTGAGACAAGTCTTGCTCTGTCACCCAGGCTGGAGTGCAGTGGCATGATCTCGGCTCACTGCAACCTCTGCCTCCCAGGTTCGAGTGATTTTCCTGCCTCAGCCTCCTGAGTAACTGGGATTACAGGCACGCGTCATGTATGGCTTAACTTTTGTATTTTTAGTAGAGAGGGGTTTCACCATATTGGCCAGGCTGGGCTCAAACTCCTCACCTCAGGTGATCCACCTGCCTTAGCTTCCCAAAATGCTGGGGTACAGGCATGAGCCACTGCGCCCAGCCTAGAATGGCTTTTTGAAGACTAATTTATGGCACCAGCTAAGTAGCATATGGCATACCTTGTGAGGCCTAGGCGATGTCCTCCAGGATACAGTATATGCTCTAAACCAGAAAATAACATAGGTCAGATGCAGTGGTTCAGCCCAATACTTTGAGAGGCCAAGGTGGGAGGATCGCTTGAGGTTGGGAGTTCCAGATCAGCCTGGGCAACATAGCAAGACCGTTTCTACAAACAAACAAAAAATTGAAAAGAAAGTAACATAAGTGGTGCTCTTTCTTCTATAGCGTTCATGGGTCTGGGAATTAAGGTGGTGGTGAGATTGAACATGGCTCCTCTCATTATTATTCTTAGTGATCTACTAGGAAACTTTTTTGCTTCCTTTACCTGAGACTTCGAGTTCTGCTAACTTAGAGGACTTAGTTCCCAAAGTAGGATGCTTCCACTAGAGGAAAAAACAATGGTTCCATGAAGCTGGAAGTTGAGACTGCCACATGATCACTTTGGGATCATCATGCCAATGAATCAACAGACAAAATAGAGGGTAACTGTTCTGACTACCCAGAGTGATTGGTTCTGACTACCAGGGGAAAACTGGGTTGCTTCTACATAATGGTTATAAGGAAAAGTATGTCTGGAATGTAGTTGATCCCTGGAGTGCTGTTAATAATCCTATGTCCTGTGATTAAAGTCAAGGGAGAAACCATAACAACCCAATTCAGAGGGGACTGCTAATGACGCAGACCCTTCAGAAATGAACATTTGGGATACCCAGTCAAGGAACCATGACCAGATGAGGTGCTTGCTATGCGTAAAGGGACTATGGAATGGATAGTAGTCATAAGTACCTGCTATGACCAGGTGACCATAAGTAAAAATAAGGACTATAATAATTATCATTATTGTTTGTTTGTTTTGTTTTGAGACAGGGTCTTGCTCTGTTGCCCAAGCTGGAGTGCAGTGGTACAATCTCAGCTCACTGCAACTTCTGCCTCTGGGCTCAAGTCATCCTCCCTCCTCAGCCTCCCGAGTAGCTGGGACCACAGGTGAGTGCCACCATACTTGGCTAGTTTTTTGTATTTTTGGTAGAGACAGTGTTTCCCCATGGTGCATAGGCTGGTCCTGAACTCCTGACCTCAAGGTATCCACCTTCCTGGCCTCCCAAAACGTTGGGATTACAGGCATGAGCAACTGTGCCTGGACTACTTATCAGATAAACTTAGAAAATTGCTCTAGCCACATTAGTAATTACACAAACCTCTGAATGGTTTATAGAGTTTACCTACTACTTGAATTATTCTGCAATTTTTATTTCCAAAACAAAAATAATTTTTTAAAGTCTATTTTTTTAATTAAAGTACATTATATAATATTAAAATGAACCAAC
Organism: Saguinus oedipus; assembly: GCA_031835075.1. Lineage (NCBI taxonomy): Eukaryota > Metazoa > Chordata > Mammalia > Primates > Cebidae > Saguinus > Saguinus oedipus. Next base: position 94,698,829 of record CM063171.1, on the reverse strand, counting down.
TAAATATTGTCCACTAGAGGTTTTAATATTTCACATGTTCAAAAATTGGTCCATTGGCCAGGAACAGTGGCTCATGCCTGTAATCCCAGCACTTTGAGGGGCTCAGGCAGGTAAATTCCTTAAGTCCAGGAGTTCAAGACCAGCCTCAACTACTTAGCAAAACCTCATCTCTATGAAAAAAAAAAAAAAAAGAAAGAAAAAGGTTAGCTAAGAGTGGTGTTGCGAGCCTATAGTCCCAGCTACTTGGGAGGCTGAGGCAGGAGAATTGCTTGAATCCTGGAGGTGGAGGTTGCAGTGAATAGAGATTGCACCTGCACTCAGCCTGGGTGACAAGTGTGAAACTGCATCACAAGAAAAATAAAAGGCTGGGCTGGGCGCGGTGGCTCATGCTTGTAATCCCGGCAGTTTGGGAGGCTGAGGTGGGAGGATCACGAAGTAGGGAGTTTGAGACCAGCCTGACCAACATGGAGAAACTTCATCTCTACTAAAGATACAAAAATTAGCCAGGCATGGTGGTGGTTGCCTGTAATCCCAGCTACTCAGGAGGCTGAGGCAAGAGAATTGCTTGAACCTGGGAGGCAGAGGTTGCAGTGAGCCAAGGTTGTGTCACTGCACTCCAGCCTGGGCAACACAGTGAGACTCCATCTAAAAAAACAAAAAAAAACAAAATAGCACATCCAGGCACAGCTGAGGCAGTGATTGTTTCCTGTTAGTCTTGATAGCTCTTTGTAAATATTTGTAACATAATACCACCTTATAGTCATTTGTTCACTGATATAGTTCCCAGGCTAGATTACAAAGTCTATAAAGGCATTTTGTCTCTTTTTTTTTTTTGAGACGGAGTTTCACTCTTGTTACCCAGGCTGAGTGCAACGGCGCGATCTCGGCTCACTGCAACCTCTGCCTCCTGGGTTCAGGCAATTCTCCTGCTTCAGCCTCCTGAGTAGCTGGGATTACAGGCACGCGCCGCCATGCCCAGCTAATTTTTTGTATTTTTAGTAGAGACGGGGTTTCACCATGTTGACCAGGATGGTCTCGATCTCTTGACCTCGTGATCCACCCGCCTCAGCCTCCCAAAGTGCTAGGATCACAGGCCTGAGCCACTGCACCCAGGCCATAAAGACATTTTGTTTTTCTTTTAATATCCAGAGTTCCGCTAATGTCCAGGTCCTAGAAATACACTGTCTATGGAAAAAATAAGTTTTCATTATGCATGGTTGTATAAATGAATGAACAGTGCATGTGTATAAATGAGTAATTCTAAAGTTACTAAAAACCTAAAAACTGAGGACTATAAGTAAACATTCTTAGAATCATTTAAGAAAGGTATAATGCCCGGGGACGGGGGCTCATGCCTGTAATCCCAGCATTTTGGGCAGCCAAGGTGGGCATATTATCTGAGGTCAGGAGTTTGAGACCAGCCTGGCCAACATGGTGAAACCCTGTCTCTACTAAAATTACAAAAATTAGCCAGGTGTGGTGGTGCACACCTGTAATCTCAGCTACTCAGGAAGTTGAAGCACTGAGAGTTGCTTGAACCTCTGAGGTGGAGGTTGCAGTGAGCTGAGATGGTGCCACTGACTCCAGCTTGGGTGACAGAGTGAAACTTCGTCTCAAAAAAAAAAAAAAAGACTCTCAGATCTCAAGTTCCTCTTTTGCAAAATGAAATAATATCTTGTAGTGTGTGTGTGCACGTGTGTGTGTGTGTGTGTATATATATATATATAGAAAGAGAGTGTGTGTGTATACATACACACTGCAAGATATTAACCCATTTTGCTATACATATGTGTGTGTGTGTGCATGTGTGTGTGTGATATGTATATGTTTTGAGACAGGGTCTTTCTTTGTTGCCCAGGCTGTAGTGCAGCAGTACAATGATGGCTCACTGCAGCCTTAACCTCCTGGGTTCACGTAATCCTCCCACCTCAGCTCCCTGAGTAGCTGGGAATACAGGCACAAGCCACCATGCCTGGTAATTTCTAATTTTTTATGGAGATGGGACGGGGTAGAGGGGGTCTCACTATGTTGCCCAGGCTGGTCTGGAACTCCTAGACTCAAGGGATCCCCCCGCCATGGCCTCCCAAAGTGCTGGGATTATAGGAATGAGCCACTGTGCCCTGCCTTACCTTGCAGTATTGTTATAAGAATTAGAGATTATCTATACAATCAACACAGTGCTGAGCTCAAATAGGTGCTCAATGAAAGACAGTTCTATTGCTATTTATTATATGTATCCAGGAACAATTAAACTAAACAAGTCCTTATATATGAATTATGACAATTTCTGTATTCATTGAGTTTATTATAATTATTTAGAAAACAAAAAGCAATGTATGACACTCTGATTCATAGCTGGATTTTTTTTTTTTTAAAGACAGGGTTTTACCATGTTGGTCAGGCTGGTCTTGAACTCCCGACCTCAGGTGATCTGTCCGTCTTGGCCTCCAAAGTGCTTGGATTACAGGCATAAGCCACTACGCCCGGCCTATAGCTGGATTTTAAAAAAAATTTAGGCTATTCTTACAAACCTTGAGCAAGTCCCTCAAACTTTGAGTCTTGAGAAGTCCTCAGCTATAAAATTATTAGCTCAACACCCATCCTGTCGATATCATGGGACTCTTAGAAGAATTAAATATGCAAATGATGAGTTTTGTAAATTGTAAAGTGCTAAACAAATCCTAATTATTTTTATATCTTCAATCTGAGTGCTTCAACTATAATTATATTTTTAAAAATCATTGCATTAAACCTTAATGCACTTTTGCCCCCTTGTCCATTTTCTAAAGTTTAAAGTGAACTGAAACTTGCCACTTAGTTCAGAAAGCTATCATGAGGCCTGAAAACCTAACGTTTATTATAAATTCAAACACTTAGAGCATTGGGCATTGGCGTCAGAGTGACTTATTGTCAGTCACTGCAGAACTTTGACAGGTCAATTAATCATCATCTAACAAAGCTCCTCGATTTCTTTTATAAACTGTGAGAGGTTCTGCTCTGAGTGGTATGCCAGGAGTAAAGTCTTATCCTAAGAGACATAGACTTTCCAATTGCCAAGAAGTATTAAAGGCAAAGTGTTATTTATCATACTGTACTCATCATAGCTCTGCTCATTGAAAACTCACTGTTGTTGAAGCAGACTTAGAAACTTTTACAACATCTGACACATTTCATCAGGTATCTAATGTGTCACTGGCTTTTCCCATAATCTTTCCCTTAGAGACATTAGGGCAAGAGCTGCATATGAATAAACTGAGATGGTCCTAGGCAGAATGGGAACACTGACTGTGTGTTTACATGAGGTGGGGAAGTCATGTGGGTTTTTTTGTTGTTGATGTTTGTTTCTTTTTATGTGGCTTCATAGTCAACAGTTTCTGAACTTAGCTGCACATCAAAATCACCCAGGAATCCACCCCAGACCTATTGAGACAAATAATACATGGAGGAATCCTAAAAACAGCATTTTGAACAAATTCCAGCTCCTTCTCATATAATCAACCAAGGCTCTCTTGACTGTGGACCACTGGGAATCCCTGGTTCACCTTGCCTTAGTGTTGCCTCCCTCTTCTCTATTTTTAATGCTTTCTCCTTTGCTAGTGTTTCTGTATTTCCCAAGGTTTCCAATGCCAGGACAAAATCTATCCAATATATTGTTAACGCCCTAGTGTGACTTAATTTAATATGCTATTTCTTCAGAAATGCTAATGGTGGGATTTGAGACTCTATGACAGCTTGGGGTGGGGGTGGTTGAGGGAGGAAAGACTTTGCTTCCTGGTCCACAAATGACATTACTTAGGGAATAGCTTCCTTTTAGCTATCCATAAAGTCAGTCCTACATATAAATTATGCATCATTATACAGAAATGAATTTCAGGAATATAGCACAAAAAAGTCAATGGAAAATCTGGATGGCACCTGGAATCTTAATTTGTAAGTCCCTACTGATCAAAATTTTCTGATTTTCTTTTCTTCTTCTTCCTTTTTAAGTTAGAGCATATGTGAGAAAATTTTTTTCGAAAATAGAGGATTGTTCTCACTGGAATTATTCAACACGGTCTGGATCCTAATTTAGCAGGGACATTTCAAAGAAGATTAAACACTGGATTTGAATCTTTAAAAAATCCTTAATATTTTTTCTATTCCTCTGACATAGCAAATGTTATTTTTTTGTCTCAGTTAATGACAAGTAGGAATAAAGCCTTTACTTTTGATGCATGTCTGTTAGCTGCTTCAGTTTGATCTTTACCTGGGAGCCCCTGCTCAAGGCTACCATAAACTTAGAAAGGACCCTTTTCAGAAGAGTAGGATTTCCACAGGAGTCCAGGCAGCCCTTGAAATTGGTCTCTTTGCCCAGGCCCCGCTCTTTTCTCCTATGAATTACTGCATTAGTTCCCTAACCACCTCTGGTCTCTTGTCTTCCTACAATCCCTCCTTCAAAGTATTGCCAGAGTTTTATTGACTGATTGATTGATTGGAGATAGAGTATTGCTCTGTTGCCCAGGCTGGAAGGCAGTGACGCAATCTCAGCTGACTGCAACGTCCGCCTACCAGGTTCAAGCGATTCTCCCACCTCAGTCTCCCAAGTAGCTGGGACTACAGGTGCATGCTGCCATGCCTGGCTTATGTTTTGTATTTTAGTAGAGATGGGGTTTCACCATGTTGCCAGGCTGGTCTCGAACTCCTGAGCTCAGATAATCCTCCTGCCTCCGTCTTCCAAAGTGCTAGGATTACAGGTGTGAGCCACCGCACCCAGCCAAATTTATTTATTTATTTATTTTTATTTATTTTTCTTGAGATAGGTCTTGCTCTGTTGCTTAAATGGAGTGCAGTGGTGTGATCATAGGTCACTGCAGCCCTGACCACCGGGTCTCAAACAATCCTCCCACCTCAGTCTCCTTAGTAACTGGGACCACAGGCATGTGCCACCATCGGGCTAATTATTTTAGTTTTTGTAAATGCTATGTCGCCCAGACTGGTCTCAAATTCCTGGGTTCAAGTGATCCTCCTGCCTCAGCCTCCCAAAATGCTGGGATTGTAGGCAAGAGCCACCATGTTCAGCACAGAGTTAAATTTCTAAATTTAAATGTGTTTATATCACTTTCTTATTTCAGTGGGCACTTAATCTTCTTCTAAATACAGTTCAAGTTCCTTAAGATGCATTCACCCTGTGCACCCACACCTTTTTAATGATCTCATTTCCATTAGACTTTCCAAAATTCTCATTATGTTAGTATTCTTGCTATAAACCATTTGTAATTCCTTGAATTCTCCAAGTCTTTATGCCTCTGGAGTTTTGCAAAAACTTTTCCCTCTGCCTGGGACAGGAGTCCCTCCTTTATTTTGCTTCATTATTGATTTCTTCAAGAACGAATTTTGAAGTAAACTCTTTTTTTTTTTTTTGAGATGGAGTCTCACTCTGTTGCCCAGGCTAGAGTTCAGTGGTGAGATCTCAGGTCACTGAAACCTCCACCTCCCAGGTTCCCAAGTGATTCTCCTGCCTCAGCCTCCTGGGTAGCTGGGATTACAGGTGTGTGCCACCACACTTGGCTAATTTTTGTATTTTTACTAGAGACAGGGTTTCACCATGTTAGCCTAGCTGGTCTCGAATTCCCGACCTCAGGTGATCCATCCACCTCGGCCTTCCAAATTGCTTGGATTACAGGAATGAACCACCATACCCAGCCTCAATCAACTGTCTTTCAGTCACGTTTGATACCATAGGAATGTGAAAAGTGTCTGTCTTTTGCAGTCTGATGGCATGCTGATATACCTTCATTATAACTGTAATCGCACTGTGCTGCAATTGACTTTCTTATTCATTTTCCTTACTAGATTGTGAGGACCTTGAAAGTTGGAATTATGTTCATCTACATATTTCTCAGTATCTAGCACAAAAATGCATATAATAAATAACTCTGGAATTAATGACCCTTAGAATAGATGACTCCTAACTCCAGGACCTTATGAAGCATTAGGGCAGATTCATAGTCAACTAACATGGTCACCAACAGAAATTGTAATGAATGGAAAAACAATCACCACCTACATGGGAACATCCCAAAGGACCAGGCCACAGTGGGGTATGATATACTATTGAAATATGGCTCAGCCTACAAATTCTGGATGCAGAGAGACCTAGAACCTCATGAAGATGTCCATAAAGTTGTAAGAAGTAGCATGGCATAAAAGTGGAGTTGGTGGTGATGGGGCAGAGTCCAAGTATTTTCTTGAATTTGTATTGGGATAGTTCTTATGATATCTTAAGTCCCCAACGATATCATGTTCCTACTTGAAGAAAAAACACCTAGAAGGCAGATCCCACAGATTACAGTTAACCTTTTTCCCCACAAAATTTTGAGTATTCACTTCTGATTATAACAGTAGGTAAAATAATTTTGTGTAAATAAAGTACAAGTGACCATAATGAAATTATATACTGGGTGAATCATTATCTTCCATGCTAGACTACAAATAATAATGGTATTGTACTTGCTTATGACCTTAATAGAAATTAAATGCCATATGGTACTTCTAATACCTTCTAGTAAGTGTTTGTTATAAATGGAGCCTACAAATGCAGTGAAATTAAAAACACATTTTAAGATTATTTTAAAATATAGGTTTCTATATTCACTGGAAAGAAGTCATCTAGCATGGTGGCTCACACCTGTAATCCCAACATTTTGGGAGGCTGAGGTGGGGAGATTGCTTGAGCCCATAAGTTTGAGACCAGCCCGAGCAACAGAGTGAGATCCCATCTCTACAAAATATAAAAATTAACCAAGCATGGTGGTGGGCGCCTGTAATCCCACCTACTTGGAAGGCTGAGGTGGGAGAATCACTTGAGCCCAGGAGGTTGAGGCTGCAGTGAGTCATGGTTGCACCATTGCACTCCAGCCTGGGTGATAGAGTAAGACGTTGTTTCAAAAAAATAAAATAAATAAAAAAGTACTACCCAATGTCTAATATGCCATTCACTTTTTTCATTTTTGTATTACTTCTTATTCAAATAGGGAGGTATTATTTATAAACCAGCTTTAGGACAACTTCCATGTCCCTTAGCCTGCACACATAAAAACATATGTACATATAAAAAGTCTACTGATTTTAATTCAACAAACATTTATTTAATACTGATCATGGCCAGGAATGGTAGCTCACACCTGTAATCTCAGCATTTTGGGAGGCCAAGGCAGACAGATAACTTGAGGTCAGAAGTTCAAAACCAGCCTAACAAACATAGTGAAACCCCATCTCTACTAAAAATACAAAAAAAAATTAGCCAGGTGTGGTGGCAGGCACCTGTAATCCCAGCTACTTGGGAAGCTGAGGCAGGAGAATTGGTTGAACCTGGGAGGCAGAGGTTGCAGTGAGCTGAGATTGTGCTATTGCACTCTAGCCTGGGTGACAGAGCAAGACTCTGTCTCAAAAAAAACAAAAAAAACAACAAAACAGATCATAAAACAAATTTTGTAGGTGTATCATATGTACCTATGTGTGTGTGTATATATATATATATATAATATAGATAAATGAAATCTTTATATCATATATGAAGATACATATATATATATATATATATATATATATACACATATACACACATATGTATCTTCATACTTGATATAAAGATTTCATCATGATACAGAGCCTGGTTTCAAATGTAGTGGGGAACTAATATGGTACATATTAAATGTGGTACATAAGAAATAAGCACTTCTAAGAGCTTTCAGTGATAGTTCTCATTCCTCTGATGTCCTTCAGACCAGCAGGGTATATTCTGCTCCAGACCCAAGGATATGTTTCAACAGGCCTCTCACAGCTTAACTTGCAGCTTAGTGTTTTCTTTTCCACTTCTTTTTTTTTTTTTTTTTTTTGAGATGGAGTTTTGCTCTTGTCACTCAGGCTGTAATGCAATAGTGTAATCTCAGTTCACTGCAGCTTCTACCTCCCGGGTTCAAGCGATTCTTGTGCCTTGGCCTCTCGAGTAGCTGGGAGTATGAGCTCATGCCACCACACCCAGCTAATTTTTGTATTTTTTAGTAGAGATGGGGTTTCACCATTTTGGCCAGGCTGATCTTGAACTCCTGACCTCAGGTGATCTGCCCACCTCAGCCTCCCAAAGTTCTGGGATTACAGGCCAAAGAACATTTATTTTCCCAGGAGTCAGCTGCCTTAAATTCTTTCTGAACCAAGCCAGGTTAAAACAAATAAATATTGAGGTAGAATTTGAGGGGAAACATACAAATACAACAATTACCATTTCCTTTAAACAATATCTAAGAAAATGATACTAGTCATAACTTATTAGATTCTTCTATTTGTTAGAGCTATGTGCTATCTTTACTTATATTTCCTTAACTGCCTTATCCCTTTCTGCATTTACAAAATCATCTTCCTATCTGCTCTACCAAATAGAGCTATTTGCTTCTTCCTATGTGTCAGGTACCTCACTAGCTCTACCAAATATGAGTTGGTGAGATACCTGGCACATAGGGAGAACCTAATATTATCTCCATTATTATAAGTTAGGAAAACAAAGCTCAGAGAGATAAATAACTTGACCAGTATCACCATATAGCTAGAGAGTGACATAGCTAGGATTTTATTAAGGTGTCTGACTCCGAAGTCATGTTTTTCCTAAGTCCTGGTGTTAAAGAAGGGGAGAAATATTCCAAATATCATAGCAGATTTACCTTTTCCTTCATGACTTTTTTCTAATGTCCTTGTTTCCTGTGATACAGGCCCTCTTTTTCTATTGTGCTTCCTTTTCCTTTTGCTCTCAAAAAGTAGCTGGGTGTGGTGGTGCATGACTGTAGTCCCAGCTACTGGGGAGGCTGAGGCACGACAACTACTTGAACCCAGGAGGTGGAGGTTGCAGTGAGCCAAGATTGCAGTACTGCACTCCAGCTTGGGTAAAAGAGTAAGAGTCTGTCTCAAAAAAAAAAAAAAAAAAGAGGTGATTATTCAGAATGACGCCTATTACCAAAGAGCTCAGGGCTATTTTGTATCTGTGTGTGTCAGTTGATGCTCTGGACCTTGTGCTCTGGTTATTCTCTATCTTTTGCCATCTTAGGAAAAACTAGTTGATGCCACTACTTCTTAGTATCTGGATAGTAAACAACAACAACAAAAACAAAAGCCTACCACCTTACCTTTGTAAGTATGGCCAGAAGATGCCACAGCCTATTGCTCCACTTTCTAAATGTCCTCAGTGTGAATATTTAGTCACGTAGGAGTACCGACTAAGCATTCGTAGAAAATTCTGTTTTGTGACTACATGATCTACCTGAAGTAAATCAATTCCTTATCATAATCATGTTGACATTGTATTCTGAGAACTCCCTCAGGAACACTGTTCACATTTCCAGTCTTGTTTTTTTTTTTTGAAACAGAGTCTCGCTCTGTCACCAGGCTGGAGTGCAGTGGCACTATCTTGGCTCACTGCAACCTCTGCCTCCTGGGTTCAAGTGATTCTCCTGCCTCAGACTCCTAAGTAGCTGGGACTATGGGTGTGCACCACCACACCCAGCTAATTTTTGTTTTTTTAGTAGAGATGGGGTTTCACCATGTTGGCCAGGCTGGTCTCAATCTCCTGAACTTGTGATCTGCCTGCCTCAGCCTCCCAAAGTGCTGGAATTACAGGCGTGAGCCACCACGCCCAGCCAGTCTTGTTCATTTTTAAACATTTGCCATGGGGGCAAAAATGTGCTATTAATATAAAATAATCTTTTCATTTTTATTGAAGTTACTATTTCTTGACAGAACATTTCATTTCAATAACTAATCAGCTTACTCTCCCAGAGACCTATTTTAACAAGCTAATTTTTACAAATGAAAAAGTTGCAGTGTTTAGAGCTATATTCATCTGTCATGTGTCCATCATAAATAGGTACGTTTTATTCCGTCATAGAAGTTTTCCAAATACGATCAATGGGAGAGAGGTGAAAATTGGTTGGTATGAACTTGCTGATCGTGAATATAGACTAACTGACAAACCTAACCTAAGAAACACATCACTGCAGCAAAAGACAAATTTTGAATTTGTGGCTCTAAGTGGATCTGTTTTCTTGTCAGATAAAAGAATGAGAAATCAGGCAAGAAAAAAAAATAAAGGGTATTCAAATAGAAAAGGTGGAAGCCAAATTGTCTCTATTTGCAGACGACATGATAGTATACCTAGAAGACCCCATCACCTCAGCCCAAAAGCTCCTGAAACTGATAAGCAACTTCAGCAAAGTCTCAGGATATAAAATCAATGTGCAAAAATCACAAGCATTCCTATACACCAATAACAGACTTAAAGAGAACCAAATCAAGAACGAACTGCCATTCACAATTGCTACAAAGAAAATAAAATACCTAGGAATATAATTCACAAGGAATGTAAGGGACCTCTTTAAGGAAAACTACAAACCACTGCTCAACGAAATAAGAGAGGACACAAACAGATGGAGAAACATTCCATGTTCATGGTTAGGAAGAATCAATATCGTGAAAATGGCTATACTGCCCAAAATAATTTACACAATCAATGCTATCCCCATCAAACTACCATTGAATTTCTTCACAGAACTGGAAAAAACCACCATGAATTTCATATGGAACCAAAAAAGAGCCCGCATAGCCAAGTCAATTCTAAGCAAAAAGAACACAGCAGGAGGCATCACACTACCAGACTTCAAACTATACTACAAGGCTACAGTAATCAAAACAGCATGGTACTGGTACCAAAACAAGATATAGACCAATGGAACAGAACAGAAGCATCGGAGGCAACACAACATATCTACAACCATATTATCTTTGATAAACCAGACAAAAACAAGCAATGGGGAAAGGAATCCCTATTTAATAAATGGTGTTGGGAAAACTGGCTAGCCATGTGCAGAAAGCAGAAACTGGACCCCTTCCTGACACCTTACACTAAAATTAACTCCAGATGGATTAAAGACTTAAACATAAGACCTGACACCATAAAAACCCTAGAAGAAAATCTAGGCAAAACCATTCAGGACATAGGAGTAGGCAAGGACTTCATGAATAAAACACCAAAAGCATTGGCAACAAAAGCCAAAATAGACAAATGGGACCTAATCAAACTCCACAGCTTCTGCACGGCAAAAGAAACAGTCACTAGAGTGAATCGGCAACCATCAGAATGGGAAAAAATCTTTGCAGTTTACACATCTGACAAAGGGCTGATATCCAGAATTTACAAAGAACTCAAACAGATTTACAGGAAAAAAACAAACAAGCCCATTCAAAAATGGGCAAAGGATATGAACAGACACTTTATAAAAGAAGACATACATGAGGCCAACAAACATATGAAAAAATGCTCATCATCACTGGTCATTACAGAGATGCAAATCAAAACCACATTGAGATACCATCTCACGCCAGTTAGAACGGCGATCATTAAAAAATCTGGAGACAGCAGATGCTGGAGAGGATGCGGAGAAATAGGAACACTCTTACACTGTTGGTGGGAGTGTAAATTAGTTCAACCATTGTGGAAGACAGTGTGGCGATTCCTCAGGGACCTAGAAATAGAAATTCTATTTGACCCAGCAATCCCATTACTGGGTATATATCCAAATGACTATAAATCGTTCTACTATAAGGACACATGCACACGAATGTTCATTGCAGCACTGTTTATAATAGCAAAGAACTGGAACCAACCCAAATGCCCAACGATGATAGACTGGACTGGGAAAATGTGGCACATATACACCATGGAATATTATGCAGCAATCAAAAATGATGAGTTTGCGTCCTTTGTAAGGACATGGATGAATCTGGAGAACATCATTCTCAGCAAACTGACACAAGAACAGAAAAAGAAATACCGCATATACTCACTCATAGGTGGGTGAGAAAAATGAACACATGGACACAGAGAGGTGGTCTACTGTACACTGGGATCTATTGGGGGGAATGGGGGAGGGACAGTGTGGGGGGGGGCTGGGGAGGGATAGCCTGGGGATGAATGCCAAGTGTGGGTGAAGGGGAGGAAGGCAGCAAAACACACTGCCATGTGTGTACCTATGCAACTATCTTGCACGTTCTGCACATGTACCCCAAAACCTATAATGCAATAAAAATTAAAAAAAAAAAAAAAAAAGAAAAAAGAATGAGACGACATCTATGGGTTCATGATTTTTTGTTTCTTTGAAATGCAAAGAAGGCTGTGGGGTGGGACCCTTTGAGATGAACTCTGCCTCGTTGCATATCAAAAGTATGTTCATCTCTAAGAATTAAGGGGCATGGACAACAAAATAAGTCCCCTATTTATTTATTACTGAGAATAATTATCCCCTTCCAGCTCCTCTTCCAGCTCATGATAATGTGCTCTTTAGAGCACTGAGCGCTCCTTCTGAACATTCTTTCCTAAAGATGGGAGGTGATTGTTTCTTTCCTTCCTTCTCTTTACAGTCCCCTAAATCTAGAGTGTTTCTACCAATTTAGACTAGCTGTACCTCAGAAACTATCAGAGAAGAAGGCTGACAACCTGTCAGTGGTACTCTGTATATAGTACTATAATAAAGAACATGTTTTAGGATTAATTTATTATAGTGAAGGTGTAGGAGTTCTCTCCTATTTAAAGCCAAACTCTGAAACTGAGTTTTGATGCCTGTCCTTTTCCACCCTTCTGGGAAACCACACATCAATTATGCCTATTTCTCCTCATTAGTTATTTCTCATCAACTGAACCCTTTCAACATCACTTCAACATGCTCTCATCTCACCAAATTTAATCCAAACTAATCCAAACAAAGTAATACAAAATCCACATTTGACCTATATTTCCTTTACTGCCTTATCCCTTTCTGCATTTACAAAATCAAATTTTTATTCATTTGCACTTCCATCTCCATTTCCTCACCTCTGCTTTATTCTGGTTTCTGCTATCTAACCCAAAAATAATGTCCTCCACAGGGCATTATTATTTCTAGTTTTGTTTGTTTGATTGTTTAAGATGGAGTTTTGCTCTTGTTGTTCAGGCTGGAGTGCAATGGTGTGATCTCAGCTTTTTGCAGCCTCCGCCTCCTAAGTTCAAACAATTCCCCTGCCTCAGCCTCCCAAGTGCCTCGGATTACAGGCATCTGCCACCACACCTGGCTATTTTTTTTGTATTTTTAGTAGAGATGGGGTTTGGCCATGTTTGCCAGGCTGGTCTTGAACTCCTGTTCTCAGGTAATCTGCCCATCTCAGCCTCCCAAAGGATTACAGGTGTGAGCCACTATGCCTGGCCTTAATTCTTCTTATTACTATTTTGAGACAAGGTCTCACTCTGCTGCCCAGGCTGGAGTGCAGTGGCATGATCTCTGCTCACCGCAACCTTCACCTCCTGGGCTCAGGTGATCCCCCCACCTCAGCCTTCCAAGTAGCTGAGACCACAGGTATATGCCGCCACTTGGCTAATTTTTGTATTTTTTGTAGAGACAGAGTTTCACCATGTTGTCCAGATTGGTCTCGAACTCCTGGGCTCAAGAAATCCACCTGCCTCAGCCTCCTAAAGTGCTGGGATTACAGGTGTGAGCCACCACGCCTGGCCCTCCCCAGTGCATTAAATGCCTGAGTACCTCAAGTCTGGTTTCCAGGCCTTTTTCTCTTCTTACTCTAAACTTGATCTTAGGAAATCTCATCTAAACCAACAACTTTGTTTATACTGACAACTCTCAAATGAATAGTTCTAGGGCAGACTTCTTTGGTTTAACACAAATTGAATTTAACACAAAATGGGGTTGGTTTGCTTCCATATCTGTTTGTTCTAAACTTCCTGGAAATGAAAAGTAATCCCCATCCACTTCACCCAACTCCAAAGAAGAGTAAAACAATAAGAAACACTACCCCTTCAATCAAGCCCCAAGTCCTGTTGATTCTACCTCCGAAAAAAAAATCTCACAAATCTATCCTCTTCTCTTCATCTCCATCATAGTCAAAAATAGTCTCTCAATGTAAGTCTTTTGTCCAAGAGAGCCTTTTCACTTCTATAATAATTAAATAACTAGCACTAAAGAAGGCTAAGTATGGCTATCTGGGCTTAAAACAATAATAACACCAGCCAGGCACAGTGGCTCAGGCCTGTAATCCCAGCACTTTGGGAGGCCAAGGTGGGTGGATCACGAGGTCAGGAGTTCGAGACCAACCTGGCTAACATGGTGAAACCCCGTCTCCACTAAAAATACAAAAGTTAGCTGGGCATGGTGGCGTACACCTGTAATTTCAGCTAGGGAGGCGGAGGCGTAAGAATCGCTTGAACCTGGGAGGCGGAGGTTGCAGTGAGCCAAGACTGAGCCACTGCACTCCAGCCTAGGTGAAAGAGTAAGACTGTCTCAAAAATAAATAAAATAAAAATAATAACACAATTTTTTCCATTCACTTGTCACTTTATTGCAAGATGGTAGAATTAATTACAAATTTAAACTATAACCTGGTAATATTTAGTCAGGCAGCAAGTTTTTATAAAGGCAAACTGCTTATACAGAAGTCATCATGGAACAACTCAAATGCAGAGTAAGAAGGATGAGAACTATCTGACGGGCCAATAAAGATTTCATTCTCTCACTATTTAAAACAAACTTTTCATTTTTAGGAGAGGTAAACCATAACTTCAGTAGATACCAATGCAGAAAGATTTTGTCAAATAGACAAATTTCCATTTAGTCAGTCAACTGTTTCTAGCTGTCTCAATTGGAATAGGTATATTTACATACCTGGCTGTGCTTGAGCCTTCTTTGCCAGCCTTTATTAGGTCAGCAATGCACTTGGCAATTGTCTCCTTTTCCTGCTGTGCAGAGATGCTCTGCACCACATGCTTCTCCACCCAATTTATCATGTGCTCTTGTTTCTTTCGACGCATCATGTTCTGCACAGATATATGATCGTCCAAGCGATTCTTTACTTTTTTATATACTCTATGCAGTCGTTCCCAGTAAGCAACCTCCAAAGCTATGGCAGTGTTATTCCTCTGCACATCAAAAAGGTAGTGGTGCTTCTGAACCAGTGCTTGCTGTGCCTTCTACAATCAACTGTATCCTAGATTTCTTTGATGAAAGCCTGCTTCGCCTTTTCTAGTTGGGCCAGTTTTTGCTCATTGAGTTTATCAGCAAATTCTGCAATGGAAGGACCTTATCTTTTTAATTCCATAGATAAATAAACCTACTACTAATAGGGTAGTGAAGGTCTCTTTGGTAATCACATATATTTCTTTAGATAAAGCATTCAAGATAAGCCAGTTCCAAGCACATAGGGTCCTGTTACACCAGTTTTAGGTTAAAGATATTGGAAGAATTCCTCAGGAATCAGTCCATGATGAACTTTTCCTCCATATTCAGGAAGAGGTAGTACAGGTGCAAGGTGTGGCTGCCCTGTGTGAAAGGTCCTTGTTGATTGCAATACCCCTGGACCTAGGAAGGCTGCATTCTTCAGAGAGCAGGCTGCTGTGGCAGCAGCAGAAAGTACCACCCGGGATGGCATGGTCAGCAAAGGTCCACATAGCAGTCTTAGTGTCCCTGTGATCCTTGACAGGAGAATCTGTCAGGGCCCTCATTTTTTTTTTAGATGGAGTTTTGCTCTTGTTGCCCAGACTGGAGTGCAATGGTGTGATCTCAGTTCACTGTAATCTCCGCCTCCCAGGTTCAAGCAATTCTCCCAAAGTGCTGGGATTACAGGTGTAATCCCACCTCAGTCTCCCAAGTAGCTGGGATTACAGGCACCTGCCACCACACCGCGCTAATTTTGTATTTTTAGAAGAGATGGGGTTTCACCATATTGGTCAGGCTGGTCTCAAATTCCTGACCTCAGGTGATCCGCCCACCTCAGCTTCCCAAAGTGCTGGGATTACAGGTGTGAGCCATCATGCCCAGACAATAACACAATTTTTAAAACCTGGTGTTTCATAATTAAATCTAGACATACCTATATAGGCATACCATGCAGACATTGCAGGTTTGGTTCCAGACCACTGCATTAAAGTGAATATTGCAATAAAGTGAGTATTACAATAAAGTGAGTTACACACACTTTTTGGTTTCCCAGCACATATTAAAGTTATGTTTATACTATACTGTGGTTTATTAAGTGTACAATAGCATAGGTATAAAAAAGTACCTTCATTAAAAAATATTTTATTGCTAAGAAATGCTAACAATTATCTGACCCTTCAGTGAGTCATAATCTTTTTTGCTGGTAGAGGGTCTTGTCTTGAGGTTCATGGCTGCTGACTGATCAGAATGGTGGTTACTGAAGGTTGGGGTGTGACAATTTCTTTTTTTTTCTTTTTTTTTTTTTTTTTGAGACGGAGTTTCACTCTTGTTACCCAGGCTAGAGTGCAATGGTGCGATCTCGGCTCACTGCAACCTCCGCCTCCTGGGTTCAGGCAATTCTCCTGCCTCAGCCTCCTGAGTAGCTGGGATTACAGGCACGCGCCACCATGCCCAGCTAATTTTTTGTATTTTTAGTAGAGACGGGGTTTCACCATGTTGACCAGGATGGTCTCGATCTCTTGACCTCGTGATCCACCCGCCTCGGCCTCCCAAAGTGCTGGGATTACAGGCTTGAGCCACTGCGCCCGGCCGACAATTTCTTAAGATAGGACAACAATGAAGTCAGCTACATTGATTCTTTTTCATTCATGAAGTATCTGTCCTTTATGCCATGCTGTTTGACAGCATTTTACATACCATGGAATTTCTTTCAAAACTGGAGTCAATCCTTTCAAACTCTACCACTGCTTTTTCAACTAAGTTTATGTAATCTTCCATTTTTTCCTGTTTATTTATTTGTATATGTAATAATCGAAATCCTTTGTCATTTCAACAATGTTCACAGCATCTTCACCAGATGCTGTGGTTTCTTGAAATAGAATCCTCAAAAAACCACTCTTTTCTCATCTTTAAGAAACTATTCACCCATTCAAGTTTGATCATGAGGTTGCAGCAATTCATTCACATCTTCAGGCTCCACTTCTAATTCTAGTTCTTTTGCTGTTTCCACCATCTTTGCAGTTACTTTCTTCACTAAAGACTTAATCCCTTCAAAATTGTCCATAAAGGTTTGGAATCAACTTCTTCCAAATTCCTGCTAATATTGATATTTTGACCTCCTCCCATGAATCACAAGTGTTGCTAAAGGCATCTAGATTGTGGATCCATTCCAGAAGGTTTTTAATGTACTTTGCACAGATCCATCATAGGAATCACTGTTTATGGTGGCTATAGGTTTACAAGATGTATTTCTTAAATACTAAGACTTGAAAATCTAAATTACTGCTTGATCCATTGAGCTGTAGAATGAGTATTGTGTTAGCAGGCATGAAAACAACATTCATCTCCTTGTACATTTCCATTAGAGCTGTTGGGTAACCAGGTGCACTGTTAAGGAGCAGTAACATTTTGAAAGAAAATTTTTTTCCTGAGGAATAGATTTCAACAGTGGGCTTAAAATATTCAGTAAGCCATGCTATAAACAGATGTGCTGTCATTCAGTCTTTGCAGCTCCATTTATAGAGCATAAGCAGAATACATTTAACATAATTCTTCATGGCCCTAGGATTTTCAGAATGGTAAATAAGCATTGGCTTCAACTTAAAATGACCAGCTGCATTAGCCCCTAACAAGAGAGTCAGCATGCCCTTGGAAGCTTTGAAGCCAGGAGTAACTTCTCATTTCTAGCAATGAAAGTCCTGATGTTATCTGCTTCCCATATAAGACTGTTTCATCAACAGTAAAAATCTGTTTAGTGGGTTCATCTTCATTGATTATGCTAAATCTTCTGAATAACTTGCTACAGCTTCCCTTGATGCTTCACCTTGCACCTTCATATGATAGAGACAGCTTCTTTCCTTAAGCCTCGTGAACCAAACTGTGCCTAGCTTCAAACTTTTCTTCTGCAGCTTTCCAATCTCTCTTAGCCTTTATAGAATTGAATAGAGTTAGGGTCTTCCTCTGGATTAGGCTTTGGCTTAAGGGAATGTTGTGACTGGTTTGATCTTCTATCCAGCCCATTCAAACTTTCCCCATATCAACAATAAAGCTGTTTTGCTTTTTTTTTTTTTTTTTTTTTTTAAATCATTCGTATGTTTACTGGATAACACTTCTTTTTTTTTTTTTGAGATGGAGTTTCACTCTTGTTGTCCAGGCTGAAGTGCAGTGGCACGATCTCAGCTCAATGCAACCACTGCCTCCCGGGTTCAAGCAATTCTCCTGTCTCAATCTCCCAAGTAGCAGGAATTATAGGTGCTTGCCGATATGCTTTTTTTTTTTTTTTTTTTTTTTTTTGGTATTTTTAGTAGAGATGGAGTTTCACCATGTTGGCGAGGCTGGTCTTGAACTCCTGACTTCGTGATCCACCCGCCTTGGCTTCCCAAAGTGCTAGGATTACAGGCGTGAGCCACTATGCTCAGCCTGGAGTACCACGTCTAATTTCCTTCAAGAACTTTACCTTTGTATTCATAACTTGGCTAACTGATGCAAGAGGCTTAGCTTTCAGCCTGTCTCAGCTTTTGACATGCCCCCTTCCTCATTAAGCTTAATTATTTCTAGCTTTTGATTTAAAGTAAGAGATGTATGACTCTTCCTTTCATTTGAACACTTAGAGACCACTCAGCTAATTTCAATATCACTGTATTGTAGGAAATAAGGAGGCTTGAGGAGAGGGCGACAGAGAAGTGGCCAAAGGAGCAGTCAGAACACACATTAATTTTTACTGATGGAGTGACACATAATAAAATGAGGTATGCCTGTATTTAAACAATACTTTGACATTTAATCTCAAAACATTATATCTTTGAATTCACAGGGCACAGCACAGTGCCTGGAACACAGAAAGCACTTAATAAATGTTTGTTAGATAAATGAATAATTGTTCAAACTTAGTTTCTTTTCTCCTTCATACTCTACATAACCTCCTCTGAGTAAAAATTAAAGCTTTTTGTTTTAATGCTTATGTGTTACTTCTTTAAAAAGTGAAAATTACAACAAATTTAGTTTAAAGATCTTAATTGGTTTTGTGTGTGTGTGTGTGTGTGTGTGTGTGTGTGTGTGTGTGTGTGTGATTCATTCTATAAAATCAAACTTTTTTGCTCCAATGAGGTGAGCAAAGGAGTTTGGTTTTATAGATAGAAATAAGCTGAAGGGGCCGGGTGTGGTGGCTCATGCCTGTATCCCCAGCACTTTGGGAGGCCAGGGAGGGTGGATCACTTGAGTCAGAAGTTTGTGATCAGCCTGGCCAACATGATGAAACCCCGTCTTTACTAAAAATGAAAAAACTAGCTGGGTGTGGTGGCGTGTGTCTGTAATCCCAGCTACTTGAAAAGCTGAAGCAGCAGAATCGCTTGAATCAGGAAGTGGAGGCTGCAGTGAGCCAAGACTGTGGCACTGGACTTCAGCCTGAGTGACAGAGTGAGACTCCGCCTCAAAAAAAAAAAAGAAGTTCTGAGGAAAGCAGAAACAGAACAAAAAGCAGATTGGTCATTTCAAAGCTACTTTCCCTCTAAAGGTTAAGGCAAAGGGGACTTCATCATGTAAGATAAAACAACTATTTTGGCTAGGTGCAGTGGCTCATGCCTGCAATCCCAGCATTTTGAGAGGCTGAGGCCAGTGGATCACCTGAGGTGGGGAGTTTGAGACCAGCCTGACTAACATGGAGAAACCCCATCTCTACTAAAAATACAAAATTAGCTGAGCATGGTGGTGCATGCCTGTAACCCCAGCTACTCAGGAGGCTGAGGCAGGAGAATTGCTTGAACCCAGGAGGCATAGGTTGCGGTGAGCCAAGATATCGCCATTGCACTCCAGCCTGAGCAACGAGAGTGAACCTCTGTCTCAAAAAAAAAAAGACCTTTTGAGAGGCTACTGTGTACCAGGAAGACTTATCATCATCCTCCTGATTGTGACCATCAAGAGGATAATACCAAGAATTTGGAAAATGCATCTTACCCAGAGTCCCCATGAACTAAAGCAACTAAAATCAAACAGATCTAAGAATGAGCCAGATGAAAAGTCTACCTGTTTTAACCAAGTAGGTGTTAATTTTTAATAACCGAGTCTCTACAATACCTGATATATTTACCTGTGTGCAACAAGAAGTGTCAGCAACTACACAGACTCCTTTCTGTTCAGCTAGTAGGTAATCTAGCATCCCATGACTAAGATAAATTAAGGCAGGAAGTGAGAACAAGTGGATATGGAAGACTTTTTTTTAAACATGGAATATTTCACAAATTTGCATGTCATCCTTGTACAGGGGCCATGTCAACCTTCTCTGCATCGTTCCAATTTTCTTAGTATCCGTGCTGCTGAAGCTGAGCACTAGAAGTTTTACTTTATAAAACAGACCAAGATTACAATTTGAACAACAGTTGCATCAGGGATGTTGCTATAGTTACCCACTGGGTGGACTAAAGGATTCCTTAGTTCATGTACAGATTTAGTTTGATGGGACAGGTTCAACTTTTTTTTTTTTGAGAGAGAGAGTCTCTTTCTCTCATCCAGGCTGGAGTGCAGTGGTTTGATCTTAGCGCACTGCCACCTACACCTCCCAGGTTCAAGTAATTCTCCCACCTCAGCCTCCTGAGCAGGGATTACAGACACACGTCACCATGCCTGGCTAATTTTTGTAGTTTTAGTAGAGACAGGGTTTCACCATGTTGGTCCATGCTGGTCTCTAACTCCTGACCTCAAGTGATCCACCTACTTCGGTCTCCCAAAGTGCTGGGATTACAAGTGTCAGCCACCATGCCCAGCCCCAGATTCAACATTTTACCAACTTACCAGCAGAATCTACTGATTATGAAATTCTATCTGTAGCATTATTCTGTCAAGCCAAAAAGGTAGGCATAAACAAGGAAAAATTAAGAGGGATAAGAGTCTCATTATAATAGAGTCTTGTTGCACTAAGGCTGTCCACAACATGAAGTCATCAATTTCCCAACTATTTTTTTGAAGTGGAGTCTTGCTCTGTTGCCCAGGCTGAAGTGCAGTGGCATGATCTCAGCTCACTGCAACTTTACCTCTGGGGTTCAAGCAATTCTCCTGCCTCAGCCTTCTGAGTAGTTGGGACTACAGGTATGCGCCACCATGCCTGGCAATTTTTTTTTTTTTTTTTTGAGACGGAGTTTTGCTCTTGTTACCAAGGCTGGAGTGCAATGGCGCGATCTCGGCTCACCGCAACCTCCGCCTCCTGGGCTCAGGCAATTCTCCTGCCTCAGCCTCCCGAGTAGCTGGGATTACAGGTGTGCACCACCATGCCCAGCTAATTTTTTTGTATTTTTAGTAGAGACGGGGTTTCACCATGTTGACCAGGATGGTCTCGACCTCTTCACCTCGTGATCCACCCGCCTCAGCCTCCCAAAGTGCTGGGATTACAGGCGTGAGCCACTGTGCCCGGACCGCCTGGCAATTTTTTTTTTTGTATTTTTAATAGAGATGGGATTTCACCACGGTGGCCAGGCTGGTCTCAAACTCCTGACCTCAAGTGATTTGCCTGTCTTAGCCTCCTAGAGTTCTGAGACTACAGGTGTAGCCACCATGCCTGGCCCAACTTCTCATCTTGACTTGCGGTTTGATTGTCTCTGGTTATGGCATCAGGCATTTTAGTGAAATCTCCGTGGGGCCCACACATCAATAATGAGATTGTCCTTTGAAATTAACATTGAGTTGTGCATCTTCAGCTTATAGAGTTTCAGGAACAGATTAATTCTTTTTGTTGTTGTTGGTTTTTTTTTTTTTTTTTTTAGTAGAGATGGGGCTTTGCCATGTTGGCCAGGCTGGTCTGGAATTCCTGACATTGTGATCTGCCTGCCTTGGCCTCCCAAAGTGCTGGAATTACTGGCATGAGCTACTGTGCCTGGTAGTAGTTCTTATTTTTAGTTAGAGAGTTGTAGCCAGATATTGAAGGACACTAGAAGAATTCAGAATCTAGTCTAGTCTACAGGTAGATAATAAAAACTTGAGAACAATGAACAGGGGTATAATTGAATAACAGGTATACTCTAGCTTTTCACAGAAACATAGTTTTTCTCTCAATAGCAGCGGTCCCAATTTTTCCATAGACCAGGGTAGGGATGGAGGGGATAGTTTCTGAATGAAACTGTTCTACTTCAGACCATCAGGCATTAGATTCCATGAGCACAAAACCTAGATCCCTTGCATGTGAAGTTCACAACAGGGTTCCCACTTCTATGAGTTTTTTTTTGAGACAGAGTCTCACTCTGTCACCCAGGCTGGAGTGCAGTGGTGCAATCTTGGCTCACTGCAACTTCTGCCTCCCAGGTTCAAGCAATTCTCATGCCTGAACCTCCTAAG
Organism: Saguinus oedipus; assembly: GCA_031835075.1. Taxonomy (NCBI): domain Eukaryota; kingdom Metazoa; phylum Chordata; class Mammalia; order Primates; family Cebidae; genus Saguinus; species Saguinus oedipus. The sequence continues at coordinate 94,676,513 of CM063171.1, read as the reverse complement.
TAGCTGAGATTACAGGTGTGTGCCATCACAACCAGCTAATTTTTTTGCATTTTTAGTAAAGACAAGTTTTCACCATGTTGGCCAAGCTGGTCTTGAACTCCTGACCTCAAGTGATCCACCAACCATGGCCTCCCAAAGTGCTGGGATTATAGATGTGAACCATGGCACCTGGCCTCCTATGAGAATTTAATCCAGCTACTGATTGACAGTAGGCAGAGATCAGGCAGTAATGCTTGCTTGTCTGATGCTCACTTCCTGCTGTGTGGCCTGGCTCCTAACAGGGGAACTAAATACTGGGGACACCTGCTCTACAGTCACCCCCATTTCTACCAAAGATAACCAGAGTAAAACTAATTTATTTGCAAAATAAGTTTGGCCTCATCAAACTTGGGCTGTTTGTTTACACAAGTACAGCAAGAATAATAATTGACCACAGTCTCTATTAAGGGTTGCTTTGCTGTAACTTTTGATAGGAAATCAAATCCATCAGATTGGATTATTAACAACCTCTTGAGGTTATGAAGCCAAACCAAAGTATACTTCAGACCTTGTCTACAGTACCTATAGACTCATTCTATGTACTTGTCAAATATGGTATTACAGTATAAAACATAACTAGCGTGGTGGCTCAAGCCTGTAATCACAGCACTTTGGGAGGCTGAGGTGGGTGGATCACGAGGTCAAGAGATCGACACCATCCAGGTCAACATGGTGAAACCCCTTCTCTACTAAAAATACAAAAAATTAGCTGGGCATGGTAGCGCATGCCTGTAATCCCAGCTACTTGGGAGGCTGAGGCAGGAGAATTGCCTAAACCCAGGAGGCAGAGGTTGCGGTGAGCCGAGATCATGCCATTGCACTCCAGCCTGGGTAACGAGAGCGAAACTCCATCTCAAAAAATAATAATAATAAAATAAAACATAACTAGGGGGAGGCTTCCAAGATGGCATTGTAGAGGCAACTCAGGATTGCAGCTCTCAGTAAAGGCGCAGAGGGTGAGTCCTAGCCGCATTCTCAGATGGACCTTTTTTGCTCACAGAACATTGAAAGTCCCAGGTGTGGGAGAGACATGGGATGCTAGCGCAGCTGGCTTGCATGGCCAGTTCGGCGCCGCAGTGCAGCGGCACCAGGCACAAAACTCACTGGTCCGGGTGCCCTGTTAAACCGGCAATCTGAGATTTGGAAGGGCAGATTGGCATGTCCATCTGATTGAATGGGACTTGGACAATGAGCCAGACCAAGAGATTCCTGGGAAACGTGATCCGAGCCGGTGCAGTGGGCAGTGGCACGGGAGATCGCACGGATCCCAGTGCCCTATCAGCAGGTTACTGGGGCACCAGTGAGAGAGTCAACCGTTCAGCTTGGGGAGAGGAAGAGAGAGACGGAGAGGACGGACTCTGAGGCAGGGAGCTGGGTGATTGGGCTCGGCGGGTCCCACCCTCACGGGGACAAGCAGGGTGGTGATTGGAGGTGCTCGGGGCTGACAGTTTTGCTGCCGGCATCTAGGACGGTGCAGCCCGGTGGGGGAGGGGCGTCCACCACTACGAACACAATCCGCCCCTACTGAAGTACTGCCCAGGGCTGACACAGCCTGCTGTTGCCGAGGCAACCTGCCGTAACAGAGAGACTCCACCGGCAGGGCGGAGCATGCCACAGCAGAACGGAGCCCAGCGGCAACAGGGCAGACCCACGCTAGCACGGCGGAGCCCCGGCAGGCAAATAGTGAATAGACTGCCTCCTAGCTGGGCAGGACAGTGCAACAGATACTCATAAAAAAAGCCCCAAATCCCTGAGACAGAGCATCTAAGGAAGAAAAAAAAAGGTGGGGGTTATGAGTTCTGTTGCAGCAGACATAAACACATCCTCCCAACAACCCTGAATGAACAACGGAGCTCACAGCTCAGCACTGGAGCTTCTATAAAGCACAGACCATCTCCTCAAGCAGCTCCCTGACCCCTGTATATCCAAAGAGTCACCCCAAAAAAGGACTAATCAGACTGACATTTGGCAGGCATCATTCTGAAACAAAGATAGCAGAAGAAGAAACTGGTAGCATCCCTCATGGTTCCGCAGCTGCTACAGATGTACCCCAGACAAGCAGGGCCTGGAGTGGACCTCAGCACTCATACAGCAGAGGGGCTAGACCATTAGAAGGAAAACTAAGTAACAGAAATACCTCATCATCAACAATCTGGGCGTCCACTCAGAGACCCAATTGAAAAATCAGCAACTACTAAGATGACAGGTGGATAAATCCATAAAGATGGGAAGAAGCCAGCGCAAAAAGGAGGAAAACACCTGAAACCAAAACACTTCACCTCCTACAAAGGCCCAAAACTCCTCACCAGCAAGGGAACAAAGCTGGACGGAGAATGAGTGTGATGAAATGACGGAATCAGACTTCAGAAAGTGGATAATGCGAAACTTCAGTGAGCTAAAAGAACATGTTCTAAATCAGTGCAAAGAAACTAAGAACCTTGAAAAAAGATTTGAAAAAAGATTCGAGGAAATGATAACAAGAATGGACAACTTAGAGAGGAATATGAATGAATTGAAGGAGCTGAAAAACACAACACGAGAACTTCGCAAAGCATGCACAAGTTTCAACAGCTGAATTGACCAAGCAGAAGAAAGAATATCAGAAGTCGAAGATCAACTCAATGAAATAAAATGAGAAACCAAGATTAAAGAAAAAAGCGCAAAAAGGAATGAACAAAATCTCCAAGAAATGTGGGACTATGTGAAGAGACCAAACCTACATTTGATAGGCGTACCAGAATGTGATGAAGAGAATGAATCCAAGCTGGAAAACACTCTTCAGGATATTATCCAGGAAAATTTCCCCAACCTAGCAAGACAGGTTAATACTCAACTCCAGGAAATACAGAGAACACCACAAAGATACTCCACAAGAAGAGAAACCCCAAGGCACATAATCGTCAGATTCACCAGGGTTGAAAAGAAGGAGAAAATACTAAGGGCAGCCAGAGAGAAAGGTCGGGTCACCCACAAAGGGAAGCCCATCAGACTCACCGCAGATCTCTCAGCAGAGACTCTACAAGCCAGAAGAGAGTGGGGGCCAATATTCAACATCCTTAAAGAAAAGAACTTTCAACCCAGAATTTCATATCCAGCCAAACTGAGCTTCATAAGTGAAGAAAAAATAAAATCCTTCATGAGCAAGCAAGTACTCAGAGATTTTGTCACCACTAGGCCTGCTTTATAAGAGCTCCTGAAAGAGGCACTACACATAGAAAGAAACAACCAGTACCAGCCATCCTAAAAGCATACCAAATGCTAAAGAGCATCAACAAAATGAAGAATCTACATGAACCAATGGGCAAAACAGCCAGCTAGCATCAAAATGGCAGTATCAAATTCACACATAACAATATTAACCCTAAATGTAAATGGGCTAAATGCACCAATCAAAAGACACAGACTGGCAAATTGGATAAAAACCCAAAACCCATAGGTGTGCTGTATCCAGGAAACCCACCTCACACGCAAGGATACACAAAGGCTCAAAATAAAGGGATGGGGGAAGATTTACCAAGCAAATGGAGAGCAAAAAAAAAAAAAAAAAAAGCAGGAGTTGCAACTCTCATCTCTGATAAAATAGACTTTAAAGCAACAAAGATCAAAAGGGACAAAGAAGGTCATTACATAATGGTAAAAGGATCGATACAACAAGAAGAGCTAATGATTCTAAATATATATGGACCCAATGCAGGAGCACCCAGGTATATAAGGCAAGTTCTTAATGACTTACAAAGAGACTTAGACTCCCACACAATAATAGTGGGAGACTTTAACACTCCACTGTCAATATCAGACAGATCAACCAGACAGAAAATTAACAAGGATATCCAGGACTTGAACTCAGAACTGGAACAAGCAAACCTGATAGACATTTACAGAACTCTCCACCCCAAATCCACAGAATATACATTCTTCTCAGCATCACATCACACATACTCCAAAATTGACCACATAATTGGAAGTAAAGCACTCCTCAGCAAATGCGAAACAACTGAAATCATAACAAACAGTCTCTCAGACCATAGTGCAATCAAGTTGAAACTCAGAATTCAGAAAATAACTCAGAACCGCAAAGCTTCATGGAAACTGAACAACTGGCTCTTGAATGTTGATTGGATAAACAATGAAATGAAGGCAGAAATAAAGAAGTTCTTTGAAACCAACGAGAATGAAGACACAACGTACCAGAATCTCTGGGACACATTTAAAGCAGTCTGTAGAGGAAAATATATAGTAATAAGTGCCCACGTGAGAAGAGTGGAGAGATCCCAAATTGATGCCCTATCATCAAAATTGAAATAGCTAGGGGAGCAAGATCAAAAAAGCTCAAAACCTAGCCGAAGACAAGAAATAACTAAGATCAGAGCAGAACTGAAGGAGAGAGAGACAAGAAAAACCCTTCAAAAAATCAATAAATCCAGGAGCTGGTTTTTCGAAAAGATCAACAAAATAGACAGACCACAAGCCAGACTGATAAAAAAGAAAAGAGAGAACAACCAAATAGATGCAATAAAAAACGATAATGGGGAAATCACCACAGATTCCACAGAAAGTCAAACCATCATCAGAGAATACTACAAACAACTCTATGCACATAAACTAGTAAACCAGGAAGAAATGGGTAAATTCCTGGATGCCTATGCCCTCCCAAGCCTAAACCAGGAGAAAGTAAAAACTATGAATAGACCAATAACAAGGTCTGAAGTTGAGGCAGCAATTAAGAGCCTACCACACAAAAAAAGCCCAGGTCCAGATGGGTTCACAGCTGAATTCTACCAGACACACAAAGAGGATCTGGTACCATTCCTTCTGAAACTATTCCAAATAATTCAAAAAGAGGGAACCCTTCCCAAATCATTTTATGAGACCAACACCATCCTGATACCAAAACCCGGCAGAGACTCAACAAAAAAAGAAAACTTCAGGCCAATATCCATAATGAACATAGATGCAAAAATCTTCAATAAAATACTGGCAAACCGATTGCAACAGCACATTAAAAAACTTATCCATCATGATCAAGTAGGATTCATCCCGGGGATGCAAGGCTGGTTCAACATACGCAAGTCTGTAAATGTAATTCACCACATAAACAGAAGCAAAAACAAAAACCACATGATTATCTCAATTGACGCAGAGAAGGCATTTGACAAAATTCAACAGCCCTTTATGCTAAAAACCCTCAATAAACTTGGTATTGATGGAACATATCTCTAAGTAATAAAAGCTATTTATGACAAACTAACAGCCAATATCATACTGAATGGGCAAAAACTGGAAGCATTCCCTTTGAAATCCGGCACTAGACAAGGATGCCCTCTCTCACCACTCCTATTCAACATAGTACTGGAAGTTCTAACCAGAGCAATCAGGCAAGAAAAAGAAATAAAGGGTATTCAAATAGTAAAGGTGGAAGCCAAATTGTCTCTATTTGCAGATGACATGATAGTATACCTAGAAGACCTCATCACCTCAGCCCAAAAGCTCCTGCAACTGATAAGCAACTTCAGCAAAGTCTCAGGATATAAAATCAATGTGCAAAAATCACAAGCATTCCTATACACCAATAACAGACTAAAAGAGAACCAAATCAAGAACGAACTGCCATTCACAATTGCTACAAAAAAAATAAAATACCTAGGAATACAACTCACAAGGAACGTAAGGGACCTCTTTAAGAAAAACTACAAACCACTGCTCAACGAAATAAGAGAGGACACAAACAGATGGAGAAACATTCCATGTTCGTGGTTAGGAAGAATCAATACCGTGAAAATGGCTATACTGCCCAAAATAATTTACACAATCAATGCTATCCCCATCAAACTACCATTGAATTTCTTCACAGAACTGGAAAAAACCACCATGAACTTCATATGGAACCAAAAGAGAGCCCGCATAGCCAAGTCAATTCTAAGCAAAAAGAACACAGTGGGAAGCATAACACTACCAGACTGCAAACTATACTACAAGGCTACAGTAATCAAAACAGCATGGTACTGGTACCAAAACAGATATAGACCAATGGAACAGAACAGAGGCATCAGAGGCAACACAACATATTTACAACCATGTAATCTTTGATAAACCAGACAAAAACAAGCAATGGGGAAAGGAATCCCTATTTAATAAATGGTGTTGGGAAAACTGGCTAGCCATGTGCAGAAAGCAGAAACTGGACCCCTTCCTGACACCTTACACTAAAATTAACTCCAGATGGATTAAAGACTTAAACATAAGACCTGGCACCATAAAAACCCTAGAAGAAAATCTAGGCAAAACCATTCAGGACATAGGAGTAGGCAAGGACTTCATGACCAAAACACCAAAAGCATTGGCAACAAAAGCCAAAATAGACAAATGGGACCTAATCAAACTCCACAGCTTCTGCACGGAAAAGAAACAGTCACTAGAGTGAATCGGCAACCATCAGAATGGGAAAAAATCTTTGCAGTTTACGCATCTGACAAAGGGCTGATATCCAGAATTTACAAAGAACTCAAATAGATTTACAGGAAGAAAACAAACAAGCCCATTCAAAAATGGGCAAAAGATATGAACAGACACTTTACAAAAGAAGACATACATGATGCCAACAAACACATGAAAAAATGCTCATCATCACTGGTCATTAGAGAGATGCAAATCAAAACCACATTGAGATACCATCTCATGCCAGTTAGAATGGCAATCATTAAAAAATCTGGAGACAGCAGATGCTGGAGAGGATGTGGAGAAATAGGAACACTCTTACACTGTTGGTGGGAGTGTAAATTAGTTCAACCATTGTGGAAGACAGTGTGGCAATTCCTCAAGGACCTAGAAATAGAAATTCCATTTGACCCAGCAATCCCATTACTGGGTATATATCCAAAGGAATATAAATCGTTCTACTATAAGGACACATGCACACGAATGTTCATTGCAGTACTGTTTACAATAGCAAAGACCTGGAACCAACCCAAATGCCCATCGATGATAGACTCGACAGGGAAAATGTGGCATATATACACCATGGAATATTATGCAGCAATAAAAAATGATGAGTTTGTGTCCTTTGTAAGGACATGGATGAATCTGGAGAACATCATTCTCAGCAAACTGACACAAGAACAGAAAAAGAAATACCGCATATTCTCACTCATAGGCGGGCGAGAAAAATGAGAACACATGGACACAGGGCGGGGGTCTACTACACACTGGGGTCTATTAGGGGGAATGGGGGAGGGACAGCGGGGGGTCTGGGGAGGGATAGCCTGGGGATAAATGCCAAGTGTGGGTGAAGGGGAGGAAGGCAGCAAAACACACTGCCATGTGTGTACCTATGCAACTATCTTGCACGTTCTGCACATGTACCCCAAAACCTATAATGCAATAAAAATTTAAAAAATTAAAAATAAATAAAAATAAAAAAACATAACTAATATTTCCAATTTTATCGTGAGAAAAGAGCAGATTCTTATTGAACTTAACTATGAAAATAACTATATTGCCATGAAAATAAGAATTTTCATGCATATTTCTAAATTCTGGAGGGACAGGTAGGTACTAAAAGTTAATGTTTCAATTTTTGTTCACAAAAGTATACTTTGCCAAATTGCTGTAAGTTATAGAAAGCTTAAAAGAAAGAGTTGTCTTAAATCTGGAACACAAAAAACCTGCAATATTTCAAATAAAAATGCTGCAAAAACTCATAATTTATCTTCATCAGTTTATTCAATCCCATGTAATTAATTTTTGTTCTGCTTGATTTTGGTTAGCAGCTCAAGAACCCATTAGTTTCTTCATCAGAGTTCTGGAAATTTCTAGCTATTCCAGTAGTATGATCTTTTCTTTTTCTTCGTACTTTAGGTTCTGGGGTACATGTGCAGATCATGCAGGGTCGTTGAATAGGTATATACTTGGCAATGTGGTTTGCTGCCTCCATCCCCCCATCACCTATATCTGGTATTTCTCCCCATGTTATCCCTCCCCAACCTCCCTCCTGCTGTCCCTCTCCTAGCCACCCCCAACAGAATGTAGTGTGTGATGCTCCTCTCCCTGTGTCCATGTGTTCTCATTGTTCAACACCTGCCTGAGTGAGAACATGTGGTGTCTGATTTTCTGTTCTTGTATCAGTTTGCTGAAAATGATGGTTTCCAGATTTATCCATGTCCCTATGAAGGACACAAACTCATCTTTTTTTTATGGCGACATAATATTCCATGGTGTATATGTGCCACATTTTCCTTGTCCAGTCTATCATTGATGGGAACTTGGGTTGGTTCCAGGTCTTTGCTATTGTAAACAGTGCTGCAATGAACATTCTTATGCATATGTCCTTATAGTAGAATGATTTATAGTCCTTTGGATATATACCCAGTAATGGGATTGCTGGGTCAAATGGAATTTCTATTTCTAGATCCTTGAGGTATTGGCACACTGTCTTCCACAATGGTTGAACTAATTTACACTCCCAGTGTTGTATCGGACTGAGCACAGTAAGTCAACACCAAGACAAAAGTATTCCAAATTGCAGGGTTTATTGCCTGTGACCACGGAGGACTCACGTCTCTGCAACCCGTGGCAGAGAAAGAAGGATGAAAAGATCTTTTTATACCCACAAAACCACCTTGGGAGTGGGGGTGAAGAGTGGAGATGGGAATGAATGGCTGTAAATCACCTCCTGGGCAGAGAGGAGGTTGAGGGGGGCTCCGGACATTCAAAGGGTCAGGGGACTTTTGTCATTCCAATTGCCACTTAAGTTGTTTACAGAAGTCAAGATAAACATTAGTTTATACATTATTTGGGCAGGTGTGGGGTCCACAGATTTTTTAGTTACTTGGTGCCAGGATGGAATTATCTGGGGGTGCTTATTCTGGTTAATACTGGTAAACAAAGGCCAGCAATTCTGGCAGTTACAGATAAGAGAAGGTATGCAGCTTTACCTCTCTTAGCATTTTGCAATGTAAACTAGCAGTTTACAGAAGCCAAGGTTAGCAGTCATTGTGAGGAGAATGGAAACAGTTTTGTCATTTTGTAAAATGGCATTGTACAGGTTCTAACTCTAGGCTAGCTATACCACATTCCCCCCGTTCTTATAACATGAATTAAATCTTTAATAAGTGTCCTCTTCTTGACACAGAGGCCCATAGTTGGACCTTAGAACCATTAATTTTACCAAATCTATTCTTTCCTGGATAAATTTGCAGAGCATGTTTAAAAGGCATGGTCCAAATGTTATCCCTAGGACCACTAACACCAAGGGTCCTGCCAATCCAGTGAGCAGGGGGACCAAGAGAACAGTTTTTGGTACCAATTTCCTGAGGCCTCTCTGAGGTGTTTTCTTGTTTCTAAGTTCTGCCTAACCATCGCAAGGCTGTCTTGGGTAATTCCAGAATAATTTGCATAGAAGCAACATTGCTCACCGAGAGCTGTGCACAGTCCTCCTTCTCTCAAGAACAACAGGTCTAACTCCCTTCCATTTTGCAATACCATTTCAGCCAATGAGTCTACTTGTTCAGCTAATTTGGTGATGGAATTTTCCAGATGGGTAATATCTGCATCTATTTGGTGTGAAAGAGTTTTTGAAATTTTGGTCCCCTGTGACTAAGGCAGATATTCCTATAGCGGTGGATCCTGTTATTCCAAGTCCCACTAATAGGGGTATAATTATGGGGGCCTGTTTCCAACATCTGTCTGTATTGGGTGCTATGAATATTTCACCTTGGGATCCACTATAAACATTTACCCAGGGCAGTATATACACAGGAGTACAAAGAATGGGTTCTGAGGAGTTGCTGAACTGGTTACAGCTTGTGAGGCCAAAAGTACAGGCGAACCAAGCAGAGTCTGGAGCAGTGTAGTAAAAACCTGTCTGACTATAACTTAAAATTAGGGTATTTTTGCAAAAACGTCAGTAGGGGGAGCTGGTGAGATTATAATTAGGGGAGTGGAAACATCTGCCTTCTCCCTCTAGATCCTCTAGTGTTATGTGGAACTGCCTTTCGGTACATGTGGGTTACAAGAACCAGTGTGGCAAGGGCTCGGGGTAGAGTCTCGGGTGAACGAGATGAAAGTGTTTCTGTTTGTAGTATATCCTGTTATAGATAGACTCACAGCCCCAGTGGGGGCAGACTAATTCCTCTAAGTTTCCACAATCGCACCTCTAATCTGGTGTGGACCCTGGGCATAGATATAGCCCCATTGTCTGAAGCCATTTTTCGGCCACTACGTTCCCACACCCCATCTCCTTTGCTTTCACCACATTTCCCCGCCCCATCTTTTTGTCTTCATTTGTCTTATAGTATTTGCATCTAGGCTCTCACTTAAGAGAGTGCAGAGGTCTAGGGAGAAGGTTATGGGATCTCTGGGAATGTACTCTAGGGTTAAGTTGACAAGGGTGGTTCCAGCCCCAAGTACAGTACTAACAAACTGTCCCATTGAGCCCTCCGTGATGACCCATTGATAATAAGTGGGTGTCAAGTGGGGGTCCCTTTTGGGGTGTGGTTACAGGAATCAAAGAGATTAGGATGACGATCGTGAATGGCACGAAAGTCTTAGCTTTAGGGGGTCCATTGAGGATGAAACCACTTCCCATCTTGCATTGGGGGGGCAGTCTTGATGTTTGAATGGTGAATCCAGGCTGTCAGTCCATCCACCTTGACTGCCGTGGGGGTGACCAGAATCACAGTGTAGGGTCCCTTCCAGTGAGGAGTCAGGCCAGAGGCAGTGAATCTCTTTATCAGGACTTCGTCCCCAGCTGGAAGGGGGTGTACCGGCTGGTCAGTGAGGTCCCCTGGGGTAGGTCGAGCTCCCCTGATGAGCGAGTGCACCTGGGACTGAACAGACTGGAGTGCCTGCAAGGACTTAAGGAGTGTATGGTTATGGATTTCAGCATGCATGGTATCTGTGGGTCTGGGAAGTAAGGGAGGGGGCCTTCCAAACACAATTTCAAAAGGAGTGAAGTCTTTCTTATAGGGAGTACTTTGGGTATGGGGAGAACAAAAGGAAGCAGGTTGACCCAGTTTTCACCAGTTTCTAGAATAAATTTTGTTAAAGTTTTCTTTATGGTCCGGTTCATTCTTTCAACCTGCCCTGAACTGTGGGGGTGATAGGCACAGTATAGCTTCCAGGATATGCCCAGTGCCTTGGCCAGGCCCTGTGAAACCTGTGCCATAAGGCAGGGCCATTATTTGATCCCAGTGTCAGGGACAAGCTGAACCGAGGAATCAGGTACTGTAACAGCCTTTTTGTTACTACCAGTGTGGTTTCTGACCTAGTAGGAAAAGCCTCAACCCATCCAGAAAAAGTGTCTACAAACACAAGGAGGTATTTATAGCCACAAGTTGGGGGCTTTATATCAGTAAAATCTACCTCTTAGTTTTCCCCTGGGCTAGTACCCTTAAGTTTTATTCCTGCTTGACTAGTTTTACTGTCTCCTGGATTTACCCTGTTGCTTACATTACAATGAATAGTAGTTTCCCTAACAATCTTATGTAAATGTGGAATGTAGTATCTGGCCCTCAACAGCTCAGTGAGTTTTGTTTGTCCTAAGTGAGTGGCCAGGTGTGTCCTTAATTAGAGTCCGTCCTAAAGCCTGAGGGAGCACAATCCTTATGTCCAGTAGAATCCACCATCCTGTGGAATATTGTCATCCCCCCTGTTCTTTAGCAAAGTTTTCTTCCTCAGGTGAGTATGCTGGGGTAGGAGGCAGGTTTGGGGCCGGCAGAGTCACAAGAAGAGGCAGAGGTTTTACTGGCCCCAAGCCTGCCTGTCTGGCTTGCAGGTCAGCTGCCCTATTTCCTCTTGCCTCTGGTGAATCTCCCTTCTGGTGTCCTTTGCAGTGTATTAATGCCACTGCCTTGGGCTTCTGTATAGCTTCTAGCAGGGCTAGGGTTTCCTTTTTTGTTTTTGATGATTCTTCCCTCTGAGGTTAGCAGCCCCCTTTCTTTATAAATGGCTCCATGTACATGGGCCGTAGTAAAGGCATATTGACTATCCGTGTAGATATTGACAGTTTTTCCCTCTGCCCAGTTCAAGGCCTTTATCAGAACTATGAGTTCTGCCTTCTGGGCTGAGGTCCCGTGTGGGAGAGCCTGGGCCCAGATAACCCACTCTAGGGTGACCACAGCTGCCCTGGCATACCTGACTCCATTGACCATGAAACTGCAGCCATCTGTATACAGTACCTCTTCTGGGTTCTGCAGGGGGACGTCGGTGAGGTCCAGTCATGCAGCGTGGAGGACATCTATTGTCTGTTGGCAGTCATGAATGGGCTCCTCTGGCTCACTGTCAGGTAGCAATGTGCTGAGGTTTAAAACTGTAGTCCTTAAAAACTTTATGCAGGGCCAGTCCAAAAGTAAGGCCTGATACTGAACTATGCGGGCGTTTGACATTCATTTTCCCAGGGCTCCATAGAGTAGCAACTCCACCATGTGGGGAGCTACTAAGTTTAACTCTTGCCCCAAAGTCAGCTTGTCTGCCTCCTTGACTAATAAGACTGTGGCCGCCACTGATCTTAGGCAAGCTGGCCATCCGGAGGCTACAAGGTCAAGTTTTTTTGAGAGGTAGGTGACTGGCCAGGACCAGGGTCCCAGAGTTTGGGTGAGCACCCCCTTAATGACTCCCTGTTTTTCATGCACAAACAACTGGAAAGGTTTAGAGATGTCTGGCAAGGCCAAGGCTGGGGCCGCAGTCAGGGCAGTCTTAAGCTTGTCAAAAGCCTGTTGCTCTACCTCTGTTCATGTCAAGGGTTGATTTCTTCCAGTGCAGGCATACTGGGGGCTTGGCTATCTCAGCAAATCTTAAAATCCATAGCCTGTAGTACCCTACTGCCCCAAGGAATTCTTGAACTTGGTGTTTCATGGTTGGGGTGGGTATTTGCAGCACTGCTTGGATTCGGCTGGGTGCCAGTGCCCGGTTGCCCTTCTCTATAATATAGCCCAGGTAAGTAACTTTCGGCTGGCAGAGTTGGGCCTTTTTAGCTGAGACCCGGTACTCTAAAGTCTGTAGGGTCCTTAGTAATGACTGGGTGGTCTCTTTACAGTCCTCCTTGGTTTTTGTGGCCAAGAGTAATTCATCCACATATTGGAGCAGGGTGCATTCTGGGAACTCAGCTTGGAAATCAGCAAGGTCTTGGCTCAGGGTCTCATCAAAGTAGGGGAATTCTTAAAACCTTGCAGCAGCCTCTCTGCTGGATTTCTGGTCCCGTGAGTTAACTCGGGTTTCCTGGAGAGCTGTTATCACTGCCTTAGTAACTCCCTTATCTTGTTTGGCCTCTAAGGTGTCCCTACTGTTAAAAACTTTTTGGGCAATCTCCAACAACTGAGCTACATTTATTCCCTGGAACCCCTCTAATTTTTGCAATTTTCTTTTGATGTCTGGGCAGACTGGGAAACAAAAGCCAGATTTATGGCCCGCTGATTCTTACAGTCCCTACCATGGAGAAGTTGGTGGGTTTTTGGGCTGCCCCCCTAACCCCCTCTAACAAGTACCGGTGAAAATTGTTCAAAGCCTGCATGCCTGCTAGGGTTTTTGGGTCCCATTGGGGCCTGGTGGAAGGGAAATTTTCATTTATTTGTTCCTTCTGATATTCCCCCGATCCTAAGTATTGCTTTATGGGCTTCTTGTCTAATACTACTCCTCTCTTCTGTGGTCAACAAACTCAGTAATAATTGTTGGCAGTTATTCTAAGTGGGGCGATAAGTCTGCAGTACAGATTTTTTTTTTTTTTTTTTTTTTTTTTTGCCAATCATTGAGAGCTTGTAAGGTTGCTGAGGTTGGTTGGCCTTGAACTCTTGGCCTCGCCTTCACAAGTGCCACGACATCCGGCTGGAGCCACTTTGGGCCCCTGCAGTGCAGATTTTAAGAGCACTGTCAAAGGCTGGGGCTTCTCAGAGAATGGGGGATGTTGAGCTTTCTGACAGAACTTATTCTATTGTAAAACCTTGCTACTGCCTTAAGATCCCCAGCCTCCCAGCACGACCCCCTCTGGGGGAACTTTTCATCTCAACAGGTTTCTAACCCTCTCCCTCTCACCATGTTAGCAGTTCCCCAGCCCCTCCCCTCCTGCACAGCCCCTCACACCGGAGGCGTCTGCAGGCTTGCAGGCCATAAAAATCCCCTTTGCCATGCCACAGGTGCTGCATGTCAATTTTGGGTGCAGCCCAGCAGATTTTTCCTTGCTCTTAATAAAGCTTGTGTCAGCACTTGGTGTTTTTGGCCCTCTCCTTAATTTATATCACCTTCCAGTTATATAAGTTACTTGACAAGAAGTGAACAAAGAATAGGCGACCCTGGCTGCTGCCATCTGAGGGAGATGCCTCCTGGAGGGGCAACAGCTCTGGTGGGTGTGGGGCCCTGCTTCCAGTGTGGAGAGGAGACAAAGGCTGGTCATTAGTACTGTCCAGGGAGGGATGTCGGGACCCCACCCCCGAGGGCCGAGAATACGGTGGAGGCAACTCTTGGTCCTTGGCAGGGCCTGGAAGAACAGCCAGTGCTGAGGGGCCCTTCTTTAGGCCTTCTAGCATAACCTGAAGTCCAGCACACTTTATACATTTTTCAAGCCAAGGAGGGGGGTGCTGGTTCAGCCTCAGCCATTGATTGATGTATGGAAATTGATCGGGGTGGCCTGGGGATCCTGACACGATGTTCCAGACAGCCTGAGTTATCTTGGGTCATATGTCCCCATATCTGACCAGCCTACCCCAAAGGCTGACCACTCCAACTCACAGAGCATCCAAAGCCTCTGTGGGGTTAGTTTAACACTATACTGGCCAGAGAACCCTATTTTAAAGTTTTCCATCATACATTGGAGGGGGGGGGGTGCATGGTCGTGACTGTGACGAGCCCATTTGGTCATTTTCTTCAATTTTTGAATTTTCTCCCAAAAGACTAGCTTCACTGAGGATTTGAACCACCAGTCTCACAGTTGCAAGCCCCCCCACCTTAATTGCTATGCTAACAAGTAACTTGCATTACAAAGAGTTAGAAAGCTGTTCTTAAAACCTGTTGTTTTTTTTTAAATGCAAATTATGCACCCTGAGGCAGTGTGGTCTGCCTGAAAGCCGGGTGGGGCTGGCGGCCGGCAGAGAAAAAAAAACCGCTTTTTGTGTCAGTTTAAAACTGAGCTCTAAGCCGCTGAGCTGGCTGCGAGTTCCCCGAGCCTGCAGTTTTTTTTCTCACCTTTACACAGGGACCCTGAAAAGCATTAAATTCCTGTCTCCCTTTTTTTCTCCACTCTCTTCTCTGTCTCCTCTCTCTCTCCCTATTTCCTCTCTCCTACTTTCTCTCTCTTGCTTTCTTATCCTTTCTCTCAGGACTCTTGCTTACTACTCGTGTCTTTCTCTTTCTGTGGTATAGCCAATTTTTGGAAAGCCTCCAATTCAAATTTTGCCCTCTCTAAAGCAGGTCTTAGTAGGGCCTCCACAGCCAGATCCTGCAAGGACTAGACAATTGAATTGGTGGGTCTGTCTCTAGTCCTATCCAAAGGAACGGGGGTAAGGGCCAGGGTAAGGTGGCAGTCTCTCTCTCCATCAACCACAGCAGGCGAGAATAAGCTCTATGGAGGTTTAGTTCTGCTTGGGCATAATCCTCTTGACTATAGGCTCTCCTATCCAAAGCCCATGGAAAACTGGGGATGTGGCAAAAGAAATGAACTAACAGATCAACTGGGTGTGTATTTTGTACCCACCACAACTTGTAGAGTGAGCAAAAGAGTTACCAATCTGTCTTCAGTGGTTTATGGCACCCGAATTCCCAACCATTGGGATGATGTCTGTATACCTCCCTGTGATACACCACCAGGCACTGCCCATAACAACATTGGACACTTTTCTGAAAGAATAGGCAGTCACCAGTTTTACATTCTAGCCTGACAAACAGCACTTGTAGACCCTGATCTAGGACTTTGTTTCCTACAATGCTAAAGAATCTACTTTCGAGGTGCTGAGGGCCCAACTGCCTTCCTGACCTGGACTCAGACCCAGCATGGGCAAAAATACTCTTTTCCCGGTGGAGGTGGCTGGGAGAATTTACAGGCCACAATAATCATAACAAGGAAGAAAATAAAAACAACTAAATTTAAGACTATTTGCCACATGGCGGAGGAAGAAAGAGTGAGTCCTCGGTGATAGAAGAGTAAGATGAGAAAGAAGGAGAAAAGAGTAATCTCTGCAGGGGTATAATCAATAAAAGTTCCCTGCATCCAGTGTATGTCTGCTAGCAGGAGTCTAATAAAACTGACAAATTTACAGACAAGACAAAAACCACATACAAGAGTGATGAACAAAGGGTGGGAGCCTCCCAGAAGTGGGGCCAATCAGTTGCCTGCCCAGCCACACCCCCAGAGGGGTCTTTCAGGGGCATCTTGGCTAAGGTGTACATGTATAACCCCCGGGCCTGGTCACCTCAGGATGGAAGTCTGAGTAGGACAGCTCTGAGGTGAATCACCGTTATGCCTTACGACGCTCCTGTGGAACCACAGGTGAAGGCCCGCTCAAGTTCTGTAGCTTTCAGCCGTGGGACTACATATATACACACACACTCTCTCACTCACACAGAGGCTATGGAAAACAATCGAATGCTGACACCCACTACGCCAGCTATCAAAAGCTGATATCCACTATACCAGCTACCCGATGCTGATACCCACTATACCAGCTACCAGAAGGCTGGCACCCACTATGCCAGCCACCAGAAGCATCAAGCGATGTCTTGGTGGGGCTTGCCAGGTCAGAGTTGCAATGACTTGTCAGTCCCCCGACACAGGCCCTTTTCCCTTGAACTAGTTCCCAGATTCCAAACCAAACCTACCTCCGGAGGCTTTTAGGACCTTGAAGAATTCTGGGTGAACGTCAGCTGGGTGGGCACTCTTCCGCAGTGGCACTCTGGGTCCCTTAGACAGCTCAGGGGGCGCCTCCCCTAGAGGCTTCTGAGGTGGGAGCGGCCACCCGGGCGAGACTCTGAAATGGCTTTCGTCTGGTGATGAAAAATAAAATATCTCGGTGGAACCTCCAAATGTTGTATTGAACTGAGCACAGAAAGTCAACACCAAGACAAAAGTATGCCAAATTGCAGGGTTTATTGCCAGCGACCATGGAGGACTCATGTCTCTCCAACCCGTGGCAGAGAAAGAAGGATGACAAGAACTTTTTATACCCACAAAACCACCTTGGGAGTGAAGGTGAAGAGCGGAGATGGGGATGAAAGGCTGTAAATCACCTCCTGGGCAGAGAGGAGGTTGAGGAGGGCTCCGGACATTCTAAGGGCCAGGGGACTTTTGTCATTCCGATTGCCACCTAAGTGGTTTACAGAAGTCAAGATAAACATTCGTTTATATATTATTTGGGCAGGTGTGGGGGTCCACAGATTTTTTTAGTTACTTGGCACCAGGATGGAATTATCTGGGGGTGCTTATTCTGGTTAATACCGATAAACAAAGGCCAGCAATTCTGGCAGTTACAGATAAGAGAAGGTATGCAGCTTTACCTCTCTTTGCATTTTGCAATGTAAACTAGCAGTTTACAGAAGCCAAGGTTAGCAGTCATTGTGAGAATAGAAACAGTTTTGTCATTTTATAAAATGGCATTGTACAGGTTCTAACTCTAGGTTAGCTATATCAAACCACCAACAGTGTAAAAGTGTTCCTATTCCTCCACATCCTCTCCAGCATCCATTGTCTCCAGATTTTTTTTTTTTTTTTTTTTTGGTTTTCAGAACTGGGGTTTTATTTATTAAATTGGAAATTATATTAACAATCAAATGAATCAGACGGGGCTGGGGTCGTCAGGAAGAGGTTTCGAGGCTGGGGTGGGAGGCAACCGGGTTTGGCTGCAGCTGCTGTGAACCACAATGTCGTCGTATTCCTCGCCCTCGTCTCTGCTGTCGCTGTCGCTACTGCTGCTGCAGGGGCCGGGTTTGTCGTCCTCATCCTCAGGCTCAGGGGCTCCGTGTTGACGGAGGAGTCAGGCAAGGGTGGGGTTGGGCCAGAGCATGGCACTGCCCAGGGGAGTGCAGCCACCATACATGCGGGCAGCAGGGTTGGCACCTGCCCTCAGGAGAAGCTCCAGTACATCGGCCGCCTGGGCCTCCACTGCCAAGTGCAGGGGGCTCCG
Organism: Saguinus oedipus; assembly: GCA_031835075.1. NCBI lineage: Eukaryota > Metazoa > Chordata > Mammalia > Primates > Cebidae > Saguinus > Saguinus oedipus. The sequence goes on along the minus strand of CM063171.1, from coordinate 94,658,376 downwards.
GCCACACGTGGGCTCCGGTTTGTTGAGGTCAGCTCCGGCGTCTCGGAGCAGCTGGACCATCTCCGCATCTTTGTGGATAACAGCCACGTGGAGTAGGGTGTGGCCCTCATAGTTTTCAGCCTCCAGCTGTAGCTTCCACTCCTCCTCACTCTCCTCTTCTTCCTTCTCCAAGTCGGAATCGGGGTACAAGGTGACAGGGGTATGGTTGGTGTCGGGATTGTGGTCTGGGCCATGAGCGAGGTAGGTGTCCGGGGCTTCCCTGGGCCGCCGAGGGCGGGGCTGAAGCAGGGCATGGCACACGCATGTGCCCCCACATGGCAGGCCAGGTGCAGCGCCGTGTGGCCCCCGCGCTCTGCCACACACAGCCCAGCGCCTGCTGCATACAGCTTCTCCACTGTGGATGCCTCCCCCAGGATGGCTGCCAGGTGCAGGGCCGTCTGGCCTAAGTCATTCTGCAGGTCCGTGTACTCAGTGCCGGCTGAGAAGCCTAGAAGAAAATCCAGGAAGGGTTCATGCTGATGAATCACAGCCAAATGCAGTGCCGTGTCCCCATCCTCAGTGATGTAGCCGAAGACAAGGGGCGCCCACGACAGCCCCGGGCCCAGCTCTGCGCCCAAGCCCGGTCCTCCGGGGGCCGCTGCGTCTGGACCCAGGGAGCCCAGGCCGCTGTCGCACCATTCATCTGCGTTGGCAGCTTTTCCCAAGCACCGCGACCCCAGCCATGGCCCCCGCCACCTCAGGGGCCCCCCGCAGTCCTGTCTCCATATTTTTTAATGATCGCCATTCTAACTGGCGTGAGATGGTATCTCAATGTAGTTTTGATTTGCATTTCTCTAATGGCCAGTGATGATGAGCATTTTTTCATATGTTTGTTGGCCTCATAAATGTCTTCTTTTGAAAAGTATCTGTTCATATCCTTTGCCCACTTTTTAATGGGTTTGTTTTTTTCTTGTAAATCTGTTTTAGTTCTTTGTAGATTTTGGATATCGGCCCTTTGTCAGATGGGTAGATTGCAAAAATATTTTCCCCTTCTTTTGGTTTCCAGTTCACTCTAATTGAGGAAGGAGATCCAGGCATCTAGGATCACCTCCCTCTTGACTTCCACACTGCATTTTAATAGAAAAAAAGGCTAGCCAACTGGTGCCTCCTCAATCACCTTCCTGTAAATAACAAGCACGGTTTGGGGGACTCTCTCTGGAAGACATTGTTTTTACTTAAACAAAATAAAATCCCCACCCCACTCCTTCATCCAGAGACCAGAAACGTTTCACATGTAATTCCTAAAACTGTAAACCTAAGATCCTTTCATGTGTAATTTCTAAGACTGTAAACCCAAGGCCCTTTCATGTATAATTTCTGAGGCTGTAAACCCAAGATCCTTTCACATGTAATATCTAGAGTGTGAGCCTATACAAAGGCAGAGCTTCTCGTTGTTAGCTAAGCTAGGTCATTCAAATAAATCATTGCCTGGCTCCTGGCTGTAGTAATAGTAATAATAACAAACCTCTTCCTTCCCAGTTCAGTGTTCAAGAGGTCTGTTTCTCGAGGCCAATCCTGCTACATTTGGTTCCCTGACCCAGAAGCAAGTTTCAGTTGGCAGATGGCCAGAAAAAGCCTCTCAGGTGGTTTGCCTGGCCCTTTGGAGCATCCCTGCGGGGGGGCTCCCGCCCACTAGGGTGACACAGTTCCTGAGAGAGCTCTCGGGCAGGTATTTGCCTGGTGGAAAGCCTTGTCTAAGCAGAGCAGGAAAGCCCCGCAGTGTGGATCCATCCAGTGGCTGAACATTGAGAAAGAATGGGTACTTGGAACGTGTGGACAACAGAAACATGGTAGGATTCGTCCTGGGAAACTTGCCCACCTCCTTTAGGTGGAAGCTTGGCCTAATCACCAATGGGTGCCAAATTTGGCACGTTTAAACTTGGCTCTCTCTCTCTCTCCTTTTGTAACTAACCTTGAAAGCTTTTGCATATGGTTTCAATATAGGTGGAGGGAGGAGAGCGAGTGTGTGTGTGTGTGTGTGTATGTGTGTGTGTGTGTATGTGTGTGTGTGTGGTCCAACTGGACTCTTCAGTCATGAAAGGTGGGAGTATCAGGCCCATTAAAAGCGGCCTCATACTTTGAGCAATTTGTAGGGCTAGTTGGAATTGGAGACAACCACATAAGGCTGAGTAAAGGAGCCTTTGCCGAGCCTTTGCCGTCTAGGCGTTTTAAATGCATTGACGTGAATGTAAATCAGAGAGTGTGGGTGGGAACCGCTGGGTGGGAACCGCTGTGGGTGGAGTAACATTCTCTTAACTGTGAGAATTGTTTTTCTGGCATGTAGGCATGGGTCACACTCATAGCAAACACACTCCTTTAGAGACCATCCGAAAAATATAAAGAAGGGATTTAGTAAAAATTATAGAGTAGCTATGACACCAGAGAAATTAAGGACTTTATGTGAGGTAGATTGGCCAGCATTTGGGGTAGGTTGGCCTCCAGCGGGGACCCTTGACAGATCTCTTGTCTCCAAAGTAAGGCATGAGGTTATATGCGGTGAGCTAGAACAGCTTGATCAACTGCCGTACATAGGCTCGTGGTTGCAGTTAGTTTTAAAACCTTAGAAGTGGTTAAGAGGACATGCAGTGACTGTTTTAGTGGTCAAGGGACAGACTGCTAGAAAAAATCCTCCCCCACTGAGAGATGCGGACTCCCAAGGTCTGGCGCCTGGATGGGGCAGATTCAGTGGTAGAGACATGGACCCCAAGGTTCTGGCAGACCCAGCAGCAGAAGAGTTTTTGATACCGAGGAGCCACAGGCTCTTGTTAACCTACTGCAAACAATTATTCAGACTCATAATGGCCCTCAGACTGCCTTGTGAGGAAGAGTAGAGACGCTTCTTTACCGAACCAGACCAGGAAATAGAGCCTGCATTAGCAAAACGATATGCCTAAGGTCTGGGCAGAGGACAATCTGCCTGGACTGGCAATCAACCAGGCCCCTACACTCACTGAAGTCAAGCCTGGGCCCAGCCAGTTAGACAAAAGCAATATCCAGTTCCCTGAGAGGCCCTAGAAGGCATTCAGGTCCACCTAAAGTGCTTAAGGAACTATGGAATTATAGTTCCTTGCCAGTCTCCATGGAACACCCACCTCTTGCCTTGTTCTTAAACCAGGAACCAAAGACTACAGGCCATTGCAGGACTTGCACCTGGTTAATCAGGCCACAGTGACTTTGCACTCAACTGTGCCTAACCCATACACACTGCTGGAATTATTGCCAGTGGAGGATAGTTGCATCACCTGCTTGAAGTTAAAGAATGCTTTCTTTAGCATCAGGCTAGCTTTTTAAAAATTATTATTATTGCATTTTAGGTTTTGGGGTACATGTGAAGAACATGCAACATAGTTGCATAGGTACACACGTGGCAGTGTGATTTGCTGCCTTCCTCCCCTTCACCTATATCTGGCATTTCTCCCCATGGTACCTCTCCCCAACTCCCCACCCCAGCTGTCCCTCCCCTTTCCCCCCCAACTGACCCCAGTGTGTAGTGCTCCCCTCCCTGTGTCCATGTGTTCTCATTGCTCAACACCCATCTATGAGTGAGAACATGTGGTGTTTCATTTTCTGTTCTTGTGTCAATTTGCTGAGAATGATATTCTCCGGGTTCATCCATGTCCCTAGAAAGGACAGTAACTCATCATTTTTGATTGCTGTATAATATTCCATGGTGTATATGTGCCATATTTTCCCTGTCCAGTCTATCATCAATGGGCATTTGGGTTGATTCTAGGTCTTTGCTATTGTAAACAGTGCTGCAATGAACATTCTTGTGTATGTGTCCTTATAGTAGAACGATTTATGGTCCTTTGGATATATACCCAGTAATGGGATTGCTGGGTCAAATGGAATTTCTATTTCTAGGTCCTTGAGGAATCGCCACACTGTCTTCCACAATGGTTGAACTAATTTACACTCTCACCAGCAGTGTAAAAATGTTCCTATTTCTCCACATCCTCTTCATCATCAGTTGTCTCCAGATTTTTTAATGATTGCCATTCTAATTGGCATTGAGATGGTATATCAATGAAGTTTTGATTTGCATTTCTCTAATGAACAGTGATGATGAGCACTTTTTCATATGTTTGTTGGCCTCATGTATGTCTTCTTTTGTAAAGTGTCTGTTCATATCCTTTGCCCACTTTTGAATGGGCTTGTTTGTTTTTTTCTTGTAAATCTGTTTTAGTTCTTTGTAAATTCTGGATATCAGCCCTTTGTCAGATGGGTAAACTGCAAAAATTTTTTCCCATTCTGTTGGTTGCCGATTCACTCTAATGACTGTTTCTTTTGCTGTGTAGAAGCTGTGGAGTTTGATTAGGTCCCATATGTCTATTCTGGCTTTTATTGCCAATGCTTCTGGTGTTTTGGTCATGAAGTCCTTGCCTACTCCTATGTCCTGAATGGTTTTGCCTAGATTTTCTTCTAGGGTATTTATGGTGTTAGGTCTTATGTTTAAGTCTTTAATCCATCTGGAGTTAATTTTAGTGTAAGGTGTCAGGAAGGGGTCCAGTTTCTGCTTTCTGCACATAGCTAGCCAGTTTTCTCAACACCATTTATTAAACAGGGAATCCTTTCCCCATTGCTTGTTTTTGTCTGGTTTATAAAAGATCAGATGGTTGTAGATACGCTGTGTTGCCTCTGAGGCCTCTGTTCTGTTCCATTGGTCTATATCTCTGTTTTGGTACCAGTACAATGCTGTTTTGATTACTGAAGCCTTGTAGTATAGTTTGAAGTCCAGTAGTGTGATGCCTCCTGCTGTGTTCTTTTTACTTAGAATTGACTTGGCTATGTGGGTTCTCTTTTGGTTCCATATGAAGTTTAAGGTGGTTTTTTTCCAGTTCTGATTTGGTGTGTTTTTGGAGTAGCTGGTACTTGTTGTTCCTTTCTATGTGTAGTGCCTCTTTCAGGAGCTCTTGTAAAGCAGACCTGGTGGTGACAAAATCTCTGAGTACTTGCTTGTTTGCAAAGGATTTTATTTTTCCTTCACTTATGAAGCTTAGTTTGGCTGGATATAAAATTCTGGGTTGAAAGTTCTTTACTTTAAGGATGTTGAATATTGGGCCCTACTCTCTTCTGGCTTGTAGGGTTTCTGCCAAGAGATCTGCTGTGAGTCTGATGGGCTTCCCTTTGTGGGTAACCTGACCTTTCTCTCTGGCTGCCCATAGCATTTTCTCCTTCATTTCAACCCTGGTGAATCTGACGATTATGTGCCTTGGGGTTGCTCTTCTTGAAAAGTATCTTTGTGGTGTTCTCTGTATTTCCTGGACTTGAATTTGGCCTGCCTTGCTAGGTTGGGGAAGTTTTCCTAGATAATATCCTGAAGAGTATTTTCCAGCTTGGACTGATTCTCTTTGTCACATTCAGGTACACCTATCAAATGTAGACTAGGTCTCTTCACATAGTCCCACATTTCTTGGAGACTTTGTTCATTCCTTTTTGCACTTTTTTCTCTAATCTTGCCTTCTCATTTTATTTGATTGAGTTGATCTTCGACCTCTGATACCCTTTCTTCTGCTTGGTCAATTCGGCTGTTGAAACTTGTGCATGCTTCATGAAGTTCTTGTGTTGTGTTTTTCAGCTCCATCAATTCACTCATATTCCTAAGTTGTCCATTCTTGTAATCATTTTGTCAAATCTTTTTTCAAAGTTCTTAGTTTCTTTGTATTAAATTAGAACGTTCTTTTAGCTCACAGAAGTTTCTCATTACCCACCTTCTGAAGTCTGATTCTGTCACTTCAGCACACTCATTCTCCATCCAGCTTTGTTCCCTTGCTGGTGAGGAGTTGTGATCCCTTGTAGGAGGAGAGGTGTTCTGGTTTCAGGTGTTTTCCTCCTTTTTGCACTGGTTTCTTCCAATCTTTGTGGATTTATCCACCTGTCATCTGTGTAGTTGCTGATTTTCAGATTGGGTCTCTGAATGGACGTCCAGATTGTTGATGATGAAGTTATTTCTGTTTCTTAGTTTTCCTTCTAAGTCTGGCCCCTCTGCTGTAGGACTGCTGAGGTCCACTCCAGGCCCTGCTTCCCTGGGGATCACTTGTAGCAGCTGCAGAACAGTAAGGGTTGCTACCAGTTTCTTCTTCTGCTTTGTCCCAGAATGATGCCCGCCAAATGTCAGTCTGATCAGTCCTTTGTGGCGTGACTCTTTGGATATACGGGGGTCAGGGAGCTGCTTGAGGAGCCAGTCTGTTCTTTATAGGAGCTCAAGTGCTGAGCTGTGAGCTCTGTTGTTCATTCAGAGCTGCTAAGCAGGTACGTTTAAGTCTGCTGCAGCAGAACTCATAAACCCCCTTTTTTCCCCCCAGGTGCTCTGTCCCAGGGAGTTGGGACTTTATTTATGAGTATCTGTTGTGCTGATGCCTTTTTTTTCAGGGCTGCCCTGCCCAGCAAGGAGGCAGCCTAGTCACTGTCTGCCTGCAGAGGCTTTGCTGAGCTGCTGTGAGCTCCACCCTGCTGCTGTGTGAACTTCCCTGCAGTCCTGTTTATATGGGTGTGGTTAGAACTGCCTTGGCAATGGTGGCCTGCCTCTGTAATGGTGGACTCTCTCTGTTATGGTGGGTTGCCTTGGCAATGGTGGGTTGCCTCGGCAATGGCAGGCTGCCTCAGCAATGGCGGACTACCTCTGTAGGGGTGGTGTGCCTCGGTAATGGTGGACATCCCTCCCCCACAGAGCTAGACCATCCCAGGTTCAGCTGTGCTTGCCGTAAAACTTTCAACCCCGAGTGTTTCCAATTGCTCGTTTTGTTTGTTTGTTTTTGTGGGGGTGGAACCCACCGAGCCTGACCACCTGGCTCCCTGCCTCAGAGCCCTTTTTTTTTTTTTTTAAGTTGAATGGTTGACTCTCTCCCAAGTGTTCCAGTCGCCTGCTGAAAGGGCACCAGGATCTGTGTGATTTCCCATGTGGTGACCCACTGTGCTGGCTGAAACAATGGTGCTGCCTAGGAATCTCCTGGCCTGGCTCCCTGTTTCAGACCCCTGTTTAATCAGATGAATGGGTGAATCTGCTTTCTCGGAGCTCCAATTGCCAGCTTAGAAGGGCAACCAGACCAGTGTATTTTGTATGGAGAGCCACCATGCTGGGGCGCTGGCAAAACAGCCGCACCGGCTGAAACAGCCACGCTGGCCAAAACAGCCGCACTGGCGACCCATGGGGCTCCTCCAGCTGGGAATCTCCTGGTCTGTGGGCAATAAAGATCCATCTGGAAATGCAGCGTCCACTCACCCTCTGCACTTTCACTGGGAGCTGCAATCCTGAGCTGTTCCTAAAGGGCCATCTTGGATCTTCCTCTCCAGGCTAGCTTTTGAAAGTCAAAGACTGTTTGCATTTCAAAGAAAAAATCCAGAAACAGGTATGACCACCTGGTACACCTGGACTCGGCTTCCCAGGGACTCAGAAACTCTCTCATCATCCTTGGGGAGGTGCTAGCCTGTGACCACCCCCCAAAAGTTTCTTGCTAAAGACTTAGGCTGCATGACCTTTTATTGAGACACCTCAAGGCAGTTGGGTGCACAAAAAGAACAGATGCCTTACTTTAGCACCTGGAGGACTGTGGGTATAAAGTATCTAAAAAAAAAAAAAGCCTAGATTTGCCGACAGCAAGTGCGATATCTGGGGTTCACCATCTGGAAGGGGGAACACAGCCAAGGAGCAGAGAGGAAGTGAGTCATTTGCAATCTTCCAGAACCCGAGGCTAAAAGGCAGGTAAGGGAGTTCCTGGGAGCCATGGGTCTTGTAAATTGTGTATTCCAAACTTCGCAATACTGGCCAAACCCTTACACAAAGTGACAAAGAGGGGAGGGGAGAAGACAAGAAACCCTTTGAATGGGGAAGAAACTAAAAGCAAAACTTTTGTCAGCTCTGGCATTGGGGCTATCTGATTTAACAAAGCCTCTCATGCTGTATATGTCAGGAAAAAAAAAAAAAGAAATGGCCATTGAAGTTCTAGCATCAACTCTAGGAAGAATTTAAATATCAAAGCACCCCACAAAGTAGTGACCCTGATAAATATCAAAGGACATAATTAGTTAACAAATGCTAGGCCTACGAAATACCTGAGCCTGCTAAAGTGAAAGTCTCTGCATCACCACCTGGGTCTGTGCAACACCCTAAAGTCTGCCACTTTGCCCCTGGTGCCAGGAAGCCCATAAAATAACCCATGTGCTGCTTCGAAATCTCACCCCTAGGTTTGGACTGCCACTGCACATTAAATCAGGTAAGAAACCAGCATTTGTGGCAAACTTGGCCCAGAAAACAGCAGTGGCCTTGGGGTATTACTTTAACTGCACATTGCCTACTGCCCTCAGAGTTCAGGAAAAGTAAAAAGAATAAACCAGACCATCAAAAACAGCTGAGGGAAAGTATGTCAAGAAACAAGATTAAAGTGAGTACAGGTACTTCCCTTAGTGTTATTCAAAATTAAATGCACTCCCTTTAGGAGGACAGGATATTCCCCCTATAAAGTCTTATATCATAGGCCCCCTCCCATACTCTGGGTACTCCTGGGAACTCCTCAGGAGTGGGGAAAGATTGAGTTAAGATACCAGTTACAAGCTCTAGGAAAAATTGCTCAGGAAATTTCAACCTGAATAAATGACAGATATCCTATAAGCTTATTCTCCCCAGTTCACACTTTCTCACCAGGTGATCATGTGTGGATAAAGGACTGGAGTGCAGCTCCTCTGAAGCCACAGTGAAAAGGACCTCAGACCGGATCCTAACCACTCCCACAGCTGTAAAGGTAAAGGGAATCCCAGCCTGGATCCACCACAGCCATGTAAAAACTGGCAGCAGCTGAGACTTGGGAAGCTACCCCAGACCCTAGGCAATGACTGCAAAATCACCTTAAGAAGGACAACAAACCCTGCTCCATCCACATCCTGGAAGCTGGCTGGACCATGCATAGCCAAAGCATGAGAAAATTCATTGTGAGACTTGTTCTTCTTAGTTGGACTTGTACAGTAGGGACCTTAACTAATTATAAAGAATGCTCTCAGTGTGTACATCAGGTCACTAAGGTAGGATGTAAAGTAATTGCCATTCTTTTGTTCTACAGTTATTATGAATGTATAGGGACACAAAAAGGAATCTGTTTATATAATGGTATTCAGTATAAGGTGTGTAACCTGGGGAATGGACAGCCAGATGTATGCTACAACCCACCAAAGCCCCCTACATATATGACTTTTAAAATTCAACTCCTAACAGAGTGACAGAATAGCCCTACTAAATTAATAGCTAAAACAGGAGAACAGAAGCCCAAAGCAGGTTACACTAAGGTTTAATGCCTGTGCAGCCATCAATGCCTATCATTCCAGTAGGGGGGGCTGTGGTTCCCTTGGATAGAAACAAAGTTATGCAAAAGAGCATAAGTATATCTGCCAGAAAACCTACTGGTGCAGTAATTGCATTTCTGAGTCATGCATCCTCTGGGCCACTTGGAAAAATAATACAAACAATTCTGTTCGTCTTGTAAAAGGGAGAAACACCATTCCAGGGAGTAATGTTCCTTGTGTCTCAGGATATTGTAACACAGTAGAATTAATAATCACAAATTCCTAAGACCCTAAATGGGAAAAAGGGGAAACTGTAATGCTAGAAATTAATGGGAAAGGGATTGACCCCCGAGTCAGTATCCAGATTCAGAAAAAAATCCAAAAACGCTCAGCTGGGCCAGTGTACCATCACTTTTTATGGTATATTAAATAAGCCAGTGCCAGAACTTCCAAAAAAGACAAAAAACTTGTTCCTTCAATTTGCTGAAAATGTGGCCCATTCTCTCAACGTTACTTCTTGCTATGTATGTAGAGGGACAACTATGGGTGATAGGTGGCCATGGAAAGCCCATGAGTTATTACCCACTGATCCTGTCCCTGACCTGACCTCAGTTCAAAGGGTTCAAATCAAGTTTCTGGGTTTTAAAGGTTTCAATTATTGGACAATATTGTTTGGCCAGAGAAGGAACTGACCTCACTGTTACAGTTGGAAAGCTTAGTTGCATAGGGCAGCATCTGTATAATGGAACAGTAGGCAGTATAACCTGGTGGAGCTAAAACTATACATAAAAGAGCCCATCCTAGAATTTTCAAAATTACAGAATGCTTGGAATCACCCTGGTTCCTGGAGAGACTGGACAGCCCCTCCTGGGTTGTACTGTATATGTGGACATAGAGCATACATACAGCTGCCTGAAAGATGGACAGATAGCTGTTATAGGCAACATTAAGCCTTCTTTTTTTTTTTTTATTATTTGTTAAGACAGGTGAGCTGTTAGGACATCCAGTCTACTATGCCCAGAAGAAAAAAAAAGTCTGAAAATAAATAAATGGGAAAATAATAAGTGGCCACTGGAAAGAATTATTGAGTACTATAGGCCAGCCACAGGAACAGAAAATAGCCCATGGGGACACTAGACTCCTATCTATATGCTAAATCAAATCATTCAGTTGCAAGCTGACTTGGAAATACTCATTAATGTAATGGGCAACTCTCTGTCCATTTTGGCCGGACAAGAAACTCAAATGAGAAATGCCATTTATCAGAACCAATTGGCCTTAGATTATTTGCTGTCAGCTGAAGGAGGAGTCTGTAAAACATTCAAACTAACCAACTGCTGCCTGCACATAAACGACCAAGGTCACACAGTTAAGAATATAACCAAACTAGCACATGTGCCTGTGCAGGTATGGCATAAATTCAACCCTAAATTTTTGTTTAAAAGTTGATCCTCAGCCTTAGGAGGATTAAAAACCCTCATCATAAATATAACAACAATAGTGGGTGTGTGTTTACTACTCCCTTGCCTTCCCTCCTTGTTCCTCCAAAAAACTAAAAAATTATTTACTACTGTATTAGACCAGAAAAACCACATCACAAGTATATTACATAAATCATTATTAATCAGTTTCCTCAGAAAGTCTGGAAAATGAAAATGAGAGTAAGACCTCTCACTAATATTATAAAGTGGTGAGGGTCTCTAAAGGGGGGAGTGAGGAAGGAGATCCAGGCATCTAGGATCACCTCCCCCTTGACTTCCACAATGCATTGCAATAGAAAAAAAGGCTAGCCAACGGGCACCTCCTGAATCACCTTCCTGTAAATAGCAGGCATGGTATGGGGAGTCTCTCTGGAAGACATCGTTTTTACTTAAACAAAATCAACCCCCCACCCTACTCCTCCATCCGGAGACCAGAAACATTTCACATGTAATTCCTAAAACTGTAAACCCAAGACCCTCTCATGTGTAATTCTAAGGCTGTAAACCCAAGATCCTTTCATATGTAATATCTAGAGTGTTAGCCTATATAAAGGCAGAGCTTCTCTTTGTTAGCTAAGCTAGGTCAATCAAACAAATCATTGCCTGACTCCTGACTGTAGTGATAATAATAATAATAAGAAAAAACCTCTTCTTTCCCATTCAGTATTCAAGAGGTCTGTTTCTTGTGACCACTCCTGCTACATTCTGATGGTTTCTTTTGCTGTACAGAAGAGCTGGAGTTTAATTAGATCTCATTTGTCTATTTTGGCTTGTGTTGCCAATGCTGTGTGTGTGTGTGTGTGTGTGTAGATGGAGTTTCAACATGTTGGCCAGGCTGGTCCCAAACTCCTGACCTCAGGCAATCTGCCCTCCTCAGCCTCCCAAAGTGCTGGGATTACAGGCCTGAGCCACTGTACCCAGCCTTGCTATTGGTGTTTTAGTCATGAAGTCCTTGCCTATGCTTATGTCCTGAAAGGTTTTGCCTAGGTTTTCTTCTAGAGTTTTTATGGTGTTAGGTTTTATATTTAAGTCTTTAATTCATCTGGAGTTAATTTTAGTGCAAAATGTCAGGAAAGGGTCCAGTTTCTGTTTTCTGCACATGGCTAGCCAGTTTTCCCAAAACCATTTATTAAACAGGGACTCCTTTCCCCATTGCTTGTTTTTGTGAGGTTTGTCAAAGATCAGATGGTTGTAGATGTGTGGCGTTGCCTCCACAGCCTCTCTTGTGTTCCATTTGTCTATATCTCTGTTTTGGTACCAGTACCATGCTGTTTTGATTACCGTAGCCTTGTAGTATAGTTTGAAGTCAGGCAGCATGATGCCTCCAGCTTTGTTCTTTTTGCTTACAATTGTCTTGGCTATGCAGACTCTCTTTTGGTTCCATATGAAATTTAAAGTATTTTTTTCCCCAGTTCTGTGAAGGTTATTGGTAGCTTGACGGGGATAGCATTGAATCTATAAATTACTTTGGGCAGTATGGCCTTTTTCATGATATTGATTCTTCCTCACCATGAGTATGGAATGTTTTTCCATCTGTTTGTGTCCTCTCTTATTTCCTTGAGCAGTGGTTTGTAGTTCTCCTTGAAGAGGTCCTTTACATCCTTCGTTAATTGTATTCCTAGGCATTTTATTTTCTTTATAGCAATTGTGAATGGGAGTTCACTCTTGATTTGGCTCTCTGTTAGTCAGTTATTGGTGTATAGAAATGCTTGTGATTTCTGCACATTGATTCTGTATCCTGAGACTTTGTTGAAGTTGCTTATCAGTTTCAGGAGATTTTAGACTGAGACAATGGGGTCTTCTTAATATATAATCATGCCATCTGCAAATAGAGATAATTTGACTTCCTCCTTTCCTAATTAAATGCCCTTTATTTCTTTTTCTTGCCTGATTGCTCTGGCTGAAACTTCCAATACTATTTTGAAGAGGAGTGGTGAGAGCGGGCATCCTTGTCTAGTGCCATATTTCAAAGAGAACGCTTCCAGTTTTTGCCCATTCAGTATATTGGCTGTGGGGTTTGTTGTAAATAGCTTTTATTATTTTGAGATATGTTCCATCAATACCTAGTTTCTTGAGAGTTTTAGCAGAAAGGGCTGTTGAGTTTTGTTGAAGGCATTCTCTGCATCTATTGAGATAATCATGTGGTTTTTGTCTTTGTCCTGTTTATGTGGTGGATTACGTTTATAGACTTGCATACGTTGAAACAGCCTTACATCCCTGGGATGAAGTCTACTTGATCGTGATGGATGAGCTCTATGACGTGCTGTTGCCATCAATTTGCCAGTATTTTATTGAAGATTTTTGCATCTATGTTCATCATGGATATTGGCCTGAAGTTTTACTTTTTTCTTGAGTCTCTGCTGGGTTTTGGTATCAGGATGATGTTGGTCTCATAAAATGATTTGGAAAGGATTCCCTCTTTTTGTATTGTTTAGAATAGTTTAAGAAGGAATGGTACCAGCTCCTCTTTGTATATCTGGTAGAATTTGGCTGTGAACCCATCTGGACCTGGGCTTTTTGGGTTGGTAGGCTATTAATTACTGCCTTAACTTCAGCCTTTGTTATTGGTCTATTTGGGGTTTTCAACTTCTTCCTGGTTTAGGCTTGGGAGGGTGCAGTTGTCCAGGAATTTATCCATTCCTTCCAGGTTTACTGGTTTATGTGCATAGAGTTGTTTGTAGTGATCTCTGATGGTAGTTTGTATTTCTGTGGAATTGGTGGTGATATCCCATTTACCATTTTTTATTGCATGTATTTGATTCCTCTCTCTTTTCTTTTTTATTAATCTGGCTAGTGGTCTATTTTGTTGATGTTTTTAAAAAACAGCTCCTGGATTTATTGATTTTTTTTGAAGGGTTTTTCTGTGTCTCTCCTTCAGTTCTGCTCTGATCTTAGTTATTTCTTGTCTTCTGCTAGCTTTCAAGTTTTTTTAATCTTGTTCCTCTAGCTATTTCAATTTTGATGATACGGTGTCAATTTTAGATCTTTCCTCGGTTCTCATGTGGGCATTTATTGCAATAAATTTCCCTCTAGACACTGCTCTAAATGTGTTCCAGAGATTCTGGTACATTGTGTCTTCCTTCTTGTCAGTTTCAAAAACATCTTTATTTTTGCCTTCATATCATTGTTTATCTAGTTGATATTCAGGAGTCAGTTGTTCAGTTTCCATGAAGCTGTGCGGTTCTGAATTAGTTTCTTGATCCTGAGTTCTAATTTGATTGCACTGTGGTCTGAAAGACTGTTTGTTATTATTTCCATTCTTTTGATCTTTTTTTTTTTTCTTCAAGACAGATTCTTGCTGTGTTCCCCAGGATGCCAGGTTGGAGTGGAGTGACACCATCTTGGCTCACTGCAACCTTTGCCTCCCAGGTTCAAGTAATTCTTCTGCCTCAGCCTCCTGAGTATCTAGGAGTATAGGTGCCTACCACCACATCCAGCTAATTTTTGTATTTTTAGTAGAGACAGGGTTCCAGCATGTTGGCCAGGCTGGTCTTGAACTCCTGACCTTGTGATCCACCCGCCTCAGCCTCTCAAAGTGCTGGGATTACAGGCATGAGCCACTGAATCCGGCCAGCACAAACATTTTATTGAGGATGGCAGGTGCTACCTTGTTTCATCTCTAGTTTAACCTAACACGGAGTCTCATTTTTTTAGTGGCCAGTACTCTAATAGCTCTTAAGTACCTGAACTGTGCCCACCAGTCAAATGGTGGCTTTGGTTCTGAGATCCCCTTGATAACTTGCCCAATTATTTTTTCCCTATGTAAGCATGCGAGAAAAAGTAATGAAAATGATAGAATCCAAATTCCAACCAATTCCAAAAGCCAGGGTTCATGCCCCCTGCGATAATAATCACTTAGAGCAACACTATCTTAAAATGCAGCTAATTGTTACCTGAGTCCATGAGCAAGGCAAACAAGCAAAACACAAACAAAATCAAGGCTGGGTGCGGTGGCTCATGCCTGTAATCTGAGCACTTTGGGAGGCCAAGGAAGGCGGATCACAAGATCAGGAGTTCCCGACCAGTCTGACCAACATGGTGAAACCCTATCTCTACTTAAAATACAAAAATTAGCCCGGCATGGCGGTGTTTGCCTGTAATCTCAGCTATTTGGGGGGCTGAGGCAGGATAATCACTTTAACCCAGTAGACGGAGTTTGCAGTGAGCCCAGATTGTGCCACTGCACTCCAGCCTGATGACAGAGCAAGACTCTGTTACAAAAAAAAAAAAAAAAAAAAAAAAAGGCCAAGCTTGGTGGCGCATGCCTGTAATCCCAGCAGTTTGGGAGGTAGAGGCAGGTGGATCACCTTAGGTCAGGAGTTTGAGACCAGCCTGACCAATGTGGTGAAACCCGTCTCTACTGAAAATACAAAAATTAGCTGGGTTTGGTGGTGATCACCTGTAATCCCAGCTACTCGGGAGGCTGAGGTAGGAGAATCACTTAAATTCGAGAGGTGGAAGTTGCAGTGAGCCTAGATCATGCCATTGCACTCCAGCCTGGGTGACAGCGTGAGACTACGTCTCAAAAAACAAAAAACAAACAAACAAAACCAGAAATACTGTGCAGCTTTTTTTTTTTTTTTTTTTTTTTAATGTTTTTGAGATGGAGTCTTGCTCTGTCATCAGGCTGGAATGTAGCAGTGTAATCTCAGTTCACTGCAACCTCCATCTCCTAAATCCAAGCTGTTCCCCTGACTCAGCCACTGAGCATCTGGAACTACAAGTGCACACCACCATGCCCAGCTAATTTTTGTATTTTAGTAGAGATGGGGTTTCACCACACTGGCCAGGATGGTCTCAATCTTCTGACCTCATGATCTGCCCACCTCAGCCTCCCAGTGTTGAGATTAAAGGCATGAGCTACTGCACCTTGCCAACCTGCAGCTCTTAAGCCAGACTTAATGACATGCACCTGTAATCCCAGGTACTTGGAGGCAAAGGGAGAAGGATCGCTTGAGCCCAGTAGTTTGAGGCTCTAGTGAACTCTGATCATGCTTGTGAATGGCTACTGCACTCTAGCCTAGGCAATATCACAGGACCCCTTTTCTTTCTTTTTCTTTTTGTTTGTTTTCTGAGACAGTCTTGCTCTGTCACCCAAGCTGGAGTGCAGTGGTGTGATCTTAGCTTTACCTCCTGGGTAAGGCCTCTCAGGGGGCCTTAGCCTCTCAAGTAGCTGGAATTATAGGTGCAAACCACCAGGCCTGGCTAATTTTTATACTTTTAGTAGAGACAGGGTTTTGCCATATTGGCCAGGCCGATCTCAAGCAATCCACTGCCTCGGCCTCCCAAAGTGCTGGCATTACAGATAGGTGTCACTGTGCCCAGCCAAGATAAAACTGCTGCTCTTGCCAATGACATGTTAGCCACTGTAAACCCTAAAAGGTCATACACTGTTTCACAGCACAAACTAACTCTCAATTCAAAAGCCAAAGAGAAAAAGGGAGTCCACCTAAGAGGAACTTACTTGTAAACCTTTGAGGCTTCATGAGGAAGACTGAGGACCTCAAAAAGTATCTGAGGCACCTCTCCGATGTTCCTATTGGAGTCTCAGAAGTCATCAGCAATGTCCTTCAGGTCCCTTTGTCAGTTGCAAGAACTTCAAAAGACAAAATTACAATGAATTTGCTTTATAAATCTTAATTGGGGTTCATTTTCTATTCTAAAATTGGGCAACATCTTATTCTATAAAGCAGAATGAGCGTGTTGATGAGCTGAGCAAAGAAGGTTGGCTTTAGAGATAGAAAAGGGCTGAGGAAAACAAAAACAGAGAACACAAAGCAGATTGGTTATTTCAGTATTTTCCCTATAAATGTCAAAGCAGAGGGGACTTTTTTATCATGCCACCTAATACTGGCTATTATCTGTCTTTCCTGGTTACTCAGAAGGTTAAATAAACTTAATTTCAGCTTGTCTTATGGAAGGTGAGTAACTCCAATTTGGTTTGGTCTTTTGGGCCTACTGGAATAGTTCGGTCCAAACCAACGGCCTCTTATAATTTTATTTACTTACTTTTGAGATAGGTCTTGCTCTGTCATGAGGATGGCAGGTGGTACCTTAGAGTGCTGGAGTGCAGTGGTGAGATCTTAGCTCACTGAAATCTTGACCTTGCGGGCTTAAGTGATTATCCATAGCTGGGACTACAGGCAGGTGCCACCACACCCAGCTAATTTTTTTGTATTTTCAGTAGAGATGGGGTATTGCCAGGTTGTCCAGGCTGCCTCTTATAATTTTATTTACACTCCTGATTATAAAGTACAGGATTTCTGTCTATTTAGGTTTCCAATCCATTCAAACTTTTATGATGACTGCTGCTATTTCTGCTAAGAAAATGAGGGCAAGAGTAAATATGGGCAGAATCTCCAACATATCTGCAACCTGTTATTTGTAGTGATGATCTATTAGGAAGGGCTAAACCATTTTCCTTCTTGAAAAGGAGGCTTAAGAAAAATATGCCAGGTGTGGTGGCTAATGCTTGAATTCCCAGCACTTTGGGAGGCTGAGATAGGAGGATTGCTTGAACCCAGGAGGTCAAGGCTACAGTGACTCATATTCCCACCACTACACCTCAGATCAGGCAAAAGAGCGAAACTCTGCCTCTAAATAAAAAAATTAATAACTCTAGGATTCCCAAATCTTACAGATGAAGAAACCCCCTTCTCCTTTTTGGCTGGGGCAAGGAAGACTAACTAGCCTGTTCTTTGTTTTCCTTGGAAAGTTACAGGGTCGGCCAGGCACGATGGCTCACGCCTGTATTCTCAAGCACTTTGGGAGGCTGAGGTGAGCAGATCATGAGGTCAAGAGATGGAGACCATCCTGACCAACATGGTAAAGCCCTGTCTCTTACCAACATGGTAAAACCAAAAATACAAAAATTAGCTGGGCATGGTGGTGCACGCCTGTAGTCCCAGCTACTTGGGAGGCTGTGGCATGAGAATTGCTTGAACCGGGAGGCAGAGGTTGCAGTGAGCCGAGATCATGCCACTGCACTCCAGCCTGTTGACAGAGCAAGACTCCATCTAAAAAAAAAAAAAAGTTAGAAAGCTATAGGGTGACTGATAAACAAAGTAACTGTTCAGGGAAGAGACATCCAGTGGCTTCTACATCCAGGCCCATTCCCAGGAACCATATTTTCAGAGGGTCCTCAATCCCTGAGGCCTCAGTTGGCTCCTTTGCAGGTATCTAAGAACAAATCACAAAGCAGGAGTAGGGAACAAAAACCAGCCTCACCTCAGTGCCTGCTCTCACCCCAAATGAAGCTGAGGACTGCTGGCTGGGATGGGGCCAGGGCTTAGTCTCCAGCCAGAGGGTATGGGACCTGTCCTCTGGGGACCTGCCCTTCCCACACTCACTCTCTCAGCCAGGCCGTCCTGGACATTTTTGGGACTCCTATGAGGGGGTCGTGGTTCCTGCTCTGGGGTTTTCTTTTGTCATTTTAACACTGAGGCATCCCAGCCTGCCTTCCTGGAGGATGGAGTATTTGCACTGTTGCCTTTTCTTCTGTCCCTGTTTTTGTACAAAAATGACATGGCCGGGTGCAGTGGCTCAAGCCTGTAATCCCAGCACTTTGGGAGGCCGAGGCGGGTGGATCACGAGATCAAGAGATCGAGACCATCCAGATCAACATGGTGAAACCCCGTCTCTACTAAAGATACAAAAAATTAGCTGGGCATGGTGGCGTGTGCCTGTAATCCCAGCTACTCAGGAGGCTGAGGCAGGAGAATTGCCTGAACCCAGGAGGCGGAGGTTACAGTGAGCCTAGATGAGCCATTGCACTCCAGCTTGGGTAACAAGAGGGAAACTCCGTCTCAAAAAAAAAAAAAAAATGACAATACTCTGTCGGACTGTGTTTTAACCCAAAAAACAAAAGTGAGCCCCCTTCTCTTTGATACTCCAGGTTCACAGAACCAAGCCTATCAATTTTTTATTGCTGTTTGTTTTTTGGTTGGGAAAAGGGTTTTCTAAGAAATACTGAACTTTCCTTACCTAAAAGTAGTCCGTGTTAAACAAGTCAAACTTAAAGTGTAATACTTTAAATGTAATGCTTTAATATATTCTAGCAAAGAAAATAAGGGTTGGAGGATGGAGGTAGGGGATAGATGAAACAAGATTGAAAAGTGTTGACAATTTATGAAGTTCTGGAAATTCATTCTGCTCTTCTGTTTGACATTTTCCACAGTAAAAGGTTTTTTTAAAATATTAGCTTTCTCTTATTTTTTACTCGAACAACTTCCTTGTACTTATCTATCTTTGACAGGTTCTGGCCTCAGGAGGAGGAAAGCTGCACAACCAGTCTTTGTGTGTGTGTGTGTATAAATCTCTGTTCACTTGTGAATACAGTTTCATTAGGGGAGGGTTCACCTTTGTTATGCACATGATCAACACGATATAAATATATATAAAATATATAATATATATTTATATTATATATAATTATATATAAAATATATAATATATATTTATATTATATATAATTATATATAAAATATATAATATATATTTATATTATATATAATTATATATAAAATATATAATATATATTTATATTATATATAATTATATATAAAATATATAATATATATTTATATTATATATAATTATATATAAAATATATAATATATATTTATATTATATATAATATATAATATTTATATTATATATAATATATACATTTATAATAGATATAATTTATATTATGTATATAATATTTATATTATATATATAATATATAATATTTATATTATATATAATATATACATTTATAATAGATATAATTTATATTATGTATATAATATTTATATTATATATAATTTATATTATATATTATATATAATTATATATAATATAAATATTATATATATAATATTTATATTATATATATATTTTTGGAGACAGGGTTTCACTCTGTCACCCAGGCTGGAGTGCAGTGGTGGCAATCATAGCTTACTGCAGCCTCCACCTCCTGGGCTGAAGCGATCCTCCAGCCTGGGCTTCCCAAGTAGCTGGGACTACAGGCCCACACCATCACACCTGGCTTTTTAAATTTTTTGTAGAGATGGGGTCTCCCTATGTTGCCCAGGCTGGTCTGGAACTCTTGGGCTCCAGTGACCCTCTACTTAAACCTCCCAAAGTGCTGGGATTACAGGACTGAGCCATGGCCTATATTTCATTTTAAAACAATGAAGAATGTTTTCCTTCCTCACATCTCAAACTTTGGGGGGGGGGGGTACCAAATCTCTGATATTATCCCAAAGATTTTTTTATAACTAGTATCACAATTCCTTTCAGAAACAGCTCCTTAGCCGCTCACACCACAGGTTTTGGTGGTACAGCGTGGGGCCGCACAGACCTGCACTCCAGGTCCTGGCCCTACCCAGAGCAAGATGGCCCTGGCCTTTATTTTTTTTTTTGGAGATGGAGTTTCTCTGTCGCCCAGGCTGGAATGCAGTGGCATGATCTCCGCTAACTGCAACCTCTGCTTCCTGGGTTCAAGTGATTCTCCTGCCTCAGCCTCCCGAGTTGCTGGGACTACAGGTGTGAGCCATCATGCCCGGTTAATTTTCGTATTTTTAGTAGGGATGGGGTTTCATCATTTTGTCCAGGCTGGTCTTGAACTCCTGACCTCAGGTGATCCGCTCGCCTCAGCCTCCCAAAATGCAAGCATGAGCCACCGCACCTGGCCTAATATTTTGTATTTCAGTAGAGACGGGGTTTCACTGCGTTGCCCAGGCTGGTCTAGAACTCCTGAGCTTAGGCAATCCGCCACCCTGGGCCTCCCAGGGTGCTAGGATTACAAGTATGAGCCACGGCGCCCAGCCCCTACCCTCGCTTTCTTTGGGCCTCAGTTTCCATCGCCTAAAAGAGCAGCAGGTCTGTGGCACTCGCTCCCCGGGCTCCTCCCGACCCGCGGGTAGCCCCGCCCTGAAGGCGGAGACCGGGAGGGGAGGCGCGCTCTCCTCCGCCTCCTGCCGACTCACCGCTGCCCCCTGTGCCCGGCGCATGTGCCCGGCAACCCCCACCGGCCCTGGATTCCACTTCCGCTCCCCTCGCGCTGCAGCCGCAGCTGCCTACAGGCCCCGCGCCGCCTCGGGAGTCCATGGCCGGCACGCGCTGGGTACTCGGGGCGCTGCTCCGGGGCTGCGGCTGTAACTGCAGCAGCTGCCAGCGGACCGGCGCCGCCTGCCTGCCATTCTACTCTGCCGCTGGCTCATTCCCGTCGGGCGTCTCAGGCCGTCGCCGCCTGCTGTTGCTGCTCGGGGCCGCCGCGGCCGCAGCCTCCCAGACGCGTGGCCTCCAGACCGGGCCTGTGCCTCCCGGGAGGCTGGCGGGGCCTTTCCCTGCGGCCACCTCTGCCGCGGCCGTAGCCGCCGCGGCCTACCCTGCCCTCCGTGCCCCTCTGCTACCGCAGTCGCTGGCGGCGACCGCTGGTCCTACGCGGAGTTACAGCCAGGTACGTGGGCGCCGCAAGAGGCCCGGCGCCGGACCCCTGCCCGGCCGCGCGCACCCGTCCCCGCGCCCCTCCGTGTGCGCCTCGCGGGCGCGCCCGGGGATCCTCGGCACGCGTTGCACACCCGCCCCCGTTCTCCCTGTGCTCCTATTGGGCCCCGAAACGCTCTCCCAGGCTTCGGGTTTTCTCCTTGTTTTGTTCTCCCTTCTAGTCTTTGGTCTGTTGGGCAGTGTAAGTGTGGCCGGGGTGAATGTTGAGGCCTTGTTTCCTGTCGGGCCCATGGTAGGTTTCGTGAGGCTGCTGACGCCCCCACCCCGCATCCCTCTCGTTTTCCGCCCTGAAGTCGCGAGGCCCTAGCCAGCCGGAGGGTTGGGAGTTTGCATGCAGCCCGAGCGCTAGGCCTGGGTGGCCCTCAGCGCCTCTCGGTCGGCCGCGGCTCGGAAGGTGCGCGCACACAGTTGCGTGGGCTGGCTTGTGGGAAGGAGCCTTGTCCCCAGCGCGCCCCTCTCTCTCCTGTCTCCAGGGAAAGACGAGCTGTCCCGGTTTACTGAAGGTCACCTCTGCAACTCCACTCATAGAGAAGGTCTTTTAGGACTGTGTGTCGCCTCGACTGGGAAAGCAATTTGGAGATTTAGATGTTGGGGCGGGGGTGAAGGGGAGGGAGCGTTGAGGGTTGACCACACAACTTGGGGTTCCAGGAATGAATTTACAATGTTTTTTTTCCTTTATTTATTTATTTATTTATTTATTTTTTAAAAAGCTCGTGTGTACTTTAAGAACTCAGATTGCAAATATTTTGTGCCTTGTAGATGAACCTTTCTCTTCTGCTTGTTACATGACGTCTGGGATGTGTCTGCACGCTTTTTAACTATCCAGCCCCTGATTCCTTGGGTCATATTTATCTTAATTCAATTTGTGCTTCTCCTTTAACTTGGGGAGACTGGGAGGCTAATCAGCATGGCTGTTGTCTGCCAGTGGCTGAGCTAATTGATTTGAATCCTGACCCAATACTTTCTGCTGCCCCTTTTCTGTAAAACCTTGTGATGCTTATGGAATTCTGGAAAAAAGGGGAAAGTTGTCTACAAAAACCACAACAAAACAATCTCTAATAATCCTGTGTGAGTTACCTCCCCCCCCTTTTTTTTCCTATGAAATTGACTGCAGTGATAAAATCTGTAGAACGTCTATTATGTTATTAACTGCTTACATTTATTTCTTAAAATTAAACATGGCCGGGCATAGTGGCTCACGGCTGTAATCCCAGCACTTTGGGAGGCCGAGGTGGGTGGATCACGAGGTCAAGAGATCGAGACCATCCTGGTCAACGTGGTAAAACCCTGTCTCTACTAAAAATACAAAAAATTAGCTGGGCATGGTAGCGTGTGCCTGTAATCCCAGCTACTCAGGAAGCTGAGGCAGGAGAATTGCCTGAACCCAGGAGGCAGAGGTTGCGGTGAGCCGAGGTCGCGCCATTGCACTCCAGTCTGGGTAACAAGAGTGAAACTCTGTCTCAAAAAAAAAAAAAAATTAAACATAAGCCTTCATGAAAATGATAGACAGGGCCTAGCGCTGTTTCTCACGCCTGTAATCCCAGCCCTTTGGGAGGCTGAGGCGGGTGGATCACCTGAGGTCAGGAGTTCGAGACTAGCTTGAGCAACATGGTCAACTCCATGTCTACTAAAAAATACAAAAAAATTAACCGGGCGTGGTGGCGGGCGCCTGTAATCCCAGCTATTCAGGAGGCTGAGACAGGAGAATCACTTGATTCCGGAAGGCAGAGGTTGCGGTGAGCGGAGATCATGACAAGAGTGAAAATGTCTCTGCAGGGCACGGTGGCTCAAGCCTGTAATCCCTGCACTTTGGGAGGCCGAGGCGGGTAAATCGCGAGGTCAAGAGATCGAGACCATCCTGGTCAACATGGTGAAACCCCGTCTCTACTAAAAATACAAAAAATTAGCTGGGCATGGTGGCGCGTGCCTGTAATCCCAGCTACTCAGGAGGCTGAGGCAGGAGAATTGCCTGATTCCAGGAGGCGGAGGTTGCAGTGAGCCGAGATCGCGCCATTGCACTCCAGCCTAGGTAACAAGAGCGAAACTCTGTCTCAAAAAAAAAAAAAAAAAAAAAAAAAAAACTGTCTCAAAAAAGAAAAAATGACAGTACAAAGATATCTTTGTCCTTAATCCAGTAGAGTGCAAGTCTTAAAGCCTGAATTGTCTTCTTAGGTTATGGTTGTAGTGCTTGGTGAATTCTTACTAAATTCCTGTTTTTGCTTAATCTGATAAAAGAGACTTTATAAGTCTTTAACCTCACACTGCTGCTGTTGCCTTTTGTGATCTTTCCCTTAATCACTTGATCTGGCATACCAGCTGACAGGAGTCTTCCCAAGCCATCCTGCTGTCTTGTTGATTTATCCAGTCTTCATTGTCTTTTATTAACTTCCCTTTACCTACCAAGTGAAGGACACACATTAAGCTCAACACTCAAGGCCCTCTGTTGTATGGTACCAACTTCCTTTTGCCAGCTCATCTTCTTTGGCTCCTAATTGTACCCTATAATGTTAACAGATGGAATTAATTGGAATTAATTGCTATTTTTCACATGGGCCTTTGGTCATACTGCTTCTTTCTCTCACCTTCAAAGTGGAATGCCCTTTTATATATCCCCATCAGAATTACATCCTTCTTTCAAGACCCATCTCATGTCACATCCTGATTCTTCTGTTAGTGACGTGATTTGAATTCCTGTAGTATTTTTTAATCTTAATTATAGCATTCAGCATCTCATCTTGTCTGCTTATCTTATTCTAGATAGCTATTTTAGATGTGGGCCAAACACTGTGTGTAGGGGCAATCAAATATTTGTCACATTGTAGGGGGACCTGTCTTGTGTTGCCTTAACTAAAACACTATTGTTACATATAAGTTGAGGTTGATGAATTTTAAACCCTGAATGAAATTTATGTCCTGCCAAACCTTTAGGATATACCTGTTTACTGCTTTTGAATGTACAATTAAGCCAAAACGGGATGGGTTAGATTGGTGAAGTTTACTTTTTGCCTCTGAAATAATCTAGAATATTAGTTTGTAGAATAAACATTTTCTAAGTAGAATTTTTTTTTTTACATGTAAATGTAACTATTTTTGCAATTCTTCATTTCCCTTGGAAGGAGTCTAAAACAACTTACTTGGAAGACCTTCCATCACTCCCTGAGTATGAATTGGCCCCATCCAAGTTAGGAGAGGAAGTGGATGATGTCTATCTCATTCGAGCTCAAGGACTTCCCTGGTCATGCACTATAGAAGATGTGCTTAACTTTTTCTCAGGTATGTTTTATTTCTTTTTTTTTTCTTATATTTCTCACAAGCAGATATGTATGTTTTAAATTTGTTATTTTGTCTGAGTAAAAGGTAGTACCACAAATCCACATCAGACTATGCTGTTGACTTCCTTTTTGATGGTTAGGAACTGTCTCATTCTAGTTGGTTGCATATACCGGTGACACCATATGTGCTGTTTGTAGTATGTAACAAATGGAAAGACTTTGGGCCAGGGGCAGTGGCTCAGGCCTGTAATCCCAGCATTTTGGGAGGCCAAGGTGGGAAGATGGCTTGAGGCCAGGAATTCCAGACAAAAGTATTTAATGTTAAGACTACAGGCTGTGATGGAATATTATGCAGCCATAACAAAGAATGGGATTTTGTCCTTTTCAGCAATGTGGGTGGTGCTGGAGATCATTATCCTAAGCATATTAACATGGAACATTAAATACTGTATGTTCTCACTTACAAGTGGGAGCTAAACGTGAAAATACATAGACACAAAGAGGGGAACAACAGACACCAGGGCCACCTTGATGGTGAAGGGAGAGGATTAAAAAATACCTACTGGGGCAGGGTGCGGTGGCTCACGCCTGTAATCTCAGCACTTTGGAAGGCCGAAGTGGGTGGATCATGGGGTCAGGAGATCAATACCATCATGGCCAACATGGTGAAACCCTGTCTCTACTAAAAAATACAAAAATAAACTGGGCGTGGTGGTGGATGCCTGTAGTTCCAGCTACTCAAGAAGCTGAGGCAGGAGAAATTCTTGACCCTGGAGTGGTGGCTCACGTCTATAATCCCAGCACTTTGGGAGACCAAGGCAGGTGGATCACTTGAGGTTAAGAGTGTCAAGCCTGTAATCCCAGGACTTTGGAGGGCCGAGGCGGGTGGATCAGAGATCGAGACCATCCTGGTCAACATGGTGAAACCCCATCTCTACTAGAAACTACAAAAAATTAGCTGGGCACGGTGGTGCGTGCCTGTAATCCCAGCTACACAGGAGGCTGAGGCAGGAGAATTGCCTGAACCCAGGAGGCGGAGGTTGCGGTGAGCCGAGATCGCGACATTGCACTCCAGCCGGGGTAACAAGAGCGAAACTCCGTCTCAAAAAAAAAGTGTAGGCTGGGCGCAGTGGCTCAAGCCTGTAATCCCAGCACTTTGGGAGGCCGAGGCGGGTGGATCACAAGGTCAAGAGATCGAGACTATCCTGGTCAACATGGTGAAACCCCGTCTCTACTAAAGATAGAAAAAATTAGCTGGGCATGGTGGTGCGTGCCTGTAATCCCAGCTACTCAGGAGGCTGAGGCAGGAGAATTGCCTGAACCCAGGAGGCGGAGGTTGCGGTGAGCCGAGATCGTGCCATTGCTCTCCAGCCTGGGTAACAAGAGCGAAACTCCGTAACTCCGTCTAAAAAAAAAAAAAAAAAACAAACAGAAAAACCTATTGGGAATAATGCTTGCTACCTGGGTAACTAAATGATCTGTAAACCAAACTCCTGTAACACATGGTTTACCTATGTAACAGTCCTACACATGTACTAAATAAAAGTTAAAAAACAAAACTATGTGGTTTAAAAAAATTTTTTTTTCTGTGGCATTAATATATACATACCAAAATGCCAAGCCTTGTCAGTGGAAATATGGGATTAAGAGTTACTCTTTATGTAATACATACTTTTAGAATAGAAGATCACTTAGTATCAAGAATAAAGTTACCTTAATAGCATGCTTGGAGGGTTTACCTATCTGTGGAATTTTTTTTACTTTCTGTTTCTGACTTTTTTTTTTTAAGGTGGTATCTTGTTCTGTTGATCAGGCTGGAGTGCAGTGGTGCAGTCTTGGCTCACTATAACCTCCGCCTCCTGGGTTCAAGCAGTTCTCCTGCCTCAGCCTCCCAACTAGCTGGGATTACAGGCATCTGCTACCACGCCCAGCTAATTTTTTGTATTTTTAGTAGAGATGGGGTTTCACCATGTTGGCCAGGTTGGTCTTGAACTCTTGACCTCAGTTGATCTATCACCTTGGTCTCCCAAAGTGCTGGGATTACTGGCGTGAGCCACCAAGCCCAGGTGTTTTATTAATTTTTTTAGCTCCTTGTGGAGAAGGAATAACTTCTAGGCAGTAAGCCAAGAGTGAGCCTGGTCAAATATTTTTTAAAGCCACTTGGCCACTCTCATCCTGGACTTACTCCCATTATAAACAGTACACAGTTTGAAAAGGGGGAAACGTCTGGGCCTCTCTGGGAGGCTGAGATGAGAGGATTACTTTAGCCCAAGAGTTCAAGACCAGCCTGGGCAATAAAATGAGACCCCCTTTCTATAAAAAAAAAAAAAAGTTAAATTATGGTAATAAAATTATTATTTTGAGAGTTTTGTTCTTCTTGCCCAAGCTGGAGTACAATGGTTCGATCTCAGCTCACTGTAACCTCTGCCTCACAGGTTCAAGTGATTCTCCTGCCTGAGCTTCTTGAGTACCTGGGAATATAGGTGTGTGCCACCACGCCCGAATAATTTTTTGTATTTTTGGTAGAAACAGGATTTCACCATGTTGCTCAGGCTGGTCTCGAACTCCTGACCTCAGGTGATCTGCTCACCTTGGCTTCCCAAAGTGCTGGGATTATAGGCATTAAACACTATGCCTGGCCAATAAAATTATTCTTACAGGAAATATTTTAAAGTCCTATGGATATGATTTTAAAGAAAGACATGTGAATTTAACTATGTTTTATTTCCTTAAGTGATTGTAGAAATGTTGGAATAGACATAATGCATTTTGTGTTGGGCCTAGCCTGATTGGCCATTTAATGGTCAGGAAGTATATCATAAGCTTCTGTGCTAAGGTTTGCTTATCTTTTCTACTTGGAATGTTTTAGAGACTACATCCTTATTGGTGTTTGAATGGCTTCAGTGATGGGGATTTGTGTAAGGAATATGACACTGGTTTCCTGCTTCGTTGTTGGAAAATTGCATTCTTGTGATTTACCTCATTGAGCTAAAAGTTTGATTTCTGTTTTTTTAATTGATTTTACTTATACACTTTTAGACTGCAGAATCCGCAATGGCGAGAATGGAATACATTTCCTCCTAAACAGAGATGGAAAGCGAAGGGGTGATGCCTTAATTGAGATGGAGTCAGAGCAGGATGTGCAGAAAGCCTTAGAGAAGCACCGCATGTACATGGGCCAGCGGTATGTGGAAGGTATGTGAAGTCAGATTCTGGCGTTTTGGGATCATTGCATTAGGTTTTATACTTTTCAAGGCAGTTTGTTTTTTGATCCTTAATAATGAAGTATTTAGATGGTATGAATGTATTATTTTATAGGTTGTGAAAATAAAACAGAGATAAACTTTCTTATAAAATGAGAATATTGACCAAGTTTATCTTTTTTTTTTTTTTTTTTTTTTTTTTTTTGAGACGGGTTCTCGCTCTGTTGCCAGGTTGGAGTGCAGTGGTGTGATCTCAGCTCACTGCAACTTCTGCCTCCCAGGTTCAAGCAGTTCTCCTGTCTCAGCCTCCCAAGTAGCTGGGACTACAGGCACGTGCCACAATGCCCAGCTAATTTTTGTATTTTTAGTAGAGATGGGGTTTCACTATGTTGATCTGGCTGGTCTCTCAAACTCCTGACCTCAGGTGATCCACCTGCTTCGGTATCCCAAAGTGCTGGGATTACAGATGTGAGCCACTGCACTTGGTCTACCAATTATCTTACAAGCTTTGAGAATTAAATAAGTTATGCCTGCATAGTAAATATGCAATAAATGTCATTTGTCACTGCATGTTCTCATTCATAGGTGGGTGTTGAACAGTGAGAACACATGGGCACAGGGAGGGGAACATCACACACTGGGGTCTGTTGAGGGGTGGGGAGGTTGGGGAGGGTTAACAGGGAGAAATGCCTGATGTAGTTGACGAGGTAGTGGGGGGGGGGTGGAGACAGCACACCACCATGGCATGTGTGTACCTATGCAACAATCCTACAAGATCTGCATATGTACCCCAGAACTTAAAGTACAATTAAAAAAAATTTCATTTGTTATTTTCTCGAGAGAAGTGTTTAAAGATTAAAATAGTTTTTGAATTCTTGGATAACCTACCAAGTTTTAATGATATTTTTTTAAATGGGGTTTTTCCTTTGTTATGTTAATTTTTCATCCCTTTTGTGCTCTTTCTTTGTAGTATATGAGATAAACAACGAAGATGTGGATGCCTTAATGAAGAGCCTGCAGGTCAAATCTTCGCCTGTGGTAAATGATGGTGTGGTTCGTTTGAGAGGACTTCCTTACAGTTGCAACGAGAAAGACATTGTAGACTTCTTTGCAGGTACTTTGCTCCCATTATACTTGGGAGCTCATAATTTTTTTCCCCTGTTATCTGCTTGTATATCTTAGATAAGCCTTTTTCTGGGTAACAGCATGCATTTATGTTAGGTTATTTAGGGGAGAGCTCTTCACTTAATTTTCTAATATTTGTAGATTTATGTGTGTTTTTGTTCTATCAGATTTTAAGGGGAGATGTCAGATTTCAAAATAATTTCACGAGGGTTTTACTATTGAAGGAAATATCTTCTCATAATAGCGGCTCTATGTGTGAAAGATGATAACAATTTCTATAACTTAAAAGCAGCATCTAATTCCTAGAGCCATCAGTAGTGATGTCTGTGATCTCTGTTGTCTCCTAGTATATAATTAACAGCAAAATAAGCCCACAAAAAAAAAAAAAAAAACTGGTGGGGAGGATTGTATGTTTTAGGTGAGCTTCTTGGACCTTACATGTTCTGGAAATATAGGTATATAGGTGTTACTGAATTTTGACTGCATAATAGTTTTCTTCCTATCAAGCCTGTATTCAGTTTTGGGACTGGCAAACAGAATAAAAATTTTATTAATATGTGAATGATGGTGTTAATTCTAAGGGTATATAAAACCTGCTAGTAGCACTAAAATCTTTTGGTGTCCTAGGACTGAATATAGTTGACATTACTTTTGTGATGGACTACAGAGGGAGAAGAAAAACAGGGGAAGCCTATGTGCAATTTGAAGACCCAGAAATGGCCAACCAAGCCCTGTTGAAACACAGGGAAGAAATTGGTAATCGGTGAGTAAAGCAGACACTAACGATGCGGAAACGTCACTATGACTTAGAAAAGTGGAGAGAGTAGTATAATGAGAGATCAAATGCCCATAATTTAGATTAACAATTTTTTTTTTGACTGTTCCTTGTAGAGCAGGACTAACCCATAGACAGTGTACCTGGAGCAGCTAGATTAACACATTTTTAACATCTGTTACATTTGCTTCATCTGGTTTTTTTTAGTATGCATCTCTAAAGAATTTTTAAAATATAATTGCAATGTTATATCTAACATAGCAATAATAATATTATCTAATAATGGTTCATAATCACATTTTCCCAATTATGCCAAAATACTTGTTTTTTTGTTTGTTTGTTTTTGTTTATTTTTTACAACAGAGTCTTGCTCTGCCTCCCACATTCAATCGATTCTCCTGTCTCAGCCTCCCGAGTAGCTGGGACTAGAGGCATGCACCACCACTCCCAGCTAATTTTTGTACTTTTAGTAGAGACGGGATATAGAACTCCCAGACTCAAGTGATCCACCCACCTCTTCCTTCAAGAAGTGCTGGGATTGCAGGTGTGAGCCACCATACCCAGACAAAATTATGTTTTTATAGTTGGTTTGTTTGAAACAGAATCCAGTTAAGGTCTACACACTGCATTTGATTGTTATGTCTAATTCTCTTTGTGTGTGGGTTTTCTTTCTTTTAAGACACAAGGTCTTGTTCTGTCACCCAGGTTGGAGTGCAGTGGCATAATGATAGCTCACTAGGGCCTTGAATTCCTGGGCTTGAGCAACCTTGCCTCATCCTACCAACTAGCTAGGACTATAGGCATGTGCCACCACAGCTGTGTGTGTGTGTGTGTGTGTGTGTGTGTGTGTGTGTAGATTGGGTCATCCTCCAAACTAGCTAGGACTGTAGGAGTTTGCCACCACACCTGGGAGGGTGTGTGTGTGTAGATGGGGTCTTGTTTTGTTGCCCTGGCTGGCCTCAAACTCATGGGCTCAAGTGATCCTCCCACTTTGGCCTCCCAAAATGCTGGGATTACAGGTGTGAACCACTGCACCTGGTCTCCTGGCTAGTTAAAAAAAAAAACTTTTGTAGAGATGATGTCTCACTTTGTTGTCCAGGCTCAAAGGTTTTTTTTTTTTAAAGAAGCGGTGTTCATCTAATCTTTATAGATTTGTAAACACAAATTATTTTTATAACTCTTAGTTTAGAAAGCCATGTTAAGAAAAAGAAAACTGAGCTGGGCATGTTGGCCCATGCCTGTAATCCCAGCACTTTTTGAGGCTGAAGTGGGAGAATCACTTGAGCCCAGGAGTTCAAGAGCAACCTGGGCAACATGGCAGGAACCCATGTCTACAAAAATAAAAAATACAAAAATTAGCATTATGAGGTGGCAAGCAGCAGTGGTCCCAGTTACTCGGGAGGCTGAGGCAGGAGGATCGCTTGAGCCTAGGAGGTTGAGGCTGCAGTGAGACATGTTCATAGCACTGCACTCCAGCTTGGGTGACACCAAGACACCCAAGCTGCAAAAAAAAAGAGCTAGTTCAAGAAGCTTGGGTTTAATAGATAGTCTCCTCCACTGTGATAGCAAGTCAGAATTGATACCTAGTTCTTGAATTCTCATTAGCCTTTTAGTGAGGTTCTGCAGAAGTTAGCTCTTCTTTTACTGTGACTTTTAATATTTTATACAGATGTGATTAATTTTCACAGAATTGAATTGCAAGGCTTCAAGAGATTGTTAACCAACTACTTAAAAAAATGCTTATGAGATTTTTTTCTGTGTACACGATTAACTTAAGCATAGGAGTTCTCATGAAGCAAAACAGTAGAAAATATTGTTAAAATGTATATGAAGAAAAAGTGTTATCTTGGTGTGAAAACTTTAATCAGTAACCTACTCTTTTATATTTTCATGGGCTGCTATCTATATCCATTATTACTTTCCCCCTACCTGTTATCTTTGGACATCTGTGTTTCATAAACTGTTGGAAATATAATATAAAAATGTTTATTTTAAAAGAGTTGAATATAAGTACTTTGCACCATTTGTGCCTGTTCACTTTTGCTTTGACATAGATACATCGAGATATTTCCAAGCAGAAGGAATGAAGTTCGAACACATGTTGGTTCTCATAAGGGAAAGAAAATGGCATCTTCTCCTACTGCTAAGTATATAACTGAGCCAGAAATGGTCTTCGAAGAACACGAAGTAAATGAGGATATTCGACCCATGACAGCTTTTGAAAGTGAGAAAGAAATAGGTAAGTTCCTGCCTCTTCTTGAGACTCACTGGGTCTCTTGAATGTTACGGGTTTTGTTAAATTTTTTTTTGGGGGGGCGGGGGGGGACAGAGTCTTAATCTGTCTCCAGGCTGTGGCACAATCTTGTCTCACTGTAACCTCTCCTGGGTTCAAGTAGTTCTCCTGCCTCAGTCTCCCGAGTAGTTGAGACTATGGGTGTGTGCCACCATGCCCAGCTAATTTTGTATTTTTAGTAGAGACGGGGTTTCACCATGTTGGTCAGAATGGTCTCAATCTCTTGATCTCATGATCCTCCCGCCTTGACTTCCCAAAGTGCTGGGATTAGAGGCATGAGCCACTGCTCCCAGCCTAAATTTTTTTATGATTATGTTGTATGAAATTGTAAGACTGTAGGATAAGGAAATTAAGTTAAGGTGTTTGTTTGTTTGAGACAGAGTCTTGCTCTGTCACCCAGGCTGGAGTTCAGTGGTGCTATCTTGGCTCACTGCAACCTCCGCCTCTCGGATTCAAGTGATTCTCATGCCTTAGCCTCCGGAGTAGCTGGGACTACAGGTGGGTACTACCTACAGGTGTACCACCACATTTATTAACTGTATCAAAACTTAGATAATAAAAATGTGATAAAAGGAAGTAAACTGTCAACATTTAAATTAAGATGGGTAATGAGTAAGAATACTGACTGAAGTAAGAATTTTTTTTGAGACAGAGTCTCGCTCTCTCTCTTAGGCTGGAGTGCAATGGCGTGATCTCAGTTCACTGCAACCTCTGCCTGCTGGGTTCAAGCTGGGTTGAACTCGCTGGGTTCAAGCGAGTCTCCTGCCTCAGCCTCCTGAGTGGCTGGGATTATAGGCACCCACCACCCTGCCCAGCTAATTTTTGTGTTTTTAGTAGAGACAGGGAATAGTCATGTTGGCCAGGCTGATTTCGAACTCCTGACCTCAGGTGATTGCCCTGCCTCGGCCTTCCAAAGTGCTGGGATTACAGGTGTGAGCCACTGTACCTGGCTGAAGTAAGAATTTTTGTTTGCTTCTGAATTTAATTATTTCTTTGATTCCTAGCCCAGAGCAGTATTTGGAATCTTTTAAGTTTGATAAATACTTATTATTATTATTATTTTTTTGAGATGGAGTTTTGCTCTTGTTGCTCAGTCTGGAGTGCAATGGTACGATCTCAGCTCAGTGCAACCTCCACCTCCTGGGTTCAGGCGATTCTCCTGCCTCTCAGCCTTCCGAGTAGCTGGGATTACAGGCATGGACCACCACGCTTGGCTAATTTTGTATTTTTAGTAGAGACAAGGTTTCTCCATATTGGTCAGGCTGGTCTCGAACTCCCAACCTCAGGTGATCCACCCACGTTGGTCTCCCAAAGTGCTGGGATTACAGGTATGAGGCACCATGCCTGGTCAATTAATCCTGTATGTGTGGGTATGTGTATATATATATGTATATACTTTTTTTTTTTTTGAGACAAGGTCTTGTTCTGTGGTCTATTCTGGAGTGCAGTGGTGCAATCATGGGTCACTGCAACCTTGAACTCCTGGGCTCAGACAGTTCTTCCACTCCAGCCTCCTGAGTTGCTGGGACTACAGGCATTCATTACCATGCCCAGCTAACTTACTTTCCTTTTTTTTTTTTTTTTTTTTAATATATAGAGACAGTGCCTCGCTATGTTGCCTAGGCTGGTCTCGAACTCCTGGGCTCAAGTGATTTTCTTGCTTCAGCCTTCCAAAATGTTGGGGTTACAGGTGTGAGCTACCATGCCCAGCCTTTGTTCTTTTATTTATTTATTTTTAAACCTATAATCTAGAAAGTCTCTTTCTGGGGTTTAATTCATAATCATTTTACTTCTCTGTTGTTACAAAAAGGGGTAAGTTCTTAAACTGGTAATGGTCTGAAGCACTCAGTGCCTATAGGTGGTCACGTGATACTTGTTTAGTGGCAGAAATTTCAGATGATTTTGGCTTTTAAAGCCCTTTCTTTACTGGTTCAAGAGGAATTGAGGATTTGGACATAGAATTCATACCTAATGAGAATCTGTTAATAGCCCTTGAAGCTGTTGTGTTTTAACAGTACTTTTTGTTCCATCTCTCAGAATTGCCTAAGGAGGTGCCAGAAAAGCTTCCAGAGGCTGCTGATTTTGGAACTACTCCTTGTCTGCATTTTGTCCACATGAGAGGACTACCTTTCCAAGCCAATGCCCAAGACATTATAAACGTGTGTGGCAGTAAGATACCCAATCTCAATAGGTTTGAGTAAAAGTTCTAAAATTGAACTTGTATTAATTTGGGGAGGGTAGAGAAGAAAATATGACATTTCTGGATTATCTTTGGATAGTAAGATGGCATCTTCCTGGTTGCAAGACTTTCTCATTTTTCTGTAGCTGAAAGTATGGCTTGATACTACTTTTTTTTTTTGGTGACTGTCTCTTTCTGTCACCCAGGTTGCAGTGCGGTGGCGTGATCTTGGCTCCCTGCAACCTCTGCCTCCCGGGTTTAAGCATTTCTCTTGCCTCAGTCTCCTGAGTAGCTGGGATCACAGGCATGCGTCATCACGCCTGGCGAATTTTTGTATTTTTAGTAGACACAGGGTTTCACCATGTTGTCCTGACTGGTCTTGAACTTCTGAGTTCAAGTAATCCGCTCACCTCGGCCTCCCAAAGTGTTGAGATTACAGGTGTGAGCCACTGTGCTTGTGGAGAGCAGATATTTGAAATGTAACTTTGAGTTCTGAGAAAAATTAGAAAAGCCAGAAGACTACTGGATGAATAAATATATTATTGCTTAAAAAAGGGATTTCCTAAAAACAAATATGTCAAGTGTATGAATCAAAGTCTGAAAGAAAGATGAAGAGCCACCAGACTTCTAGGTAGGCTTACTTCCATCATGTTTCTCTTGACTGCCTTTGTTGTTTAGTTTTTCGCTCCACTGAAGCCTGTTAGAATCACCATGGAATACAGCTCCAGTGGGAAGGCCACTGGAGAAGCTGATGTGCACTTTGAGACCCATGAGGATGCTGTTGCAGCGATGCTCAAGGATCGGTCTCACGTTCGTAAGTTCTGCCTGTGGCTTTCATTGTCATTTTTGATGCTTGTCTTTGCTTACAAATATATCTTTCTGTTTTGGGATTGTAGAATTTTTTCTTGGGAAATTTGTATTCTTTTAGTACTAGTAAATAAAATATAACAGATAAAACACTATATTATAATAAAAAAATTATTTATCTAATTATCCTGCATATTTCTTTCTTTCTTTCTTTCTTTTTTGGTCACCCAGGCTGGAGTGCAGTGGGGCAATCTCGGCTCACTGCAGTCTCAGCCTCCTGGGTTCAGACAATTCTCCTGCCTCAGCCACCTGAATAGCTGGGATTACAGGTGCCTGCCACTGTGCGTGGCTAATTTTTATATTTTTAGTAGAGACAGGTTTCGCTCTGTTGGTCTCGAACTCTCAAATGATCTACCCGCCTTGACCTCTCAGAGTGCTGGGATTACAGGCATGAGTGACTGCACCCAGGCTGTTTGTCCATTTTACTTTTGTTTGTTTGTAGTTTTTTGAGACGGACGCTTGTTTGTTGCTCAGTCAGTAGTGCAGTGGCGTGATCTTGGCTCACTGCAACCTCTACCTCTCAGGTTCAAGTGATTCTCCTGCCTCAGCCTTCTGAGTAGCTGGGACTATAGGCATGTACCACCACACCCGGCTAATTTTTGTATTTTTTTGTAGAGATGGGGTTTCACTATGTGGGCCAGGCTAGTCTCAAACTCCTGACCTCAGGTGATTTGGCCTCCCATAGTGCTGGAATTACAGGCATGAGCCATGGCACCAGACTAAAATTTTTTTTAATTAGGGAAAGGAAAGGGCAAAGGGTTTGAGTTGCTGTCTTAACTGTGTGAAAAATGGCTGTAATATTTTTCTGCCTTTCAACTTTTTAAACTAATCTTTCTCATTGTCCTCAGATCATAGGTATATTGAACTGTTCCTGAATTCATGTCCAAAAGGAAAATAAGACTTCAGGGGCTCCAGATAATAAGGTAAATTTAAAAGGTACAACTGTGGGCCAGGTGCAGTGACTCATGTCTGTGGTCCCAGTACTTTGGAGGCTGAGGCAGGAGGATCATTTGAGGACAGGAGTTTGAGAACAGCCTGGCCAACATGGTGAAACCCCATCTCTACTAAAAATACAAAAATTATCTGGGCATGGTGGTGGGCACCTGTAATCCCAGCTACTCAGGAGGCTGAGGCAGAAGAATCACTTGAACCCAGGAGGCAGAGGTTGCAGTGAGCTGAGATTGTACCACTGTGTTCCAGCCTGGGTAATAGAGCGAGACACATTAAAAAAAAAAAAGAAGTACAACTGTGTAAATTATTTTCCATTGGTAAACTCATCATCCACTTACTAATTTATAATGTGGTGGAAACCATTCTCTTTTCGTTTCTCAAATTTTTTTAGGGACCAGGTCTTGCTCTGTTGCCCAGGCTAGCAGTGGTGCAGTCATAGCTCACTGCAGCTTCAGCCTTCTAGGCTCAGGCGATTCTCTCACTTCAGCCCTCCCGAGTAGCTGGGACTACAGGTGTGTACTACTGTGTCTAACTAATTTTTAAGTTTTTTGTGGAGATGGGGGTCTCACTATGTTGACTAGGCTGGTCTTGAACTTCTGGCCTTAGGTTATCTTTCTGCCTTTGCCTTCCAAAGTGTTGGAATTAGAATGAGCCACCCCACTTTGGTACCAATCCTTTTAATAAAGATAAAACTAATCATGATAATTAAAGTGTCAATATAAGGAATGAAATTTTTTATGTTTTTTTTTTTTTTTCATTTTCATTTTTATTTGAGACAGAATCTTGCTCTTTTGAGCAGGCTGGATTGCAGTGGCACAGTCTTGGCTCACTGCAACCTCGGCCTCACAGGTTCAAGTGATTCTCCTGCCCCAGCCTTCTGAGTAGTTGGGATTACAGGTGCCCACCATGATGCCTGGCTAACTTTTTTTTATATTTTTAGTAGAATTGGGATTTTACCATGTTGGCCAGGCTGGTCTTGAACTAACTCCTTGCCTTGAGTGATTCACCTGCCTCATCTTCCCAGAGTACTGGGATTACAGATGTAAGCCACTGCACCCAGCTAGAATTCCTTATAGTTTGATTTGTATAGTAGCTTTGAGCATTTTCTCCATACAGAATTTTTATGCACGATTTCTAACATCCATTGTGCTATGTGCCAAAAAATAGTTGAGCCACCTTTAGTAGCTATAAATCGTAATAGACTGGATCTGTGACTTGCATTAGCTTTTTTCCCCCCACTTAAATTTAAACACATTTTCTCAGGTTTTTTGAGATGGAGTCTCACTTTTTGCCCAAGCTGGAGTGCAGTGGCACAATCTCAGCTCACTGCAACCTCTGCCTCCTGGGTTCAAGCTTTTTTTGCCTCAGCCTCCCGAGTAGCTGGGGCTACAGGCACCCACTACCATGTCTGGCTAATTTTTTTATTTTTAGTAGGGACAGGGTTTCACCATGTTGTCCAGGCTGGTCTCAAACTGTGACATCAAGTGATCTGCCAGCCTCAGCCTCTCAAAGTGCTGGGATTTCAGGTGTGAGCCACCACCCACAGCCTGTTTTAAGGTATTTTTAGAATACATGTGGAACCATAGTGTGTCATCCGTATATACACAGTTAATGTGTCACTGTTTCATTTTCCTAAAATGGCTTTTTTTTTTTTTGCCTTAGGAGGTACATAATTTTATAGTGTTAATTTACCTGTGAGATTTGCTAAATATGTCTTAATGTCCCTTCCCTTGATTAAATATATATTGTCTTTTTTCCCATAAAGTATTTTAATTACTGTTGCATTGCATTCACTTTTCGACATGTAATGGTTCATTCTTTTGAGACACCTGAGCTCTAATGATTTCTTGAAAACACATGGGGCCACCTGGCAGGTGGGCAGATCACCTGAGGTCAGTAGTTGAGACCAGCCTGGCCAACATGGTGAAACTCTGACTCTACTAGAAATACAAAAATCAGCTGGGTGTGATGGTGCACCCTGTAGTTCAGCCACTTGGAAGGCTGAAGGAGAATCACTTGAATCTGGGAGGTGGAGATTGCAGTGACCAAGATTTGGCCACTTCACTCCAGCCAGCCTGGATGACAGAATAAAATTCCATCTTAAAAAACAAAACAAACAAAAAAAGTGGGCATTCTGTTCCTATATCCTACTCTATTGCTATTTCTGGATGTGAAGTCCCGCAATTCTGTGATGTTAAGTATTTCTAATAGCCTAAATCTATTTAAAATATATTCTGAAACTCTGTTTTTTTATGCCAGGCTATAAACACTAATGTCTAACTAGTTTTTTCTCACTTTAACTTGGTTTATCAGATAAATTGCACAAAATTTGAACTCGCAATTTTAAATGATATGGGAATGTGTGCCATCCTTTTTCATCTTAAGTAAATGTGCAACCTTTTTTTGTTTTTTTAGAATGAAGCAAGAAGCATTTCATTTGCACATCTTTCTTGGACATGGGATATACAGTTCCAGTTTATTAGCAGCAACTGCTGGGGAATTGATTTTGGTGTTTTGGGTTAATTGCTTCTAAGAAAAATTTCATAATGGACTGTTTAGAAGAAGAAATGAAAGATCCAGTTTGGGTTTATGAAATAAACCACAAATTAAAAGTTTTATTTAAACTGTCCAGGATCTGATTTAAAAATATGGTCTTTATTTTATATGATTAGACAGTTTGTTTTCATAGGTGATATGTTATCTATTGTAAAGACTACGTATTTTTATTCAGCAGTATTCCTTAAACTCTTTCATTTAAAAAATAATATTTTTTTTTTTTTTGCCTGTGAATTGAGTGCTCTGATGTAAAAATTCTCATGGAGTGAAACAGTGATTTATTTTAACCAAACATTCACCAAAGCAAAGAAAGGTTTCTGACCTTTGAACTGGTATGGTTTGGTAGAATAGTTTTAAATTTTGCTGTATTTGATTACTTAGGAAATTTTAAAAGATCAAAACAAAAAATAAATACCACAGCTTAATGAGTGTAAATGGTAATTTGGTAGTTTTATGTCTTTAGAAATGTTTTGCCTTTCTAAGCCTTGTGCTAAAGGTGTTTAATGTTGGTGCCTATCTACTTAAGGGGCATTCTAGTCTTAAAAGTTGTCTGAACTGTCCCTCCCTGGCTTTTTTTGGTTTGGGGTAAACCTAAGGGTGTTTGTTAGTCTCAAAACTGTGAAGTGACATGTCAGAACAGTCCAGACTGGTGAGAAAATTAATGGCTTCACTTGAATTTAAACCAGCTCTAGATAGGAAACAATCAGTCTCCTCATTTGCTTCTACAATGGAGTAGCACATCCCATATTTTAGAACAAGTAGGGGTGCCTTGCTTAAATAAAAATAGCATTTAATGTATAATTGTGTGAAGGGTTTATGGATAAAGCTGTACTTCTGTCACAGTGTGGCAGTACATTCTGCTTTAATATTAAACAGCTTGTTACTTAAATGCTGGACAAAATGGCTGGCTTCATAATGTAGTCATTAATAAACTAACTTTATGTGCACCTGTGTAGGAGAATCAAAATCCTGTATACTTACTTTGCCTTGTGCCTGTTCTCAGGGTGACGACTGCCACCAGGAGATGCAATTCTAGTTCTTAAAATTAAATTTGCCCAGATTTCTGAGAGGTGATAGTCTGGAAGAGAGACTATGTCTTCTCTTATTTAATACATAACCATCTTTGATTACCAGCTAAGATGCGAAATCACTGTACTGTAAGTAGTTAATAAATGAAGATTTGTTTCAGGCTGAAGATTACTTAAGAGTATTTATTATTGGAGTGTGTGTCACTGAATATATTATTACCTCAAGTACTCATATATTAATATAAGAAGAAATGGTTAATTTTCATGTGTGTGTTCTTTTAAATCCTGTGAATGTGACTTAACCAGCTTAATATCATCAGTAGTACTACTTAGATGGACATGTGTTTTCATACATGCTCGAATGTGCCAAGCTATGAGAACTGGTATCCCTAGTTGTATGAATTGTTTGGAAGGTGATGTTTGTTTCTCTCTCTTTCACATTTGGTATCTAATTTGCTGTGGAAAAGATCTGTGGGGTCTATCATGATTGGAGTAGTGAAGAACTCATTTGCAGTTGTTTGAAGCTAATGAGTTTATTTGCACATCTTGGAAAAGAATGAAAGCGAAAGCATTAAAATGCTATATGATGGGTAAGGTTGAAAGGTTGTATCTTCTTGCCACACTACAGGCTGAATTTTCTGTACAAAAGGTGGCCATTATTGGGAAGTCATCTTATGTATTTGAATGCTCTCTTTTGTTTTTGTTAATAATCTAGGCTAGTAAATGAGTGATTGCCAAGGTTAATGTAGTTACTAGGAAAGGAAGAGAAGCACATAACAGAGTAAAAGTAATCTTATTTCCATGCAAGTGGAAGAC
The DNA here is from genome assembly GCA_031835075.1 of Saguinus oedipus. NCBI lineage: Eukaryota > Metazoa > Chordata > Mammalia > Primates > Cebidae > Saguinus > Saguinus oedipus. The sequence continues at coordinate 94,618,024 of CM063171.1, read as the reverse complement.
TGTGTTGTGCATCACTGTTTACTATTGAAGGAGGCAGTGATGGTGAATTTCCCTCTTTTGTCTGGGTTCCTTATGTCTATAACTTCCTTTGTGGTAAAACTATCAAGAAGAATGGTGGGACTGGGGTATACCGTCAGAGTGCTCACATCCTGCTTTAGCCTAGCTCCTTCTAAAGAGCTGCAAGGGGGAAATGGCATTTGGATTACTAAACATCCTAAAGGTCATTTTCTGTCAGTATTTAAAATCTTTTCTCATTCTTTTTGAATGATTATATGGCACAAATTATCTTCAATCTTTTGCTATTTTAATGCCAAAGTGAATTACCTTGTATAAGCTTATATGATCTTGTGCATACATACATTTCTCTGTAGGATAAACGGTAAGATTATGTGCATTTACATTTTATATCTAAAATTAAATTTATATCTAAAATTCTTTGTACCAGTAATGCAAATGCCATTTCCCCATAGCCTCACCAGCATAACAAATTAGCAATCTATTCTCTGTCAATCTGACAGGTTAAAAAAATACGAAAAAAAAAAAGTAGGATTCTTTTATAAGGTAGCCTTTTTTCATTTGGATTTCCTTTCTTTTTGAGATGGAGTCTTGTGTCACTCAGGCTGAAGTGTAGTGGTGCAGTCTCGACTCACTGCAACCTCCACCTCCTGGGTTCAAGCAATTCTCCTGCCTCAGCCTCTTGAGTAGCTGGAATTGCAGGCACCTTCCACCAAGCCCAGCTAATTTTTGTGTTTTTAGTAGAGATTGGGTTTCAACATGTTGGCCAGGCTGATCTAGAACTCCTGACCTCATGCGATCTGCTCGCCTTGGCCTTCCAAATACTGGGATTACCGGTGTGAACTACCATGTTCGGCCAAATTTTTTTGTAATTTTAGTAGAGAGAGGGTTTTGCCACATTGGTTAGACTGGTCTCGAACTCCTGACCTCAGGTGATTGACCCACCTCAGCTTCCCAAAGTATTGGGATTATAGGCATGAGCCACTGTGTGCAGCCCTGTTTTTTTCTTGAGATAGGGTCTCACTCTGTTGCCCAGGCTGGAATGTAGGGGTGCAATCCTGGCTCACTGTAGCCTCCGCCTCCTGTGCCCCAGTGATGCTTCCACCTCAGCCTCCCCAGTAACTGGCACCACAGGCATATACCAACACACTTGGCTTTTTTTTTTTTTTTTTTTTTTGGAGAGATGGGATTTTGCCATGTTGCCCAGGCTGGTCTCAAACTCCTGGACTCAAAGTACTCTGCTCACCTCAGATTCCCAAAAGTGCTGGGATTACAGATGTGAGCCACTGCACCTGGCCTGGATTTTCTTTTCTATGTACTGTCTTCATATTCCTTTCTCGTTTTTCTTTAAAAAAAACAAAAACAAAAACACAAAACCCTTTATTATAGGACGTTTCAAACATACAGAAATAGAATAATAAACCTATATAACCATCAATGATCAACCTATGGTCAGTCCTGTTTTGTCTCTAGTTCCAGTCTACTTTTCAATTTTAAAGCAAATCTAGACAGCATTTCATATGTAAATATTTCATCATGCAGCTCTAAAAAAAATTTACAATTATTCCTAATAGTAATAATTTGTTGTCACCAATTATCTATGATTTGAAATATTTTTTTAAAAGTGTATTTGAATCAACATCCAAACAGTCCATACATTGCAATTGGGTCATATGTGTAATTTTACCTGCAGCATTTTAAAATAAAAATCAAGCATGCAGAAAAGGTGATGCCAATACTCATCCCTTAGATTCTACAAGTAGCATTTTGCCATGCTTTATCACATACCTGTCTCCTGCAGGCTCATCTTTTTTTCTATATGCATGTCTAAGTAAGTTGTAGACATATCTTTCTTTTAATCCTTTCAGCATACATGTCATTGGAGTGTTTTGTTTTTGAGACAGTTGCTTTGTCACCCAGGCTGGAGTGCAGTGGCATGATCTCCACTCACTACAACCTCTGCCTCCCAGGTTCAAGCAGTTTTCATCACTCAGCTTCCCTAGTAGCTGGGGTTACAGATGTGCACCACCACGCCTGGCTAATTTTTGTATTTTTAGTAGAGATGGGGTTTCACCATGTTGGCCAGGTTGGTCTTGAACTCTTGGCTTCCATTGACTTGCCTGCCTCGGCCTCCCAAAGTGCTGGGGTTACAGGTATGAGCCACCGCACCCAGCCGTCACTGGAGTTTTTTGAGGGAGATTTGCAGTAAGGTAAATAAGTGTATCATTCGATGAGTTTTTTTTTGTTTTTGTTTATTTTTTGAGATGAAGTCTTGCTGTATCGCCCAGACTAGAGTGCAGTGGCCTGGTCTCGGCTCACTGCCACCCCCACCTCCTAGTCTCAAGGGATTCTCCTGCCTTCAGAGTAGCTGGGATTACACTGGTGCATGCCACCATGCCCAGCTAATTTTTTGTATTTACTTATTTATTTATTTATTTATTTGTTTATGACACGAAGTTGCTCTGTCGCCCAGGCTGGAGTGCAGTGACTTGATCTGGGCTGACTGCAACCTCTGCCTCCCAGGTTCCAGCCATTCTCATGCCTCAGCCTCCCTAGTAGCTGGGACGACAGGTGCCTGCCACCATGCCTGGCTAATTTTTGTATTTTTTATTAGTGGGGTGGGGGCGGTTCACCATATTGGGCAGGTTGGTCTCGGACTCCTGACCTTGTGATCCACCCACCTCAGCCTCCCAAAGTGCTGGGATTACAGGTGTGAGCCACTGCCTGGCTCTAATTTTGTATTTTTATTCGAGATAGGGTCTTGCCATGTTGGCCAGGCTGGTCTCAAACTCCTGACATCAAGTGATTGTCCTACATATGCCTCCCAGAGTGCTGAGATTGCAGGTGTGAGCCACTGCACCCAGCCTCATTTGATGAGTTTTGATGTAAAAGCGTGTAACCCAAACCCCTAAGTTTGGAGCATTTGTATTACATCTGAATGTTTCCACCTAGTCAATTCCTGCAACTCTCTCTCCTGTCCCTTCTTCCCTCCCTTGGCAGCTACTGTTAGGATTTTGTTCACTGTAGGTTTATTTTGCCTATTCTAGAACTTTATATAATGAACTCATTCATACAGGATGTATTTTGTAAGTTCATTTTACTCAGCATGTTTGGATATTCTGTGTGTTTAAGCTTCATTCCTTTTTATGGCTGAGCAGTATTCTGTGTTTGAACATGCCACATTTTAACGTTTTACCTGTTAGGTGAACAACTGATGAACAATGGGCTGTTTCTAGTTTGGGGCTATCATGAATAAAGTTGATATGAACATGTTGTACGACCTTTTTGTGAACCTACATTTTAATATAATTTGGATAAGCATTTAGGAGTGAGAATATCCTGAGTTGAAGTATTTTAAATTTTACTAGAAGGTGATAGACTTTCCTAAATTGTCATCCTGTTTTACATTCCCAGAGTTCTGGTAGGTCCACCTCCTTATCATTCGTTGTTGTCAGGTCTATAATTTTAGCAATTGTGTCTGTAGTTGTATCTTCTGGTTTTAATTTGCTTTCCCTGACAATGAATAGTACTTTTTCCTACACTTACTAGCCGTTCGGATATCTCTCGTGAAGTTGAAGTGTCTGTTTCTTCCCTTACTTGGGATGTTTTGCATTCCTTTATTTTTTTCCTTATTTGCTGAAGAAATAAGATTCCCCTGTAGGTTTCCATAATCTGAATTTGGCTGATTGCCTTTGTGTGATGTTGTTTAAACTGCTTTTCTATTGGCTTTGGTCTTTTAACTAATCTACAGGAGCATTTTGTTCCTATAGTGAACTTTAAATGCCTTTTACCTTCAGTTTGTCCTCTGTTTGCTCATCATGGCAGAAATTATTTTTACATGGCTGAAGTCTTACAGCTCTCCCTCTATAGTTTCTAGGTTTTATGTTAACATTAGAACATCTCAGTGAATGGTTCTGAAAGCACCTGGGGATAAAACATGAAGGTGTATAAACAAAGTAGACTCGAGAATATGGATGGACTCACTGAAGGTCGTGATATGTAAGAATCTTAATTTGAAGCGCACAGGCAGAACCTAGCAGGTTTATCCAAAGACGTGATTTGAAAACATAACTGATTATAATGGAAATAAAGAGGTTCTGAACCTTTCCTTCTGCTGCTTAACAGAAGATGGCAGATATTTGGAAATAAAGACCAAAAGCTAGGGAGACTAGTTATTTACAGTTTCGGATGGACTGGCTATTCATTCATTTCTTGCCTCCTCAAGCAAGCAAGATGGGGCCAAGCCCCGTGGCTCACACCTGTAATTCTAGCACTTTGGGAGGCTGAGGCAGGTGAATCATCTGAGCTTAGAAGTTCGAGACCAGCCTGGGCAACATGGTGAAACCCATCTCTATCAAATATGCAAAAACTACCTGGCCATGGTGGCTCACTGTAGTCCTAGCTACTGGGGAGGCTGAGGTGGGAGTATCACTGGAGCCTGGCAAGTGGAAGCTGAGATCACACTGATGACGCCACTGCACTGCAGCCTGGCTGACACCAAGACCCTGTCCAAAAAAAAAAGTAAATTGGGGAATACAAGTAATATGCTAGAAGAACGTAGTATTTGTGATAAGATGTTGTAGTTGAATATGAATTACACTTTATTTTTTCTTTTCTTAACTTTACCTTCTGCTAGGTCACTCCCTGAATGATACTTTTGTGCCATAAAACAGCACTCCAGAATGCTAAGTCATTACTGCTTCCTGGAGACTTGTGCAGCTTTTTCATTCTGCTTGCCCTTGCCCTTTGGAAGTCTGAGTTACCTCTTCTTTACCATGCTTAATTATTAAGTCTTAGGGATCTGATATCCTCAGTGATGCTTACAACTGCTTGCTGGTTCTTTTTTTTTTTAAAGACATGGTCTCTGTCGCCCAGGTTGGAGTGCAGTGGTGCAATCTTGACTCACTGTAACCTTCGCCTCCCTGGTTCAAGCGATTCTCCTGTCCCAGCCTCCTGAGTAGCTGGGATTACAGGTGTGCATCACCACACCCAGCTAATTTTTGTGTTTTTAGTAGGGACACAGTTTCATTATGTTGACCAGGCTGGTCTCGAACTCCTGGCCTCAAGTGATCTGCCCACCTTGGCCTCCCAAAGTACTAGGATTACAGGTGTGAGCCACCACTCCCAGCCTACAGATCCTATTTTTAAATTAATTTTACATTTCAAGACAATTCACTGACTGAAGTTTGTGCCACTTATTCTAGGTATAGAAATTATGCTCGTTAGATTGCATGGTTTCTGACTTGGTATATTAACTGACATGCTTAACAAAAATCTTTATCCCAAAGTAGTGTGTTAACATCAAAATTAACCTGTCCTCAGCATGGGAGACCTCAGTCATCAATGACAGTTCTCAAACCAGCTAATGTCTAAGAATTATTAAGATTTGATTTGGGAGAACATTTTGAATAATAGGCTAAGTTAATTTGAAAGAAATTTTACTGTAAATCAAAACAGGACCACTTAACTACTGAAATATAATTATTTAAAAAGGGCCCCCACTTTTTGGTGAACAAAGCTGAAATGAGGCTGTAGTGGACAGCCTCCTTTCACAGAATGGTTAAATCTTCTTTAAGAGTTTCATTATACGTTTTTATAATTTGACTTATAAATAGTGAGTGAACTAAAGACTTTCTCATAGTTCCAATCTGTTTATCAACCTTAAAAGACTTGGAGTCTATTTGGAAAGAAAGAAGCACTCAAACTGCACTGATGAGTTCAGTCACGTTCTATTAGGTTAGACTTACGCTTGCTTTGGGTATGAAAGCACACTTTTTTCATATATAAATTTTAATTTTAGAAATAGTTTTAGATTTACACAGACATTGCAAAAATAGTACAGACTCCCTGTATACACCTCACCCACCTGTACACCTGTTGTTGCTATCTTACTACAAGATAATTGTCACAACTAAGGAACCCAACTTTGGTACATTACTATTAACTAAATCCCACTGTTCAGATCTTTAGTTTTTCTCCTAATATTCTTTTCATTCCAGGATCCCACAATTACATTCAGTTGTGTCCCTTTAGCCACCTAAGATGTTTGTTTTTAATGACTTCAGATTCTCAGCGTTTTAATTTTTTTTTCACATCAGATGGGTAATGTGCTGATGTAACAAGGTGTGAAGGACGCACATCTCACACAGACGTGTGAAAGCCCAGTCATCGTGAACTCCAGAAAGATCTGACTTGTTTTTGATGACCATGACAGTTCTAAGGAGTACTAGTTGGTTTTGTAACATGTCCGTTAAGCGAGGTTTTCTGATTGTTTTCCTTCCAGTCTTTGGAGGAAGACCACAAAGGGGCATTCTCATCACATCAAGGGTACATGTTATTAATATGACTTATCACTGATGATATTGATACAAATTTTGATCACCTGGCCTAGATAGCATTTGCCAGGTTGCTGTAAAATTATTTTTTTTCCTCTTCACATATTGTGCTCTTTAAGTTACTAAGCAAAATCCATACTTGAAAGGTGGGGAGTTAATCTCTCTCTCCTTGAAGGGGGAGTGTCTACATAATTATCTGGGCTTTTTCTGTATAGGAGAGATGCCACCTCTCATTCATCAGGTCATTTACATCAATGTGGACTCATAGGTACTTTATCCTTTGGGTTATAATCCTGTGCTGCATTATTGACTTTGTTGCTGAGATTCGTTTCATCTTTGGCTACTGAGGGTTCTTTCAGTTGGCTTCTGTCTCCCTTTCACATGTCTACATCCTTGTTTGTGGAACACTACTTTCTGGCACTACACTACGCCCTAGACCGAGAATCAGCCATTTCTCTAGGGAGCCCTGATTCCTTTTCTTGGAGAATGGTATCAGAAAAGAAGATCTGGGCATTGGATGTACTCATTGCTACTGGAGTGCCCATTGCTAGGCCTTCCCACTGAACAGATATATGCATGTGTAATAACCTAAATGTACATACATAATTGTAATTTCTGTGTGTGTGTGTGTGTGTGTGTGTGTGTGTGTGTGTGTGTGTGTGTGTGTGTGTGTGATGGAGTTTCGCTCTTGTTACCCAGGCTGGAGTGCGGTGGCGCAATCTTGGCTCACTGCAACCTCCGCCTCCTGGGTTCAGGCAATTCTCCTGCCTCAGCCTCCTGAGTAGCTGGGATTTACAGGCACGCGCCACCATGCCCAGCTAATTTTTTGTATTTTTAGTAGAGACGGGGTTTCACCATGTTGACCAGGATGGTCTCGTTCTCTTGACCTCGTGATCCACCCACCTCGGCCTCCCAAAGTGCTGGGATTACAGGCTTGAGCCACTGTGCCCAGCCCAATTGTAATTTCTGAATCCTTCTGGAAAACACAATTTTTAAAAACTGATAAAATATACATAAAACTTGACTTTTTTTTTTTTTATGATTCGTAAGCATACATTTCTGTGGCATTAAATGCATTCACATCGCTGGGCAACCATCACTGCCATCTCGCCAGAATCTTTCATCTTCCCCCAACACAAACAGTACCTATTAAACATTGACTCCCCATTCTGCTTTTCCTTAAGCCCCTGGGAACCATCATTTTACTTTCTGTCTTTATGCTTTTGACCATTCTAGGTACTTGGTATAAGTGGAGTCATACAATATTTGTCCTATGTAGGACTGGCTTATTTCACTTACTGTGTCCTTAAGGTTCATCTATATTGTAGGATGTATCAGGTTTTTTTTTTTTTTTAATGAGATGGAGTTTTGCTCTTGTTGCCCAGGCTGGAGTGCAGTGGCGTGATCTCAGCCCACCGTACATTCCGCCTCCCGGGTTTAAGCCTCCCAAATAGCTAAACCTGCCTCAGCCTCCCAAATAGCTAAGATTACAGGCATGCACCACCACACCTGGCTAAGTTTTTTGTATTTTCAGTAGAGACAGGGTTTCTCCATGTTGGTTAGGCTGATCTGGAACTCTCGACCTCAGGTGATCCGTACGCCTCAGCCTCCCAAAGTGATCATAGGCGTGAGCCACCATATCCGGCTGCCTGTGTCATTGTTTTTAAAGCTGAATAATATTCCATTGTATGCATATACCAACTTTTGTTTACCCATTCATCCATTGATGGACACTAGGGTTGTCTCTACCGTTTGGCTATTTTGAAAAGGGCTGGAAACACAGGTGTACAAATACCTGTAGAAGTTCCTGCTTTCAGTTTTTTGGGGTATATCTCCAGAAATGAATTTGTTGGATCATATGGTAATTTTTTTAATCACTATACTGCTGTACCATTTTACATTCCCATCAACTGTGTACATGAATTCCATTTTCTTTATTTCCTTGTCAACACTTGTTCTGCTTTTTTAATAGCCACCTTAATAGGTATAAAGTGGTATCTCATTGTGGTTTTAATCTGTACACTTCCCCAATGATTATTGATTTTGAGTTTTTCATGTACTTATTGGATAATTCTGTATCATTTTGCAAGACATGTCTATTCAAGTACTTTGCTATTTTTTCAGGCCTTTTTTTAAAAAATTGTTCCAGGAGTTCTTTTTCTTTTTTTGAGACAGAGCCTTGCTCTGTCGCCCAGGCAGAATTGCAATGGTGCAATCTCAGGTCACTGTAACCTCTGCCTCCCAGGTTCAAGCGATTCTCCTGCCTCAGCCTCCTGAGTAGTTGGGATTACAGGCACCCACCACCATGCCGGGCTAATTTTGTTTTTTTTTGGCATTTTTAGTAGAGACAGGTTTTGCCATGTTGGTCAGGCTGGTCTTGAACTCCTGATCTCAGGTGATCTGCCTGCCTTGGCCTCCCAAAGTGCTAGGATTACAGGTGTGAGCCACCGCGCCCAGCCAGAATTTATTTGTAGTTTTCCCCCATTCCTTTTCATTCTTCTGGTAGTGTCCCTTGATGCACAAATTTTTAATTTTACTGGAGTCCAATCTATTTTTTTGTTGTTGACTGTGCTTTTGGTCATACCCAAGAAATTACTGCCAAATCCGATGTTATGAAGCTTTCCCTTTTTTGAGACAGGGTCTTGCTCTGTCACCCAGGCTGGACTCACTTCACCCTCTGCCTCCCAGTTTCACTCAATTCTCCTGCCTCAGCCTCCTGAATAGCTGAGATTACAGGTGCCCCGCCACCTCGCCTGGCGAAGTTTTTATTTTTAGTAGAGACAGGGTTTCACCATGTTGGCCAGGATGGTCTTGAACTTCTTTTTTTTTTTTTTTTTTGAGACGGAGTTTCGCTAGTTACCCAGGCTGGAGTGCAATGGCATGATCTCGGCTCACCGAAACCTCCGCCTCCTGGGTTCAGGCAATTCCCCTGCCTCAGCCTCCTGAGTAGCTGGGATTACAGGCAGGCGCCACCATGCCCAGCTAATTCTTTGTATTTTTAGTAGAGACGGGGTTTCACCATGTTGACCAGGATGGTCTCGATCTCTTGACCTCGTGATCCACCCGCCTCGGCCTCCCAAAGTGCTGGGATTAAAGGCGTGAGCCACCGCGGTCTTGAACTTCTGACCTCAGGTGATACACCTGCCTCGGCCTCCCAAAGTGCTAGGATTACAGGCATGAGCCCTCAAATCCGGCCAGTAATTCTGTTCCTTTTTTATTTTAAAGAGTTTGGGTCCGGGCGCGGTGGCTCAAGCCTGTAATCCCAGCACTTTGGGAGGCCGAGGCGGGTGGATCACGAGGTCAAGAGATCGAGACCATCCTGGTCAATACGGTGAAACCCCGTCTCTACTAAAAATACAAAAAATTAGCTGGGCACGGTGGCGCGTGCCTGTAATCCCAGCTACTCAGGAGGCTGAGGCAGGAGAATTGCCTGAACCCAGGAGGCGGAGGTTGCAGTGAGCCGAGATCACGCCATTGCACTCCAACCTGGGTAACAAGAGCGAAACTCCGTCTCAAAAAAATAAATAAATAATAAAAAATAAAAAAAATAGAGTTTGATATTTTTTTCTCCCAATCTTGGTGGACAGAGCTTGGTTTTTTATGCATTTTAAGTTAATATTTGTATATCATGTAAGGGTTCAACTTGGTTTTTTTTTTTTTTTTTTTTTTTTTTGGTACGTAGAGATCCAATTTTCCCAACACTATTTGTTGAAAAGACGATCTTTTCTCCACTGAATGGTCTCGGGACCCTTATCAAAAATCATCTGACCATATAAGTAAAGGTTTATTTCTAGGCTTGTGATTCTATTCCATCGGTTTATATGCTAAACTTTATGCCAGTATCATACTGTTTTGGTTACTATAGTTTTGTATTAAATGTTGAGATCAGGGAGTGTAAGACCTCCAACTTTGTTCCTTTTTTTTTTTTTCATTTTTGAGACAGTCTTGCTCTGTCGCTCAGACTGGAGTGCAGTGGTGCAATCTTGGCTCACTGCAACGTCTTCCTCCTGGGTTCAAGTGTTTCTCCTGCCTCATCATCACCATGCCTGGCTAATTTTTGTATTTTAGTAGAGACAGGATTTTGCCACATTGATCAGGCTGGTCTTGAACTTGACCTCAGGTGATCGAATCCCTTCTTGGCCTCCCAAAGGCTAGGATTACAGGGTGAGCCACAGCGGCTGGCTGAACATGTGATACTTTTAAGTCTTAATTTTGTATGGCAACATTTTAAGTTTTCAATGTTCAAGTCTTTTGGCTCTTTAGTTCAGTTTATGCTATTGTAAATGGTGAAAAGCACTATTTTAAAGGAAGATAGCTAGGCATATCATTAAGTCAAGGTATTCATGACTTGGTCCCCATGCTTTTATGGAAGGCTGCCCTAATAACTACAGATCTTTGGGACATTGTATACAATCTTTTTTTTTTTTTTTTTTTTTTTTTTTGAGATGGAGTCTCACTCTGTTGCCCAGGCTGGAGTGGGACGATTTTGGCTCACTGCAACCTCTGCCTCCTGGCTTCAAGCAATTCTCCTGTCTCAGCCTCCCAAAGTGCTCTGATTACAGGTGTGAGCCACCACTGGGTGCAGTGGGAGGCTGAGGTACATGGATCACAAGGTCAGGAGTTCGAGACCAGCCTGGCCAAAATTGTGAAACTCCATCTCTACAAAAAAAAAAAAAAAAAAAAAACAAAGAAAAAATTAGCCAGGTATGGTGGCACCTGCCTGTTATCCCAGATACTCGGGAGGATGAGGCAAAGAACTGCTTGAACCCAGGAGGCAGAGGTTGTAGTGAGTAAATATTGCACCACTGCACTCCAGCCTGGGCGAGAGCGAGACTGTAGCAAAAAATAATAATAAAAAATAAAAAAAATGAAAGGCTAAATATCTGTGTGCAATTCTAAGTAAAATCTCAAGTGACTAATATTCATTATATTGCATGTTACAAGCTGTCTCTTTTCAATTTAATTTAAAATTAATTCTAAAATAACTTTTGCTGATTTAGGGCAACACTCCTTTAGTCTATTTTTGTCCCCCACATTATGTATAGCACGTAAAAGAGTGCTAGCTCATGTAGGTGGCCAAAAAATAAGGAGAGTTAAGATTCTCAAAAAACAAATGTTATTTAGGGGAAAAAAAAGACAAATCAACAAACTAGGCTTGACTTAAGAATTTATTTTTCCCTAGAACTCTTAAGCTTCACCAGGTAACAGGCAACTTTTGGAATAACAACTCTTTCCCAGGTTGTAAACCTTTCCAAGAGACAGAATTTATTAAATAACATGGTTCCAAGATGTTTCCACCCCAGAATTCTAAACCAGTCATAGAATCATATCTTCTTTGGTCTTGATTAAAATCAAACAATCTATAGACACATGTAACAGAATCAAAATACTATATGTTTCTTTCCTTCTCTTGCTCAATATACTTCCCTCTTTTCCCCCAAAGAGTTTGTTACTCAGATGTATGAATACAGTCAGCCCTCCATATCCACAGATTCTGTATCCATGGATTCAACCAACTGCCAATCAAAAATATTCAGGAAAAAAAAATTCCACAAAGTTCCAAAAAAGCAAAACTTGAATTTGTCGAACACCAAGCACTATGTTGAATCCATGCAAATGAAATGATGTGTATTTTATTAAGTAATCAGATGATTTAAAGTACATAGGAAGATGTATGTAGGTTATATGCAAATACCATATGACCCATATTATACAATAGGACTTGAGCATGATGGATTTTGATATCCAGTGGGATTCCTGGAACCAGTCCCCCATGGATACTAAGGGATGACTGTATTGCCCTTTCCAAGAAAGCATCTATCAGCTGATTCATGACCCAGAATAAGGAATTCCATATTCAAAAACAGTAAGTATTCTGAGCTAACTGTCCTTAGCCATTAACAAATTAAACTTGGCCAGGTGTGGTGGCTCATGCCTATAATCTCAGCACTTTGGAAGCCAAGGCGGGAGGACTGCTTGAGCCCAGGAGTTTGAGACCAGCCTGAACAACCAATGAGACCCCACCACTTAAAAAAAAAAAAAAAGCCAGTCCTGGCTACTTGGGAGGCTGAGGTGGGAAGATTGCTTGAGGCCCAGGAGGTCAGGGATTCCGTGAGCTACGGTTGCACCACTGCACTCCAGCTTGCGCAACAGAGCAAGACCCTGTCTCAAGAAAACAAACTGAACTTGTTTTACTCTATATTTGACTTTGCTTTAATCAGTATCTTCTATTTGCAAAAGTCAAACCCTGTTTTTAAAACTCCTCACAATTTCCATTATGACTCTGAGAGGAAGACAGAGGGAATGGGGAAGAGTTGGCTTGTTTTGTGAAAGACTCTGAAAAGGGCAGTTTATTTACTTTGAAGTCACTAAGTAGAAAAACAAATGTTCTTTTTTTGATAATGAAAATTCTTGTAGGTAAAGACCAGAAAATTCTGGTCCTGAAATTATAATATATTACAATATTGTTTTCAATACATTCAGAATTTATATTACTCTTTAATTTCTTTTCCCTGAGACTGGCTTCACAGTTTGGTAGAGATACTTTCAGAGGTAGGTAGTAGGGGTGAAGAGGAAACAACGTTTATGTCTAACAGCACCTGGGAATATATGTAACATCTGTCACTTGGATCTCGCAACCATTCTGCAAATGTAATAGAAGATGATCGTTTTCCTTTTTATTCTTATCTGCCTAGACTCTCTCTTCTATTAAATCCACTCCAGCATTATCACTAGTCATAACAATGAATTGCCTTTCCAAAGATATGCTATAAAGCAAACCTTCAAGGTCAGGTTGTTTAGATTTACAAGAGAAAGGCTCAAGTGAGTTAACTTTTATTCATACAGTCATTAGGGACAACGAGCAAAATTTCCAGTAACCCCAACCACTGCCTTTTCTCCCCGGACCTAGTTAATTCCTATCAACTCTTTAGTTGACTCTAAGGACTGGGCTCTAGGAGATCCTGACAGCTGAAACACAGATACAGAAGAGCCTGCATAAATGTTCTGGTCCAGGTCTTGGCCTTCAGTCTTATGATGGGCTGGTGGAATATTGCTTTATCAGATGCTTGTGACAGGGATTGCAAACCCGCTCAGGCTTGATACTTGAAGGAAGAGGCAGTTCATTTGTTGAACAGGCATCACAGAAGGTTCCTCTGCAGTTCTGACACACATTCTATGAGGAGAAGGAGGTGAGGTGGGGAATAGAAGAGGAACAAGGCATAAGGATTCATGGGATAGAAAAAGCCAACTACGGTAAGTGCTCAATGCCTAATCAAACACTGACTGGATGTTTACTACGTGCCAGATAGTATTTGAACACAGGCCCGATCTACAAAGAAGTTCACTGTCTAGTTTTTAGATTAAATGAAAAGAAGTACCATAGAGTTAAAAATAAAAATGGATAACATACAAATCACTCATCTTTGGAATATACTTCACACATCTGTTCCCCATACTCACTTTTAGGTAGGTTAGTTTTAAAATTAGTTTGCAAATACCCGAGCAAGTCCAAGTAAGGCAGTGATGAACAATGGATTGGGTGAACAGGCTAGGATTAAAAAATGTTCTGAGTATGAACTGAAAGTATAATTCCTAATACATGGATATGCTTAATGCTTTCCTGTGATCTTGGATACTCTGTAAGAACATCCTTTTGGTTATCAGTGCAGCAGGAGCACAGCTTCCTGCATCTTGTTCATAGGAAAACTTTTGCTTTCCTAAACATTTTGAATCTTCAATAGTCAAGCACTGGAGGAGTAAGATGTCACTATAGTGGTGTCAGCGGTAAGGATGTGAGAGGGTGGTATACACAAAGCTCCAAGGGTCCCATATAAAGAGCTGTGAAGAATAATTTCTCCCATGTACTAACTTCATCTCAAATAATTCATCTTCCTGAGGGTGAGAGGAGTAGGGGTTGCTTTTATTTGAAAGCCTGAGAATTTTTGTCTGACATACAGAAGTTAATGTTGCATGGCTTAGAAGATGAAAGCCAGAATTCACAGTTTCTTCTATTTTGTAACATATTTCTATAATTACACCTTCCAGTTCTATGAGGGCAGTTCATCTGTTATCGGATTCTGTGAATTTAAGACTAGGTCATACTATAACTTCACTTGTTAAAATTCAGCATGATCACAAATGGTGCTATGCAGGTTGTGATCCAGAATTTGAGCCTGCCTGCTGTATCTCTTCCAAGTATGTGTTTCATGCACTCATTTGTACATAACTTTTCTTGACCACTTGACTACTGTGGATTGGGTACCATATTAGATGTTGGAGGATTCTACCGTGGACAAGACGCAGTTCCAGCTATCAAGGGCACTGGTTCCTTCTGAATACTTCCTTCACTCTGCCTGCTCTAGGATAACAAACTGGGAAGGTGCTCAGGCAGATGACACCCTTGAGGACTGGGGGAGCAGAAATCAAGTGGTCTAGCGGGAAGAGCTCATATCCTGTTCTGAGCAGGATATAGTGCTGAAAGGACTGTGGACTTTGGAGCTAAAGCTAGATTGGAAGCTGGGTTTCACCATCTATGACTTGAGTAATTTTGGGAAATGGACTTAGCATTAGATGTTCAATGTTCTTCATCCGTAAAATGAAAGCTACGAAGGACATAAGCTTGACAAGAACAGACTTGATCTACTTTGTTCATTACTCTTTCCCAGCACATTCTACACAGCAGGCACTCAATATTTACTTACACATTTCTATCTGCTTGTTTTAAATTACATAGTTATTTATGTTTATTTTAATGGGAACTTACTGACATCAATTACTATGACTGAAAAAGAACAGGTACCCAGTAAATGCTTGCCCCTTTTGCTTTCACCCCACTCCCAGCACTGTGAGCATGTACTCTGCACTCTATGAGGCAAAGTCCCTGTTACTCCTGGGGATGGACTGGGGGTGTATGAAAACCCTGTCCATGTCTCACCACAGTTACCTTTGTTAGGTTGCCATCTTCCTGGCATAGCTGACACACCTGTGGCTTTTCAGAGAGCAGCAGCTGATCCTAAACCACACAGTGAGCTGGTTAGTTTTCCTTGGTGCCAGAAACATTAGTACTTTCAAAATACAAATTTTTTAGCTACAATATTAATATAATCACACTATAGACTTGGGAAAATAAAACCAATTACAAACAGGTAGACTCACCACCATAATACAATTCAGAAAATCTTATTATTATCCTTCCAGCTCTTAATTTTTATAATAACAACTTTATTTCTAAAAAGAAAATTCAAGCATATGCAAGTATAAAGTTTTAACATTATCCCATTCCTCCTGTTTCACTCTACCATCAAGAATGAAAAGAACTGGGGATTGGGCCTGGTGGCTCATGCTTGTAATCCCAGCACTTTGAGAGGCCGAGGAGGGTGGATCACTCTGAGGTTAGGAGTTCAAGACCAGCCTGGCCAACATGGTGAAACCCCATCTCTACTAAAAATACAAAAAAAAAAAAAAAAAAAGAAAAAAAGAAAAAAGAAAAAATAGCTGGACATGGTGGTGGGCACCTGTAATCCCAGCTACTCAGAAGGCTGAGGCAGGGGAATCACTTGAACCTGGAAGGCAAAGGTTGCAGTAAGCTGAGACTGTGCCACAGCACTCCAGCCTGGGTGACAGAGCAAGACTGTCTCAGAAAAAAGGGGGGAGGGCGAGGGGGAAAGAGTGGTAAGCACAGGGCACGGAAGCTCACGCCTGTAATCCTAGCACTTTGGGAGGCCAAGGCAGGCAGATCGCTTGAGTCCAAGAGTTTGAATCCAGCCTGGGCAACATGGCAAAACCTCATCTCTACTAAAAATACAAAAAAATTGCCAGGTATGTGGGCATGGTGACATACACCTGTAGTCCTAACTACTCAAGTGGCAGAGGTGGGAGGATCACCTAAGCTCAGGAAGTCGAGGCTGCAGTGAGCTGAGATCATCCACTGCACCCCCAGCTTGGGCAACACAAGTGAGACCTCATCTCAAAAAAAAAAAAAAAAAAAAAGGAGTGGAAAGCAGTAGGATTTATTTTATTTTATAACCTAAGTAAGAGGTAAATGACAGGGTGACTCAGACATAGTAGCATTCACTGCCTTTCTTATGGGCTTTCATATACTGTTAGATTCACAAAGTGTTTTACAATCATTTATGTTAGCTTATTTCTAAGTGATCAAAACATCTTTTTTCTCTCCATTTTATGTAAGGGAAAACTAGAGGAAAGGTACATAAAGTGAGCTCTCCTAGGTCTTATGTCAGGGATAATTTCAAATAAGTGAGAACTGATGTTTACTTAGTAAACTGCTGAAAGCTGTGCTACTTCCTGTGTGAGCTTCAGGCAATACATATTTGTTGAGGGTATTGTAAGAAGAATGGCACACTATTCACTCATCTTCTGCCCACACTACCTTTTTGCTATATTCACTCATCTTCTGCCCACGCTACCTTTTTGCTAGCTAGACACAGTACAACCAACTTCATAATTTATACAAGATGTTTTGAAACAGGAGGCTCTGTTACCTGTTCATCCACAGGGTGGGGTTGCAGCCTACAATGGAGAAGTAAAAAACAGTGACAAATAGCAACTGTGTGTATTCCCATTTATATCATTTCAATAAAAAGCTCAGAATACAAACATTTCTTCAAACAAGAAATACTGTACATCTTTTATATTACTAAGAACAACATAATTATTAATCTTGACCTTCAAGGAGGGAAAAATTTGCTTCTTAAAATCTATCACTAGAATCTGACCCCTGACCTATTATATTAGGGTTCCCATTTAAAAATAGATTTGAAGTTATGTTTTACATTTCCCTTTTACTATCAAAATAGTTAGCATTTATGTTTCCCAATGTGTAAAACTCCAATGGCGCACTGGCCGTATGTTTTAGTAGCTTTTTTTCTATTTGATACTATGGAAATCTACTCATTATCGCATGTTATATATTAGTCCCAAATATTCTTAAGATGTGAGCTTCAGCAAATTAATCCAAGCAAGGGAAATATGAGACTGTCACCAGAAAACTCATTCAAGTTGAACTACTTCTTCATGAGACAGCTGAGCTAACTCTGATGTTCCCAGCATGGACTAGAGCCTAAATGAGGCGAAGCAAAGCTCACAGTCACAGGGAAAATGCACCACAGATTACAACGGTTCCTATTGTTTTCAGTTGAGTAGCAGCGTGATCACCAGACATATACCATGGGGTGACCAGGTTTTCAGATGTTCCTTGCCATCATAATCCCAGGAAGCCTGGTATGTCTAATGATTGCAGCTATGGCCAGAGTAAGTCCTGGAAATTGCTAATGGGTAATGCAGAGCCAAGGGACTTAAAAATAGGAGACAGGATAAACAGAGACAACCTGGTAAGTCACCTAGCCTCTCTGTGCTTTTCAGTTTTCTCATCTGTAAAGTTGCATTAGATACTTCTATAAGAAATATTAAATCATAAGGAGAAAATGAATGTGAAACAGACAAATTCTAAGTTGCAGAGCACAATTCAGATATAAGGAAGCACTGTCCTATATTATCAGGACCGAAGTCAGAAGTTGCCATTTAATAGACACTCCTGATTGCTCAAGTAAATGACCTGATTTTAGTTTGAAACTAGGCTCACCCCAAAAGGGACCTGGAAGCTTAGGTTAATTTCCTGGCCTTTCTAGTTTCCTTCTCTGCTATGCCATTCTGTAATGTGAGATGGGTAAGGTAAGCTCTGGATCAAACCATGCTCTTTGGGAGCAAAATTAAAGACTTTGGAATGGCCTTTAAGGCAAGAAAGGGGCACTTAGGCCAAGCACCTACATAATTAGCCTACTACTGGACTGTGTGATTTCTCTTCTCTAGCAGCTACTTCTGCTCCAGATGACACACTACCTCATTCTTAAGATAACAAAGCCTGGCTAGGGACAGCTGTATAGTTCTCTCAAAACCCCACTATGGTATCATTCCTCATCACTAACCTCTTCCTCTACCTTTTAAAATCGACCTCTAAGTTTAGAGCAGTTAGGTTCACAGCAAAACTGAGTAGAAAGTACTGGGACTTCTCATATGCCTCCTGCCCCATCCCCAGCCTCTTTATCAACATGCAGCACCAGAGTGGCACATGTTACAACTGATGAGCCTACACCGACAACATCATCACCCAGAGTCTATGGTTTACGTTAAGGTTCACTCTTGGTGGTGTCTAGTCTATGGGTGTGGTCAAATGTCTAATGACATGTATCCACCATCACAGTATCATACAGAGTTGTTCCATTGCCCTAAAAATCTTCTGTGTTCCACCTGTTCACTCCTCCCTTCCCTTACCACTGGAAACCACTGACTTTTTTAACTGTCTCCATAGTTTTATCTTTTCCAGAATGTCATATAACTGGACCTCCTTCATGTCTTAATGCAGGGGTACTATGTAATATTTTGTTATATTTCTAACCTGCTAAAATAACTATAAAAAGTCAGCTTCCTTGAAACTTTGCTCTTCATTGTGAGCAAATTAGACAGTTAGGAAAAAGGAATGAAGTTAGGCTGTTTGAGATTCTTAAGAGAAAAGAAAAATGAGAGATGAGAGATAAATCAGAGTACTTATTTGAACTTTTTTTTTTGAAATGGAGTCTCACTATTGCCCAGGCTGGAGTGCAGTGATGCCATTTTGGCTCAATACAACCTCCACCTCCTGGGTTCAAGTGATTCTCTTGCCTTGGCCTCCCAAGTAATTGGGATTACAGGCAGGCCCAACTAATTTTGTATCTTTAGTAGAGACGAGGTTTTACCATGTTGGCCAGGATGGACTCAAACTCCTGACCTCAGGTGATCCACCCACGTTGGCCTCCCAAAGTGCTTCGATTTTAGGTGTGAGCCACTGCGCCTGGCCACTTATTTGAAATTTAGCACAAAGGTAGAAACAAGTCATACTCAAATATATTTAAGAAGCTAAGAAATGCTACGTATGACTTATACTTTATTTTCCTGGGATACCAATTCAGTAAAGTTGAGAAATAACCTCTTAAGTGATAATTTGAGCTTGGGAATTAATCAAGGAAGAGACGGAGGACAGCCTGATTACCTTCTTTCCTCTGAAATGGCCTAATGGGTTTGGTTTAATACATGTCATGTGGTTTATTGTTTATTAACTTCCACTTCAAATGTCTTCCTGGCATATTAGTAAGTCGGTGTCAATGCCAACGTATATCAAAAGCTCCCTCCTTCCCACCACCCCAGAATAACTTTACATCTTAGTTAATACTTGATTAACAAACACCTGTGACTTTCTTCCAGGGACTTTTTTAGTTTAACATTTTCCTCTTGCATTTTGTGCTTCCCATCCTGCCAAAAGAAAACAGCCCAATTTATTAATTATTCCAAATGCTAAACAATGATGATATTGCAAATATTTTCTTCTGCAATGCCTTAGTTTGGGTATAAAGCTAAGCAGCTTTTTCATTAGGGAAGGGATCTAACTTTCAAGCTATGTTTCCTCATTCTTTGTTCTAAGTAGTTTCTTAACAATTCTCATAGTTTGTGACAAATGATTTTCAAAGTAGATATTTTAATTCTTGAGATTCAAATAAAATTCAGAATGTATTCTATTTACTTGCAAAGTTGGCTCAAGATACTGGCTGCTTGTATAATTATTTTTTCTTTCCCCCAGACTGAGCTCTGAAAAACTGGTAAAAGCATGGATGGCCATATCCAGCAGACTATAATCCTCCGGATAGTCAATCAAGTTGATGCCCCAATGCCACAGCTTTTTTTTTGAGACAGAGTCACACTCTGTTGCTCTGGCTGGAGTGCAGTGGTGCCATCTTGGCTCACTGAAACCTCTGCCTGTGGGTTCAACCAATTCTCCTGCCTCAGCCTCACAAGTAGCTGGGACTACAGGCATGTGCCACCATGCCTGGCTAATATTTTGTATTTTTAGGAGAGATGGGTTTTACCACGTTGGCCAGACTAGTCTTGAACTTCTGATCTCAAGTGATCCACCTGCCTTGGCCTCCCAAAATGCTGGGATTATAGGTGTCAGCCATCGTACTCAGCCCAGTGCCACAACCTCTATAGCCTGTTCAATTCAAGTAGTTTTCTACTTGGCAGGACAAATGTAAAGTTTCAAATCGTATTTCTACCCATACCCCAGGCTTTTTTTTTTTTTTTTTTTTTTGAGCTGGAGTCTCGCTCTGTTGTTCAGGCTAGAGTGCTGTGGTGTGATCTTGGCTCACTGCAACCTCCGCCTCCTGGGTTCACTCCAGCCTCAGTCTCCTGAGTAGCTGGGATTACAGGTGCACATTGCTACACCCAGCTACATTTTTGTATTTTAGAAGAGATGGAGTTTCCCCATGTTGCCCAGGCTGGTCTCGAACTCTTGATCTCAGGCAATCCATCCACCTTAGCCTCCCAAAGTGCTGGAATACAGGCATGAGCCACTGTGCCTGGCCAGGTGCTTTGAGAGTTTTTAGGACTACATTTTTTCTCTGGCACACACACCTATTGCTGCTTGCCTTCTACTGCTGCCCATGTGCATCCAAAAGTGGAATGTATATTCTTTTTGTTTGTTTTTTTGAGACAAGGTCTCATGCTATTGCCCAGGCTAGAGTGCAGTGGCATGATCATAGTTTAGTGCAGCCTCGACCTCCTGGGTTCAAGTGATCCTCCCACCTCAGTCTACTGAGTAGCTGGGACTACAGGCATAAGCCATTACAACCAGCTAATTTAAAATTTTTTGTTGTAGAAATGAGGTCTCCCTATGTTGCTCAGGCTGGTCTCTAACTCCTGGGATCAAGCAATCTTCATGCTGCAGCCTCACAAAGTGGTAGGATTACAGGGGTGAGCCACTACACCCAGCTGAAATATGTGTTCTTATACTACTCAAGTATCAAGGAAGAGAGGTCAATGCAATACTTATCCTCCTGGAAACGCCACTGCAGGAAACAATGGGAGATTGAAAAACTTAAAGCCTCATTGGAAAAATAGGGTAAGACAGGCCAATATCTGAAGTTGTAAGCCTTTTAGATTTTATGTTCACTAAACTAAAATAATAAAGACAGCATGCTATATAGAGTGGTTCTTTGTACACTTTAAATTATTAGTAGTGGTACTATTTAATAAATTTCCATATAATATTTGACAGTAGATTAGCAGCTCACTCTCTAGAAATTTTAAATAGTTTATGAACTGGTCCTGCTTTGTTATATACTAGAAGTATTCAAAAAGTTCATGGAAAATGCATATTAAGAAAAGACTGTACATGCACTTCAAAATTTTTTTGCACCAAAATAAACTCGTACTTACTTATTTTAATATATCTGACCAAGATATAGTTTGAGTCATTAAAAAGGATAAGACATCAGTTTGAAAAGAGCCCCTGGATGGGCATGGTGGCTCACACCTGTCATCCCAGCACTTTGGAAGGCTGTGGCAGGCATATCGCTTGAGCCCAAGAGTTCAAGATCAGCCTGGGCAACATGGCAAAACCCCATCTCTACCAAAAAACCACAATAATTACCTGGGCCTTGTGCCCACAGTCCCAGCTACTCAGGAGGCTAAGGCAGGAGGATCAATTAAGCCTAGAAAATCGAGGCTGCGGGGAGGCATGATTGTGCCACTGGACTCTATTCTAGGTGAGACTCTGTCTCAAAAAAAAAAAAAAAAAAAAAAAAAAGAAAAAGAAAAAGAAAAAGAAAAAGAAAAAAGAGCCCCTACCAGAGCAACATGAATTCTGATAAAACTAACTGAAGCAAGAACAAACATCAAATTGATGGTGAAGCTTAGATGGAAGAATTGTGAAATTACAGATGCTTCACAAAAAGCTTATGGGTACAATGCTCCAAAGAAATCATCAGTTTACAAAGGATAACCCATTTTAAGATGGGGCCAGATAAGGTTGAAGATGAAGCCTGCAGTGGCAGACTAGCGACATTAATTTGTGAGGATCTTGTTCATGCTCTGATTGAAGAGGACCAATGATTAACAGTAGAAACAACAGCCAACACTGCAGACATCTCAACTGGTTTGGCTTATACAATTCTGGCTAAAAATTAGTTGAGTAAACTTTTTACTTGATGGGTGCCAAAACTGTTGTGTCCATATAAGCTATAGACCACAGCATAGCTTTCAAGGGAAATTATAAACAAGTGGGATCAAGAACCTGAAGCACTTGTCTGAGGATTTTAACAGGAGATGTAACAATTTCATTGTACAATCCTGAAGACAAAGCACAATCAAAGCAATGGCTCTGAAGAGGTGGAGGTGGTGCAATCAAAGCAAAAGCAGACAGGTCAAGAGCAAAGGTCATGGCAACAGATTTTAGGGAAGCTGAAGGCATTTTGCTTGTTGACTTTCTGGAAAGCCAGAGAATGCCAATATCTGCACATTGTGACAGTGATTTTAATTTTTTAATTTTTTATTTTTTGAGAGGGAGTCTTGCTCTGTTGCCCAGGCTGGAGTGCAGTGGTGCAATCTTGGCTCACTGCAACCTCCACCTCCCAGGTTCAAGCGATTCTCATGCTTCGGCCTCCCAAGTAGCTGAGACTACAGGCACGTGCCACCACACCTGACTAATACTTGTGAGAACGTTTTGAGAAAGGTAGCCAAAGCTTCAGCACAAAAATGCTCAGGAAAGCTTCAACAGGAGTCCTATTCCACCACAAATATGCTCCTACTCATTCCTCTCAACAAACAAGGGCAATTCTATGAGAGTTACGACAGGAAATCATTAAGCAATCCTGATTTGACTCCCTCTGATTTCTTTTTGTTTCCTAATCTTAAAAGATCATTAAAGGGCACCTAGTTTTCTTCCGATAATAATCTAAAAAAAGACCATATTAATATGGTTAAGTTCCTAGAACCCTCAGTTATTTAGGAATGGCCTACATGACTGGTATCATCACTTATAAAAGTGTCTTGATCTTAATGGAACTTAGGTTGAGAAATAAAGTTTGTATGTTTTTGCCTTTTAATTTCATTTCCCATGATATTTTTGAAGTCCCCTTGTAGAATATGTACACACAGGAGGCAATTTTTTCATGGTGTTTGTCTTTGACAGAAAAAGCATTTCATGCTTTTCTGATTTCATTATTTCCTGGGCTCCAGAAATGACCTTATCTAATTTTAGCTTCTTCACCGCTATAGGTGCTGGAGGTATCTCTTTCTAAGATTATCCTGTAGAAATTTCTACTTTTATTCTTTAAACTATTCTCTATTACCTTCCCTTCCTCAAGCCTAGTTTCCTTTCTTTCTAATTATTCCCATGAGAAGTTCCTTGAGGACACTCAAAGTGAAATCCTCATGATTTGAAAAAGGTATACAGAAGAAACCACATTGAGGAAAATTCTGTTAAAGGGGAATTCAGGGTTGGAGAGGGATTATTATACTATTTTATTAAAATTATTAGTTAGCAGAAATCCAAGAAACAGATTTTTGTTAAGATACCAAAATAATCCTACTTAAAAAATTAGTAAAAGGGAAACAGTTCACTGTGATTATTAAAATCCCCCTTTCCAAATGAAATCAAGTTAGAGGAAGTGTCCTAGAGGCAGACTCAGAATCAAGCTTTCATCTGTTCACATCATTATCAAGTATCTACATACTTGAGGACACAGCCCCTAAGAATGTGACCTGTAAAAGAAAACTGACAGGCCTATCAAGTTAGCCTCTAAAATTTAAACTGAAATTAAGTAAAAGAACAAGGGAATAGCAAATATTACCATCTTGGATTCTGGCTTCTGGGAACCCTTTCCTGGGATGCTCCTGTCATTTTGTAATCTTCTTTCTTTTTCCTGTTTTAGTTCTAACTCAAGCTGGTTCCTGAGGTAAGTAGGAAAGGAAAAGGATGAAAAATTGAAATTCTACACAGATATATTCTCTAAAGAATGCCAACCCCTTGTCTTAAAGTGCAATAATTAAGAATGGTTAAGAGCTTGCTGTCAGAAAGACAGGTTTTTATTTTTATTTTTTTTGAGACAGATTTTTGGAGTGCAGTGGTGCAATCTTGGCTCACCGCAACCTCCGCCTCCTGGGTTCAGGCAATTCTCTTGCCTCAGTCTCCTGAGTTAGCTGGGATTACAGGCACGCACCACCATGCCCAGCTAATCTTTTGTATTTTTAGTAGAGACAGGGTTTCACCATGTTGACCAGGATGGTCTCGATCTCTTGACCTTGTGATCCACCCGCCTCGGCCTCCCAAAGTGCTGGGATTACAGGCTTGAGCCACTGTGCCCGGCTGAGACAGGTTTTTAAATGATAATGTTGCGACTTCTTAGCTTAACCGTGTGAATCTGGACATATTTAACCTCTCTAATCTCTACTTTTTTCTTTTTTGAGACAGAGTCTTGCTCTGTCACCCAGGCTGGAGTGCAGTGGCATGATCTTGGGTCACTGCAACCTCTGTCTCCCAGGTGCAAGCAATTCTTCTGCCTCAGCCTCCCGAGTAGCTGAGATTACAGGTACTGCCACCATGTCTGGTGAATTTTTGTATCTTTAGTAGAGATATTGGCCAGGCTGGTCTGGAACCCCTGACCTCAGGTGATATACCTGCATTGGCCTCTCAAAGTGCTGGGATTACAGACATGAGCCACTGTGCCCAGCCTTAAGCTCTACTTTAATCTGAAAGTGGAGGCAATAATATCACTAATAGTATTGATGTGAAGATATTAAATGGACAGCTTGCATGTGAAGTGCTTTGTAAAATATCTGGCACACAGTAAAAATTCAGAAAATATAACATATTATTAGTGTTACATGGGCTAATAATGACTATCCAGGATCGTAGCTCTAATTTCCTAATTATTTGATCACAAATCCTGTTGATAGGATTTGGGGAATATTGACGTATGTGAAGCTTTCTGAATTCCAATTCCAGAAAAAGAACATTGCAAAGACAGAGCCAACCTGGCTGGAAGTCATGAAACCCCTTTTCTTGCTGTCTACCCTAAGAATTACCCATGACCACCCTGTCAGCTCAAGCTGTCCCCTCTTCACCGCTGCCTGGTGAGCTCCTCGACTTCCAGCTGCAGACTGTTGATCTTGTCTCCAAAGTCCTGTTTGAAGAGCCGGTTGTCCAACTCAGCAGACTGGCGGCTTCGCTCAGCCTGGCGCAATCTGGATGTGAGCCACATGAACTTGTGATAAAAAACAAAAGCCATGGTGGGGAGGAAGACCAAGTTCACAACACAAAATAAAATAACCCAAGGAAGAATGCACAGAGAGACAGAGAGAGGAAAAAAACTTTGCAGGACACAGGCGAAGAAATTACAGGAGGAAAAAGATGAAGAAGAAACAAAGTCTAAAAAAAAGTAAAATGAAGGTGAACCAGGCAGAGGAAAAGCTGGTTTTCCATTTTTTTTTTTATTCTAGTACTACAGTTTACAGCCATTAGATGATAAACAATAAAACATCACTTTTTAGAAAATCCATATCCAAAGCCAACCTCAAGTACACAGTAATTTAAGTTAAATCCACTTTTTAAAAAAATTTCCTAATAGGTTTGGTACTTAAGTTTTCTGTTTTAACACACATAACTGAAACTTTAAATGGGCAACTACCTTCTTATATGTGGAAGAATAGTTTTTTCTTGTCCTTCCCCCCAAACCACATATATTAAATCATGGGACATTATATATCAACCCTCACCCAGGCTTTGAGTTATTTTATAAGGAAAAGTGTTTGTCAGAGTTTGGCTGTCTCCTTCCTTTTCCATTCCCACAAAATATGTGTGACTAAGTAGACAAAGAACTCAGCATTGGCCCTGTTTTAAGACTCCGACCATATTCTCCAGAAGATTCTGATTGATGTTTTCTTCTAAATATCTTATAACTTTGCACCTATAGAGAAGCATGTTTTAGAAGGTAAAACATTTGGGATTTTATGTAATAGAATTTAAAAGCATGCTATGTGTAGATTTTAGAAAGTTTAATTTTGGTATTTGATCACTCCTTTCAAATCCTCATAGAAAAGGCAACCCATCACCACAAGGGGTTGATGAGGAGAATATAGTAGGAGATTTGTTTATATCGGTGCAAATTATAAGAATTAAAATAAGTTCAAGAGCACAGGATCTTCTACCTCTATTAAGTTGGTTTAAACATATGTTCTTTGACTTGATTTTGGTTTAAGTCAAATCTGTGCAGGGACCTACATAAGCACAAATGGAATCTATCTTACACTCTTAATTCTGAATTTGCCAAGAAAAAGATAAAGAATTTCAAGAGCTGGAAGCAAAGGGGTTATCTGTGTCCCCACCTAAGCAGCTGGAGTGCTGTAAAGCACACCAGAATGAAAAAAAAAAGAGGAAAAAAATCCAAATATTTTGTCAAGACCTTTTGAAGGAATGAAGGCTTATGTAAAGCCTGTCTCTTCAAATAAAAAATCATCCAAAAAAAATCAACACATTTATAGGGGTATTCACAATGTTAAAGCCTAGAAAGGGTTAGTCTGTGGTCACTTAAAAAAAGAAGCCCTGCTAATATTGCTTGTGGATATCTATGTGGAATCAGTATTTTTGTACTAAAGAATAATAAAGAAGGTAAGTTTATCATTTATTTCCTATTCTGAAATGTTTTTCTAATAATTCCATTATTAGCTTCCCAGAACCTTTAGCAAATCCCCATCTGAACAAAAGGTAACAGAAACTCTTAAGTAAATCTTTCCAGGTAAGAAATAACAGGCCAGGCAGAACATCAGCACTCATGTCTATACCCTGTCCTTTTTACTCCAGTAAGAAAAACAGGATAATGAAAAATGGGTAGTGCATCATTTTTTTAATAGGAGAGGAACGTTTTTATTAGAATTGTTCTCTCTGAACTACCCAATTAGGAAGCGGAATTGCAGGAAAATGGCAGAGGTAGAAGATGACAAACATGAAGACGGTTTCCCCAAGCATCCACATTATTATGTTATCATAAGTTACCTAATTGCTAACTTATCTCTATGTATTTTAAAGAAATATAAGGATGCTGTTTTTTCTTTTTCAAAAGTCACTAAGGCAAAAAAAGTTGCAAGCAATCTTGGTTATTGAGAATAGAAGTGTAGTGAAATATTAAGTACTATCCTTGGCTTGGGGATTAAACCTATATAACAAAAGTGAAAAGGGGTCATGGTCTAAGAGACTCAAAACTATTTTAGAAGAGTCCAAGTTCACGTGGTAGTTACCTCTAGGTCATTACACTGCAATGGCAGAACAGGCTTGCAGATACAGACATGAACAATGCACCGAGAATCTGATATTATCAAGGACTGGGTTGTAAAGGCATCATTAATATATGTACAGAGCTTCAAATCCCTAGGCTTTTAAAAGAGTGGTATTTTTATTTATTGGTCAACTCAGAAATAATTTCTCAGAGTTTATTCAGCATTTAATTAGGAACTCATACCAATTTTTTAACCCTGGGGAGAAAATAAGAAAAAACCCAATCTATATCTCCAACTGGTTTTTTAAAAGTCCAACAAATTCAAATTCAACTTTTTGGTGACATTTTATATCGAACCAGAGCTTAAATGTAGTAACTTTCAGATTTCTTCCTTTTACAATTAAGTTGTGATATCAGACTTGTGACGTGACCAACTGAAAAATGCCTAATGATGTTTTGGGATCAGTTTATTTGCTGCACTATTTAAGGTCTTTGCCTGTTTCACCAAATCCTTTTCACTAAATAAAATAAAAATGACAATGAAGTGAAAGGGGAATGAGAAAATGGATAAACAGGAAACACAAAAATAGAAAGAGATAAGTCAGCTTAATACTCAAAGAGATAGTCATTATTTCAGTTCTGTTTGCTTTAAATTCCAAGTCAAAAAATCATTGAAAAGGAATTTGATACATTTCATTTCAAAAGTGCAATTTATGATCACTAAAATCATTTTGTCAAATCATAATCATATAACTGATTATGAGCAAGTACATAACCGTCTTTTCCTAGGTAGACTGACACAGTTTTATTTGGCCATATAAGAGGTTTCAGGCTTAATTATTAATTTGTCATTAACTTTTGAATTTACATTAATATGCACTGCTGTTCAGGACCCTTACTGGTTAAGAATCATCTGAATAAAAGAAGTCACCCATTCATCCATTCATCATGTATGTACTGAATCAATGCTTGTATATTCAAGGCACTGCAACAGATCTAATAAGGGAATTAAAAGATTAGTTAACTAACCTCAGGGAGCTTACGCTCTCATCAGAAGAGACATATATAAAGGGTTAAAAGGAAAAAGACAGAAGTGAGAAGTGTCACAAGCAATATAGATAGATATGGATATGAAGCTATGGGAATTCCCAGAAAGATCATTTCTAGCTGCAAAGAGGTATCAGAGGAAACTCTGGGGAGTAGCATTTGAACCTAAACTTAAAAATGTATCTGAAGAACAAGGGAGTGGGAAGAATTAGGACATTTCTAATTGGTGGAACTATTGGGAAAGAAATGAATGAGAAAAATGGGAAGTATATCCAGGGACCAGTAATTTAGTTTTGCCCAAGTGCAAGAAGGGTGAGGAACAGGTGTGACCTTGGGTGCTGTGTCACATTCAGTCTTGAAGACTCAGCCATTTCTCTTGACTGCTGAGTTGCCACAGAGAAAATGGTTGTTTCACACAAACAGAGAAAGAGAGTAGCATAGGGAGAAGATGTGCTTTGGGCAGACATAATTGTAGATACTGGTGGAAGAGAGCTGCCCAAAGGATGGAAACTCAAGATTGGTCTCCAGATGATGATAAGAGCTGGAGAACACATTGGAGGTCACAGTGGAAGCTACAGAACTACTCAGGAGAAAGAAAAGGGAAATAAGAGAAAAGGGTTAAAGAAGGGAGAGAAAGATACAGAGTAGATCCCTGGAGGACACCTGTCTCTCAGTGCTTCTATATCCCCTAGCATCAAAGTATTCAAAAGACTTTAGGGATGAATGATAAAATCACAAAATTACATACCTATATTTGAGAGTCCTTTCATGCTTTAAAGTATCCTTCCTCTAACACATGACTCGGGTTAAAAGTTCTGATGTTCAAAATAATCATGAAAGGCTGATCTTTCAATTTTTTTTTTAAGACTACTCAAGTGATTGACATTTCCTAAAAACATTTCAGTCATACCTCAGAAAACACACATAACATTCAATTGGCTTTCTTTTTACCAGAATGTCTGATGCTAATTTGGAAGAATTTCATATACTTTCTATTTGCCGAATGCATAGCACATTCTCTTCACGTCAGCACTGACAACCCAAAGTGTTTCACTGAAGAAACAGGACTTTTACCTTTGTTCAAGTTGTTTAATGGTAGCAGCCATCTGATTAGTCTTCTCTTCCAAGCGACTGTTTAGTTCACTTTTCTGTTTTACTCCTAAGTCTGAACTCTGTTATGGAAAATAATTATAAACAAGCTGTATAACATAAATTCTAAAATATAACCACACATGCCTGTTGAATCTAATGGTAAGTGGGAAAATAGAAATGTTCATATACTTCTGTATCAGTTAATCTTCAAATAGAAAAAAAAGCAATTTGTCTAAAGTTAGTATTGTTACATGCAGCATTATCATAGTAATAGTTTATCCATGTATCACATTCCAGCGTAAAAGCTAATAGAATATATAACTCAGCTAGCATGTTAGACTGCAGAGTAGACATTATCTTATGGGATAAAAAAGACCCCCACCCTCTATTATAATGTGAAAAGTGGCCACAGTTTTCTAGAACAGCAATATAGGATCCCATGATGTTCTGAATCTGAGAGAAGTTTACTAGCAGCTAGCATCAAAATGAGATGTGATTCTTCCCTCTTGTAATTAAAGTGTGATTCTAGAGGATAAGACTGGAGGAGGGAAGCCCCAAGATTTTAGAGAGCCAGTGAGTCTATTCCTCATATTTCCCCTACCTGTAGCTTAAAGGCAAGTTCATGCTTGAGAGCTCTGAGATCATCCAGCTGCTGCCGAAGAGATACCAGGGCATCCTGCTTCTCACAGACATCCTTCTCCAGCATCTTCATAGCCAATTCCATCTCCTGCCTCATGCTGATCTGCATCTCCAGTTCTTTTTCAACATCCTGCACCCAAAAGTAAGTAAATTGCTTACATTCTGTTTCTTCAACTAAGTACAAACCATAAAATTTCACAGGAAAAAGTATACCAAAACTCTCAGTATTAATATTCTGGCAAAATAGCTTAAGCTACCATTCATTTTCAGAAACATTAACAATGATTAATTAACAACAATTAGGATAAACAATAACATTTGCCCAATAATGTACAAATCTGAAAAACCTGCTAAACCAAAGATAGAGCTATTTATTATGTCTAAAATATACACATATTTGAGACACTGCATTAGACATTAAGACAACTGATATCATACCTTATTATACAAAGATACATACAGGTTTACAGTAGTCAGCACAAAATGAAGTAGTTGCAATTCTCCCAAATTTGAATGTTGTTGACATACTCAAGAGCCCAGGGAACCCAGAGGACCACCTGAGTCCCTGGGGTAACATCACAATTACTGAGGATGGCCAGTATGGCTAAGAGGCTAACAGAATTTTTAGGTTCATTTAACATAAAACCTCTTTTTGTTTCAATCATTATTACAGCAACATTATTTAGATGATCAAAGATACAAAGACCTGAGTATCTTCTGCATGTACCTTGTGCCCTGGGCTCACCTAGGCCCTCACCTACTTTCTTAGTTTCTTTCCTTCTTATCAAACATTTGTCTTATTGTTATAAAATGATGTGAAAAATTTTAATATTTTTATTATGTGCCACTTCACTGAGATTCCTGGTTTACAAGACTAGCATTATAGAAAATGAATCATACCCCTTCTTAAAAGGCTGACATATATTATTTCTGTAACCTTTCTTATGAAAAGTATTATATTTTGAGATCTCATTCACAAACACATAGAAGGTAAATGCTATTTTAAGGATGTTTAAATAATACTGCTGTGTTTTAAAAAAAAATCTGAAATTCTGCCGGGTGTGGTGGCTCACCCCCGTAATTCCAGCACTTTGGGAGGCTGCAGCAGGCGGATCATGAGGTCAGGAGGTCAAGAATAGCCTGGCCAACATGGTGAAACCCCTGTCTCTACTAAAAACACAAGAATTAGCTGGGCATGGTAGTGGGCGCCTGTAATCCCAGCTATTTGGGAGGCTGAGCCAGGAGAACTGCTTGAACCTGGGAAGCGGAGGTTGCAGTTAGGCGAGATCATGCCAGAGATCATGCCACTGCACCCCAGCCTGGGCGATAAAGCAAGACTCCATCTCAAAAAAAAAAATCTGAAATTGTTATATATTGTCAACTTGTAATACATGTGTATTTTTTGAGACAAGGTCTCACTGTCACCCAGGCTGCAGTGCAGTGCAATCTTGGATCAATGCAGACTTAACTTCCCTGGGCTCAGGTGATCTCTCTCCTCAGCTTCCCAAGTAGCTGGGAATACAGGCATGTACAACCAAGCATGGCTAATTTTGTATTTTTTGTAGAGATGGGGTCCCTCTATGTTGCCCAGGCTGGTCGCAAACTCCTGGGCTCAAGTGATCCTTCCAGAGTACTGGGATTACAGGTGTGAGCCATGGTACTTGGCCTGTAATAATGTTTTAGTACAAGTTAAGTCACCCCTTATTTTCAGGCTCTTCCTTATTCTTAAGAGACATTGTGGGGAGGTCCCTGTGTTTGTCATACTATCTAAACTCCAGGAAGGTTTAATATGTTAATAACAGGGATTATTAAAATTCAGTACAGGAATAGTATCCCTTAATATAAGTTCTTTTTTTTAAAAAAAAGTATGATTGACACATAACTGTACGTATTTATGATGTACAACATGTTTTGATAATATAAAAACTATGTAATGACCAAATCTGAGAAATGAACAAATCTATCATATTAAACATTTATCATTTCTTTGTGATGAGAACATTCAAAAGCCTCTGTTTTTTCTAGCATAAAGAAAAGAAAAATAGCTCTTCCCGCTGACCAAGATACCAAAAGGAAATAAGGCCAAGGAGAAGAAGGTGGCTCCGGCCCCTGCTGTTGTGAAGAAGCAGGAGGCTAAGAAAGTGGTGAATCCCCTGTTTAAGAAAAGGCCTAAGAATTTTGGCGTTGAACAGGACATCCAGCCCAAAAGAGACCTCACCTGCTTTGTGAAATGGCCCCGCTATATCAGGTTGCAGCGGCAGAGAGCCATCCTCTATAAGCAGCTGAAAGTGCCTCCTGCAATTAACCAGTTCACCCAGGCCCTGGACTGCCAAACAGCTACTCAGCTGCTTACGCTGGCCCACAAGTATAGAGACAAAGCAAGAGAAGAAGCAGAGGCTGTTGGCCTGGGCTGAGAGGAAAGCGGCTGGCAAAGGGAACGTCCTCACTAAGAGACCACCTGTCCTTTGAGTAGGAGTTAACACCGTCATCACCTTGGTGGAGAACAAGAAAGTTCAGCTGGTGGTGATTGCACACAACATGGATCCCATTGAGCTGGCTGTCTTATTGCCTGCCCTGTGTCATAAAATGGGAGTCCCTTACTTTATTATCAAAGGGAAGGCAAGACTGGGATGTGTAGTCCACAGGAAGACCTGCACCACTGTCGCCTTCACACAGGTTAACTCAGAAGACAAAGGTGCTTTGGCTAAGCTGGTGGAAGCCATCCGAACCAATTACAATGACAGATATGATGAGATCCGCTGTCACTGGGGAGGCAATGTCCTGGGTCCCAAGTCTGTGGCTCGCATCGCCAAGCTTGAAAAGGCAAAGGCTAAAGAACCTGCCATGAAACTGGTTTAAATGTACACCGTTGAATTTTCTGTACATAAAAATAATTAAAACAATACAAATTTTCCTTAAAAAAAAATAAAGGCAAATATTTAAGGTGATGGGTATCCCAAGAACACTGATTTGGTCTTTACAAATTATATGAGTATATTAAATTATCATATGTACCCTGGAACGATGTACATCTATTATGCATTAATAAAAAGAGAACAAAAAGCAACAAATCTCTCTTCTATTTTAAAATATGTATTACTGTTAAGTCTAGTCATCCCATGCTACGTAACAGAGGAACAGAACTCATTCCTCCTATCTAACTATAGCTTTGTACCTGTTGATCAATCTCTTACTATCCCCTGCCCTCTCTCCCTCTGGTAACCACCACCTTACTCTTTACTTTTATGAGAACAACATTTTAGATTCCACAAATGAATGTTATCATACAGGATTTCTTTTTCTGTGTTTGGCTTATTTCATTTCACATAATGTCCTGTAGGTTCAGCCATGTTGCCACAAATGACAGGATTTCATTCTTTTTTATGGCTGAGTAGCATCCCATTGTGTATATGTGCCACATTTTTTTTTAATCCATTCACATGTTGATGAACACTAAGGTTGATTCCATATCTTGACTACTGTGAATACTGCTGCAGTAAACATAGGAGTGCAGATTCTCTCTGACATACTGATTTCATTTCCTTTGGATATATCCCCAGTAGTGGGATTGTTGGATCATATGCTAGATTGATTTTTAATTTTAATTTATTTTTTATTTTTTGAGATGGAGTCTGGCTCTGTCGCCCAGAATGGAGTGCAGTGGCATAATCTTGACTCACTGCAGCCTCAGCCTCCCAGGTTCAAGCAATTTTCCTGCCTCAGCCACCTAAGTAGCTGGGATTACAGGAGTGTGCCACCATGCCTGGTTGAATTTTTTTTTTCATTTTTAGTAGAGACAGGGTTTCACCATGCTGGTCATGAACTGCTGACCTCAGTGTAATCCAAAGTGCTTAGATTACAGCTATGAGCCACTGTGCCTGGCCTGGTTTTTAATTTTTTAAAACAACCTTCACACTGTTTTCCATAGTAGCTATACTAATTTATATTCTCACCAGTAGTGTGTAAAGGTTCCCTTTCTCTACATCCTTGCCAACACTTATCTTTCATCTTCCAATTTTTTGATAGCTGTAATTAATAGAAATTCTTTAAAGTTCTCTTTTTTATTTTTTTTTAAATATGTGTGTGTGTGTATGTGTGTGTGTACACATACACACACACACGTATTTTGTTTTTTTTAATTTCAAAAAAAACTTAAGACCAATACTGAATAAATGTTTCCATTTATATCTAAGACCAAGTATAAATCAGATATAACAGCTAAAAATAAAATAGCATAATCCTATAATAATGATTCTTTGTAAAGAAAAGAGGAGCCACCACCTCCAAGAATCTTTGCAGGGATGAGAACTTAGGTAGGAATGAAACTGCATAGTTTAAAAAAGTAGGTTCTGTATACTTAATATTCTTGTAATACAAACTACAAAAGCAAAACAATAAAGATTAACAAAATCTTATTGTTGAGAATACTCAGAAAAAGACTGTGAGTATGATAAGGCACATGTGTTAAAAAGAGATAAACCATTTTACAGGATCTATAATTTTTCAGAACACTACTGATATTCCTAATCTTGGTCTGGATAATAAAACCTCTAAGTGGTCAGTTCCCTTTTAATGTATGCCTGAACTATTAGAAATTAAGCAAAGTTTACCAATCGTAATTGTGTCTCTTCTTTCAAATGCTTTCTTGCTTCACTTAGTGCTTGTCCTTCTGCAGTTCTGTCTTGCTTGGGACCCTTGTAAAGACAAATAACATTGTACATATTTAAGGATTTAATCAGAATTAGCAGAGACTAACATTGCTACTTAGTAAGAAAAAAAGATCATACGGAAGCAGGTATGATAATGAACAAACACAACAAAGAAACTGAAGAAGTCCAGTATATTTTTAAAGGGTAAGCTGAATTGGGGGCTTCCTGACGCTTTATTTAAAATCCTAAAATAGGTTACCAAACCAGATGATAGAAGTTTTAAAAATCAGCCTCTAAAATAACATAGTATTCATTTCAAAATATGAGTTGGACTATAGGTTTTTTTTCTTTTTTTTGAGATAGAGTCTCACTCTGTCACCCAGGTTGGAGTGCAGTGGCTCAATCTCTGCCTACTGCAACCTCCACCTCCTGGGTTCAAGTGATTCTCTTGTCTCAGCTTCCCGAGTAGCTGGGATTACAGGTGTGCGCCACCACGCCTGGCTAATTTTTGTATTTTTAGTAGAGACTAGGTTTCACCATGTTGCCCAGGCTGGTCTTGAACTCCTGACCTCAAGTGATCCACCTGCCTTGGCCTCCCAAAGCGCAGGGATTACAAGCGTGAGCCACTGCTCCTGGCCCAAGGGCTACAGGTGTAAATGTTAATAGATTCAATCTCCAGAGAATTCACAACTGTTATATTCAACTATCCAGCAAAATCACAGATAAAAATAAGCAGGTCATAAAAAAATTCTGAGCAGATGGATCACCTTAGTCATGGAAAACTGCTTTGGTTCCATCTCATAGCCTAGTAAAAGAACAATTTTAATAATTATGAATATTTGAATTCCTAGGGACAGTAGATTATAAACATGAAGATAAAAGAAAGTAGAGATCGTCCTAATGATAACAACACTAACATCAGTAAAAAGTAAGAGATGCCAGTGAATACATAAAAGGTAGGGAAAAAACCATCCATAGAAATCAGGGAATATTTAAGTATAGGTGCCAGAAGCTCTATCAACTTCAATCAATAGTCTCCTGAAGTGGCACTATTATAATATAACAGAGAATTGTCAATGTTGGTAATTATGATCCTCAGTCATCATAAAGGGCTACATGTATTAAATTATGTCCTCAATTAAAAAGGTTTGGAATTGTACAAAACATAAAGGTTTACAAAATTCTGATTTAGGCATGTATAACAAGTTTGGTGCTTTAAAGGATTAAGTTATCCAGAAAGTACATTTATATGGTAGCTCTTTCCCAGTGGTATCATATAAATGAGGTGTCACTTTTTATAAAACAGTAACATGGTATAAAAGTAATGGTATATTTAAAATAACAAATTGTTAAATACTGTATGAAACACCAGTACATAAAAACAAGAAACCAAATTAGACTGTTTTTTGAAGTCTCTAAACAGATGTAGGTGGCTGTGAAGCCAAGAAGCATCTTGCAGTAAAAGGGGCATAACCCTCCCACAACCTTCATCACACAATTACGCATAGAGTCTAAATAAAAACAGTGTGATACAGGCCTCCTGCTTAAAACAGTCCTTTAGAGACTCTCCTTTACCACTAAGAAGCTGATATGTTCTCTATGAATATTTTATAAATCCAGTAAGATTAACCTTCCGATTGGATTCCAGTATGTAGGAACTTTCCTCTTTAACTCGTTCCATTTCTTCTTGTAAGGTAATGATCCTGTTGTTTGCAACTGCAAGCTGTGGATAAAATTTTAAAAATAATCTTTTATCTTTTTAAAATTAACAGTGTTAAGATAATCCATGATCAGCTGGGATGTAATTTTCAGGCTTGTATATTCTTAGAAAGCAAGCAAGCTATAACCCAATAAAAATGTTCTTACAGGGAACTCAAGAGAAATATTTTTCTTTCTCTATTTTTCTAAGACAGGGCCTCGCTCTATTGCCCAGCCTGGAATGCAGTGGTGCGATCTCAGCTCACCATAACCTCTGCCTCCTGGGTTCAAGAAGTTCTCATGCATTAGCCTCCTGACTAGCTGTGACTACAGGCATTCACCCCAGATAATTTTTGTATTTTTCATAGAGACAAGGTTTCACCATGTTAGTCAGGCTGCTTTTGAACTTCTGGCTTCAAGAGATCTGTCCACCTCGGCCTCTCGAAGCGCTGGGTTTATAGGCATGAGCCACCACACCCGGCCAAGAATATTTTTAGATGAGGCTAAATAAAAATAAAACGTATCTCCTTATTGCTACTTTTATATGAAAAGTTTTAACAAGATTATCTCAAGGATGTTATTAGTAAGAAAAAAATATAGTTATTAAGAATGTCTACTTCTAAAATGTTTAATAAATAGGTCCTGTCCATAGGCATAGGCAAGGACTTCATGACTAAAACACCAAAAGCAATGGCAACAAAAGCCAATAGACAAATGGGATCTAATTAGACTTAAGTGCTTCTGCACAGTAAAATATCTTTAGCGTGAACTGGCAACCAACAGAATGGGAAAAAATGTTTGCAAGCTACCTATCTGACAAAGAGCTAATATCCAGAATCTACAAAGAACTAAAACAAATTTACAAGAAAAAAACAACCCTAGCAAAAAGTGGGCAAAGGATATAAACAGACACTTTTCAAAAGAATACATTTACGTGGCCAAGAAACATGAAAAAATGCTCATCATCACTGGTCATTAGAGAAATGCAAATCAAAACCACATTGAGATACTATCTCACACCATTTTTTAATAATGGCGATCATTAAAAAATCTGGAGACAACAGATGCTGAAGAGGATGTAGAGAAATAGGAACGCTTTTTACTCTGTTGGTAGGAGTGTAAATTAGTTCAACCATTGTAGAAGACAGTGTGGCAATTCCTCAAGGATCTAGAAATAGAAATACCATTTGACCCAGCAATCCCATTACTGGGTATATACCCAAAGGATTATAAATCGTTCTATTATAAAGACACATGCACACATACGTTCATTACTGTTTACAATATCAAAGACTTGGAACCAACCCAAATGCTCATCGATGATAGACGGGGATAAAGAAAATGTGGCACATATACACTGTGGAATACTACACAGCCATACAAAAGGATGAGTTCATGTCCTTTGCAGAGACATGGATGAAACTGGAAACCATCATTCTCAGCCAACTGACACAAGAACAGAAAATCAAACACTGCATCTTCTCACTCTTAAGTGGGTGTTAAACAATGAGAAGACATAGACACAAGGAGGGAAACATCATACACTGGCAGTTGGGGTTTGGGGGGCTAGGGGAGGGATAACATTAGGAGGAATACCTAATGTAGGTGATGGGGAGATGGAGGCAGCAAACCACCATGACATGTGTATACCTATGTAACAATCCTGCAAGATCTGCACATGTACCCCAGAACTTAAAGTATAATTTTAAAAAAATGAAAGAAAAATAAATAAATAAATAGGTCCTGTCACACCATGGAAGCCATGTGACAAACTCCTCATAAGATCTTTTATAGATTTCTAAAATGATTTAAAAAAATGAACTCCAAAGTTCTCATGTTAAAAGATCTTATTAAGCATTGAGATTTTTTATTTCAATGCCTAAAAAAATCAGGTGTTATTAGCAGTAAACTGCTATGGGGAAACATTTATATCTCTATTTCTCAGAAGAAAAAAGCAAGGTGGAAACACTTTTCCCTTCTCTGCACCTACTAAAACTTCCAGAAAATGTGAAGGTGCCTGCATGAGGCTGGGAGAAATAACTGATCAGGCTCCTCCAGCCAGGCTCATCTCCTTCTCAGTTATTATCTCCTCACTAGCAGCAGGTGCAGGCTCTGCTCAGCTCCTGTCCTAACATGGTAAGCACAGAGAAGCTCATGCTTTCTGGGGACAGGCCTGGAAGCTCAATTCTCTCTCAGATCTGGTGGACTAAAAACGAAACTACTTCTGGGAAGTGGGGCTCTTCTCTAGATTCAAGTTTGCCCTCAGGAAGGTTGTTCCAAAATCTTGATTTAAGAGAAACTATTGGGAAACCTGATTATGGCTGCAGATATAGGAGGCTTTCCAATTCAGCTTTACCAATGATGAAGTGGACATTTATTTATCTATCTATTTATTTATTTAAGACAGGGTCTCCTCTGTTGCCCAAGTTGGAATGTGGTGGCACAAGAGCTTAGCTAATGCAGCTTTCGTCTCTCGGGCTCAAGCAATCCTTCCTCCTCAGCCACTCGAGTAGCTGGGGCTACAGGTGTGCACCACAACACCTGGTTAATTTTGTGTAGAGATGCGGTCTCACTGTTTCCCAGGCTACTCTTAACTCTTGGCCTCAAATGATCCTCCAGCCTTGGCTTCCAAAGGGCTGGGATTATAGGTTTGAGTCACCGTGCCTGGCCTGAAGTGGATATTTATATCTTCATCTGCCTAATTCTTCTTAGTTTGTCATTCAAGTTCAAATCCCAGGAGGGGAAAAGAGGTTTGCTATCTTATTCTACTGGCCTTTTTTTTTCTGAGAAAAGGTTTCACCATGTTGCCCAAGCTGGTCTTGGAATCCTGGCCTCAAGTGATCCACCCACCTTGACATCCCAAAGTGCTGGGATTACAGGTGTGAGCCACCATGCCTGGCCTTACCGGCCCTCTTAAACCCAAAATGGAAATGAGAAAAGACAGAAACTAATGAGCTTTATCTGCTCACTTAAAGCATATTTAAGAAAATAAGTGTTATTGGTAAAATAAGTAAATGAATACCTGAATATTTTTAGTATTAATATAATAAATCTAAGGAAGACAAGTCCTATGACTGAGGGAATAAAATTAACAACTATATTTATTGAGTGCTTATGATGTGTTGGGTACTGTTCTAAGTCCTAATAATGTATTAAACCATTTCACACAACAATCTCATAAAATATTATTATTGCTATTTCCATGTTACAGATAAGCAAATCAAGGAATAGAGGCTTAAGTAATTGGCCCAAGATTAGAAGACTAGCAAGTAGCCAGGTACAATGGCTCACACCTATAATCACAGCAATTTGGGAGGTCGAGGCAGGTAGATCATCTGGGGTCAGGAATTTAAGACCAGCCTGGCCAACCTGGTGAAACCCTGTTTCTACAAAAATTAGCTAGGTGTGGTGGTGTATGCCCGTAGTTCCAGCTACTCGGTAGACTGAGGCAGCAGAATCGCTTGAACCAGGAGGCGGAGGTTGCATTGAGTGGAGTCTACAGTGAGCTGAGATAATACCACTGCACTCCAGCATGGGCAACATAGTGAGACTCTGTCTCGGAAAAAAAAAAAAAGGCAGGTGCAGTGACTCATGTAATCCCAGCAGTTTGGAGGCCAAGGTGGATGGATCACAAGGTTAGGAGTTCGAAACCAGCCTGGCAAACATGGTGAAATCCCTCCTCTACTAAAAATACAAAAAAAAATTAGCTGGTGTGGTGACACACAACTCTAGTCCCAGCTACTTGGGAGGTTGAGGCAGAAGAATCACTTGTACCCAGGAAATGGAGGTTGCAGTGAGCCGAGATGGTGCCACTGCACTCCAACCTGGGTGACAGAGCGAGACTCTGGCTCAAAAAAAATAAAATAAAATTTAATTTAATTAAAAAAAATACAAAATAAGACTAGCAAGTGCCAGAGCCAGGACATGAACCCAAGTAGCCTAGCTTTAGAGATCATGCTTAATTGCTATGCTGTACCGCTTCAATATAGTAGCAGCAGAATCACAGTAAAAAAATCTGTGCTGAACATTCCGAAAGCCTATGTGGTAAGATTCTAAGGACCATAAGCATAAATTAAAGTTTTAAGATACATAAAATTAAAATTTTTTTTTCCAAAAGGCCACAGAGCTTCAAAAAAGCCACAGAGTAATAAAAAAGGCATTTTAAAACTGTTACAATGAAAATGTTCATTTTAAAGAAAAACCGATTAAAAGCATCTTCCTGACTAGTGTTTTAATTTGATTTTATTTAAACTAAATTCATCCCATTAGGGTATAAGGGCATCACTATAATCAGAAATGAAGAAGGTATGCCAGGCCCAGAGGCTTACACCTATAATTTTACCACTTTGGAAGGCTGAGGTGGGCAGGTTGCTTGAGCTCAGCAGTTCACAATCAACCTGGGCAACATGGCAAGACCCTGTCTCTACTAAAAACAGCTAGGCATGGTGGTGTGTGCCTGCGATCCCAGCTACTTGGGAGGCTGAGGTGGGAGATCACTTGAGCCTGGGGGGGGGAGCCCGGGGGGGGGGTTGCAGTGAGCCATTGTGCTGCTGCACTCCAGCCTGGACAACAGAGCGAGATCCTATCTCAAAAAAAGAAAAAGAAATAAAGAAGGTAAACTCTTTGCCATCTGGATAATGTTATTTAGTATTTTTAATAAAAACATCTAATGCTATTTAAAGAAAACATATCTCTAGCTAAGGCTTTGGCAAGTTAGGAAAAAATCTTTTTATTAGAAGTAAAACATGAGGTTATTTTTCTGTTCTTATTTTAGGGACTTTTCTAAGAGTTTTTACATTCTTGTCTATTCTTATCTGATCTTCAGAGTTAATTGTGAGGCTGAAAGGCAAGTGCGTTGTAAGCACTCTCATTTTCCAGTGAGGGAACTGGGCCTCTTAGAGGTCAAGTGACTGACTTACTCAGGAGCACATGACTTACATAAGCATGATTTGTAAGCAGAGATCACTGATCTTCTGACCAGGACTCTTTACCTTATCCATGTAACTATCCCAGGAAGAAAAGAAGGACATAGCGGGTGGGGAGTTTACTAATCTGGAACATAAATCAATGCCTGGCACATATAAATATTTGTCTAGCTCTTGCACATAAACAGTGTCTGAAATGTTCACTGAATGAATAAATGATGAACATGCTATATGCTAAACATTTAGTCTAGGTTAGCCCAGGCAAAATATGCATACAAAATAAACTAAGATACTTCATCATCTAGGCAACATGCCCCTACACAGTCCAACTGGGTAAATGAGACCCCTCCAATAAGCCAACTGGCCATTCTAGTCAGAATAAGGAGTTACACATTACAGTTGATTTTATTTGAAAAGTCAAGTTCTTCCTTTCCAAGGTTACAAAAATTATTGGTTCTACTAATGCATATTAAATTCTATAAGTCAATCAAAGAATTAACAAAACTTACCTCCTCTGTCAGTTTAGTGTTGGATTTTTCTAATGCATCTACTTTTGCCTGAAGGTTGTTTACAGTAGCACTATCAAGAGAAGAAAAAAAATGGTTGCTTTTGGAAAACAGAACAATACCCTGAACCGTCCTTTTTAAACCCTTCAAACTTAGCCTTCATTGTATTGTCTAATGTTCACAATTCCTTTTTTTTTTAGACAGAGTCTTGCTCTGCTGCCGAGACTGGAGTGCAGAGGTGCGATCTTGGCTCACTGCAACCTCTGCCTTCTGGGTTCAAGCAATTCTTGTGCCTCAGCTTCCCAAGAAGCTAGGGACTATAGGCACGCACCACCAAATCCGGTTAATTTTTGTATTTTTTGGTGGAGACAAGGTTTCACCATGTTTCCCAGGCTGCTCTCGAACTCCTGACCTCCAGTGATCTGCCTGCCTTGGCCTCCCAGATTGCTGGGGTTATAGGCATGAGGCACCACGCCCAGTCTTAATGCTCCCAATTCTTGACCTCTAATCTTACAGAAGTGCCTGCTTT
Organism: Saguinus oedipus; assembly: GCA_031835075.1. Taxonomy (NCBI): domain Eukaryota; kingdom Metazoa; phylum Chordata; class Mammalia; order Primates; family Cebidae; genus Saguinus; species Saguinus oedipus. The sequence goes on along the minus strand of CM063171.1, from coordinate 94,575,491 downwards.
AAGTGCTGTATCTTTGGCATTTGAGTTTTAATTCAAGTATTTATTCAATGAAATAAAAGAGTTCATTCCCTACACAATAAACTTTAAGGTTTGTCTACATATGATCATAAAAGGCTATATAAATTACATGTACCAAGCCCTCTTCTAAATTATGTCATTTGCATTATTGCATGTATTCCTTTCAACAACCTTTATGTTAGGTATTCTCAATTACAGTTAAATAAACTAATGCAAAGAAAAAGCAAATAATAGTACCATTGTTTATATTTCATTGTGAATTGTAACCACATTTTGCTTGGCTAACATCTCCATAGTTTATTACAGTCATTATATTAGTTCTCGGTCCCCAGAGAAAATGTACTTATTAAACTGTTGAATTTGTTAGGTGGAACCAAGACTACTCAAAATTTTACCGATAGTAGTATAATCGTAAGTTTTATTTAAATTAAAATGTCTATTTTTTCATAAGAGAACTACAAACCAGATAATAATTGATGAATACATTAATTATTCTTCAAAATTATTCAGTAGTCTTAATATAACAAGAACATCAAAGTACTTGAGAATACCAGTATTTTTTGGATAGCTCTTCTCAGGGGAGAGAAAACTGTTTCATGTTCTGTAAAGTTCTGAAACTACAGTTGTCTCCTCTTATCTAGTTTTGCTTTCTGTGGTTTCAGTTACCTGCACTCAACCATGGTTCAAAAATAGATGAAAATAATACAATAAGATACTCTGAGGGAGACACTGCATTCATAGTTCTTTTATTATAGTCTATTGTTAAAACTGTTCTATTTTATTATTGTTGCTAATCTCCTACCTTGCCTAATTTATAAATTAAACTTTATCACAGGTATATATATATATATATATATATATATATATATATGAAAAAACAGTATATATAGGGTTTGGTACTGTCTGTGGTTTCAGATAGTACCAAATGTATCCCCTCCACATAAGGGGGAACTACTGTACTTGGTGAAAACTTGGTGAATTAACTGTAATAATGGTGAAGAAAGGGTAAATTAATGCTATTAATTCAATGTATAAATGAGAAATGCAGGGAAGGAAAATATGTATTTTTTTTTTCTTTTTAGACAGGGCTGTAACCCAGGCTGGCCCCACAGGTAGCTGGGACTACAGGTGCACGTCCAGCTAGTTTTTCAGAGTTTTTTAGTAGAGACAAGATCTTGCTATGTTACCAGCTGGTCTCAAACTCCTGAGCTCAAGTGATCCTCCGGCCTTGGCCTCTCAAAGTGTTGGGACTACAGGCTTAAGCCACCACACCTGGATGATATGATTAATTTAAAGGTACTAATGTAATGAGTGGTTTACCCAAGGTCAGTCCTAAAATATGCAGCTATATAATGCTAAACCAAAAAGCTACCAATTTCAACTGTGTATGTCACATATTTTAAAATTCTTAACTGAATGTATTTATGCATTTATTTATCACTAGAGTTATAGCTACATACATAATATTATATACTATATTATTATATAGTATACATAACATTATATATTGCCTTTCACTAAAGGTCACCAAAACTGTTAAATGCCATTTATTCATCTAGTGGCTAACTCAGTGCCTGGCAAGCATTGAGTTATTATATAATTCAGTGCATGGCAAGCACTGAATTCTACATATATTTGCTGAGCATTGTCTGAATTTATCCTCACTGCTCATCATTTTACTCTTCCCTTCTCCCTCAACAATTCCCCAGTAAAGTAAGTAAGTAATATACTTATTCATTATTTACTTCAAATGTCTGTTCAGTTCTTCTACATAGTTCTTCTGGTCCAGAATTGCAGTAATCTGACCGTCTCTAGGGGGAGAGGGAGAAAATAGAAATAAAATAAATAACGTAAGAAATACCAAGATCCCTACCCCACCCCACCCCATCTTTTCATAAAACATGAGAAAAAAATTGTGGCATGGATACACTGAACCATAAGACAGATTTGATGTAAACCCTCTTGATATATCAACAAGAAAAAGTCAGGAGTTTAAAAATGACAAAACCCCATACTAATAAAGCTCTTGTTATAGCTTACAAACCTTAGTATTAATAACTTAGATCATTGGTATGATACTGCAATCTATTAGAGGCATTTAAAGGACAAAAAACCTTTCTTGTTAATAGATATTTTAGCTTCACTAGTAGTATCTGTAGTAATAATTTTTCATTTGTCACAGGACTTGAATTAAGCTCTCTCTGATGTAATATAGCTATTCGCAAAGACTAAATATTTGCCTGTGTTATTTAACATTTAAAGTGAATGGTTAAAAAGGCTTTCATAAAAATCAAATATTTGTCGTTATTATTATTTTTTCTTTTGAGATAACATCTTACTCTGTCGCCCAGGCTGGAATGCAATGGCGCAATCTCAGTTCACTGCAACCTCTGCCTCCCAGGTTTAAGGGATTCTCCCACCTCAGCCTCCAGAGTAGCTGGGATTACAGGCACTCGCCATCATGTTGGGCTAACTGTTTTTTTTTTTTTTTTGTATTTTTGTAGAGAGGGGTTTCACCATGTTGGCTAGGCTGGTCTCAAACTCTTGACCTCAGGTGATCCCCCCACCTTGGCCTCCCAAAGTGCTGGGATCGTAGGCATAAGACACTGTGCTGGGCCCAAATGTTTATCATTACATGAAAAACAAACTGAAGATAAAGAAGGTTCACTTCTACAACCAACTAATCAGTAATAGACAAAAGTTAAACAGCCAGATTTTTCAGCTGAAAGATAAAGTTAAGGCCCCATATCTATACAACTACCAAAATAACAGTGATAATTTTAGCTCAACATCAAAAATTAAAACATCAGACTATGCTTTAAATGGCTAAATTTATAGAGTATAGATGTGCTTCTGATCTCTAATTACTAAGTTTCATAATGAATATTTTAAAACTGTTTAACATAATTTTAGATTTATAAGAAGAGGTATAAAGAAAGTACAGAGTTCCCACGTACCTTCACTCAGTTTCCCCTAATGTTAACATTTTACATAACCTCATGATGCATATTTCATATTGCCAATTTTAAGCAAACTGAGAAAGTAATCCCTCTCATCGAAATGACCATGTTTTAAAATCTACTATAAGAGATGGAGAACTGGAATCCTCTAGAAAATTTTTATTTTATTTGGCTGGAACCACATAGCAGAAAAATTACTAAACAAAGCAAAACAAAAACCCTTTTAAGGTTTAATGGTAGGCATAATAGTCACGTTTTTTGGCAAGACTTTTTTTTTTTTTTGCTATAAATTTTAATTTTAAATGCATGTGTTTTCTATCAATGCTTTCTTTTTTTAATTTTTTATTTGATTGCATTTTAGGTTTTGGGGTACATGTGCAGAACATGCAAGATAGTTGCATAGGTACACACATGGCAGTGTGTTTTGCTGCCTTCCTTCCCTTCACCCACATTTGGCTTTTCTCCCCAGGCTATCCCTCCCCAGTTTCCCCCCTGCTGTCCCTCCCCTATTCCCCCCAATAGACCCCAGTGTGTAGTACCCCCTTCCCTGTGTCCATGTGTTCTCATTTTCCTCACCCGCCTATGAGTGAGAATATGTGGGATTTCATTTTCTGTTCTTGTGTCAGTTTGTTGAGAATGATGTTCTCCAGATTCATCCATGTCCTTACAAAGGACACAAACTCATCATTTTTGATTGCTGCATAATATTCCATGGTGTATATGTGCCATATTTTCCCAGTCCAGTCTATCATCGATGGGCATTTGGGTTGGTTCCAGGTCTTTGCTATTGTAAACAGTGCTGCAATGAACATTCGTGTGCATGTGTCCTTATAGTAGAACGATTTATAGTCCTTTGGATATATACCCAGTAATGGGATTGCTGGGTCAAATGCAATTTCTAAGGGCCGGGTGCAGTGGCTCATGCCTGTAATCCCAGCACGTTGGGAGGCCGAGGCGGGTGGATCACGAGGTCAAGAGATCGAGACCATCTTGGTCAACATGGTGAAACCCCGTCTCTACCAAAAATACAAAAAATTAGCTGGGCATCGTGGCGCGTGCCTGTAATCCCAGCTACTCAGGAGGCTGAGGCAGGAGAATTGCTTGAACCCAGGAGGTGGAGGTTGCGGTGAGCCGAGATCGCGCCATTGCACCCCAGCCTGGGTAACAAGAGCGAAACTCCGTCTCAAAAAAAAAAAAAAAAACAACAAACAAACAAAAAAAATGCAATTTCTATTTCTAGGTCCTTGAGGAATTGCCACACTGTCTTCCACAATGGTTGAACTAATTTACACTCCCACCAACAGTGTAAGAGTGTTCCTATTTCTTTGCATCCTCTCCAGCATCTGATGTCTCCAGATTTTTTAATGATCACCATTCTAACTGGCGTGAGATGGTATCTCAATGTGGTTTTGATTTGCATCTCTCTAATGACCAGTGATGATGAGCATTTTTTCATGTGTTTGTTGGCCTCATGTATGTCTTCTTTTGTAAAGTGTCTATTCATATCCTTTGCCCATTTTTGAATGAGCTTGTTTGATTTTTTCCTGTAAATCTGTTTGAGTTCTTTGTAAATTCAGGATATCAGCCCTTTGTCAGATGGGTAAACTGCAAAGATTTTCTCCCATTCTGTTGGTTGCCGATTCACTCTAGTGACTGTTTCTTTTGCCGTGCAAAAGCTGTGGAGTTTGATTAGGTCCCATTTGTCTATTTTGGCTTTTGTTGCCGATACTTTTGGTGTTTTGGTCATGAAGTCCTTGCCTACTCCTATGCCCTGAATGGTTTTGCCTAGATTTTCTTCTAGGGTTTTTATGGTGCCAGGTCTTATGTTTAAGTCTTTAATCCATCTGGAGTTAAATTTAGTGTAAGGTGTCAGGAAGGGGTTCAGTTTCTGCTTTCTGCACATGGCTAACCAGTTTTCCCAACACCATTTATTAAACAGGGAATCCTTTCCCCATTGCTTGTTTTTGTCTAGTTTATCAAAGATTATATGGTTGCAAGACTTTATTAAAGCTATATGATTAGAAATTCTTTCAGCAAGTCTGTTAAAACAGTGTTGTTGTAAACTTTAAATACCACCAAAGGAAAAAAATACTACATCAGGAGAAAAGAAACCTATTTTTTTTGTACATACCCTTCACTACCTTTACTGCTGTTCCCGTCCTTGAGATACATTGAAAAATCTATAACTCCAACCTAAAGAGAGAATTTTCAGGTTTTAATATAAAATTAGATATTCTTTACAAGCCATAACACAATGTCTCTAGGCACTCAAAACATAATACAGTCATGACAATTTCTAGACATTTATGATTAAAAATTTACTGTTTTACTTTTAGTTTAATCAAGTATTAACAAGGGTTGGAAGTAAAGAATGAAGATTGTGTCAATAGGACTAGAAGACCAGATCACAACTAAGACAGTCAACAGAATACTTAATATAAATAAGGTCTAAAGTTTCTTTCTCTTTTGCTTATTTCAGGTATTCCACTACTGAATCCTTGTTTATTTTTACAAATAACTTTTTAAAAATTAGCATATTTCCCCTGTAGAAGTTTCAGAAAATACAGCTAAACAAAGGGAAAGTAATATTAAACACTCATCATCCCGACCACCGGAAGATGACCATTGCTAACATTTTGGTGTCTATTCCTTCAAACTTTCACTAATGTACACGTCTTCATTTTTAAAGACTGCCATTTTATTACTTAGCTTATTTCTTTTTAAAAGATCTTATTTCCCTTTCCATTTTATCAGAACAAAACATAACAGAAGTTTGTCAAAGTATTTCAGACAGAATGGGTGAGAAGTAATCAAAGAGAAAACATTAGCTTTATTTATTGGGCAATTAATATGTGCTAGGCCCTGTTCTAACTGTATTACATCAAGGCATCTGAAGCACCAAGAAACTAAGTAATTACAAAATATATTCAGCTAGAAAATGAGAAAGCCAGAATCTGAACCTACGCAGTTAGCTTCAGAGACTTTACTCTTAACTACCATGCTTAAAGGCCTTTAGTACAGCTGATTCTCCTTATCAGCAGCTCCTAAAACCCAAAGGACACAGAGGGCTGACTGTAAGGGATTTGAGTATTGTGGGTTTTGGTAGCCACAGGAGGTCCTGGCAACAATCTCCCCTGGATACCAAAGGACAACTGTACAGTTGATCCTTGAACAACACGACTTTGAACTGTGCAAGTCCACTTATACAAAGATTTCCCTCCATTTCTGCCACTCCTGAGACAGCAAGATCAACCTCCTTCCTCTTCCTCCTCCTTGTCAACCTGGTTAGTGTGAGAACCTTTACGATAATGTGGTTCCTTTATAATGATCCATTCATTTAAGTGAATAGTAAATATATTTTCTCATCTTTATAATTTTCTTACAACATTTTCTTTTCTCTAGCTTACTTTATTGTAAGAATACAGCTTATGAAATATACAATAGGCCAGGCACGGTGGCTCATGCCTATAAACCCAGCACTTTGGGAGGCCAAGACAGGAGGATTGCTTGAGCTCAGGAGTTCAAGACCAGCCTGGGCAACATGGCAAAACTCTGTCTCTACAAAAAATACAAAAAAATTAGCTGGGTGTGGTGGCATGCTCCTATAGTCCCAGCTACTCCGAAGGCTGAGGTGGGAGAATCAGTTGAGCCTGGGGGGCAGAGGTTGCAACAAGCTGAGTTCATGTCACTGCACTCCAGCCTGCATTACAGAGTGAGACTTTATCTCAAAACAAAACAAATATATACATATAAATGTGTATGTAACATACAAAATAGTATTAATTGACTGTTTATATTATCAGTAAGGCCTCTGGTCAATCGTATGCTATTAGTACTTATGTTTTTAGGGAGTAAAACGTTGTATTTGAATTTTTTACTATGTGGAGTGTTTCTACCATGTGGTGTCCCTAACCCCTCTATTGTTCAAGGGTCAACTGCATATATTTTAATACATACACACACACACACACACACACACACCTTGTTTTATTGCACTTTGCTTTTTGTACTTCACAGATACAGCTTTTTTACAAATTGAAGGTTTGTGGCAACCCTGTGTCAAGCAAGTCTATTAGTGCCATTTTTCCAACAGCATGTGCTCGCTTCATGTATGAATTTCACATCAAGGTAATTCGCACATTTCAAACTTTTTATTATTATTATATCTATTATGAGATAATCTGTAATCAGTGCTCTTTGATGTTACTATCAAAATTATTTTGGGGCTCCACGCACTACACCCACATAAGAAGGCAAGCAATCCGTAAATGTGTGTGTTCTAACTGCTTTAGTGACTGGCCGTTCCCCAGTGTCTCTTCCTTCTCCTTGGCCTCCCTATTCCCTAAGACACAACGATGCTGAAATTAGGCCAATTAATAACCCTGCAATAGCCACTAAGTGTTCAAGTGAAAGGAAGAATTGTACATTTCTTACTTTAAATCAAGAACCAGAAAAAAATTAAGCTCAGTGAAGAAGGCATGTCAAAAGCCAAGACAGACCAAAAGGTAGGCTCTTTAGGTCAAACAGCCAGGTTGTAAAAGCAAAGGAAAAGTTCTTGAAGGGAATTAAAAGTGCTACTCCAATGAACCAATGAAAGACAAGAAAGCAAAACTGTGAGGGGGAAACCCGCAAGAGCTGAGGCAAAGGTCTGAGGCCTCAGTCTGCTCTCACATAAATACAGAATTAGAAAAGAATTAGAGATATAGTTACACAGTTATTCCTATATATAATCATAATCACATTGCTATTCACATGTAATCATAAATATATACATATATATAATCATATAATCTTTATCTTACTAGTAAGTCTCAGATCAAGAAGTATGGGACTGAAGCGGCATTGGAAAAAGAGGTGATCCTAAGGCAAGATGCTGTAAGCCCTCTGTCATGCCTGCATAAGGGCTGCTGGAGGGCGCCTCGGCTGTACAGCAGTACCAGTGCTGTGAAAGTGCCTGCTGTTTAGCTAGCTAGGGAAGGAGATGTCGAAGATGGCCGAGACGTCGCCTTTCTCGGGGAGTAAGGAGAAAACTCCACTCTTTCAAGCTCTTGTGGTAGGCCTGGCAGCTGTCAGGGAGGCATACAGACATCTAGCGGCTTAAATGTCTCTATGTGGTGCTGTGCTTCAGCGGTCACTTTGCATGTCTACTTTCATGTTCTGTTTCTGCACCTGGTTCCTCTTTCTTAAAAGATAAGAATTAGTAATAGTAACATAAATCTTAGTGACCTTGCTATTTCTTGACAAGTATGAAAAAAGTGCTGATGCCTTAGGTTTTCTCCTTGCCTCAGCTTCTTGAAAATCCTGAGCCCCTGTCTCCAAGACATGTGATTTACCTGACCCTATCACTGATCACCATTACCTCACCGTATCTACCCTTTCCCCTGCTTTGTACTCAATAAAAATCAGTGTCCAGGCACTCAGGGCCACTGCCGGACTCCACATTTTGGTTGGCAGTGGACCCCTGGGCCCAAACTCTATTTTCTCTATCTCTGTGTCTTGTATCTTTATTTTTAGTTTCTCATCTCCACACCTGCAGAGAGACTCATGGGACCCTGCAGGACTGGACCCTACATCTGGTACCCAACATGGGGCTCAAACCCATGACCCTGAGATTAAGAGTCTCATGCTCTACTGACTGAGCTAGCCAGGCCTACCAGAAGAGCTTGGAAGAGTGGAGTTTTCTCCTTACTCCCCCAAGGAAGGAGACGTCTCGGCCATCTTGGACATCTCCTTCCCTCGCTGGCTAAATAGCAGGCACTTTCACAGCGCTGGCGCTGTTGCACAGCCGAAGCGCCCTCCAGGAGCACTTATGTGGGCGTGACAGAGGGCTTACAGCATCTTGCCTTAGGGTCACCTCTTTTTCCAATGTCACTTCAGTCCCATACTGCTTGATCTGAGACTTATTAGTAAGATTAAAGATTACATGATTATATATATGTATATATTTATGATTACATGTGAATACTTATGTGATTATGATTATATATAGGAATAACTATATCTCTAATTGTTTTCTAATTCTATATTTATATGAGTGCAGACTAAGGCCTCAGACCCTTGCCTCAGGGTCCCCCCTCCCTCCCAGCCAAAACAGCCTTATTGCTGACATGAATAAAGTTTGAGTGGTCTGTATAGAAGATCAAACCAGTTGTAATATTCTCTTAAGCCAAAATCTATTTCAGAGCAAGGCTCAAATGCTATCGAATTCTATGGAGACTGAGATGTAAAAAAGCTACAGAGGAAAAGTCTGAAGTTAGCAGAGACAGAGATTGGTTTATGAGGTTTAAGGAAAGAAACTGTCTCCATAACATAAAAGTACAAGTTGAAGCAGCAAGCATTGATGTAAATAATAGAAGCTCTAGCAAGTTAGCCAGAAGATCTAATTAAGATAATTGATGAAGGTGGGTGCACTAAACAACAGATTTTAATTGTAGTCAACAGCCTTCTATTAGACAATGCCATCTAGGACTTTCACAGCTACAGATGAGAAGTTAATGCCTGGCTTCAAAGCTGCAAAGGACAGACTGACTCTCTTGTTAGAGGCGAATGCAGTTGGTGACTTGAAGTTGAAGCCAGTGCTATTTACCATTCTGAAAATCCTAGGGCTCTTAAGAGTTATACTAAATCTACTCTGCCTATGCTCTATAAATGGAACAGTAGGCTGGGAGTGGTGGTTCATACCTGTAATCCCTGCATTTTGGGAAGCCAAGGTTAACAGATAACTTGAGGCCAAGAGTTTGAGACCAGCCTGGGCAACATGGCAAAGCTTCATCTCTACTATAAATACAAAAATTAGCCAGGTGTGGTGGTGTATCCCTGTAGTCCCAGCTACTCAGGAGAATGAGAAGTGAGGATTATTTGAGCCCAGGAGGTGAAGGTCGCAGTGAGCCAAGATGGTGCCACTGCCCTCCAGCCTGGGCAACACATCAAGACTCTGTCTCAAAAAAAAAAAAAAAAAAACCACCAAAACCCAAAAATAAATGGTACAGCAAAGACAGCACATCTGTTAACAGCATAGTTTATTAGAATATTACATAAACTAAGTTAATAACGCAGCAGCAAGATTTCAGAGGACTGACTCCAATTCTGAAAGAAATTTTACTGTATATAATAAAAGTCCTTGGCCTTAAAAAAAGAAATTCTACTGTGGGTAAAATGCTGTCAAACAGCATGGTATGCTACGGAAAGATCTTTTGTAAAGGAAGAGTCAATTAATACGGAAAACTTTATTGCTGTCTTATTTTAAGAATTTGCCACAGTGACCTCAACTTTCAGCAACCACCAAGATCAGTCAGCAGCCATGAACACTGAGTTAAGACCCTGTACCAGCAAAAAGATTACAACTCACTGAGGTCTCAGGTGACTGTTAGCATTTTTTTTTACCAATAAAGATTTTTGATTGTTTCTCGAGACAGAGTCTCTGTTCCCCAGGCTGGAGTGCACTGGCACGATCTCGGCTTACTGCAACCTCTGCCTCCCAGGTTCAAGTGATTCTCCTGCCTCAGCCTCCTGAGTAGTTGGGACTACAGGTATGTGCCACCACTCCTGGCTCATTTTTTGTATATTTAATAGAGACGGGGTTTCACCGTGTTAGCCAGGCTGGTCTCGAATTCCTGACCTCAGGTGATCTGCCTACCTTGGCCTCCCAAAGTGCTGAGATTACAGGCGTGAGACACCACGTGCAGACAGCAATAAAGTATTTTTAAGTTAAGGTATGTACATTGTTTTTTATACACATCTATTGCATACTTAATAGACTACAGTATAGTACAAACAACCTTTTTATTTAAAAACTTTAAGAGTTTTATTTTGAGATAGGGTCTCACTGTGCTGGAGTACAGTGGCACAATCATGGCTGACTATAGCCTCAACCTCCCAAGCTCAAGTGATCCTTCTGCCTCAGCGTCCCAAGCAGCCATCACACTCAGCTAACTTTTTATTTTTTGTAGAAATGGTGGCTCACTATGTTGCCCAGGCTGGTCTCAAACTCCCAGGTTCAAACAATATTCCCGCCCCAGCCTCCCAAAGTGCAGGGATTACAGGTGTGAGCCATTGTACCTGGCCTTGTATAAACAAACTTTTACACGTACTGGGAAACCAAAAACTGCATGTGACTTGCTTTATTATGATATTTAATTACCCATAGATAATTAAATACTGCTTATATTTGCTTTATTGTTGTGATCTGAAGCCAAACCTGCAATATCTCTGGGTATGCCCATGTTTGTGTGTGTACGTATGTGTATGTAAGTATGTGTATATGTGTGTACGTGTGTGTTTAACAGAAAGCACAGCCAAGGCAAGGATCCAAAAAACATTTACAATGTATAAATGAGCCAAACTGGAAGGAAAAACAACCTAATTTTTTATATTCACATCAAAATGGAAGGAAATCCTGTTTATGACTCATAGAAGATGCCCTAATTTGGTTGGTATAATCTAATCAATTCACTTCTGAGATAGCAGAACTCAGAGTGACACACATGGGAATGAGAATTTTTCCCATACCTGAGAGTCCAGGTCTTCTCCTTTCATACAGAAATTGGCATCAATGACATTCAGACCCACCAGCAGACCAGCAATTATGGCTCCTTCTTCTTCCATCATGAGGGCATTGGGTTCATAGAATTCACTGTAAGAGAAATCCACAGAATTCCTTATTGTAACAAAAGTCTCAAAAAACCAGTGATATAATCATAAGACAAGGACAAAAATGTTTGCTTCATGGTTGATTATAGTCACCTACAAAAACAGTAAAAAGACTGCAAAAAGAAAGGCTTTAGTAAATATTTTATTTTTACATAATAGGTGGCTGTTGGCAAGTGGCAATGGTGAAAAAATTTTTTAAAAAAGAAAAGATAATAGGTGCATGAATAGATTATTTAGATAACAGTCTGGCAGAAAGACATGATTGAACACTACTGTGGTTGAAGCATGTATTCAGACTTTTTTTGACATATTTGTATTTGTGATGTACCATCAGATAATTTTGCAATCTTTTATGTATCTTAAAACATTTGTTTGGTAGCTGGGTGTGGTGGTTCACATCTGTAATCCCAGCACTTGGGGAGGCCAAGGCAGGAGGACTGCTTGAGCCCAGGAGTTTCAGACCAGTGTAAGCAACATAGTAAGACCCCATCTTTACTAAGAGCAAGCAACAAAAATATTCTGAATGGATAAAAATTATTGGCTGGGCACAGTAGCTCACGCCTGTAATCCCAGCACTTTGGGAGGCCGAGGTGGGTGGATCACATTACTTGAGCTCAGGAATTCCAGACAAGCCTGGTCAAGATAGCGAAACCCTGTCTCTACTAAAAATACAAAAATTAGTGGGGTGCAGTGCCGCATGCCTGTAATCCCAGCTATTCAGGAGGCTGAGGTAGGAGAATCGCTTGAACCCAGAAGGTGGAGGTTGCACTGAGCTAAGATGATACCACTGCACTCCAGCCTGGGTGACAGAGTAAGACTCTGTCTCCAAAAGAAAAAAATTTTTTGGCTGGACGTGGTGGCTCATGCTTGTAATCCCAGCACTTTGGGAGGCTGAGGCAGCGTGGATTACAAGGTCAGGAGTTTGAGACCAGCCTGGTCAACATGGTGAAACCCAATCTCTACTAAAAATACAAAAATCAGCTGGGCATGGTGGCAGGTGCCTGTAGTTCTGGCTACTCGGGAGGCTGAAGCAGGAGAATTGCTTGAGTCCGGGAGGCAGAGGTTTCAGTGAGCTGAGATTATGCCACTGCACTCCAGCCTGGACAACAGAGAGAGATTCTGTCTCAAAAAACTAAAAATTATTCAAGATCCATAGATAATTAAACACTGCTTATAATGCACCTAAATTACTAATACACAAAAAACCAGTGACATAATTCATATGATCTAACTATTGTATTCCTTGGTATTTACCCAAGTGAGTTAAAAACCTATGTCCACACAAAAACCCGCATACATGTGTTTATAGCAGCTTTACTCTTAAATTTGGGAGCAACCAAGATGTCCTTCAGTAGATGAATGGACAATAGCATATGATTGAGCACTAAAAAAGGGAGCTGTCAAACCATGGAGGAAACTTAAATGCAAATTATTAAGTAAAAGGTGCCAGTCTGAAAAAGCCACGTACTGTATGATTCCAACTATATGACATTCTAGTAAAGGCAAAACTACAGAGACAGTAAACCCCTAGTAACCACAAAACAATCACAGCACAATCAGTGGTTACCAGGGGTTGGAGGACAGAAAGATGAACAGGTGGAGCACAGAGGATTTTTTAGGGCAGTGAAAGTATTTTGCATGATATTATGACATATGGATACATGTCATTATAGTATACATCTGTCAAAATCCATAAAACATACAATGCCAAGAGTAAACCCTAATGTAAACTATGAACTTTGGGAGATAATGATGTGTCAATCAAGGTTCATCAGTTTTAACAAATGTACCACTTTGGTGTGGGATGTTGATAATGACAGAGGTTGCCCAGGGGGGAAGGGGATATATGAAAAATCTCTGTACCTTCTACTCAATATTGCTATAAATTTGAAACCACTCTAAAAAATAGTCTTTTAGATTTTTTTTTCTTCCACCACCTCCCCCTTTTTTTTGAGAAGTCTCACTCTGTTGCCCAAGCTGGAATGCAGTGGTGTGATCTCAGCTCACTGCAACCTCCACCTCCCAGTTCAAGCAATTCTCCTGTCTCAGTACCCCAAGCACTTGGGATTACAGGCACGCGCCACCACGCCTGGCTAGGTTTTGTATTTTTAGTAGAGACAGGGTTTCACTATGTTGGCCAGGCTGGTCTTGAACTCCTGACATTGTGATATACCCGCCTTGGCCTCCCAAAGTGTGGGTATGACAGGTGTGAGCCACTATGCCCAGCTGTCTTTTAGATTTTTTTAAAAAAGCAAAACAGGCCGGGCACAGTGGCTCACTCCTGTAATTCCTACACTTTGGGAAGCTGAGGCAGGTAGATCACTTGAGGTCAGGAATTCAAGAGCAGCCTGGCAAACATGGTGAAACCCTGTCTCTACTAAAAATACAGAAATTAGCCAGGCATGGTGGCGCATGCCTGTAGTCTCATCTACTCAGGAGGCTAAGGCAAGAGAATTCCATAAACCCAGGAGGTAGAGGCTGCAGTGAGCCAAGATGGCATCACTGCACTCCCACCTGCAGTGCCTCAAGCCCCCCAAGTAGCTGGGATTATAGGTGTGTACCACCATACCTGGCTAATTTTTGTATTTTTTTAGTAGAGACAGGGTTTCGTCATATTGGCCAGGCTGGTCTCAGATTCCTGGCCCCAAATGATCCACCCATCCCGGCCTCCTAAAGTGCTGGGATTACAGGCATGAGCCACAGCACCTGTCCAATTTTGTGCTATATTTGAATTTAATGCTACATGTCAAGTTCTTGTCTTACTGAGCCTGAGCACATGCTAAGGTGCTTTCTGTTTTCTGGAGGTAAGTCTTGGCCTGCCCTGGAAAGGACCAATATATACCACAGCGACAGAAAGAACACACATAACATAAATCTTCCATTTGGGAGTATATGTGTGTGAGGTGGAAGAGAAAGTATCAGTGAAGCTGTTAGGAATCAACTGTTTCTGATCTACAACAATGGCAAACTTATGTGGTTTGACTATGTGATTTAGAACATGCCAAGGAAAGAAGAAAGTTCAAGATGGTGTTCATACCTGAGAAGTTCTTTCTTATTGATCAAAGCTTTCATATATTCTGAAAGTTTCTTTTGCATTAATGCCAAACGAAGCCAGGCTCTTCCTCTACCCACTGGAGTCCTACAAAAACACAGAAATCAAACAACTAGAAACATAAGCACCAGAAGCAAGGGCTATAGTAGAATCAGTTCACTTATTCTTGCTAATGGTGTTCCAGTGTAACAAGCACACTGAGGTGCCCCTCAGGACCTCTCCTGGTACATTCCTAGGCAAGGAATTTTTGTGTGTGGGCTAATGTGACCCGGGGGGTGTTTGGGACAAATGCTTTCATAATAAATTACTGAATGTGACTATAATTTGAAGACACAGCCTCTGAGAGACCCAACTAAAAATGTTCCATCAGATTAGTAAGAGCAAATCCTCATAAATTCAGTGTGGATTATATACATGTCCAAAGCATGAATGTGGACACAAGCAATCTAGGCCTCTACCTGATTAAAATTAAACTAGTCTCATTTGGGAAGGTAATCACTACTTTATAGTTCTAAGGCAGGCCTACAGGCAGTAGCTCTTCAGATTGATTTGACAGCTGTTTTAATCTTGACTCTCAAACTCCCTGAATATTTTTTTTCCCTAAGTCAAGTCCAGCATGCCACCCCCTTAGATAAAATTGATTGAGACTCACTAAGTGATTCTCTCAAGTGCTTTAACAAATAAGGAAGTGTTTGGTATTTCAACATAAAGACAACCTCTCTTAAATGAATAATTATCCCTCAAGAGAATGTTTTTCTTAATATTCTATATACCAATTCTCTCATATCAGCACCTATTCATGACACCATGCATTTTGGATTGTTATAAAAGAAATCATTAGAACCTAATTGTCTTTAGTCTCGCTCTTCTAGGGATAGTTAATAAGAGTCCTGTTCCTGAGAAACAGAATTCAATCTCAAACTTACTTAAGTCCTGGAAGATCTTTAACACTTGCTGTTATCTCTGCGGCTTCTGGAACAAGCTTTTCTACCAGTTCTAGAGGTCCCCAGAAGGATTTATTTTGTCCAAGAAAAGTTTTTTTAGCTAAGGTAACAGAAATAAAGCAGAATTTTAATATTCTTTACAAGATAAGCACTCTCTCAACACACACACACACACACACACACCCCCTTTTCAGGAAACCAATTCTAGGTTATAAGACAGTTTTAGATTCATTCATGCTTTTAGAATAGACAATATTTTGTGAAAATAAAGAATTCTCTACTTCCTAAGACTTAGCCTTTCTTCTTTCAAGAACAATGTGCGACCTAGCCCTATAATATAATAAAACATTTTAACAATACAGTGCTTAAAACTGTGTGGTATTAGTGAAGAGAACAGTTCAATAGAAAAGAATATGTAATCCAGAAATAGGCTATGGAATATTGGGAAGTTGGTAAGCACAGGCACAGAGATTGAAAAAAAACAACCAAACAAAAAACTAAATAAAGAAAGAATATCGGGAAGGTAGGAAGAAAGGAAACAAGGGTGAACTAGAGCAGGTACTGCCCTCAAAAGCTTATAGTTAAGTGGAAAGAACACTGAACCAAGAGTCAGGAGACCTGAGTTCTAGCACCTACTCTGCCACAACTCAGTGTGTGACCTTGACCAAGTCATGTCTCATTCTGGGCAGGCCTATTTCCATCTGTCAAACAGTACTACTATATTGGACTTGATTACTTAGAATTGCCCTTCCAACTCTAACATTTAATGATCTGTATTTTGTAAGCTCTGTTAAGTCCATTGAGTCAACCATAACCCTACTCCCATACAGACTGCATTCCAATGGATTCATATTATGAATTCAAGCCTCTTATTCTTTGGCTCCACAAAGAATGCTTTCTTTTATAGCATCCATTGCTAGGAAACAGCTGGATGCATATTTGCATTCTGGGACCATAGCCTACCTTTCAAGCCATGTTTCAGACAGTGTTCCATCACCACAAAGAATTGCTGGAGAGGGGCATAGTCAGAGTCAAGAGTCCTTCCCAGGTTCAGAGCTGATTCAATCAGGCCCTTGATACTCAGCTTGGCCATGTTCATGAGGTTCATGCGTTCGTTAGCCATCAGATAATTAGGATCTGCAAGCCAAGGGGAAGAAGATGAAGCCTGGTTACTAGAAATAGCATATTTTAAAATTCAATATTAGTTGTATTCTTCTCCGTCATGTACTCACTGTGAAAAAAATGCCAGTTTCCTTTAAGAATATCCTCAATAAAGCAGTAAAATGAACTATTTTATCAATTCTCAAGCCTTGAGTTGTCTTTTTTTCTTTTTCTTTGAGACAGGGTCTTGCTCTATCGCCCAAACTGGAGTACAGTGATATGATCACAGCTCACCGCAGCCTGAACCTTCTGGGCTCAAGAAATCCTTCCTTCTCTGCCTTTCAAGTAGCTGGAACCATATAGGCTCACACCACCACACCTGGCTAATTTTTGTATTTTATAGGTCTTGAACTCTAGAGCTGAAGTGATATTCCCACCTCGACTTCTCCATGTGTTGGGATTATAAGCGTGAGCCAGTGTGCCTGGCTGAGTAGTCTTTAAATCTTCTCACCACTCCCTCTGCTACCACCCTAACCTGGGTGCTGAGTGTCTGTCATAACTCCCCACTGCACTACCTTCACACTGATCTCTCTGCTCCCATTCTTGCCTACCCCTTTTTCCCTGCATAATTTGTGAAGTGCTCGAAAAATAAAGCCTCAATGTAGGAAAAAAGAGTAAAGGGCTTAAACAAATTTTGCATTATGGTGTTTTATTATTTTTTTTCTCTTTTGAGGAGGAGTCTCACTGTGTTGCCAGGCTGGAGTGCAGTGGCGTAATCTCAGCTCACTGCAATCTTGCCTCCCAGGTTCAAGCAATTCTCCTGCCTCAGCCTCCCAAGTAGCTGGGATTACAAGCATACACCACCAAACCCAGCTAATTTTTGTATTTTTTTAGTAGAGACAAGGTTTTACCATGTTGGCCTCAATCTCCTGACCTCGTGATCCGCCCATCTTGGCCTCCCAAAATGCTGGGATTACAGGTGTAAGCCACCGCATCCAGCCGGAATTTTATTATTCATTAAATTATTAAGTAGCATTATTAGTATAATGCAGTACTAGAACTTAATCAACTCCCACACTGTTAAGTCTTAGCATACAGTGTATGGCTCTCATCAACCAGGCAGATAAACTATATGGGGGAAGGGGCTAAGTAACACATGTTATTGTACTCATTACCTTCATTTATTGGTGCTTATCCTGTGCCAGGCACTGGGGGCTGCCTCTTACCATAATCACCTTCATCTCTCCCTACAACATGGTGTGAGACAGTCACCAATAGAACAGTTTTACAGGAAAGGAAAATAAGGAGAGTAAAGCTTCAACTGCTCTGCCCTGACTCACTGTTTGACCTCGGGCAAATCACCATCCCATTCTAGGTCAATCAAATAGCTGCAGCAGGCCCACGGGCAAAGCCAATGATCAATGACAGAGCCAGAGAGGCCAGACTCCATTTGTCTGACTCCAAACCCTGTGTCCTTCTTGATCACTACAATCCACTTATAAATAAACTGGTTACTCCTAATAATTTTATCCTTCTCTCCTCCTGACCATTCTTTTACATGACCATTTAACCTACTTATTCTCTCATGATATTTAGGTATTCTCCCTTCCTTGAGGTGCTAAAGCAGGCCCATAATAGCTAAGTGGTCAAAGGTGTTAACAGTTCATAAATGACGGAATCTGGACCTGGACCTGACATGAAAGCTAATGCTCTTTACCTTAAGCCATATGCATCCTTCCAAACACCAAATATATCAAATTTCTACTGAAAACTAAAGAAGGCCTAGAGCCCTATGAAGTATTCCATTTCTTCTTAGGAACTAAAAATACTAATAAAGCTGTGCTTCCATAATACAAATAAGCCACTTAACAACAACAAAAAAAGACAGACTGTTTAATGCAAATTATCCCAAGCAATTTTCTTCACACAATGCTTTTATTTATATCTGCTTTCAAAGTTAAATGAACAGAGTCAAATGGTCAAATTCTAAATTAATCTTCTCATTAAGTTTAAGGATTTAGGGATTTGCAATTCCAACCATATAAATCTTGGCTTGTTGTCATGTTGTCTGAGGTTACTTTTGCAGAAACACTTTATGTGAGAGTCGGAATAGGTATATATTACCATTAATTATTTATTTCATAACAACAAATGTTTTAGGACCACAGCTTGAATGTGGCTCTCTTTGTTCATGACAGATCAACTTGTCAAGAGTAGTATCCTCACAAGAGGACAGCAAAATACATGGAAAACCATGCTCAGAAAGACAGCCATGAAGAACAATTATCAGACATTAATTTCCATTTATTACCAGCATTTATGTACATTCTAGTGTTTCTGACCTCCTATAATCACTGGAAGAAAGGAATAGGGCAGGGATGTGGGTATGAACGTGTGTAGAGAGCTACTATTCTTCCCACTGGACACCTCCCAATAGATGGTAGTAGACCTCGAGCTAGATAACTGTCTGCCCACAGGTAACTTTGAGGCATTCACTCTGCCTCAAGCCTGCACACCATTAATTCAGGAGCATATGACAAGATGAAACAATGCTACTAGTCAAACTTTACAAGCTGATTCCAATGTAGTGAGAACTAGTCATGTGAGGGAGAGACAGACTTGGGTTCAATAAAAAGCATCATACTGAGACATTTTTCCAGAAGTAGTAATAGAGTTATACCAATCCATCTACACTGTCTCATCTTGTTCATATAACCAGCAGCAGAAATGTTTAAGACATCTGGCTGAGGTCTGACGTGCATGAACTATAGAGAGGTTAATCAGCCTCTATGGGAATTAAATTTCTGATACCATTGACTCCATTATTAAGGTGCTATAATCTATTTAAACTAACTTCCACCAAACATAAACAACCCACCCATTCTTTAAAAAATACTACTCTCAATCTCGGCACTGTTGACATTTTAAGCTAGATAATTCAATTTTACGGGGCTCTGTTCTGCAAACTAATTTTGCAGCATTCCAGTAGTGGTTAACACTAGATGTCCGTAGCACCCTTCAGTTAGGACAACCAAAAATGTCTCCGGACACTGCCAAATATCCTTTGGGAGATTAAATCATTCCATATTGAGAACTACTAATCTAAACAAGTGAAAGTCAAACAAAAATATGGTATAGTAATTTAACTGTTAGATATAAGAGCTTAAAAGCAAAAATTCACTTCAGTTAGAATAACTTATTAACAAGACAAAAAATAACAAATGCTGGTGTGGATGCAGAAAAAAAAAGAATTCTTATACACTGTTGATGGGAATATAAATTAGTATAGCCTTTATGGAAAACTGTACAGAGGTTTCTCAAAAAAACTAAAAATAGAACTATCATATGATTCAGCAATCCCACTAGTGGATGTTTATTCAAAGGAAAGGAAATAATATAACAAAGAGATATCTGCATTCCCATGTTTAATTCAGCACTATTCACAATAACCAAAATATGAAATCAACCTAAGTGCCATCAACATGAATAGATTAAAGAAATGTACACACACACAAACACACACACACACACCCAATATGGTGTGTATATATATACATAATTCAGCTATAAAAAGAATGAAATCCTATGATTCATGGCAACATGGATGAGCCTAAAGGACATTATGTTAAGTGAAGTAAGTCAGGCACAGAAAGGCAAATACCGCATGCTCTCACTCATATATGAAAGCTAAAAAAGTTGAGCTCATAGAAGTAGAAAGTAGAACTGTGGTTATTAGAAAATGGGAAGAGTATGGAGGAGAGAAATACAGGGAGAGGTTGGCTAACAAACACAAAGCTACAGCTAGATAGACAGATAAGTAAGTTATAGTGTTCTAGAGCATTGTATGGTGACTAGAGTCAATAATTTTGTATATTTTCAAATAGCTAGAAGAGAGGATTCTGAATATTCCCAAAATAAACAAATGGGTGTTTGAGGTAAGAGATATGCTAATTACCCTGATTTGATCATTACATTGTACACATGAGCCAAAATATCACTCTATACTCCTAAATA